>PVLA01000219.1:43449-681226 GCA_004027455.1 Hydrochoerus hydrochaeris
TTTATAGGTGATCTGTTTCTTTTCTCTGACGGCTTTTAATATTCTGTTCCTGTGATGGATTTCTGGGATTCTGATTATTATATGTTTGGGTATAGATCTGTTTTGGTTGTAGCTGGCTGGAGTTCTGTATGCCTCATATATCTGAACATCACTTCCATTTCCTATGCTTGGGAAGTTTTCCTTAATTATTTCTGTGAATAGCCTTTTTATTTCATTTGTATTTGTCCCTGCTTCTTCATTCACATTTTTTATTCTTAAGTTATAAATCCTCTTGTTGTCTTCTAGCCTTTGTATCATTACTTCCTGGTTCCTTGTTATTTTTAAGAGATCCTTCCTTTCACGGTCATACATTGCAAATCTACAAGTTTTGAAAGTCTGTCTTTAGTTTCTTTTAAGAAGTTTTGACAGCTTTCAATGCATTTTTCATTTCCTGATATTCTCTTTGGATCTGTTTCATGTATTCTAGATTTTGTTTATATTCTTCATCATAGGCTTCTGTCCTTCCTTTCTCTGGGTTCCTCCATTCTTCCATTTGTGTCTTCTTGAGGAGTGCCCAGCATTTCTTTTATTAATCTTCTTATATCTTGCTTCACCTGAGTTAGAATTTCAGATTTAAGTTTGCCGATGAGGTCATGGAAGTATCTCTTTATTTCCGTTGAGGCCATGTCTGATATTGCATGTTTGCTGCCCTCAATCTCCTCTGCATTCACCTCTCCTGGACTTATACTCCCTGGGTCAGCAGTTGGAGGCTTTTTGCAGTTTCTTTGTCTTGTCATGTTTCTGGTTTCTTTCAGACAGGCGAATGGCAGAGGTCTCAGGACCCTTTCGTATTGCTGACAGTTTTTCTGAAGCATACTGGGTAGGAGACCGCTGCTCTCTCCAGCTTGTTGTTGATCTCTAAAAGCAATTCTTTAAAGTACATTTATTGTTTTATACTTCTAATTACATAGTACCTTCTCATCTTGGAAAAATTGGAAATATGTAAAATGAAATAAAGGAAAATTAAAACCACATATTGTATGTGGGCGTATATAGACATGGGAAGGAAATATAAAACAATATTCTAAATTGTGTCGATGTATGTGTGCTCTATGTAAGTATATATGAATTGTATATAAGTACTTGTTTTATTATTTACAATGTGATGTTTTCAATTAATATTTTATCATAAGCAATTCCCCATTATACTGCAGACTTTAAGTGCCCCTTAACAATTGCTTGTCACCAAACCTTGCAGATTCCAGCATCTCTGCATTGTTCTAGGATAATCTTCGGCAAGTTGCTTGGTTATTCTAACTGGCATTCTATCCTTTTTTGTAAAAAGAGGTAATAATTATACCTGAATTACACAGCTGTGAGAATTAAATATGTCCAAATGCAATAGTATTTTACAAAAATGCCCGGCACAATATAATTTTTTAAATGATGATAAAATAAAATTTCCACTAATGACACTGAATAAATTAATTCTGCTATATAACATGACTACCTAGTTCCAGATTGTCTGTATTACCCCAGAAAAAAATACTATACCACCCATTCAGTAGTCAATCTTTGTTCTTCTCTCCCTTCAGCCCCAAGTAAGCATGATCTTCTGTCTCTATGTATGCATATATTCTGGATATATTATATAAATGCCAACACAGAATAACTGTCCCACAGCATTTAACTACTTTCAGTTTGTATATTTTTCCAACCTATACATGTTATGTATATCAGTATTTTATTCTTCTTTATGACTAAATAATGTTCCATTGTATGTGTATCCTGAGTTTTGTTTATCCATCAGTTGATAACTGGATTGTTTTCATCATTTGTTTGTTTATTCTAAGTAGTACTACTATGAGTATTCTCCCATGTGTTTTTATTTCAACACCAATTTTAAATTCTTCTGGGTAAATACATAATAATAGAATTGCCCAGTTATACCATATTTCTATGTTTAACGTTCTGAGGAATCATCATGTATTCCATAGCAGTGTTACCATTTTGTATTCCCCAAATGTTCCAGTTTCTGCATATCCTCAACTCTTATTTTTTTATTTTGTTTTATAGCCATCTTAGTGCAGATGTGTGTGACATGCTAACTCATTGTGGTTTTTATTTGCATTTCCCTAGTGCCTAATGATGTTGAACAACTTTTCATGTGCTTGATGGTCACTTGTATATACCTTCGCTTGAGAAAGGTTTATTTAAGCCTTTTGCCCACAGTATCCTTTGATTAATAGCCATTTTTAAATTTGATAAACAAAAAATTATTTTAAACTTTTCTGCTTTTGTTTTTGGTATCTGAGAAACCATTGCCAAATCCAGGTCACAGGTATTCAACCATTTCCTTTTCTGAATGTGTGGTTTTGCTTCTTTTATTTAGATTTTCAGAATCTTGAGTTAATTTTTGTGTGTGATGTGATATATGGGTCTAACTTCGTTCTCTCATTTATGGATAGCCAAGTGTCCCTCCACAGTTTGCTGAAAAATTACTTTTTCCCTTAAATAATCTTGGCATCTTTATCAAAAATGAATTGGTCACAGATATATGGGTTTACTTTTGGATACTCACCTCTAGTCCATTGATTTACGTGTCTTTTTATGATAGTATGCTAAGCTATTTTAGTTAGTGTAGCTTTGCAGTAAGGTTTGAAATGTGGAAGTATGAGTTCTTATTTTTCAAGGTTGTTTTGACTATTCAAGTGCTCTTGTAATTCCACATGAATATTAGGATTGGCTTTTCTAATTTGTCATGAAAGACCCTTGAGATTCTGATAGGGATTATATTGTATCTATGGATGATTTTGGAGGATATTGCCATCCTAACCATATTAAATTCTCTAACCTCTGCTCACAGGATAGCTTTCCATTTATTTAGGTTTTTCTTTTTTTTTAACTATAATTTTCAATGTATGAGTCTTATACCTCCTTGATTAAATTTATTCCTAAGTAATTTATTCTTTTTAGTGCTACTGAAAATGAAATTGTTTACTTGATTTTTTCAGATTCTTTATGTTTATTTTCAGATTGTTTATTATTGATCTATAAAAACTGGCTTTTGTTTGAATATTCTTATACTTTGCAGTTCTACTGATTTATTAGCTTTAAGATCTCATACAGTACAACCCTTTTAGCTCTAATAGCTTGTTTAGTATTTGACTATATTCCCTACATGTAAGATCATGTCATCTGGAAATTTCCCTTTTTATATTCTTTATGCCCTTGCTCATCTGTATACTGTGAAAGGTCACTGTTTCAGTGTATCACAGACCAAAGTCTCTTAAACTATAGTATACTTCTACAGGGAGATTGAAAAATGCACATGCCAATGATGCATCAGGTTTTGCTGAGGCCTGAGCATTTGAATTTCTAAAAAATGCCTATGAAATTATACTGCTGGTCTCTACACCACTCTCGGTGACAAAGCTATGAAGAACTGCCGGATAGAATAGAGTCTAAATAGTACAGTCAAAATCAGGGGTTATTTTTAGAACTTGGAATATTTAAGTTTAAATAAATCTTTGAGTCTCTTAAAATGTTGATATAATTGTCCAAGCTTAGTATTTAATTTCTTTGTGTTGTTTGTGTTTGATGTAGGTCTCTTCTTCAGTAATTGAAGCTCAAAAGATGTGTATTTAAAATGTTTGATTGTTTCTTTTGAAAAATAAGACTATTCCCTTAGAAGTAGCACTTAAATGAAATAATTAGTATAAAAAGAACTACTTGTAAGTTTCCTGAATAGCTCACGAGGTGTGAGTGATATTCAGAGTTCATAGTTTTCTAAATATTTTCTAAATATTTCCAAGCATTGTTGAATAGTTTTCTTCTCATTACTTCACATATTAACCTGCATAAAGAAACACATTATTCTATTTCAATATACCTCCAAATTCCTTCACTGAAAGTATGTATTGTAGAATCACCATAAAATATATTGCTACAGTAAATCAGCTCACATCATATCTGATGACTACAAAGAAAATCTATAAAGTGAAACAGAGTCTGTTTCCTTTATAGTGTTGCTTCTAATTTCAAAAAAGGGGAGGGAGTTAAATCTGAGAATGTCTCAAGGCAGAAATTAACCGAATTCTCCAACCAGTAAGACACCTGCTTAGTGTATTTCATGAAATTCCTCTGTCTTCATTTTAGTGAATAATTTGTTTTACTTCTCTGATTTTTAAATAAACTTCCCAATTAAAAGCAGATGTCATTTTTTTACACAGAACATAAATTAGAAACAATTTCATTACTAAGAGGCAAACTATGTATAAATAGTATTGAATTTGACAATGAACATCAGGAAAAATCCACCAAATGATGGAATTTTCAATGGGTGACCCTATTCTTGCCTTTGAGTTAATTTAAAACCTAGTGAACCATATACTTCCATTTTCAGGGGAAATTTGAATTTAGAAAGTTCCTGAGAAATATTTATGCTCATTTCAATAAAGGCTGAGTTAAAAAAGCAAATAGAAAATATTGTACTCTCTAATCCCTAGGTTTAAAAATACCTGCTATCACGTTGCTTATAGAGTCTCTACCAGCTTGTGATGTTTAAGTGCCTAAGCAAAGTGTTTTTTAGTTCTGATTTTTATGAAAATGTTTTTCATCCCCCTTTCCCTTATTCTCCTTGTCAGCCCTTAAGTAAAACTTCTCACAAAGCATAGCTTTTTTATTGTTACTCTAATTACAAGGCATATTGATATTGTTATCATAATAATAACAGTAATGGAGGCCCGGGAAACCATTCCTTATAGCTTAACATGGTCACTCCCTGAATTACCACAGCCTGCTAATTCTATTTAAGGATCAGTATTCAGTATCAGCCTTACACTGCCTTGACTTTCTTTATACCAAAGGCCTTTATTTTCCGTGGCCTTTAGTCCTCCTGCTGCTTTGGCCTCAGTATGTTTATCACGGCCTCACCCCAAACCATTCTCCTCACAGCTTCCTTTCCGCGTCTCTTTTCCTGGCTCAGCTCCCTAGGCCCTTAAGCCTGGACTGTAGTGAAAAGGGGTCATAGACAAGAAAAAGAATAAAACAGAGCTTCATTAAGCTTTGTTAAAGAAATTAATAGGAAATCTTATTAAAGTCAGCTTTGGTATTTGTCTTCAGATCAGAGCAATTAGAAAGACAAAGGCAAAGAAAGAGAGTGAAACCAGACCTGAAAAGGTACCAGGTAACACAATTAACATAAGAATTTATCCACAAGAGTTGATGGCAAAACACTGATGTAGCTAGAAACATGAAGAGACCAGGGTAACAGTACCACCACCACCACCTACTAAAATGCAAGGAGACAAAGGAAGGCCACCTCTCTTATTTAGTATATAAAAAGACACACACCTGTACGTTTATACATGTATGTCTATTCTCACTTTTGGGTCAATATATCATTGCACCAGATATATGCTTTTCTAAATTTTGAACTCTAAGTTGCTCTTTTATGTGCTCCCTCCTCCCCACACTTACCTATCCCAAAGGAGCAAGAAAAATCAAAGGACCAAAAGAAATGCAGGCAGAGGTGCCCTGAAGACAGCCAGAGAGCCAATCAGATTGTAAAAGTTCCAGGTGCCCACTGGGGGAGATAGAGGGGGAGGTACACTAGTCCTAATAAAAGGAAGCTGAGGGCAAAGATCTGCAGGAATTCACCTTTCTGCTGCCCCCTGCTTTTCCAACTAGCTATCTGTCTTCTCCTTTTTACCACCCTTTTCCGAGTAAATCACCTCCCTTTATTTTAAATTCCACCTGTTTAACTCCTTACTGCTCCTGAGAGTTTGTGCAGTTAGCTGCATGTTCTAGCTGAGCAGCAGTGTGTACAATGCCCCCCTCCCGCACACAACAAGAACATGAGGACTGTCATAAATCAGTCACCTGGGCTTCTCTGTTTCTTCCTCAATCTGAAAGATCATTGAGGAATTAGCATTGGAGTCTGATTGAATAAAATTAAAATACAGTTTATCCATTATCAGTTACTTTACAAATTCCTTTATCATCTTAATTCCCCACAATATTTCTCGAAATCCCTTCATGCCCTTTTAAAATTCTCAGCCACTCGCAGGAAGGTTTTACCTCAAAATTAACCTTTAACGTCAAATTTGTTTAATCTACAAAATGAAACCTCTTGCTCTTTTCTTCTCTGTGAACTCTTTACCTCTTCCTCTTTCTCCTGGTCCTCTTTCTCTAGTTTCCCCTCATTTCAAGTTAAAGTCCTCATTCACTGTCCCAGGGCCTGCTTTCTTATCTTCTTCACTGTGGCTCACTCTTGATTCTTAACATGGCATTTCTCAGTTACTTTCCACCCCATCCTCTTCTGCCTGGATGGTTTCCACCTGTTTGTTTTAGGCCTCAGTTCAGACATCTCTTCCTGTAGGAAAAAATTGACTAATTCCTCATGCTGGATTAACTGCATTCTCTCATGACTCAAAATCATCCTGTAGCAGAAAATGCCTCCCCAACCAGTATACTTCCGTTGCCCAGGTGATAGTTCTTGTTGCAGTTCTGGTTGCTTCTGTCTCTTAGAAACAACTGGTCACTGTGATGCATAGCTGGTTATTGTGATGCATAGCTGGTCACTATGGGGCATATTGTAAGAATCAATCAAAGACAGCCCAGTATACTTCGTCTGTACCCCCCCCCCCACCTTTCAATGCCATGGAAACCTCCCTACCCAAGCCTTTGGGGCCTGACATTTTGAGTAGCAATGGATTCCTTGTCAGTACTCATCTGATGTTAAATAAATCTGCCTCTAAATCCTGGGTGTTGTTTTGGTGTTTCTGCCTTCCTTTGCAAACCTCCACACCTTTGCTCAGTGCTCTGGCTTGGGCT
This sequence comes from Hydrochoerus hydrochaeris, assembly GCA_004027455.1. Classification (NCBI taxonomy): domain Eukaryota; kingdom Metazoa; phylum Chordata; class Mammalia; order Rodentia; family Hydrochaeridae; genus Hydrochoerus; species Hydrochoerus hydrochaeris. The sequence goes on from PVLA01000219.1 coordinate 50,266, forward strand.
GTCCTCTGCTTCATTGCCCTTTCCTTCTCCTCTAACCTATCTGTGAGCTTACCAGCTGGAATTCCTATCTATGTTTAATATCTCCTAAGGGGGCTTCAGATTCTTCAAATCAGAAATGTTTGCACTTTTCACTAAACACTTATTTGGATTTCCATTTGAGTTCATGGCCATCCCTTTTCTGTTAGTTAAGTGCTGAATAATGCTGAATAATACCTTTTAGCTTATTCTACACTCAGGGCAGAAGAGTTATGAAGTGCTCAGCCCCTATTAATTTGCTGATGCTTCACACATTATTTAGTGTAGAATGAGAATCCTATGTGTATACTTAGATAACCCAAATGTTATTCCCTGAAAAAGGGATAATTTTAAGAATGAAGAAATTTTAAATGGATTTTATTAAAAGACAAATGATTCCTTCCATACCACTAAAGATACAGTTTTCTCCTGTAATAGGAGAAGAGCAGTGGTAAAGGGCAGGAGAGGAGCTTTGACCAACATGGCCACACTAAAATGTACAGATGAAGGGGTTAAGATCTGCTTTCAGGAAAGCTGATGGAGATTTAATGGAAGAAGGAAACAAAAGCAAGGCTTGATCTTTGCATAGCTGGAGGGAGATTTGTGTAGCTGGCACATAGGTCTGGCTAAGCTGTGGTCTGGTTGATCAGTATCTCAGGACTGGCTCTGTGAGGTTGTAGGAAAGTATCATTGTTTGAAGAGGCAGTTTACTTCCTGTCATGAGATGACAGCTCCTAGGGGGTGGGAACAGATTCAGTTTCCACCATGAGGTAATTGCTTTTGCTAAGGAGGTGACCTGAACATGTGGCGATCATCTGTGAGGCTTTGTTTTTTCTGCATCTAAGGTGGCTTCAGGTTTAGGATACCAATTGTAGTATCACTCCAATTCTGAGTATCACTCCAAGAGGTATGGAACCAGATATTGTAAAGCCTGGCAAGTGGATGTCCCTGCATACTTAGAAAATTGTCTTGTCTTGGTGTCCTCCATCTGGAAGAAAAATGAAATTGATTAAGCATCTTAGGATATTCTGGATAAATGGTTTCAAAATTTGACTAATTTTAAGTATTATTCCTTGTCTCTGACTTAAGATAAAATGCTCCATTTTTAAGAATACGTAACTTCCATCCTATCACTAAAATTATTACTCAGTAGATATGGCATTAGTAAGGAAATATGTGTTTTTAAAACTTTCTAGGAGATACTAACAATCAGTCAAATTCAAGATCATTGCTCTAGTCTTTATCTGACATTGACTGTGTGCAAAACGTAATAGATTCTTCCTCCTGTTAATTTAATCTACTTTGTGTAGGGAAATGGCTATACTAATAGAATATCACCACTTAGTAATTTGTCCCCCCCTATATATGTGTTGAGATCCTGACTATACTGCTGATAGAATCTCTAGAAAATGAAGAAACAAAATCCTTTGAAGTCTTAATTAAAAAAACTAGGACCACATACTAAGCCCGGGACCCAATCTGGAGGCAAATTGTATTCGATGAAAATATTTTGGTCACTCAGGCTTTTCTTAATTTTGATGAAAAATAGACCAATCTGCCTGTGGTTCTTACTTAATCAACTGAATAAGCTATGAATAAGAAGAACAAGAAATCTCAAGAATACAGCAAGGACAAGCCACTGTAGAAAAACAACAGAAGACACAAATCTCAGGGAAAATGCTCCCTTCTCCCTATGTAGCTTCCCACATGATTAAATTTCCATCTAAAATCTATGTTAAACTAAAAAAAAAAAAGCATTTCTGCTCTAATTGCTGTTTTGAAGATTTGCCTGTGAGCGTATTTTGACTTGAATCCTGTATTTTGTCATTATCTATTTGTTTCAGTATTTGCAGCAAACACCCTGCTCTGTGCTCCTGAACTATGGGCTCCACTCAGTGGCCAAAAGCTGAAGGGAATGAGGGAACCAAGAAACTTCCAAGCCAGGAGTGGTGGTTGTTTGACTTTTTTTTTTTTTTTCTGCAAAAGGGAAAAAGGAGCAACTGATATTCAGAAATTAGTTTGGTGACATCTGTTATATCTATTGTAGACCATCAATCCCAATCCAGGTAGGGTTAATTTATAGATAATATGACCAATAGCCCCAAAATGGCCAATAACCACAGAATTGGGAGGGCCTAAAATCCGGAAATTTGAAGCTCAGTCAGTTAGTCACTGGATTAACAGTGTGTCCCTGAGAAGCAGCAGTGTGTACCAGGTGATGGTGACAGTCACTGCACAGCAGGAAAGCAGAGCTCAAAAAGCAGATGATCTGCCTGAAGCTACTTAACAAGTTCAAAATAACAAGTGTACTTCTGGGTCCAGATCGCTTTCTTTCTGACAAGCTCTCCCTAGCTCAGTAGCTGTGATTCTCTTGTCATAAACCTCAGGAGCGCACTTCTTTCATTGCTAGGTGAGAGACAAAAATCACAGTCCTTCCTGTCTGCAATCTGTGCTTTACCGGAAGGTACAATGGTGAAGGCTTAGTTCGAATAGCTGTGGGCTCTGAACTCTGCACACAGCGGAGAGCAAAGCCAGCAGCTTCTCTGCCGGATAACTCTTGTATTTGTGTGGGTCAGCACAGAAAAGCACCCAGGGGGGGACACAGGGAGGCTCAGTGCCATTCTTCAAAAGCATAAACATTTCTTTAAAGGAAAAAATATCTGCTCAAAGCAGACTTTGAAATATTCTCTGATTAAAATTGCCAGGTTTATTTTGTTTGTACCATCTGCTAGTGCAATCATGTAAAATTCTATGATTTTTATGTCAGTGAGTTAATTTTCCTGGTGCTAAACTAAATGGGACTGTAGATTTAAGGACTGAACAAGAAATGGGCTGTATCTAATGAGATGGCTTGGGAATCAGCAAGGCTTTCGGGACTACACACACTTCTGCCAGATCTGATTTTGGCCAGTACACTCCACAATTGATTATTTCTTAGTTATTTACCAGTACATTCCCTATTGGTTCTTCTTCATCTTCCCCCATGTAAAAATCATATTCTGAAGTCAAGCTTATAATGAAAAATTATCAACATGGCGTTGGAGCCTTTAAATTGCCTCAACTATAGGTGGTGATATTTTTGTGTGAATAAAAGCTTACTAGACATGCTGTGCTTTTTTTTTTTCCAAATCATGGTAGCTAACATTTTTACTTTTTGAACCTACTTACTGGATAATTTTTATGCCAATCCATAACTTTATTTCAAGAGCTAAACTAGGACTCTAACAGAAAAAAATAAAAAAGGAAACAAATCCTTTTTTGCCTTCTTGTCCATCAGCATTAATCCTCTTAAAAGTAACCTTTCAATCAAGGGCTTCAAGAAAAGCTCAATTTCTTTAGCAGATGGAATCCTGAAAGGTACAATTTAACAGGGTTACTACCGAGTGTGACAAATGAAAATAATGGAGTCGCCTATGGAGGAACCCTAGGCCCTGAAACATGGGGTAGTGTATGTCTTTATTGGGTCACAGATATTCAGGCATCTCCGTCAAGTTGAAAAGTCAAGGAAAGGGCAGGCTGTGGCTTTCCACTGATGGGGACAAGTTCTGGAAATATTTTACTGCTGAGTGACTGAAATTCTGTTAGAGGGTTAGCACTTAGCAGGCAGCAGGAATGGCTCATAATGAACAAATTAAGATGTTCTCCATTGGGTTCTTCTAGCCTTGACAAGGGTGACGACTGTATTTTTTAAACAGTATGATGAATTCAGATGATTCTGGAAAGGCTTATCTTAAAAATAAGAGTGCAAGTGTCCTTACAAAAAATAGCTGGGGGAAATATATCATCAGAATGCATCAAAAACTGCCTACTGATTGCCCAAAGAAAAACAACCAATTTTCTGAGAAGACTGAATAAAAATATTGAATAGGACCAGCTTCATTCAATACCCACAGAGTTAATGTGAAAATGTAATTAAGAAGACTGTGGGTGGAAAAAGGGCACCAAATGGCCCTTTACAGTTTCTTTGGAAGGTCATAGCCTAGTTTTTATAGCACAATATGAAACATAAGGTTATATTGTGTTTTCAAGGACTTGGCTCTATACCAGTCTCTCTCTAATGTTGTTTGTAAAATTTGTATTAAAGAAAGAATTGTGTATACTGTAAGGGAACAGTGTTTCTATATTTATTTAAAGAGATATTTATATATTTAATTAACAATGGTTATTGCGTATTATTGTATTCAAAGTAGTTGCTCAGATTATCAGATATAGACGTGCAAAATTGATCAAACAATATAAGCACTAACTGTTCCTTTCAATGAACTAATATAATGAATAGTACAATTATCTTAGTTATCACCTATATCTGTATCTATGTCTATGTCTATGTCTGTATCTATATCCATACCTATATATTTGTTTTCTTATTCCTTCTTTTCTCATTTCCCTGCATCCCAGTTGCTGTTTCCTTTGGAGCAGTTTCTTTCCCTCTCACAAGTACCATTTGGATCTTATTTACTCTTTCAGTTTCTTTCACTAGGGAGACAATACTATGTTTATACATGCAAGTCTGATTTATTTCACTTATGAGTATGGTCTTTAGTTGCATCCACTTACCTATAAAGGTCTTGAGTTTATCTTTATAGCTGAGTAGTACTTTTATTTCAACCTAATTGCTAAGCAAAATTAAGTAAGATTTGGGGCTGTAAGTTTTTAATTATATCTATAATAGCGTTGTGTTTATTTTGAAATAGTGAGGCTTCTGGTTTGAGATCTGAAAATTCAAGAGTCATTCATGATTTTATCATCTCCAAGACCTTATCGGGACCATATAGAAATTTTACTGAGGCAATTCTGAATTCATATGGTAAATCTTTCTGTAATGGAAAAAAACAGTATATTGTCTTCTGTTAAGTTTTAAATCAAAAATGACCCCCCAAAACTGTCATGTGCTCAAAGATGGGGCTTTGGAGGGTGCTCAGATCTTGGGGGTGTTATATAGTTAAATGAGCTGTTATGGAGGGGGCCTGGTTGAAAGTGGGGTTGTGACCTGGAAGGGTACAAAATAAAACTCTCCTTTAAATTGTCCCATGGATGAAAAAGTAACTGAGACACCCTATATGAAGAGGCTGGACTGCAGTGTTGATTGAAAGAATAGGCTGTATAATCAAACTTCCTTCATTTGAAATTTGGCAATTTAACTTTACTTGCTGAGACACTGGGCAAATTCAAAATTTTTCTGAGCCCTGCTTACCTCATTGTTAAAATGTGGTTAATAATTATTTCAGTCTTGCAGGACTTTGGTAAAGATTAAATTAGATAATACATATAAAGCATTTAGCTCAGTGCTAACATTATAGAAAGAAAAACCAACCCTTACCATCTCACAGACACTTAAGGCAGATTCTAAAACTGAATGTTTTCAGACTGACCATACAATAGGTATAAAGTATTTCTTAATATCCTAACACTCTGCATTTCTCTTCCCCATAGCATTCTAGGCATTTCCTTAGGTTCTTCTTCTCTTTTTTTTTTTGTACTGGGAATCGAACTCACAACCTCACACTTGCCAGGCAGGTGCTTATGCCACTGAGCTGAATCCCCAGTGGTTCTTCATATTTATTAAGTAGTTTTCTTCCAATGAGCAGGGAAGGTTCTGGTGAATATCCATCTTCTTTTCTTAAAGATTGACCTGTTTTATTCTGCATCATTACACGCTAAGCATTTCTTCACCTGAGTTCATCAAGGTTTAACGTTCTACAGGCCTTAACGGCAGCTTAAGGGATAGAGAGAAAACAAGAAAGGCTTAGCAGGAAGCATTGGCGGGTGAACCAGTAGGTGAATCAGGGGTTCTTATCTCTAAATAGACCTTTGCCCTTCTTTCTTTTCTCCTTTCCCCTGTCCCAGTTGTTTTTTCCTTTCAAGCACTTTCTTTCTCTTTCCCTTTCACAATATCTGTTGTTCATTTTGGATCTCATTTACTGTTTCATTTTTAAATACTATACACACACACACACACACACACACGAGATAGATAACTGTATTACTAATCTCTGTTAGTTCATCAAAAAGAACAGTTTGTGATTTCATTGTTTCATTGTCTGATCATTTTTTCATGCCTGTGTCTTGTAATCTGGACAACTACTTTCAAGATAACAATACACAATATATTAACCAGTGTTAATCTATCATTTTGTTTTGAAATTATGTATCATCATTTTTTTTTCTGTTTTTAAAATAAAAAAATAAATAAATAGATCTTTGATCCCCTGAGATGATTAGCAAGCAAGAGATGATTGGCTTTGGGGTCAAGAAAGTCAAAAGTATTTTGCATCACATTTCCCTCCAAAAAAGTCTCAGTGGACATCAGCATATTAGAGATTCCGAGAAGTATTGCAGAAAGGCCTGTTTTTCTTTATTTCCCTCATGTCACTAATCAACACATCCTACTGACCAATAACACTTTGAGAAACATTGCCTATTAAATCAGAACAGGAAAAAGAAATATTCAGAAGGTACAAATTTTAGGGTATGTATGAACCATGATAAAACTGATGGAAGAAAATGAGACTAACATTTATTGAGAGCCAATTATGTGTGTGACAGAATTTGTGGTAACTGCTTTTAAAATGTTTGCTCATTCTCAATATGTTAAAATAATAGTTTTTTTTTAAATAGGAGGGATAATAACAGTGCTTTACCAAAGAATTTCATGGCATATGTTATTTTTTCTAAAGTGGGGACACAAAACTCTTCAAAAATGAAGAACCTTGATTACTCATCCAGCCCATATGCATGACTAGAAGTACTGCTTTTGCACTACACTGAGAAATTTGGAGTTGTGAAATTTCTATCCTCAATTCCCTGAAAGGTAGCATGCTACAGAGGGCTATGAACAAGTCTGGGGTTGCTACTTACGGGGTATATAATCTTAAGTAATGTACTCTTCTCAGCTCATATACATACCAAGAAAAAAGGAAAGAGAAAGAGAGAAAGAGAAAGCCAACCCCTTAATCTGCTTACCTTATCTTTATAACCACTGATCAAAATATTTCCTCTTACACAAATGCTAGAGCAGATTCTATGGGGACCACAAAGTAGCATGGACAATTTCTACCTTCAACACCTGCTAATTATTATTTTATATACTGCCATATTATGGATGTCTGTGTGTTTATATGTAATGTATTTCATAACATAAGTATATAGCAATATTTTATAAAATAGTGGTTTATGTACTATTAAAGGAAAGAACTACGCTTTATTCCCCATCACATCTATCTATCCTAGCATTGTGCCAGGTACATGCCATTTGTATGTCTTGTGAAATAAATGGAAACAGTAGTGGTAAATTTCTCTACAACAATACTCATTTTATACAATCTTATATAACAAATGTAACTTAATAATAGGACATTTTGTACTGGGAAAACAATCCAGGATGGAGGCAGACTGAGATTTTTGAAGTCCAGTACTAAATTTGTGCTTTCACAAATAATCTATATTGACCACTCAATTTTAGCCAGAAACTTCACTAACAAGTCTGCCACGTTAGAGATAATCATTATTTTATGTCCTTTTGTAAGAAACTTAAATTTCCCTTAAAATATTAAATTGAATGTTAATGTTTGGTTCTCTCCAACCTTATTTTCTTTTTTCTCTTTGCTGTTTTTCACTCTTGGATAATAATATATAAAAAGTTATCTCTTTTCTTTCTCTGAAATGTTTATATGTCATTAAGAGCAAAGTATTGAGAGGAGAAACTAGGGTCAGGTAGTAGAAAATACTATGCACTAACATGTATTAATTTTTTTGTATTCTTTTTATTTAAAGAAAAAAATTTGAAACAGAAAGAGGGTAAAAATAATATAAAATTTCAAAAACAAAACAAAACAAAACCCCAAAATAGTAACCAGTAAAAAATCACTAGTTGATAATTACATATTTTCCTCTTAGAAGTAGTTGTTCAAGTTACAAAAGTAAAGCCTACAAAGTGGACATCCAAACAGTGAGACTGCAATCAGTTTTGTTCATCCATCCAACAAAAACGTAGCAACATGGTTATCAATCCCACACACTCAAACATACATGCAGTTATATCCTTTAGAATACTTTCTTTTCCTCTCTTTTTTTTTCTTTACAATAACTATAATCCATTCTCGTAAACTACTTAGAAGTTCTACACATGTATAAGTCTCTACATGTATTCCTAGCCTTTCTGTATTAGAGGGAGAAACAAATCAAAACAAGTCAACAATACAAATTCCTAGAGAAACATGAAATGGTAAGGACATATAAAACCACAATACTAGGTGATCTGTGGTAGTTACTATGATGTCTTGTTTTCAATAAAATTGTCTATATCATCAAACAATATAATTAAATAGCATTGCATTACACTGTTAATAAAATCTAAACATTGGAGACATTATAGGACTTCAAGGCAGTTAATAATCAAATCATAATGGGTATCCTATTGAATCTTGTCATCTTCAGAGTACATGTATTAATTTTATGATGAATAACAGATATTATTTTCAGTTCTATATGTGGGCAGACACAAAAATAATAGGTAAAGATAAGTGATTTCTCCTTTTTGGTACCTATTTATCCACATTGAAAAGAAGGCTGGTGGGAAAGATTTTTCATACTTACATGAATAAAAATAGGACAAAATGAGTTAAAGGTTTTAAAATGTTGTTGACTATTGGGTGTGTTTTTAAGTAGAGGTAACAGACATAGAAGGATGAATGTCCATGGCAACCAGATGATCTGTCAGTTACTCATCTCCATCCTGTCATTTGCTGCTCTCACCTTCTTTCCCTTTATACAATTCTTTCTACTTCCCTTTCTGTTGTAAGTAAATATATGTTGGTAATCAGACCGATAATATGGGAGACCACCAAGCTGTGCTCTTCTGAGAATGGAAGCCCCTTGCCTCAATCTTTCTTGGATCTCTCCTTCAACCCTATTCACTGAGATATGCAGAGCTGGCTAGATTGACACAGATGTTCCCTTAACTGGCTAAAAGAATGTGACTGAGTCTGGCTAAGAAGCCAGTGCCTCTCATTACAGCACATGGGTGAGAACTGCCCTCCCACCCTGCACACATACTGATAGCTGGAATGGGGCTTCAGCAAGAGCCTGTGTGATTCCAGAGCTAAGACATGAGATGAAATAACATCTCAGCTGAGGCAAATGGAACTCAATAAGAACTATATCTTCCTGGCAATAAAGGTGCCAGTCTTGCATATATCAGACTATCTAATTGAAGAACCTTTGTGCCTGGTACAAAATTGCTCTGTTTCTGATTATAGCCAATGCCTGGAGTTTCTTTTCTCATGTACTCTGCCATGATTCCCACCCTCCTCCATGACTGATACCAATACAAGCCGTAAGTGTTTGGACTCAGGGTCTTTTGTTCCACAAAGAACATTGGTCATCCCAGAACTCCTTAATCTCAGAACTGTCTCTCTTTGTCTTTATTTTGCACCCATGTGTCATATGGCTGGATGGAAGACCTGACCCCTCCATGGGAGGTTTCAGTAATTTAGTATGGTGTTTACAACTACAGTATTTTTAAAAATTTAAAAATGACAGATTTCCTACACATTCAACACGTGGAAATTCTCTCTCATTTCTATCAGAGATCACAAAGGGGAATGTCTTTGAGATGCTGTAACAAAGTAACAGATTGGCTGACTATACACAACACAAATACATCTCTTAGAGTTCTGGTGGTTGGAAGTCCAAGATCAGGCTGCCCATGTGGTTGGACTGCGGTGAGGACTCTCTTCTGTATTGGATACTGCTGGTTTCTCATTGTATATTCACAAAGTGGGAGGAGATCTGGAGCATGAATGTCTTTTATATGGCCACTAATCTTATTCTGCAAGACTCTACCTCATAACCTAATCTATTCCCAAAGACCCACCTTCTAATACCACTGCACCAGGGACTATATTTGAACATATGAATTTCAAGGGACACATTCAGTGATAACAGAAGGATGTGTGTAAGATATAAGGAATATGCTCTCTTCTAGGAATGGAATTCCACTGTGGAGAAGCTAAAGAGCAAGGCCCTGGGGCTTCTGCTGTCAAAGGACTGTGTGGAGAGAGAACAGCTACAGCTCTCTAACCAGAAACTGAATCGGCTTCAAGATGAGCTTGGTCAATTCATAATGGAAAGGAAGATCTGGCTACAAAAGGCAAATGACTTTTTTAGTAGTGCTAACAAGGTCAGTATAAAGTCCAGTTCACCATTTTATATAGTCATTCTTTCACACCAGTAAAAGAATCATTACTTCTACAGGCTGGAGCAGTCACAGAAGTCAGCACTCCATGCAGAATACCAAAGTAGGTAGAACCAAAACAGAACTCTTAGAACATCTTCCTCTTGTGGCCATTATGTGGTTCTCAACACTAAGAGACACTGTGCATGGACATGTAAAGTTTTCCTTAAAACAATAAGCTCATGAGGGTTTTGTTTAAAGCTGCCACTGGTCTGTCTGTGGGGGACTTGTGCTCTTATTGTGGTATCTCTCACAGAGGGAGGGAATTATAGAATACATTGAGGTTTAAAAATACCTTAAGCACTTTACCAAAAAGCCTGTATTCTTTTTAAAAAGTCCTCTTTAAGGGCCGGGGATTTAGCTCAGTGGCTTAAGTGCCTGCCTGGCAAGTGCAAGGTCATGAGTTTGATCCCCGGTACCCCCCCACAAAAAGTCCTCTTTGATTTATGAGGTAGAGATATTACTAGCCTTCTGCATGCAAGCCTGAAGGCCAGAAGGCCTGGCTCACAGATATGCCCTGGCCTTGCTTTTTCAGATCAGATAAATGGCACTCTTGTGGCCCTCTCTGGGGCTAGAGTTCCAGAACTGCTCCTCCTCTCCTCCTTGTGGATTCATTCACCTTTTTTAGGAGTGGGGATATTGGAGATTGAACCTAGGGCTTTGACCCTGAGCTATATCTCCAGCCTGTTTTACATTTTTTTTAAATTCTGAAACAGGGATTCACTAGGTTGGTAAGTTCTCCTGGCTAGGTTCAAACTTACAGCACAGCAGAGTTCAGGGAGTGCAGCTGTAAGCCACCAGGCCTGGCCATTTATTGTTGAGTGCTCCAGGTGGTTCCTGCTCAGTGGCAATATCCCCTGTTCACCTCTCTTTGGTAGGGCTCAGTATGGTAACCTGGTGATCTTTGAAAATCTTTCTACCTTTACCAAGTGTGTGTGTGTGTGTTTTGTTTTTAGACACAGTCTCACTGTGTAGCTGACCTTGAACTCAGCAGTCCTCCTGTTTCTGCCTTCCCAGTGATGGGATTATAAGCATGCAGCACCATACCCTGCACCAATGTATTATCTACTTTCAAATTGCTGTGTTGGAATTTTTTAATGAGTTAAATTTTAAGGAAACCCTGAGAAGTTAGGTATGCCGTGATCTAATGACACGTTGGCACTCTGAGTACTATTCCTATGAAGAGTGATTTAATTTTGAACATCTTTATTAATACTTTTGAAAGGATGAATAGTAACATTCTAAACTAGGGAGCTAGAATTATATATAGTTAAAATGTTAAAGAAGTATTTATTGTCCAATTATTTGTTGTTTGTCTTCTTTTAAGAGAAACAGATATAGCATATTACTGGAGATACTGAACAAATAGATGTTAAATGTTTCTTTTCATCAGTTATACTTTTGAATAAGAGGTATTTAAATTTACCTCACACATTCACCTTACAGAATGAATGAGTCGTTTGCAAATAAATTATTATTATTTGCAGGGAAAACAGTTATAGAACCATGTTGCTTAGAGTGCAAAACTTATAGCTTGCAACCTTCCAAGTACAGAAAGATAAAATTTCTCTTCCTCTTTCTCTCTCTCTCATTCTCATGTTGTTGCCTTTTCTGAACATCATGTGGTACTTTGCCAGGGAGATTTTTTTCTTTGACTGTTACTTCTGGACCCTGAAGGAGAAGGAATATCTCATAAACATAAAAAAGAAAGAAAGAAAGAAAGAAAGAAAGAAAGAAAGAAAGAAAGAAAGAAAGAAAGAAAGAGGAGGAGAAGGGAAAGAAGAAGAATAATGGTTACTTTCTCAAACTCATACGTTACTACAAGTCAGATCTTGTAAAAGAGAATTCATATTTCTTAACCTTAAAGACTCGATTTCTGGAGTCCCTATTTCATTTGTTGAAAGCCATGGCATTGTAATGTCAAATTAGTACAGCACTAGCTATACTATAGTATTGTATATTGGCAGGCAGCACCCACAAAGGGTTAGGAACCCCCGCTTTAAAGCATCAAAGGAATAATTCCCAACTGTAAAGCTAAGAATTCAGTGTGGAAGATGATGGATAGACTTATGTTAGAGAAAGTAGAAGCCTGAGTTTAAAAAGTGGATATTTACTCATGTCTCTCCAAATGAATTCTTCACTATATTATTAATGTGCAATAAATAATGAAATTATACAATGAGAAAATTCATTTCAGTTAGAGTGGAACTCCTCTCTTGTACAAGATATTTTTATTTTTAATTTACATTGTGGAGCCTCCAAATTTTACAAAATCTTACCACTTTACCAAATTTTTTCTGTAACTCTCACAAATAAATAAGAGCTAGGTTGTAGAAATTAATAAAATATCAAAATCCCTAAAACATTTTTTTCTAGGCTAAATTTTCTGTTTATACTAGCGAAGGTGTATTTTTAATTCATGTCATCCATTATTTATCTCCGAAGTACTCGGTTACCTTCTTGAAATTTCATTTTGTTTTATCTTGAGAGTGCTTGGGTTTTCTGCTATGAGCAAGCCCAGGCTCAGAGAACTGTGAGAGGTCTGAGCTTTTACCTGACTCTCAAGCCAGCACGTTAGCTTATCACAGTTTCATGGATGCTGAAAGAAGACACCTGACTCCTGGGTCAGAGTTGAAAGCAAACACCAAGTGACAAAATGCCACATCTTCTCCCAGGCCCCAGTTCCCACAGAGGACTGCAGGTGGGCCCAGATGATGTCTGTACCTGCAGAGGGTGGCATGCAGGGGAGGGACCCTCTGCTCCGGGACCTGCTGTTTTACAGTATGCAGTCAGCATGCCTCTCTGTCTCAGGGAAGACAGTACTCAACTTGCAGGCTAGACACTGAGAAGTGGCCCTGATTGGAAGGGGCCAGAGTCATGCAGTCTTGGTGGACCAGTAAGATGTGTTGCAGTACCAGGAAAGACTTCACCATCACACACAAATCGAGATGTTAGCCCTTTGGGGATAAAAGAGTAAGTTGGTGCTTTAAAGAAAGATTCATTCCTAAAAAAACAACTCTACTCTTACAAGTGGGATTTTTTTTTTTCAGGAAACAACTTCTTATTTCAAATTTGTTGAAGCTAGATCCAACATCCACTTTCAATTTCTGTGTCAAGTGACTATGTGTCAAGTGACTAGATCAGTGTCATGGGTATATATAAATGTGAAAATGGGACCAGAGTCAGCTTAGTAAAAAGTAAAAGTTGGTATTTTAAATACATTTTTTTTTTACTTTTTACAATTTTGTTAAAGTAGAAAGGGTTGATTAAAAATAGGGATAAATCTCAAAACTTAACTGCAGAGTGGACTATTATTTGTAAGTTTTAATATTATATATATTTCTTTAGCCAGATTTTATTACATATTTATGGTTATAATCACTTAAGTATCTCCTTTTTACCTTTTCCTTTTATTTTTGTTCATTACTATCTCTACCAATTCTATGAAGTCATTGAATAAATAAATAAATTCGTGAAAATAATGATCTTTCTTCTTTAGATAGTCATGTATTTAGTACATATTTAAGCAAGTTCTACGTCAGACAATACATTCTGGCGATATATCAGAGAACAAAATATACACACAATCTATAAGCCAATGTGTTTTTCAACTTGTGAAATTCAACAAAATGTAATTATCACCCAACGGCCCACACTGCCAACAGTTCCTCTAATGCCTTGGGCCACGACTCCAAGGGTGAAATTGATTGCTTTTAATCCAGCGAGGGCTTGAGCATGATCATCCAAGGCTCATGACTCTGTTTCTAACCTAGGAAACACAAGCCGCACATGACTTGAGATACAGCTGTTTAACCTAGACTAAGCAGCAGGTGGCGATGTCGAGACGCAAACAGGAGGATTTTGATTGTCATAAATCAGCTAATTCAAGTGGCAATTGAGCCAGGTTTCTCCAGAAGCCAACATACTTCCTACTCTTTTTAAAACCTATTTGTTAAATCACATTGCAACAAGTGTGAGTAAGGGTTAGTGATGAACACTGGATGAGAACAAGAGTTGCTCTGATAACCAGATGTTGCTGTGAGTTATAAGGACATAGCATAAAATTCAAACACAGCAGCTGTTAACAAAAATCATCTTCACCTCCCCAATTTTCACTATCATAATTATAAATTATTGTTGTGTTTGTAGTTTATCCATGAAAAAGAAGCTCTGGTTCATATTGATCAACTATCTCAAATGTATTTATCATTGTTTAGGGACTAGTTCAAACTAAATAGAGATAAATATAATATCTCTCAAGAACAACATGGTGTGAGTCTGTACTTATGCAGCTGCTATGACTAATCCACAGCTGTCAGAGTGGTGGATGGGTCTGAAAGTTTCCTGTCCTATGAAGTCATGCTGTTATGACCAAGCATGTCATTTCACAGGGGAAAGGATGCAGAGGAGACTGGGGTCAAATCTATTTGCTAAACAGATTCTGACTTCAGGGTGGCCACATGAAACAAGTTCGGGGCAACTCCCAGCATTCACACCTACAAAACTGAGTATGCAATGTACTATTGGAGCTTCCATTGCTTCTGCCTTCACTGTGGAAAATTTAATGTCATTTAGAAAGATGTATTGCCTGTTTAAGATATTTACAGTGGTGCAAAACAGTAATGCCTGTAGTAATACTATTTCAGAATAAAACAGAATAATTAAGCCTAGCATTTGGGATATGTTTTTTTATGTATATACTCATTTTACCATTCTAAAAATAAATACATTCAAGCCCAGATGTGGGAAAGAATTAATTAAAATGGTCCAACTGTTGTATACATAGAAAGAGGAAACCTGCTCAAGTAGAGGACCTAAAATAATGTTATCCAGAAGGAAATTTTTAAGGTGATAGAAATGAATTTAAGAAATTAAGCTAGTTGTTGTTAGATAGCAAGGAAAATGTGATTACTTTCCCTTTCATAATACTTCAGCCCCTTATCTGAGATTCTTCTTTGCTACAACTTCCTTTTCTCTGAGAAACAACTAAGGCAAGTCCTTCATGCACATCTACTTTCAGCTCATTCATTGTACAGATACTCCTCATGGTTACTTTTCTTTCATTGCTAAGACACAATGCCCAACACCCCAAAAGAAAGGTTTATTTAGTTTACAGTTTGTGGAGGTTTCAGTCCATAATCAGCTAGCTCCAAAGCAGGGTGGCATGGCAGAGGGGCAATAGTTCAAGGCTGCGGAACACAGCAAAAACAAGAGCAAAAGGGGGAGAAAGCCTCGTTTCCTCCCTTACTTACATTGTACATAGGCTTCCCCTCCTCTGCTGGCTGTAACACTCATACCATCTCTGTGCCCTCCTCTTGCACAGGCTCAGGATATTTACAAAAGAGGACCCTAGTGCTCTGCTGAATCACTTAAACTTCTAAATTTCTCAAATTGATGCAATGTATCAATAATTACAATGGCTTACCCATTAATGACTGCTTGGGTTTACCACAGAGGCACCCACTGCTCAGATTTTTGACTTGCTGGTCAGACTTACCCCTAGCATTTGCACTAACAGGGCAGGACTGTGAACAGCAGTGTGGCCTTATGGTGGCTCCTTCATTACAGTACTGTAATTTCTGGTGAACATACTGTGAAGTACAGTACTGTAGTTTTATGTTCTGTTACATATTATAATACTGCAGGTAAGAGTTATGCAAATAACTGCAAAGTCATCAAGTTGGAGTTTCCTTTGATCAATTCTTTGCTCTGAATATTACAAACATAACACTGTATTGAATTTCTCATTTAGAGACCAATTCAGTTAACAACCCAACCACAGGAACCACTTGCTTATTAAGTGAGGAATACCTGTGTTCCTGTTGTTTTCAGGCATTAGATGGATACATGAGCTAAACCAATGACAGGTAGAATCTCTGCCTTCTGGACTCTCTCAGTCTCAATTGGAAATAGGCCAGGTAATAGGAGTGGAGTGTACTATAGGAGAACCAAGATAGTGTAATCCAGAACGGTAGGGAACTTTGAGGAGCAATCCTGTGGTGGTTACTTTCTCTTGTTGCTGAGACAAAATACCTGATGCCCAAAATTAGGGAAGAAAGGTTTATTTTGCTCACATTTTGTGGAGGTTTCAATTCTTAATCAGTTGGCTTCAAAGCAGGGTGCTATGGTAGAGGAGCAACAGTTCATGATATCAGAAAACAGCAAAAGCAACAAGAGCCAAAAGGGGTACGAGTGCAAAGAGAATGTAGGCCACACCCACCATGGGTATGTAGCATTCACAACCATAATCCCAGCACGGACCATGAATCATTCACAAATTCTAGAAGCCTGCCCTCATGACTGCATGAGGCTTAGAGGGAACATACATACACAAACCATAACAGACCCTTAACCTGGCCCAAGAAAAAAATATGTCAAAGAGGTAACTCAGAGGAAAGGAGCACTGAGCTATGTTTGAAGGAGAGGAAAAAGGGGATGGAGGAGGTCTGGATAGTGCCAAGTCATGGTTTGTATGTGGAACTTAAGATGAATCATTTTGTCTGCCTTAGTGCCGGTGTAGAGTATAAACTCAGATAGCTGAGACACAAAAGCAGTAGAAATACACAAGGGCTCAGAAAAGGTCTTGGATATCAAGTCTATGAGTTTCTATTTGATGCAACCATGTCCTTAAATATAGAGACATTGAAGGAGCCCACAACTCATCTATACATAGTCTTATCATCAAGATATTCAGTTTTATTATCATTTACCCATGGCTTTCTTTTGTAGTAAAGATATCCATGGATTTCTAAGTCAAAATGCATTGTTTTCTTTCCATGCACAATTGCAGAATGTTGCATCTCTTGATTGACAGTAAACATATTTTGCCTTGCATTTTATTTATTTCTTAATAAGTTTGCTTTTTTTGCTAACGTTAAGTTCCTTGAGGATAAGAAACATTTCTACTTCACTCTGCATTCACCAGAACACTTAGGATTGTGCCTACTACTTAAGAGTTAATTAATAATTATTCAAATGATCAAGGCTGGTATAATCGTATACACTATACAATTTCAAGGCCAACTATACTTCATTGTTCACTAGAGAACATATTGATTCAAAGATACTGGGATGAGATTAGTTTGAGAGAGGCAAGCTGAATGGCTTTAATATACCAGGAACACAGATTTCTCAGTATTTATGTTATGTCTGGGAAGGCAAGTTGAGCTGTATAAAGGGACTTGTCACACTTTTTCTGAGCAGTCTCCAGGAACCTTTAATTGCTTATATCTTATTACCATTCTAATCCTTTGTGTTCCTTAGAGATTTTATCTTAATGCCATTTAATGTTAAAAAAAAATAAATAATGGCCATCAAGATATCAACCAATAACAAATGCTGGCAGGGCTGTGGGGAAAAAAATGAACCTTTCTCCCCTGTTGGTGGGAATGCAGATTGTTGCAAACACTGTGGAAATCAGTATGGATACTCCTCAAAAAACTAGCATGAGAGGTCCCATTTTATCCAGCTAGTCCCCTTTTGGGTACCTTTCCAGACGAATTAAAACCATTGTCCCCTTTTGGGTACCTTTCCAGACGAATTAAAACCATTCTGCCACAGCAATATGTATGTACCCGTGTTTATAGCAGCATAGTTTGTAATAGCTAAGTCACAAATTAAAGAAGTCATAAATGCATTGGAAACAACCCAAATGCCCATCAGCCAAGGAGTGGGTAAAAGAAAATGTGGTATTTTTATGTAATGGAGTACTACTCAGCCATAAACTAGGATAAACTTAAGAGTTTTAGAGGTCAATGGATGCAACTAGAGAACATACTCATAAGTTAAATAAATCAGACTCACTTCATAAACATCATATTGTCTCCCTGGGGTGAGAAACTGAGAGAATAAATAGCATCTAATATGTATAATAGGTATTGTGAAATGGGAAGAAATTTCTCAAAAGGAACTAGGACGGGTGAAAGGAGAAAGGATGGAAGGGAAAAAGGGAAAAAAAGCCACTCAGTTATACTATTAGCATCTCTTAGCTTATTGAACAGGAAGATTTGTGCTAATATCAAGTAGAGAAAAATTTAATACCTATATCCTGTACCCCAAATAACTGCTTTAAAGAAAGCAATACAGAATGTGGTAACTATTGCTATTCTCCTATTATTTTGTTAGGAAGTTTTGTTTTACCTCTTTTCCATAAAATAAAAAACAGATTATTGGATGAACAAATAACTGAGTGGACCAGGGGACAAGGCAATTAACATTTTAAGCTTGAGTTCTCTATAATACAGTAGGTCTAATCATCATTGTCTAACTTGGAGAGGATCATTAAGTAATAAAAGCTCTCATAATTTGTGATAAATTATACAAAATCTTTTTAGGGTATAGTCGGAGTATAAAAGAAATAAAATGGTAGGATACTGAATTAAAAATTCAGAAATGTTAACATAAAACTTTGCTAAAATAACATAGTGGATTTGGGAGCCAGAATGTGCATGAATCTGGTCTCTGTAACCTCAAGCAGTTACTTGACTTCTCTGTGCACCTGGCTTTTTAAATCTGTAAAATAGAAGCACTAATTATATGCGCCTCCAAGATCATTTTGCTGTCTAAATAAGCTAATACGTGGTTAGTGCATAGAATTGCTAAGTGCTAGCCATTATTTTCTCATTATATACACACTTAATACTGCACTGGCCATTCTAATGTGTGACTTAAATGCTTTTATGCATCTTCATATCCCCAGCATGGAGCTGAGTACATGGCTCATGAATTTCAATACATATTTTTTGAATAAATGAAAAAAATAAACATTTTACACATTGTAAGTAGATATTTTCCATGTTAATATTCTCAAGATCATCCTAAAAACATTTAGATCAATTTAGATAAAAGAAACCAGAAAGTTATTGCAGAAAACAGATGAGTAGCCTGAAGTTCTACTTAAGGAGTCTAATTTCACCTTAAGGTGGATTTGTCTCAGACCAGAGAGATGGTCAATACATAAACTTCTTCCATTCCTTGTCGATAAAATGCTTTAGGTATATGCCAGTTTTAATAATTTCCATTTGTTTTCAGCTTTTTGGATTCTGAGACAAATGATGCATTAGGAACTAATTTTGAAACCCTTATTTTTGGCATCACTAATCCTCTCGTAACGAGGAGGGAGTCCCAGCCCAGCGGCAGGAAACTCTGAGAGACAAGCAATAGGCAGGAGTAGCCACAGAGGGCACAAATTTAGGAGCTGATTCTCATCGTCCTTTAGCCTCTGACTTCATTGATTGAAAGCTTGAACAACTGTGGCAAGAACCTGAATCAAATATCAGCTCTTCAGACTGGGAGCCACCAGAAGTCTGAGGTGGTGTTTAGGAAAGGAAACTGAAACTTTCAGTCTTGATAAAAACTGAATCTCCACAGGTGACAAAATGAAGTCCTCTAATTAGAAGCTGAATTTTCTTTCCTTGGTTATTTTCAAGATTCTCTAGTTTTGCTCTGCAGTTGTTGCTGTCTCATGTTGATTCTTTTCAAATTAATTAGTTGAGAAACTACCAATATCACTCATGGAGCATCTTTGTGAAACAATAGGATATAAGAATTGTGCTGAGTGTGTTTGTAGTTGTCTCTGCATCTTCTGATCTGTTCCACTGGTCCTCAGCTCTCTTTCTTGTCAGTGCTATGCTGATTTTATCACAGTAGCTTTGTAGTATAAATTCAAGTCAGGGGTTGTGACGCCTCCTGCTTTGGCTTTGTTATCCAGGATCGCCTTTGCTATTCTAGATCTCTTCTGTTTCCAAATGAATGAGGAATGTTTTCTCTAGATATGTGAGGTATGTGAATGGTATTTTTTATTGATATTGCATTATATCTGTATAGCAGTTTTGGGAGGATAGTCATTTTTGCTATGTTTGTTTTTCCTCTCCATGAGAAGCGATATCTTCCCATTTTCTGATACCTCCCTCAATCTCCTTTTTCATAGTGGAATTTTCAATATATAAATCCTTAACTTCTTAGACTGATTCCTATTTAATTTTTTTTTTTGGATGCTATTGTGAAGGGTGTAGTTTTCCTAATTTCTGTCTCAGTGAGTTTGTTGTTTGTGTACAAAAATGCTATTGATTTTTGAGTGTTGACTTTGTATCCAGCTATTCTACTGAATTTGGTTTTCAAATATAGATGTCTTTTGGTAAAGTGTAGCAATATGTGCACCCATTTTTATAGCAGTACAATTTATAATAGCTAGATCTTCAAAACAGCCCAAAAGCCCATCATCTAAGGAATGGATAAAAAGATGGGACCTTTTTATACAATGGAGTACTACACAGCCATACAGGAGGATAAACTCAAGACTTTTCAAGGTAAATGAGTGCTACTTGAGATCGTACTCAAAAGTGAAATAAACCAGACTCACATGTATAAACATTATACTGTCTCCCTGCTGTGAGAAACTGAAAAATTAAATAAGGTCCAAAATGTACAACAGATATTGTGAAATGAGAAGACATTGTTCACAAGGAGAAAGGAACTAGGATGGGTGAAAGAGGAAAGGACAGCAGGGAAAAGGGGAAAAATGCAAGTCACTAATGCTAATAGTGTTTCTTAGTTCATTAAGTAGGAAGGTTTGTGCTAATATCAATTGGAGAAATTTTTATGTCCATATCTTGTACCCTTTACAACTACTTTAAAGATAATAACATGTAATGCACTAACAATTGTTATTCCCCTATTATTTTGTTATGAAATTTTGTTTTACCTTTTTTTCCTTAAAAGAAATTCTGCTGAATGATGCCTGGTTCTTGCTGACATTGTTAGTCTGGTAGATATTTCAAAAAGAATAAAATGTGCTGTGTCCTGATACCATCTCTATTTAATGTAGTACAGCTTGCCTTGGATCTGTACTTAACAAGGGAAAAAGCAAATGTTTTAAATAGCCTCTTAAGAAACACACACACACACACAAACAACTCCTTAGTCTATTCCAAATTAGGGGCAAAATAGTGGATTCTGCCTTCTCCTTATGTGGAAAGCAGCTGAGTTGTATCCTATGAAGTGGACAAGATGAGCTAGAACCTAGCAGAAGAAAATATTATTTTGTATTTGTGTCCTTTTTCCCAATCAAGTCATAAAAGATTTATTCGACCTGCACATATAAGGCTTGAAAAAGAGAGGGCTGTGAAGAGAAAAACTAAAGGGGGAAATATTAATTCCAAAGGAGTTTATGTTCATCGTGTTCTTACTGGCAGAAAAAACCTGTGCTGCATGGTATGTGCTACAAAGAGATTCTTTCAGTGCTAGATCCAGTGTATCACCTCCCCTGTGGATGCAGTAAATAGAAAAGCATTGTGTTTTATTTGGAGGTTGAGTAAGTAAGAGCAGTTATACTTTGATCATGTCTGAAATGGAAACATAGATTCCTCATTATATTCATCATAGGAATAAGAGATAGGAGCTCTGCATATAATCCAGACAATCCAGACAATCACAGGCAGTAAAATTGTAAAATGGCCTTCCTTTTAAAGTCCAAATGTTTAACTCTAATTTCTGAGTCTACAGTTTATTCCCATTAAGGTTCAGTTAGGATTAAGATGGAAGAAACATCTCTCTATGGCATCCAGTTGACCTTAACTACAGGTATTGCACAAATGTGTTTGCTGAGCCAATGAAGGAATGAAATCACTCATCTTCTTTCTAAGCTATGGTTCTAATAAGTGTGATACTCAGAGCGATTCATTACTATATGCTTTTACTAACATTTTGACCTACTAGAGAAAAAGTTTTGGAATAAATTTTGGCTAATTGGATTCCAAGTTATGGCTTGTTTTTTTCCTTGACACATGGTTTCATTTTTCTAGTGATTGTTTGGCTCTTCAATTTGTTTCTTTCCCATTAGGACACAATGTATATATTCTACCATTCAGGAATGAGATGGAGGGATATCATACATGCATTTAATGGCCTTGTGGCTTTAGAATCTAACTCCTATGAAGATGAGACCAGTGCCTGAGGGTCTGTGAGTGACAGCTGTTTAGTCAGGCCACAAGAGAAAAGGCCCCATGGGATGAATGGCAGGCAGCAGGTGGCCACACCCTCCTCAGTGACTTTTAAAAGATGTGTTCAGTCATCAGTTGAGATTTAGAATAACAGCCAGCAAATACTTTCTGAGCACCTATTGCATGTCTACCATCATATCTAGTTACTTTCAGATTTTTCTTGTTTAATTTTAATTTTCAAAACAACAAACGTGATGTATGTGAAGAGTATAATGGCTTAACATTAAAACAAAATTGAGCTCAAATTACAGGCAAGAAAAAGCACTTCAGCCTTCTCCATTCTTTCCCCTTTCATACTAGGACCTCAAGGATTATTTTAAAGGAGAAAAAGAGAGAACAATCTGACAGCTAGATGTTTCTTTTATTTTTTCCTTTAGAGTAGCTCAGGATTTTTCAGTCCTAAGTGTGAATATATGTTACCACAAGCACTACGTCACCTATCTTAATACTTTAAGGATGATTTAAGGGAGATCATTTTGGTTTTCAGGGAGCTCAGGTTCTTGCTTTAGCCACTTATTTTTTAGCCCTCGATTAGCAAGAAGCTCTACTTCATTCAAAATATGTAATACAGCTTTTAAAATGTAAAGCAAAATTCTAAAAACAATGGTTACTGACACACAAGGTTTCCACAATTGATAGAAGGACCCAGAGAATTGTCCAATCATCTTTTTTAGCATCATTGTCTCATTGCATTTGGCATCAGCAACTACACGAAAGAAAAAGGATCAAATAAGAAAGAGTTCTTTAGGTTCAAAGTTTCTTTTAAAAGCTTTTTTTCTTTTGCAGGCCTGTAAGAGAACATTTGCTCTCCATCCTTCTGTCTCAACCTTTTAACATTTTTCTATATTTTTTTCACCTAGAAGAAGGAAAAGAAGACAGACACTTGCTTGCAAGAAGTAACTTTTACAACACTTTTCTTTGATCCATGATAACAAGCTTTTCTGAGATAACCCTTCATTCTTACATTTCCTATAGTAATTCTTTGTCACATAAAACCATAACCTGGGTTTAAAAGCACATGCTTTATGGTCAAGTTAGGAATAAATCCCAAATTTTCCACTTACATCTGGAACTTTGCACAATTATTATTATTATTATTTAATCGGTACTGGGCACAGAACTCATGACCCAGCACTTGCAAGGCAGGTTGCACAATTATTTCAGCCTCTCTGAGACTTTGTTTTCTTGTTAGTGGAACCCAGGGATAATTTCTTGCTCCCTCCTCGGACTGCTAAGAATAACATGCTAAGGATGCAGCAGGTTTTCCGTAGGATTTCTGGACTGAGTGAGAAGTACTTGTATGACACACAGGGTGGGAGCAGTCACATGGTCCATCCTCCTTCAATGACAGTCATTACTCCCTCAGAGCAGCTAAATAAATAAGGACGATCTTGTTTTAAATATTCTAAGCAAGTAGAAAGAACAGACTTGGGAGACAGGAGCACATTGATGGTATAATAGAATGAATATCAATATATAATAAAAAAGCATTTGAGAGACTTCATTTCTAAATATCAATTTTGTCCAGTTTCAATTCTGCCACTAAAACTCATTCCCTAAGGCAGCATGCAGATGTCAGGAATATGGGTACACTTACCCTTCTCCATGGCTGGGGCCTCTACTTCCACTTAAACTGGCTTCCTCGATTTCAGCTCAGCCTTGCTTCCCTGGCCTACCTCAGGCCTCAGAAGTACCAGATCCATCAGCCCATCTGTTCTCATTTCCCACATCTGGGTTCCACAGAGTCTTCTGTGGTCCCTGCTAAGCTCAGTGGATCCAACTTGACAGAGCAGGAAGGCAGGACTTCAAGGCCCCACGTGACTAAACGGTAGTGCAGGGCTTTTTGTGGTAAGAGTTCTCTAGATTGGCATGGAGCTTTCATCCAGGCAGCTTCTTCCCATGGTGCTCCAGGCCAATGTACAAGAACTTTCTTGCTATTCGGTTTTTCTTGGACTCACCTAATTCACCTGCTCTTCATGCAAATGTCAGAGAGCAGGAGACCTATGAAGACCATTGCATCCTGCTTTCTCTCCCACCCCATATTATCACGGACCTGTCTTATTGCTCTTATATCATATATTCCTCCATCTTAATGTAAAGAAAGCCTTAATGGCCAGTGGATAATTTCTAACTCTATAAGCTTAATATCCTATGATTAGTAGTTGGCCTGCTGATATAAGCAAAAAATAAAAGAATGTAAAAACTTCTTTCAAGACAGTATCTTGGTTGGCAAGGCTACATTTTTTTCTGCATAATCTTATTTTGTATGTCAGAAATTAAATATTCCCTTGGTATTTCTCTTTGTACTGCTTGAGAACTCAGTTCTAATCTTTGTAGGCATATGGATGGCTTGGATCAAGTGAGACAAGGTCTTATATTTGAAAAGACAAGGGAGAAATGCACATTATAATATTCTAATATTTCCTCATAGCATTTCGGGATTGAAATGTAGTTTATTAGGAAATTTTCTTCTCACAGCGTTACAAAGATGTTTAGGTCACAAAGGGCTGCACAGTATTTTAAAATAAATCATCTGTTATTTGTATACCATAAATGTGCAAAATATAAACCAGACTCTGCAAATTCCACATATTTAGAATTGTTTGTATTATATAGATACATTCTCGGTTTAAACTACCTCGGTATTTTTATGGTGTTGGCACTTATTCGTGCTGAATTAACCTGTGATCAGTTTCCGCAAATGGAACCGTAAACCTCCACAGCTGTTTTCTAAGAGTCAGATAGTTGATTTTTGTTATGTTCAGATCAATAAACCGAATGGCCTGGTTTAATTGCTAGTGTTTCATGTACATGTTGATGTAGACTTTAAACTAGAAGAGCAGAAACTGAAAGTATGTTTTCTTTGGCAGGCATTTGACGTACTTGGAAGAGTTGAAGCGTACCTTAAGCTCCTTAAATCAGAGGGTTTAAGCCTTCCTGACTTGGCAGCAAGGCATGAGGAATTACACAGAGAAATTAAAGAGTGTGCAGCTGATGCTTTGCAAAAGGGACAAACCTTAATCAGCCAGGTAGACTCCTGCAGGTGAGTAAAGTGCATTTACTCCTCAGTGTAACAGCCTTCATCACAGTGTACACAGCCTGTTAAAAAATAAGTTGCATGAGTTTTTTCCCTGCTTCTGACGATTTGCTGCATTATGACATGGCTTAAGAGGAGCTATTGAATTTTGGTCAACAGTAATTCTGAACACAGTGTTGCTCATTCAGAAGTGAGGCCATTTTCTAAGCCTGAGGACTTAAAGATGCTAAAGCTTTCTCTCTGCATGTTTCTGAGGAGGGGCAACGGAATGGGCAAAGTGAAAAACAGAGCTTTCATTCTCAAGCTTTTCATATTCATAAAATACCTTCTTCTCTTTAGTTCATGAGCTTAGAATCTGTCCTATCCATTTTTTTTTCTTTCTGTGAAAAAAAAAGTACCAGAATTCATAATCCTGTGGTTCACCACGCAAAACCCTAAGTAACAGATGGACAATTAATAAACAATAGCTCACATTTATTGAGAGCCTGCTATGTGCCAGGATCAGTGCTGATAGCTTTGGGAGCATTATGTCAGTAATCCTCCCAGCAACTCTACAGAGCACACAGTATTAATGTCTTTCTTTTACAGATAAGGTAACTGAGACACAGAGAGCTTAAGTAACTTGCAAAGGTCACATGGCCAGTTCGTGACAGAGACAAACTTTGAATTTAAATGCATGGTCCCCATACTCCGTACCCTCACATGGCACAGTAGGCGGTTCATTTCTGTGAGTGCATTTGGTGAATTCGTGGTGGGTGGGTGTGAGGAGAGAAGGGGACCTTGAGAATGCAGTGGAAAAATGTGGAAGAGAACAGGGATTGGAAGACAAAGGGGACATGACAGAGTGGATTATGGAAAAGGTATTGACGATGAAATCATGAAGACAGATTTACCTTTGGACAGAGAATGACTTCACAGATTTGTATAAATGGGATAAACCCAGTCTTTCTTCTTCCATGCCTGCACTCTAGAAACTCAAAGACATTCACTTTGAGAAATAATGAAGTAGGTAGGCTGTGGTAAAAATTTCTTTCTGTTCAAACCCTGTTTTGCTCTTTTTTAGATATGTCTAAAAGTATTGATTCAGAAGTACAGGTTTAGGGAATTCTCTTTTCAGAAAACAGTCTCACTCTTGACACAGATTTTTAATCCAGGATTTTGATGGCTGCCACAGTACCATGCAATGCTAAGGTTAGAAATAATCCTGCGTCTTCAGCAAGAGCTGAAGGATGAGGCTATGAGGACAAGTAACTCTCTCCTTTGAAAAACTACCAATGCCAACTGTAGCTGCTAAATGTCTTTGCTTCGACTCCAAACCACACAGCAAGTGGTGGTGGAGTCTGTTAGATTCTAAGATCCACACCCCATCTAGGCACAAGCAGATGTGCAGGACCTCCCGCAGCCCCGGCTAAGCACATCGTGGGCCATGCAGAAGGTGGTCCTGAGGCAGAATAGGCACTTAGTGCCTCCATTCAGGGTTCCTTAGATATCAGTCTGAGTCATGTGACACCCAGATTAAGTGATGATGTCCACCCTTATCTTCTGAGAGTGATCCTAGCTCTGTTTAGCGAGTGGCTCTGAAATCTCAGCAGATGTAATTTCTCTGGTCAAGTTACTCTTTGCCTGTGCTGTTTCCTCTGGCTTTGGGGAAGTTCTCCAGGCATGGACAGATCAGAATGCAGCCCCAAACCCCTTCCCAGATCTCTGCAGTTCTACATTAGTCCTCTTCATTACTCCACCGAACAAATTCTGAGTGTTTGGCTTCTCAGAAGTCTGATGTCTGATTTCTTAACTTAGCAGGAGCTCTGGGCTTTTAGGATTCCACCTTCCTGAACTTTGCTCTAGGAACAGCCTCCCAGGTAATAAGCTGGTGTGATCAGTCCTAAGGCTTATCTCCTTCCTTTCCCCTCTCTGGGATCCTGTTGTCTACTCTGGAAGCAATGGTTTCATATCTTTGTCTTTTTCTAGTCAGTTATGACATGAGGATAAATACAGTCCCTGCTTCTTGGCCTGAAATTATATTTTCTGGTCAGTTTTGACAATTTACTCCTAGAGTTAAAAAGGTGGTCGCAACTTTTTACTGCTCCACTTTATCCTTTTTGCTCCAATCAATAACGCTTTATTTTCAATACTTAAGACATAAGAGAAAAGCTTTTATTTTATGTATTTCTATCTTCTTATTTTCATATGTGAAAGCTACTATCTAAGTCTTTTTCTTTTATTTTGCTTTGCTTTCTCTAGTCTTATTTTTTGCATATTTATTGTTTTTCAAAGGGTGATCTGTCATTTTTAGTTTTCCAGAGGCAGGCTGGGTCATAACAGGAAAAGTAAACATTAAGACCATTCTTAAAAACTTGAATTAATCGTTAGGTAACTAGTTTTTAAAAATTAGCCATATGATTCCTGTCAGTGTTTTAGAAATATAAGCTCTTATAGTAATTCAAGGTGCTTGGCTGCTCTGAGATATCACAGTACTTTATAAGTCAACACTACTTTCATCATACAGGAAGAATGGAAGGTAAACTGAAATTGTTTGTTGGCAAAGGATATTTTTGACTCAGAAGGCAGATGTAGAACGGAAATCCATTAAAATGGAATTGAAATACATTAGAATCTCAGTTGCAAACTGCAGCCCTATGTGGTTACTGACTTCAGTCCCCTGCTTTCCACTCGGAAATTGTTGCCCTTTCTCATTTCATGCTCCATCCGCCCCTTGGGCTGGGTCCCTATCAATGGAAAGAAGAAGAACCCAGGAGGGAAATTTCAAGTTGCAGCATCACAAGTGGAATTCAGAGTTGTGGCGATGGAAATAAACATAAATTTCAACAGAGAAACATGCATGTTATTGAGCATCACAATGACTTTCTAGACATCTCAATGCCAGCCGCACTACCAGGACATAAATAACAAGGGTACTGTTAGCAGATATTTGAAAACACAGATGAATAAGAAACTTAAGACTTTAGGTCAAAAGGACTTTATTTCTTGCAACCTGAGCATGGAAATAATAATATAACTTTTAAATTTAATGTCTCTAAACCTTGCTTTCCTCATCTGTAAAATAAACATATATATTTCATAGTTTTTAAAAACTAAATAAGATAGTACCATTCCTTACACATATAGCATTTCTATAAACAATTAGTTAACTTTGTTATATTCTATACAAAAAACTTTAAAAACAAAATACTAAGAGTCACAAGGCTATTTCAGAAAACTACAACAGAGTGAGCTGCATCAAATTGTCATATTTATTTTAACCAACAGGGAAGATCATAATTGAAATAGAGAAGATAAACACTTATTTTAAGGTATAATTTAGTATTGGGTCTGGCAGAAATTTCAGAAGTCCTAAAGTCCCATTTTTTCCTGTTAGTAATAAAAAGTACAAGCTCAGAAGTTCACATTTATCAAGATAAAGATTTTTCAGTAAATCTGAGGCCTTTGTCATTATTGTTCTGTAATTGCTACCTTATTAGGACAGACCCACACTGTTTTTTCCTGGAAACAAATGCATTTGAATTTTGAGCAGCCTCACAGAATAAATAGTGGTTATTTTCATTTCCTGTTGTTTTTTCTGTCTTGCCTATAATTGGATGATAATTCTGAGTCATTGTGAAGAAATTTTTATCTTTTTTAGAGTATGTCTGCCGTATAACCTAAGTACACAAATGGTAAAGATATTTTAGTGTACTCCTTGCTTTTAGTTATGCTAACTACCTATGTTAGTAGGTGGTGTTGGTCAAACTTCAACTGTGGTGAGATTGAAAACTCTTGGCTTCCAGCCTTATCTCTTCCTAGGCCTTGGTTGGCACTGTTCTTGAGCACTGACTAAAGACAGACTAAAGGGGGCCAGCTCCCAAGCAGAGTTCTGCAATTTTAAGCCACAGGAAGCTGCAGTGATTGAAGTATTAGGCCTGAGACCTGGTGGGAGGATAAAGTTTTCCATACTGGGACAAATAGAAGGGCCTCCTTTGTTTTCTCTTAGTATGGCTGCCAATTCAGAGCTCAAAAACATACAAACACCCAGCAGGACCAGGCTACCTCATGAGATATTCATTTGCCTTTTCTGCTTGTTAACATTAATTTAAGATTTATAAATATATTATATAAACTCCATTTTTGTCCCTATGTAAAAGATGCTACCAATTTTCATTCCACATTGTCATGGTAGGTTTAAATTTATAACTCTTACCCTGACTGAATATTTTGCTTTGGTATAACTTCAAGTATTATCTGTTTTGCTTCAGTACATAACCACTTTCTCACTGTATTTGCATATTTCACAGAGAAATAAAAACAAGAGTTAATTGAAATTTTGTTTTCTTTGCCCACAGTTTTCATTTATGTTGGCTCCCACTCCTGCCTTGGTTTGTGTTATGGATGTTAAAGAAATTAGGACAGAACAGGATCTATTAATTCTTTCAATGTGTTTTGTAAATCAGGTGCTCTCAAGCATCTAGTGTAACTGGTGAAGAGTTTGTGCTCATGCTGTTGTGTTGTGGTGAGAAGAAAGATCCAACCAAATGTATAAGTGAGATGCTCTCACACAGCAGTGAGTACTATGAGCAAATGCAAAAGTGAATGGGATGGCCAGTGAGTATGGTGGAGGAAACTCTCAGACAGTGGAATCAAGGAAGGCCTCTTTAAGGGGAAGAGTACTGTGCCATGGAACACATGGACCTTGCAGAGCCACCCTAAGGGTGTAACAGAAAAAAGGGACAGTGTGGTAGAGAAGTTATAAGGAAACAAGGGTATAGGACAAGACCAAAGAGTTAAGTAGAACTTAGACTATGTTCAAAGGCTCATTCATCAGCAATAATGAGAGTGGTTAATACATTAACAAACTTAATCCTCACCTGCCACAGCCACTACGATGATGATTATTGCCCCTATTTCACAGATGAGGAAATGGGGGCATAGAGACATTCAGTAAGTTGCTCTAGTCCCTGCCCCACAGCAGTAAGAGCTGAAGTATGTGCTGGAATTGGTCTGAACTGTCCTGTGAGATTGCTAGATCTCTGTCTCCTCTTTTATTCAGCATCAGTCAATCACAATGTACCTGATTACTCACTGAGCAGGGATTCCTTTTCTTACTTAAGTGTGCTTGCCATGGACTTTGTGTCTTCTGGTTTCAAATCAAGTTCCACCTTCTCTGGAGTTTTCCTTTCTTTCAGCTTTTTAAAAAAACGATTGAAAGTGCATATAAGCAGCTCCACGATGGCCCTCAGGCCAAAGGTAGAAAAACCTGGATGAGCATCCAGCCAAGGAGGTACCTACTGAGGGAGTGCGTCCAGCAGTGGGGCCCATGAGCGCTGGGGACACCTCTTCAGAGAAAGGAGACACAAGCCTAAACTCTAAAGTCAGGATAGCTTGAGTGACATTGGAGAGAGCCATACATGGTTGTTGAATTTAGTGGTTTAGGATAAATGAAGGGTCTGTGTCTTCAACCTGAGACAAATGAAATCAATAATTACCTCACAGTACTTTCTTTGAGTTCCTTTGCATTTATAGCATCTACCTCTAGACTTCTGTTTTCCTTATTTTGAACTGTTCTTCAGTTGTTTTACCTTGACATTACCATCTCAATCAGACCCCTTGAAAGCTGAAACCACCCAAGAAAGCCTTTTTTCTGTAAACTTTCCTTGTTATTTACATATAAAGTGACTTAGTTTAAAGTGCTGGCATGACATCAAAGGAAAGCTCCCATCATAATGAAAAAAATTTGTTTTTTAAATCATCAGTGAGAAACAAACAGATGCAATCTTCCCCTCTAACACAACAACAACAAAACCCCCAAATTTCCTTTACCTAATGGATTCATCTATGATTGCATTTTCTAACAACTCTGCCTAATATTTAAGAACTTAAAAATAACTGGTTTTAGAAGAGTTTAATGCTGCATTTAGATGGTAAATGTCAGA
Source organism: Hydrochoerus hydrochaeris (assembly GCA_004027455.1). NCBI lineage: Eukaryota > Metazoa > Chordata > Mammalia > Rodentia > Hydrochaeridae > Hydrochoerus > Hydrochoerus hydrochaeris. The sequence goes on from PVLA01000219.1 coordinate 81,475, forward strand.
TACTGAAATTTAGGCAATTACAAAGTTGAGCTCTTATGACTGTTAACTCAGCCACCTTCTAAATATTTTCATGTCTATATTCAGTTGTTCTTTTTAGAGGATGAGTATTTTTTTTTTAATCCTGAAACTCTTGGTACAAAAGGTGCCAAAAGTTCATACTTTCTATTAAATTCAAGAGTAACTTTATCAAGGTCTTGCAAAATATCTACAAATGACACCAGTGTGAATATATCCATCGATGATGGTGATGATGTGAAGTAACAGGAAGCCAGGGCATGAAGACTTGGACATGTAGAGTCCGGCAAGGAAGGCTGACTGGTGGGGCTGAACCCTCTGCCCTGGATCTAGAGAGGAGCTCTCTCGGATTAGAGAGATTAGGGAGAAAAGAGAGAGGAAGAGGTGTGAGCGGCTATGTGTATGTACAAGGTGCTCAGCACAGTGCTGTTCATAATAGTTTCAACCTGAAAACCAATTTTTGAATATTGCTTTTCTGTTATCCTCATTTTCCCATTTTCTTTAGAAGATAGTTGGAGATCCCCAGTCTGTCTTCCAATCTATCTTTCATATTTTTCATTCCCTTAGCTCTTCGTATTGCATTTTTTTTCTTTTTTTTTTGTACTGGGGATTGAACTCACAACCTCACGTTCGCCAAGCAGGCACTTACACCACTGAGCTAAATCCCCGGCCCTCGTATTGCATTTTCAATGAGTCCTTTGGACTACTTTTTATTTTTGTTCAATTTGTGCTTTCATTGATTGGGTTTTTTTCCTTAGTTTTAGTAAGCACCTTTAGTGTTGTTTTCATTTCTAGAATTTCTGACTATTCTTTTTCAGACAGTTTTCTTTTCTTTTCTGTCTTTCTTTCTTTTTTTTTTTTTTATTGGTACCGGGGATTGAACTCATGACCATGCGCTTGCAAGGCAGGTGCTTATGCCGCTGAGCTAAATCCCCAACTCCCTTATTTTATTTTTGACAGGGTTTATTTTCAGAGTTTCTTGTTCTTTCATTGTGAGTGTTGGTTTTCCCTTTATCTCTGATCGTCTCAGATGTATTTATTTTGAAGTCATTTTCAGATTGCGCTATGTATTCTCATTTCAGCAGGGATATACTTACTGCTTGATAATTATTTCATGATTACTTCTCTACACATGTTTTGAAATTCTCAATTATACTCTAATTTGGAGTCAGAGGGGTTTGCTGTCTGCCTGTGTTTTGTTTTATTTGTTCTCCTTGCCTTTTGTTCCTAGCCAGCTTCGCAATGATTTCCATCTGGATGCATAGGCCTCCAGTCCAGAACCATCTTCCATTGTGTGACTGGGGCCATGGAGACACTGTGGCCATCAGGGATGCAATCAAGAAGCTAGGATAGGGCTGGGGACAATTCCTGACCACCCTGCTGTATCTTATTCATTGGTGTCCAGTCTCAGCTGACTACAGAATTTTTGGTCTCCTTTTACAAAGAAGGAGAGCTTCATCTCCTTACTGGTTTCAAGCGGAACCCTAGCTATGGTTTCCTTCACACAGGACACATATGTTGGCCTCTGTGGTGCCACAGGAATAGAACTTTGGGGTAACCCTACATGCATCTGGACCTGTACCCAGGAGCCTGGTGGCATCAGTCCCACTTACTTTGGCTTGTGTTTTTGTATTCATGTTTAGGTACATATAAAATGTGTGTGTGTGTGTGTGTGTGTGTATTATTTGTTTAGTGGAAATAGATTATCAAAGTATATAGGTTAAATCAGAAAAAAATTATTGTAACATATCCATTGCACTTCTATAGCACAAATGGCACTTATTCAAAATAGGGATGTAAGTGAGAACAGCAGTTGTTTCCTCTAAAACAAAGACCATCATAAACATAAAAGAACACACTTAAGGTTCCTGTTAAAAGAAACAGCAAGCTAGCGATAAGCAAGATATTTTTCCATCTTTCAAGTATAATTTGTCCATAGACAAAAAGAAAAATATGGCCATCTGATCCCTTCTGATGAGACAGAATAAGCTGTCAAGTGCTTACCATCTGGTTCAGCTCCTAATCCAGATGGGCTGCCAATAGTAATTTGTGAAAGGGTTGAAAGCAACTTGCCATTCTCCAGAAAGAATCATTAAAACACATTAACATTGGGGTTTGCTCCCCTCCCCCAGCCCTAGTTTGCAGCAGATGCAGAGATAGGGCAAATGCTTGCCTGCAGTAAGCAGAACAGTTTATTCTTGAACCAGAAGTCAATACGTCTTTGCTTTTTGAGAGAAAATAAAACCATTTTTTCTTTCCCCTTACTTCCCCTCCATTGGCACAATGAATAGAAAAGAAAATGTTCTCACTGTGGAATTTCTAACAAATGTCTGAGGAGACCTTCACAGTCTGTCTGTCATTTCTGAGTATCTCTGATATTGGAAAAGGCAGAGTCAACCTCAGAAGTAATCTGATGTACCTCATGTTCACACTACTGACAGGCATCATCTGATCTACATAGAAAACCCAGAGGTCAATCAATATTTCCAATGCAAATCATAAAGCCACAGACTATCAGAGATGGAAATCGAGTTGGTAGGTTGCCCTTCTTTTGTCCAATCTGCCACCCACAAGCAACATTGCTTCTGAATGAGAACAAAATGGCAGGGTGCCATGTTTGGGTGCAAACAACTTTATTCTACCCACTTTTTAGTCTGTGTCCCATCATTAATTTAATATTACTGTGAAGTAATAAAACTCTTTCCTGGGAGATTGAAAAAGTTCTATTATTTTCAGGTCATGTAAATTGCTAAGAGACTGTGGAGTCATAATGTCACTGGCTAGCGAGGATTGTTAGTTGTGTATAGTTGGCAGATATGGCCTGCTTCTCGAAGTTACTGATGACCATCACTGTTGTCTGCCCTCTAAAGGAGAGAAAAAAAAAAAAACATATAAAAACCCCAGGTGACTGAGGGTTCTTGCTCAATTTGTACAGAAATCACAAAACTGCAAAATATAGCACTTAGTATTAAAAGCCTTGTGCTTTGAGTGTGTCTTGTCAGCAGCTATCAGCCCTTTCGGTGTTGGTGGCCATCCTTGCTGCTTGAATCAAGTTGCTCACCAATTGTCCTCGAGACCCCTTCCTGCCACTAGAGATGTCAACTCTCAGAGATGATGGCTACTGGCAATTCTCCATTGCTGTCCATTGTTCTCTGGATGCTAGCCACCTTCTATATCTCCAGCTTTAACTGCTGGCCACTTTAGGCCTTTAGTGTTACCAGCTCCAAGTTTACTGACTCAACATGCTTCATTCAATATAGACATCACAAACAGACAAGACTATGCCATCTGGAAAAAGGATTTTTATAGGGCTTATGTTACAAGATTTGTGGGGAAGAGCATAGAGGCTGAATGTGCTAAGGTTATGGGGAGGTTGCTCTTAATAGAGAAAAAGAGAGCTCATGCTTAAGCAGTGTCATGCTTATGCTGTTTGTTCATGAGTGGGTATCTTGGTTACTTTTTTATTGTTGCTAAGACAAAATACCCAACGCTCAAAGTTAAGGAAGGGAAGGTTTATTTAGCTCACGGTTTGTAGAGGTTTCAGTCCATAATCAGCTAATTCCAAGGCAGGGTGGTTTGGCAGAGGGGCAGCAGTTTATGGCAGGAGAAGACAGCAAAAGCAACAGGAGCAAAAGGGAGAAACAAGCCTCTTTCCCTCCCTAATATTGTATGCAGACTATCCACCCTAGGGTGAGTCTAGCATTCCCATCACTAATCCCAGCACTAGACAATGAACCCATCATTAGATCCAGCCACCTCTAAAACTTTAGATTCAGCCACCTCCAAAAAGCCTGCCCCCTCCTTGGCCACATGAGGCTTTGTGGGGACATCCAAACACAAACCATAACAGTGGGGAAAAGGCCCCTCTCCAGCCTAACTGAAGAGGGCTGCAGAGGAGCAGAATCATCCAGAGAGGCTACAAGGCAGAGTCATCTGGGACAGGTCTGTATCTAAAGCCTTCTGCAGCCAGAGCAGACATCTCTCAGAGCAGCTGTGTGCCAGTGGGAAGGCATTTGGGGCCGAGTACCCCTCAGTCAGTATTGGACCCTCCTCTTATCTCAGTGTCTTTCCCTTGACCAAAGCATTTGCTATTCAGGACTGAGGAAGTTTCCAATAGACAGGGTATGCAAGTTTTAAAATATTTTAGAATACTCAAAATAAGTGCCCAGAAGCAACATATAAAATTTCTAACTGAAAAAGATGGAATCGGGGCTGATTGTAATCTGGAGATTAGGGTTTCACTAAAAAGACTAGAAAGGGACCAGATTAGCCCTGGAATTAGGATGTGACAGACATGTTTCAATTTGTAATTGGGAAAGAGATTAGTGCCTCATCAGATAGAGGTGACAGAGTTGAGTATGTGGAGAAAGGAAAATAGGAATGAGCTAGGATACGCTGAAACTGCTCGTCCCAAAGAATGTATCTAAGTCCAAAGGAATAGTAGAGTGTAACTACACAAGCAAAAATGCGGAGAAGAACAAGGCACTTCTTCCTGTCCTCCTAAGGCTTTAAATCAGTTGAACCAAACTATACATGATAAATGTGGATAAACCCAACCGTAAATGCTAAAGCATACCAAAGAAGACATTAGGCAGGCTTCGAATAACCTAAAACATCCGTAAGTGACCCTAAGTGCAAAGTCACTGTTCAAAAACTATGGGATTTAAAAAAAAATTTTTTTTTTATTTTAAAGATAATAAAACCCAACAAAACAAAACAGGATGAACCCAATTGAAACAAAGTAGTGAAACTGGTACAGAACTTCAAAGCAGAAAAATAGGAAAACAACATAGCTACCATAGTATATAATGTTATCTTCACAATAGTTGTCATTCTATCAAATCAAAGCAAAGCTGAATAAATAAATCAAAACAGAATACTGAATAAAGCAAAACAATCAGAACAAAACAAAACAGAATAATATTGGATTTCAAAAACAAGATAGAAGGAAATCCCCCATATTTGCTATATTGCATACTATTATCTTCCCCATAGATGTTAAGATCACTGGCCCCAGGCCTGCGAAGTCAACCAAACAATACAAGCATTCAGTTGCTTTTTGTGCCTCGGTTGTTACAACTCAGCCTGGCCTCGGAATCAGCAGGTTGCTTACGGGGGAGGGAGGGAGTCGGTGATTCTCAGCCTGCTCAGCAGTAGGCTCACAGGAGGCGCTGACTTTTCTCTTCCCGGGCCCTTCGTGGCTTGCGTGGTTTAGGGAAAGGCTGGTTGGTTGGCCTGTTGGTCGGCTCCTCCTAGTCTCAGCCTGGCCCGGGACATTGTTAAGGGTGATATTTGCAGCATGAAAATTGTACACATGTTTTTCTCGATCCTTAAATCCTTATCTTCTTTTCCCTTTAATCTTGGTCTGGCAGTACTTAATTTAAAATGTGCATTAATCTCCTCTGTTTACAAGAGTGTGTGTTCAAGTTGTAAGGAATATAAGAATGAATGAAGTCTTCTTTTTCTCTTATAGAATGTACAATGCATGATGAGGAACAAACCAACACAAAATGAGACAGAATATCCTAAGTAACTGAAAAATAAAAGTAAAAAGAGAGAGAGATGCTATTTGTTTTGTTATGGTTCACCTAACTTAAAATTGTAGGTTGCTAAAATGCAATATTTTTTTACTAAAATACAAAAGGCTTGATTTGGTTGTCCCCGTTGTCTTTCTGTGGTTTGAGCAAGGGACCATGGCCCTCTAGTGGTCACTTTGCAAACTATAAGCAGACTTTGAATTAACTCGAGAATCCAGCCAATTCCGATGGAGTGTATCAGAGGAAGTAAAGACCTGTATGCATACCATTAGAAATGAAAAAGGCAAAGTCACAAGACACACTGCTGAAATCCAGAAGATTATTAGTAACTACTTAAAAAATTATACTCTAATAAGTTGGAGAATCCAGAAAAAAATGGATATATTCCTTGATAAACTGAACCAAGTAAATACTAAAACGCTGTCTAATCCAATAACAGGCAATGAAATTGAGGCAGTAATAAAAAACCTCCTATCAACTGAGGAAAGCCCAGAATCTGATGGATTCCCTCCTGAATTATAGAAGAACTTCAGGGATGACCTAGTGCCAAAACTCCTTACACTCGTAATGAAATCAAAAGAGAAGGAGTATTTCCAGATTCATGCCTGGAAGTTAGCATTGATTCCAAAACCAGACAAGGAGTCAAATGAAAAAGAAAACTACAAGTCAATCTCTTTAATGAGCATAAATCCTCAACAAGACATCGGCAAACAGAATGCAACAAATCATTAAAAAAATCGTATATCATGACCAAATAGGCTTCATCACAGGGATACAAGGATCAACATATGCAGATCAGTAACAGTAATGCATTGCATCAGCAAAAGCAAGGACAAAATGTGCATGATCTTCTAAACAGATGCAGAAAACGCCTTTGACAAAATATGACATCTGTTCATGATAAAAATTCTAAAAAAAATAGATATAGAAGAATCTTAATTCAATCTGATAAAAGCCATTAATGGGGAAAAACTTGAAAGCTTTTCCTCTAAAATCAGGAGCAAGGTAAGGATATCTATCACCACTTTTGTTCAATATAGTACTTGAATCTTTGGTCAGAGCAATCGAGCAAGAGAAAGAAATAAAACAAGTACCTGTGGAAAAGGAATCAGGCAAACTGATTCACAGGCAGACTGATCCTTTATATACAAGACCCAAGAAAAGATTCCTATATCTAATAAGTAAATTTAGCAAGGTAGTAGGCTGTGAAATCAACACACACAAATCAACAGTGTTCTTGTACATCAATAATGAACCCACCAAGGAAGAAATTAGGAAAACAATGCCATTAATAATAACTGTTAGACAAATTCAGTGCTTAATAATTAACCTAACAAAGGAAGGGGAAAACCTCTATAATGAAAACTACAACTCTGGAAAAGAAAACTGAAGAGGACATCAGAAAATGAAAAGATAGCTCCTATTCCTGCACAAACAGAACTAATATCAAAATAGCCATTCTTCAAAAACTGATATATAGATCCAATGGAATCCCAATCAAAATACTAACAGCATTTTCCACAAACCTAAAGAAAACTATCCTAAAATTTATGTGGAACCAGAAGTGAGTCAGAATAGCAAAAGAAATCCTGGGCAACAGAACAAAGCAGAAGGTGTCACAGTTCCCAGATCGCAATTTATATTATAAAGTTACAGTGATAGAAATAGCAGGGTACTGTTATAAAAATGGATATGTGAATCAATAGAATAGAACAGAGGATCCAGAAATAACCCCAGGCATACTGAGCCATCTAGTATTTCAGAAAGGGGCCAAAAAATACACTGGAGGAAAGATAGCTTCTTTAACAGATGGTGCTGGGGAAATTGGCCATCCACACGTGGAAGACTGAATATAGATTCATATCTCTCACCATGTATGAAACTAAAATCAAAATGGATAAAAGATGTAAATATTAAATAATCTGCTGGATGATAAAATAAAACAGGAAAAACTCTTAATGGTATAGGTAAGGACTTTCTTAACAGAATCCCAATTGCGTAAGAAATAACATCAAGAATCAATAAATGGGATTATATTCAAATTAAAGAGCCTCTGTAAACAAGTGAAACAAACAACAGGGGAAGGGATAACCAACATAATGGGAAAAAAATTGCCAGTGATTCTTCAGAGGACTAATATCTGGAATGTACAAATAACTAAAAAAATAGGTCCCCAAATATAAAACACCCAATCAAAAATTGGGCCATTGAAAAATAGTCATTTCTTAGAAATACAAATGACCAATAAACATAAAGAAATGTTCAGCATCACTGGCCATGAGAAAAATGTGAATTAAAACAATACTGTGATCTCATTTTACTCTAGAAAGAATGGCTATCATCAAGCGATCAAAATAACAAAAGCTGGTGAGGCTGCAGAGAACAAGAGGAGCCCTGCTACAGTGTTGGTGGGAATGTGAACCAGTATAGCCACTGTTGAAATCAGTATCCTGACTCCTCAAGAAACTAAAAATAGAAATCCACTCAACCCAGCTATTCCCCGTGTAGATATCATCCTGAAAGAGTAAAGTCATCATGTTACAGTGATATGTGTATACTCATATTTATAGCTGCACAACTTATAATAGCTAAATCTTGGAAGTGGCCTATAGATCCAGCAGCAGAGGAGTGGATAAAGAAGGTGTGGTATTTCTGCACAGTGGAATGCTACTTTGCTCTAAGTGAGAATAAATATCAGTCGTTTGCAGGAAAATAGATACCTCTTGAGACCATAATTTTAAGTGAAATAGATCAGAAAAGCTTAAATATTACTTGATATCTCTTACATGGAAAAGTGTAAATATGCCTGAAGTATAAATAAATTAGAGCAAAATAAAAGATAGATAGTAGGAAACAGGGAGATAGATCTTTTGCATATAGGAAGGAGACCAAGAGATGGAGAGAAGGGATAGGGTGGAGAGGGAGGGGAACATAAAAAGGATTAGGATGACTTGTTTACATATATTTTCTCCCCATCATAAGTGTAATCATTATATGCTGTAAACATGTACTAATAAAAACATAAAAAATTAAAAAGCTGAACATGACAGGCCACTGTATTGTATAAAAAGCCAACTACACTCGACAAAGTTAAATTCTAGAGCAGTGGCAGCAGACCTATGGCATGCATGTATTTTTCTTTTAAGACAAAAATGTTAATGTATGAGTTGTTTTTTTTTAACTACAACCTCAGTATTCAGGTTTAATTGGAGTGCTGGCACTTTCCAATAAGTAAGTGGGCTTCGGATTGCAGTTTGGTGCTCTGTCTCTAAAAGTTTCACCATCACTGTACAAGGAAAAATATCCTCCACCGTATGTTACAGAAACAGAAAAACTACTCTTACAACCCACCAAGTTGGAAAAAGTTTTAGTCACTTGTCATCAAAGTACTTATATGTAGAATATATAAAGAACTGAATAAAATCAAACCCCTCGAATTCAAAGACTCAACCCAAAAATGGGCATCTGAGATCAATATGCGCTTCTCAGATAAGAAATAAAAATGGTAAATAAATATATGAAAACATGTTCAGCATCATTGATTGTTTGAGAGATGCAAATTAAAACCACACTGAGATTCCATCTCACCCCAGAAAGAATGGCTATTATCAAGAAATCAACCAATAACAAATGCTGGAGGGGCTGTGGAAAAAAATAAATCCTCCATTGCTGTTAGGAGTGTACCCTGGAATAACCACTGTGGAAATCAGTGTGGAGATTCCTCAAAAAAAGGATTAGAGGTTCTATTCGACCAACCTATTCCCTTTGTGGGTATATTCCCACAAAAATTAAAAATGTCATACCACAGGGATATATGTGCATCCATCCACCTTTATAGAAGCACAATATGTAATAGCTAGGTCTTGAAAACAACCCAAATGACCATCCGTTGAGGAATGGATAAAATAGATGTGGTCTTTTTCTACAGTGGAGTATTAGCCTAAAGGAGCCATTTATAGATAAATAGATGCAATTTGAGATTATACTCGTAAGTGAAATAAATCAGACTCACTTGTGTAAACATCATATTGTCTCCCTGATATGAGAAACTGAAAGAGTAAATAGCGTCCAAAATGTACAATAGATATTGTGAAAGGGGAAGAAACTGTTCAAAAGGAAAAAGGAACTAGGATGAGGGAAGGAGGAAAGAAAAGAAGGGAAAAGGAAAAATAACCCAGTCTGTTTATACTACGAGTTTCTCTTATTTCATTGAAAAGAAAGGTTTGTGCTAATGTTGTTTAGAGAGTTTTTTATCCCCGGGATCTTGTACTCTGAATAACTACTTTAACAAACTACTTCAAAAAACAATATGCGATGTATTAACTATTGTTATCCTCCTATTAGTTTGTATGGAATTTTGTTTTAGTTTTTCTCTATGAAAAACAGAGAAAACTACTCTAAAGTATTAATGTGCATGGACTTTGAGATCCAATGAATAAATTCAAATCCTGGCCATGTCCTAACTGAGCAAGTGACCGAGCTTCTTGGTTCCTTCACCTGCTCATCTGCAAAGTGGGCTTAATGATCATGCCCACCTTGTAGAGTTATTGTGAGACTCATAAGAGACTGCTTAAAACATTGAGAATAGTGTTTTGTCACAGTAAAAATGCAATTACTATTAGTTACAGTTACCATATCTTATGATTACAAACTTAAATGATGCATGCAATGAATTTAAGAAGGTATATGAGGCTGGGTATGGAGGCACACGCGTGTAAACTCAGCTGACGCAGAAGGGTGACTGAGAGTTCAAAGCCAGCCTGGACTATTTAGAGGGTTCAAGGCCATCCTGGACTATTTAGTGGGTTCATGGCCCTCCTGGACCACATAATGAGACCTTGTCTCAAAACAAACAAAAAAAGAACCCTAAAATAAAGCGACATATTTGTTCAAAGATTTTATTAAATAGAGATTGACTATATCCAAAGCTACAAGAAACATAAATCCATAATTTGTATTTCCCACAGGGCTACACAGTTAAGTGACATTATTTTAGAGGTAAGAGAACTCATTTTGGATTTGAATGCCCCAACAGGTGGCTGGGTTCAGTGAGTGTAGAAGTTAGAGTACTGTGCCATAATTACCACAAAACTGGGAGGGAGTGGGGATGCTAGACCAAGTTCAGGTTAGAGTCCTGGAGTAGGTCTGAACCCTAAGACCAGAAAGGTCATGCTGGGACTTACAGAGATGCCCCAAAGCTGACCAACAGCCACCTTCTTTGGAGTAAGCCAAACAGTAAAGATGACATCTGCAGGGACCTAGAGACTTCCCTGGACCTGGCCGCTGAGGACTGGAGCACTCTTCTCAAAATCTGTGGTTGCCTCACAGCTACATTCCCTAACCCCCACCCCCATGTTAGTTGGTAAAATTGCATTGGACCGCTATGGAGGACACAGGGCACCTTTATGGCGAGGGACATAGGCAACACAGAGAGAGTGTGAATGTCTTAGCTCTTGGTTGCTATACCTTTTCAAGCTCTACCTTCCTGAATTTTTATTGATCAGTTTCCCACCATTTTCAGCTACCTTCCTTTTTCACATGGTTGCCCATTTCCTTTCACAAGCTTTGCCCTCTGTACCCTCTTTCCACAGTCTCCCTGATTCACTTTATCTTTCTCAGTCCAGATTTCCATATGCTCAGAAACTTGGAACCCACAGTATATAGGGCAACTGGACCTTAAAGTGCAAGATAGATAACCATATTACTAAGTTTTTGTTAATTTATCAAAAAGAATAGTTTTCACTGTCATTTTTGATTGTCCACTTTTTATGCTTTGATTTTGTAACTTGAACAACTACTTCTAAGATAATAATATGTAATTTATCAACTAGTGTTTTCTTACTGTTATTTTTTTTGAAATTCTGTATTATTTCTACCCTTTTTTCTGTTTTGCTCTTTTTTCCTCTGAATAAAGTATCTTTTTCGTATATAATATCTCAGTTTAAAACCTAGTCAAAATATCATAGCAACAAACTTCATTCCACAGACATTTGGGATTTTGCCCTCATTTCATTACTAACTAAACTCATTTTTGCAGAATCATTTATTATTTGAGGTAAAATTACTGAAATCTGTACCTTGTTCCAAGATCTTTTTTTTTAACTCCAGGTAATTAAATTTAGGAGTTATCATGTTAATCTTTATTAGTATCTGAAGGAAATTACTGATGGGAGGTTAAAGATTTCAGCATCTACATGTTCAAATGGAAAGGAGAACAAGGAGGGGAAAGGGAAAAGGAAGAAGGGAAAAGAAAAAAAAGAGAATAGAAAGAGAAAAATGGAAACAAAAACTTTGTAAATGTGGAGGGGAAGAGGAGTTAAAGGGAAGCCGGAGATTTGAGTCTAGATGTATCATGTACAGGCATAAGTTTCCTGTGATGAATATGATCATTATGTGTATCTAAAATGTACCAATACACTTAATTTAAAAAGGACTAGGTTAACAATTAAAAGTATTAATTCCATCAACAATATCCTTTTGTTGTCTTGCATTTTGGGTATCTTCACTTTGAACTAGAAAACTGTTATGATGTCTTCAGATTAGAGCAACAGGGGTCCAATTCAAAGTTCATTCATTGTTTTAAAGACATTTTCATTTTATGAGCTCTCTGGTCACGTTCTTTGTCTCATGAGGGTTGCACTTGTTAAAAAATGATAATGTGAGTCTTGGCTTTTTTATGAGCAACTATATTTGATAATTAATTGTTGGTGATAGCTTGGTTTTAATCTAATGAATACAGCCCTAAGCATCCATAATCATGAACAACAAGGACCTTTGTGTTATATAAATATTTTACCCTATTGAGTTAGTAAATGCTTTGTTAATTGGCTGATTCACATTTCTCCTCAAAGAGCATCTTTAGATAAATGAAGCTTTTTGCATAATACCCTCAGGAAAACACTTGGCAAACATACTGTGCTTTTTGCCATAAAGGTCTCAAAATGTATCAGCAAAATATTAAAAGTAAACCTTTAGAAAAGAAGATTAGACCTATTGCAAAAAGCCTGTAACTCATCTTTTCCCTTAGGACTGACTGAGTCAAAAAAAAAAAAACCCACATAATCTGGTTTTGCTCTCTGCTATTCCAACATGATAACTCTTAACTTCTATGATCCTAAAGCTGGTAACTGGGTAACTTTTACCAACTCATAACTATCGTGAAAATCAGATGCATTTCCAAGGGCTCCCTGTTCCTGGGGCTCCTCTGGCAGGCACGGGCATGCGTGAACTAACAGCTGGTTGTTCCTTCAGCCCTCTGGTGAGCGGCGTCCGGGAGATGATGTGTTGTGTGCAGAGGCGCGTGGGTCATCTCGCCCGGCAGTGTTCAGCACAGGAGGAATTAGCTTTCAAGAAGCGGCAATTCACAGCCTCGGTGGAGGGTTACCTCACGAAGGTAGAGTCATAAAATGAAACGTAAACTTTCAGTCCAGGGATCGTAGATGATATTCTGACTGCGTTTTGCGAGTGTGGTGGGAGGATGGGGCTCATCTCCTTAGCTTCTCGATCGTCCCACCTAAGGTCCTCCAATTGGACAAAGCATATGTAATTCACTGTTGCTCCTAAAGCATCGCTGACCCCCAAATAAATATCTAATCCAGCCTGGCATCTCAAGCCTGAACATACAAATACAAAGGCAGCCCTCGCCTTGCACAGCCGTGTGTTACACTAACAACACACATGCACCATTCTGTGCGTGGTCCCACTGTGTACAAGTTTCCACTAACCTAGAATCATGGAGCACCAGGATTATGGACAGACGGATACCAAAGGTATGGTTTTAGGTTTTGTCCATAAATAAACTGTCATCATCATATTTCATTGAACCAGACCAGCATAAGAGACTTATTCATTCTGCATAAAAACATGCATGGGAATATCCTCTCAGCTGAGTGAATGCACTGATTTGATAGAGAAACATCTTATTTCCTGTTTTCAAAGAGCAGTAAAAACAGAGACCTATGCTTTGACTAAACAAAAAAATTATTTATGAATAGGTTAGCGAGATAGCAAAGACTAGCAATATCCCAATGACACTACTTCTACAGAGATGATGTCAAATTTGCAATGGTGTTTTTAGCAGACACAATGGATATACCTACAATATATGCTTGAGTAGAATTGGTAGGCTTCGCAGGAGAGGATATTAAATAACAATATCTCTATTTAAATTGCCTTATCTGTTACTGATCCAGAAATTTGGGGATTTTAGCCTTTTTCCTATGCTGGGTTCAGGCAGATTCCAAATATGGAGATAGTGGTGGTGCCACATTCCCTAGAGTTTGAGCTAGTTTGCTGGTGGAGGAAAACACAGTAGGAACACAGGGCGCGATTGTTACTTTGTCTTCCTACCATTTCATAGCCAGTTTGACTTTGGGGAATATGAACCCTGGGTAGAGCAAAGGAATGAAAGAAGTAGTTTGAATGAAACAGAACCCCAAGTGTCACTTTATTCATCGATTCATGAGTATTGGAGATCAAACCACAGGTCCCCAAGCTGATCCACCAAATGGAATGTACAGGGATTGGTGCTTTCCTGGAGGCCCTCAGCCCCAACCAGAGAAGCCCATGTGTGCCAGCACCTCTTCTCTGGATCTCTACTTAAAATGTGCCTATAAATTTTTCTCATTTGATGTACAGATTAATTCCTTTGTGTCGATGTGTTAGCAAGTGTATTATCCTTTGCAGGTAATTTCCTGTATGTGGGTGATTATTTGTATTTCATTGCTGTTAATAAAAGAAATGCTGTACTTTTAAATACATACCCTCTGTTAGTGGGTTACTAGTATTGAACCATAGGAAGAGAAGCATTATTAAAATGTGATATTCTGAAATATTTCAAACTACTTGCAGTTTAAAATTGATATATTTTTATAGCATAGTGGGGATCTACAAATCAATATTTATTTTCCTTACCTATATACATACATACGTGCAGATATGTATTATTAAAACCACTATGTGTTCTTTATTCTTGAAGGTGGACATGTCAATTCAGAAAATCAGTTCAGTACTTTCCAGTGCAATGGATGTTGGTTGCAGCCTTTTTGAATCAGAGAAGCTTCTGAATAAATATCTGGATCTGGATATCCAAGCCAAGGTAAATAAAATAAGAATTATTATTATGGTCATGGTTTTGTAAATATGATCTTTTAAAATATTCCACGACTATAAAACTTAATTCAAGTTCTCTTGAGGGTTGCTATTCTATATTAGTATATAGCAAATAATGACTTAAACTCTTATACTGTTTTGTGTAAGTTATTTATATTTATACAGACATGTAAGCTCACTGAAAGTAAGCACGATAGCCTGGTGTTAAACACTCATTTGGTTCCTTTTCCTTGCCTGAAAGAGCTTAGCAATTCCTTTTGGGGATGCCAGAGGAGGCAGGGAGAGTACTTCTCTAAGATTATTTGTGACTGTGCACAGTTACACAAGAAAATTACCAGAAGCAACACACACTGCTTACACACACTCAATCTGCAGAGACATGAATGGCCCTTCCTCGCCCTGGCACCTTCTCCAGCTCCCTCCTAATCCTTTTCCTGGGGAATATGAACTCATCCAAACCTAATCCAAACCTGTGCCAAGGTTACCGTCTTCCACTTTGGTGACAAGTTTGGTGACAAGTCATGTTTTCCCTGGCACACGAGGAGCCCCTTTCAGAGATGGCATCCCCCACTTGAAATTTAGGCATGGCAATTTTTTAAAAAATGAGGCACTTTTTGCTCATTATTGAAAAGGGTTAAAACAAACTTTGTATAGGAATACTTTGATTTCTTTGTTTTAGAAATTTTAGAAGCAGGGAAAAGATTGCAAAGAAAGAAATCCTCCACTCCGCTTTTCTGAGGGCAACCAGGAAGCAGGCCTGGTAAATTACAATTAGTTTCATTCAGCCGCGTACTTGGGAAGCATATTAAATACAAGTAGGCAGGCAATCCTTCCTTCTTCAATGAGAGTGAAACTTTTCTTTCATTTCTGTTTGGTTCCCAGCTTGTTCTCACATGAAATTTTACATAGCTCTTTCTGTGGCAATGATACGATCTTATATTGTTCAATTATGGGGACACAGTCTGAGAAATGTGCCATTAGACCATTTGTCATTGTGGGAACATCATAACCTGTGCTTGTACAAACCTAACTGGAAAGATTAATTGCTCAATATGACCTTTTGAGGCAACTGAGAAATGTGGTATATATAAGATGTATGTGTCTGGTGGCAGCAAAAGCAGATGCACTGTTTTACAGTAAACATTTTTAACACCAAGTAGAATATACTCTAAAATATCAATAAATATAGTATAGTAAACATAAGCCCATAGTAGTTATTCATTATCCTAATCAAATACATATTATACATAATTGTATGTACTATATTGTATATGATTTGCAATACAATAAGTTTTTTAAATACCACTATCAAAACACATAAATAATGCATCACACTATGACCTTAGATTGGCTATGACACTACTAGGAGCCAATATAGGAGCTTTTCTACTTCATTACAACCTGAAGGAGCCACTGTCCCCTGCACATCCAATCTATCATTGACTGAAATGTCCTTATGCAGCAAATGATATCTATGTAATGCCTGAAATACCAACTCGTCCATTTAATCAGCACTTTCTGTAGGTCCTTTGTTCTTAAGGCGCCAAATGTTTAAAGAGGAAGTTGTTTCACCAAAACGTAATTTAAATATGGATGTGTAGCTGTATGTACATACAAAGCATTTCAATGCTGTTTATTGCATCCATCCTAAATCTAGAACCAAATTATTTGGAAAAGAATCATCTTCTAAATCATGGATTTCTTTGACTACTAAGCAATTAGTGTGGTTCATTTTAATCAGTGATGACAACCTCGGCATGCATGCCACAGTGGGCTGTCTGTATCATGGAAAGCTCTAAAAGGATTGCTAGAGGAAGAATTAAATGTACTTGGCCAAAGCATCAGTTCCAGGTCACAAGTCCTGCAAACTTAAGTGGCGTTTCTAAAGTCTTCAGAGGAGATACGGTATGCGTGCTGACCTGAGTCAGAAATTGCATCAAGACATTAAGTTGCTATTGTAGGATGCTCTCCTAGGCAAGTGAAATCCACTGATTCTTTTGATTGCTTAAGCTTCTGCTCAATAAAGATTTAAGTAAGATTGCATAATTGATATTTGATTTTTAATAAACTAAAAATAAAGAAGTTTTGTAAATTTGCTCTCTTGTTTAACAAGTTTAGTTTAAGAATTTGCTTCACCCATTGTTAAATTTCTTACAAGAATTTTCACACATGAATATTTAAAATAGCTTTTCCTTTTTTTTTAGAAATTCCCATGCCAGGGGCCGGGGGTTTAGCTCAGCGGTACAACCATCTGCCAGGCAAGTGCCAGGTCATGAGTTCGAACCCTGGTACAAAAAAAAAGCAATCCTATGCCAACTATTCTTCTATTTGTGACACAGAAAATAAAATTCGCTAAAGAAGATGTGTAGCTGATACAGCCAAACAGTGAATTAAGATGGTTTCTCTTTTAAAGTGTCTTTTTTCCCTTTTTGGACATTTAGAAAGTTATGCCTTTCTTTTATGGAGCTAATTCTTAGTCTGAGTTCAATTAATAAGTATAATAGATGACTGTTGCAGAAGGGTAATGAAATGTGAATATTCGTGATTCCCCTGTCAGCTTCTGACCATGGTGCTTTCCTTTCGTAGGAGACATCTCATGTGTTAGAGGCAGCTACAAAAATCATGACAGAGAAAAATGAATTTAAACCTGAAGAAGTGGCATCACTTTCCTTTAAAGCTAACTGGCTAGAGGAAGAATTAAATATGCTTGGTGAAAGCATCAGTTCCAGGTCACAAGTCCTGCAAACTTATGTGGCGTTTCTAAAGTCTTCAGAGGAGGTATGATAAGCATGCTGACCTGTGTCATCCGTGTGGCTTCTGCCCGTCTTTGTGCCTCCCATGGGGACATAAGCAGTTCCTTGGTGGATAGTTTCATCTCCTCTACCCAGTACACACACTTTCTGTAGACCCTTTCTTCTTCAAGGCATCAAATGCTCAAAGAAGAAGTTGTTTTACCAAAAAATAATTTAAATATGTATGTGTAGCTGTATGCACAAAGGAGGTATTTCAATGCTGTTTATTGCATCTATCCACATTTACAATATCCTAAATCTAGAACAGAATTATTTTTTAAGAGAATCATCTTCTAAATCATAGATTTTTTGACTACGAAGCAATTAGTATGGTTCATTTAAATCAAGGATGGCAGACCTATGGCATGCATGCCACAGTGGGCAGTCTGTATCATAGAAATCTCTAAAAGGTTGGCCATTACTGATTTGTAAACTACATCAAATTAGCAGAGACAGGCTATTGGTTCAGCCTCTCATCTGTCTGGCTTCATAGTTTTTAACAATTTACTCCACTGAGATTCTTTTGAGGCTTTATTTTGACATGATGATGTTAGATAGTCTCTCATATTTTCCCCTTGTACACTATAATTTCACCCTCTAACGTTAATTTCTTGAAGATGGTGTCAGTAGTGGAAAAGCCTCATTTAACCATGGTCCCACTGTACCTTATGAGGAAGCAGATCACTCTCCCTGCGTGATTTCAGACGGGTGCTGATTCAGTGAAAACCAGTGAGCTCCACTTGGGGGACAAGTCACTCACAGTCAGGCGGCTCACTTGGTTTCTATTTTATCACCTCCACACTCTTAAAACCCTCACCCTCACTTCCCATCCTCCCCTCCTGCCTATACACATCTCCTCAGTCCAGTCTGACTTCTTACCACTCTGGAGGAAGCCCTTGTACAGTCCCTGGAAATTTCAGGTACTTGCTTTGTCTTTTTCTACATCTTTCCTGAACCATTTGTTATTTCTGACTTCCTTTCAGTTCATGACCCTAAACTCTCATGGCTTGCAGAAGTATTATGACAATAGGACCCTCCTGATGATGAATATTTTTATTCAGAATATGAAATACTAGAGAAACTACCATAAATGCTTGCTTTCTGCATCTTCCTTGCCAGAAACGTGCCTGCTTGGCTTCATGTTAAGCATTGTCTTCCATGACCCACTCTGGCCACTGCGGCCACTAAGGTAGAGCCTCAGTTTTGCAAACAGTGCTTTCTCAGAAGAACCTTATGTCCTTCAACTTCCCTGCTTTCACTATTTTTCTAACCTGGCAGAGGTATTCATGTTTCTAATCCTGGCAATGCTACCAGGCTGTTACTCCTTACCCCTCTGCCTCGCCCTGTTGCCTCGCCAGCTCATGGTTACTCATTTCCATTCCACCACCCCTCCCCTCAATTCCCGGACTTATGCCAGGAGTGACTTTGCCAATTCCCAACACTAGTTCAGTCCAGCGCTCTGTCTGCTCAACTTCTCTTTCCAATCTTCCAGACGCTCCTGTGGCAAATCATAACGGTTGTGCTGATTGGCGCTGTCACAGGTTTGTGGGTTTTTCCCTCAGCTGGTTCCTCATATGCTCCCTAGTTGGATCCCATTCTGTAGTGACTTCCAAGCACCTCACCCATTTCCTTTTCTAAGTCTCAACTGAGATCTCACCTCATGCATCTTTAAAAATGAAGCCATTGAGCCTCATTGTCTTGACTTCCTATTTCACATCTGCCCTGGCTCAAATAAAGCAATATCCCTGCTTCTATCCAGGTCTAGTGAGTAATTAGTCACTGCCTATATGCGCCTACATGCTTTGGAATCCCTCGACCATCCTCTGATTTTCTAACTTGCCTTTTCCTTTGCTTCCTTCTCTCTTGTCCTATGCTTCCGTCTAAATGGTCCTGCTCTTGCCAAGGCCTCATCCTTGGCATGTTTCCTTCCCTTTACGTGTAAATATGTGGAATAGGAAGATGACATTCTTGCCCCTACTTGCTCATCCTCCATAGTCTTCCTCCCGCTGCAGTTCATTTTCTCCCTTTTCAGCCCTGCCATTTGCCATCTCTTCATTCCATTGAAAATGTTCTCATGAGTACTTTGTAGTGGACAGATGAAATGGTGTACTTTCAGCCTCCATCTGCTTGAACTTTCTGTAGCATTTATTTAATCTGGTTACACACTCTTTCCTCCTTAAAAAAAAAAACAGATTTATTGAGGTATAATGTATATAGCATAAAATTCACTATTTTGTGATATTTAGTATTTATAGAGTTGTGGAACCAACACAACACTCTAGATTCAGTGTATCCCTGAAGCCCTAAAAGAGCCTGAGTGCCCCCACCATCAGCCTCAGGTAAGCTCTGTTCTTCTTCCTGTCTTTCTAGATATGCTTTTTGTCTTTTTAATATTTCATGTAAGTGGAATCATCTTATTTGTCTGTTCCTTTTCCTAATACATTTTTTTTTTGTTCTTGAAATGTACAGGTCAAAGATTATCTTCTCTTTTGCACATTGTACTCACTTTCTCTAGAAAAATAACACTTGTTCCTGTGGTTTTAATTCTCTAGTAGCTCAAAAGTAATTCCTTATTTCTAACTCTTCTGAGCTCCAGACCAAGGATTTCAATTACCTATACGCTTTTAGGAACTTCAGATTCAGTAAAACACCATCAGCTTTTGCTCAATTATTGTTTTCCTTCTGTATTTAGGCACTGGGTCAATAACTCTATATTCTCTCCAAAGTCTGCTGTAGAAGTGCTGATGTCTTTCCCAACCATTCCCTCAAGAAGCGCTTATTTTATTTTACATTGTATCTTACGCTTTTCGTTCCTGATTATTTAATCCTTGGGTTTCTATGTTTTCATTGCTTATTATCTCTATTTTACAAATGAAGGAAATTGAATCTCCTAGAATTTAGTTTATGCAATATCGAGCAGCTAGGAAATACCAAAACTGAAGTTTAATCAGCATTTCTTGTTTTACTGTTTCAAAAGCCATACTGTCCTGCGTGTGTTCACTGAGGCAACCTAAAAGATTTCTAAGCTATATTCCTCTCCATTTAGACCAGCACTTTCTTAGTTCAAGTTCTCATCATCATTTCCTGGCATAAGCAAGTCAGTAATTCTTCTCTTCACTCTCTCTTCCTTTCTCTGGGGAAAAACACCATTCTAAGGCAAATATGGCCATGGTACCTACTGACATTGAGGTAATTTAACACATGTAATTAGTGAAGCAAGTTGCTAGTAACTTTTTACCAAAATGGCTAAAATATTAAGGGTTATCATTAATTCACTTAAAAAATAAACAACTACAGATTCAAGGGAATTCCAATAAAGACATCATTCTCACGTAGATTCAGAGAGGTTTTTTGAATAGTTGGAAAAAGAGCATGAATTAAACTTTATGTTTGGAGTGTTGCACACAACTGACTTGATCACATAGATACCCCAGCCCATGATGTACAGCTACCCTGATGAAACACTGGTTGCCTAACTAAAAGTGTATCACCATCCTATTGGGTACAGTAGTAAACAAGTTGAAATTTGCCGGTCAGCTGGATCTCAACACAGTTATCACTCTACTTCTTTCTTACCACTCAGCTTGGGCAAACTGAGCTTCACCCACCCCAAGAGCATTCATTGGCTTCTGAAACAGCCAGTATTTTCATACCTGGCTTTCACATATGTTATTATTTCTACCTGGGACCCACCTCTACTCCCTCTTACACTGGGAAATTCTTCAAGACAGACCAAATGTCACTTCCCAAGGGAGCTTTTCTCTGTTTATTCTATAGAAAGGTATGGCCATCTCTCCTCACTGTGCCTGTAACATTGTGTGTTGACTTGTCTTTAGATTGTAATAAATCACTTGTTAAGCTATCTTTCAGTACTCAGGAAAATAGATGATTCATTCTTATTAGGAAATATTTGTAGTATTTTAACTAGTTTATGAAGATTAAATAGAAAGAAGAGAATCGAGCAAAGACCATTGTGAGCTGAAGGCACCAGCATCACCAAAGCAGAGACATAAATAAATGGAATACCGAAACTAAGAGAGTACTATTTCTGAGGGCTATTTGCAGACACTCCTGTTAAGTTCATTCAAATTAATACTGTTGTTAAAACCTTTAAAATATGATAACTATTGCCTGAAATTTCTTACTCTGTCAATTATTTACGGAAATATGATCCTTTTTCACTTAAAAAATAAACAACTTCAGATTCAAGGGAATTCATCTTATTAGCTATTAATTATTCAAAATACATAAAATCCATGTCAAATAATTTCTACTATTTCTACATCACCCAGTTCCTTAATACACATTTGATTTTACTAAACTGCTCAAGGAGAGTAATTTTAAAAATAGTACTGCTAACATTAGTAAGCAAATGAGAAAATATAATTTAAGGGAGGCAAAAATAATATATCTTAATATTAGTTCATGGAGGTAGTTTAATGTTAATACTTAAGCAGAAAATTAATAATTATTAGTGTACTTTTATCCTGGTTTAGAAGTAAATTGTGACCTACTGATTATTGGTAATCTTTCATTGACTTAAATTTCTTTCGGACTTGTACTCCTTGATTTTCTATGTGTGTTTTTCTTCCAACTTACGAAATTCAGCCTTAAACAGAATCACCTAGTCTTTGACAGAAATTGCTCCAAATTGCAAAACAGACACAAATGTATAATATGTAAATAGGACAGTGGCTACAATAAAGAGTTCTTATGGGTAATAATCTTGTCAGCTCAATTTATCAACCACTGGTACTCCTGTCTGTCAACAGTCTAAATAGACCCTTATCTTTTCAGTAAAGTGACACTATTCCATAATTATTAAAGAATTCATTTTGATTGTAGTATATATGCTTTTACTGGAACCTAGTGTTCCTTTTCTTTATATGTTTATAACTTTCATTTATCTTCTCCTTTTTTTTAGGTAGAGGAGCTGTTTCAGAGCCTAAAGAAATTTTATCAAACTGAAATCCCTTGGAAAGAAGAGGATGATGCTAAAGCCAAGTTTTGGTCTGGCTCAGCTGAGAAGCAATGGCAGCTATTTTTAAAGAAGAGTTTTTTAGTCCAAGACCTGGGGATTGAGTTCCTTAATTTAATAAAAATGGTGAGAACATTAAATGAGTCACAATCTCTGCAAAGATTACTTATCAAAGTCAAAATCATAAATTCAAGAGTTCTATATCTATTAATTAGCAGTGCTGTTTTCCAAAGCTCCTTTTATCTTCATTCAATCTAGACCAGTCCTGAAGCCCAACATTTGTATGCTTACTTGGTCATAGAGCCCTGACTAATTTATAATGAGAAGGCTATTTATTAAGAAGAAAGAGGGACTATAGATCAAGTGCAACATTATTATTACAGAGTCCTCAGAAGTCCATGCCAAAGTTCTGAGTTATGTGGAAAGCATGGAACTTAAAAACTTACAAAATTTTCAGTGGCTCAAACAAGTTATGGGATGAGTCATTGTTTTGAAGAATTTCAAAAATTTTTGAATCTTGTTCAGATCTTCACCAGATCTTTCTATAGTGATGCTCCATTGTATTTACAGATGTACCCTAACTTGGTAGTTGCATATCTGCAAAACACACTAGCACTCTTATATACACCTCTGATGCAAATGTTTTCCCTGGAATTCTTAAAGATGGTTAATCCCATGTGCTTTCATTGCTTCAGGAATCTTCCTAATGAAATTGCTTATTTCACTATTAAGAAATGCCAGCTGCTAGAAACTTGATTTTTAAAAATTTTCAATCAGTCTTATTTATTTAAATATCTTAAAATTTTAAATAAATCTCTCTTCCTGTCTCTTCTAATCCTTGCTACACAGGGACAAAAATGTATTCATATTTAATTTCTCTGACATGTGAAATTCCTTTCAACATTGAAACCAGTTGCTACATATATGAGTTTTTTTATAGCTAAACACATATAAATCTTTGTCATTTGTGTAGCAGCTTAATTTTTCTCTCTATCCTTCTCTTTCTTCCTAGCATTGTCTACCACTTTAAAAAAATTATAAAATATAACCTGAAAGCAAGTACAGCTACTACCTAGTGTATAAAAAGCCTGCACATCATCGTTTACTAATGAGACCTAAGATGATGCTAACATTTTTAGCAATAATTCCATTTTGCTATTATCATATTAGGTTTGTGGCTGAGCAAAACTCATAACCTTTGTGCTGCAGCTTCAGCCAAGCCAGGTCTCTCCCACATTATGTCAGTCATTTATGTTTTTCATACAAATGTGAGCCTGCATTTTTATTCTTACTTGATTTCATTTGGTCCTCACCCTCTTCACCCTCACTGCCATCTTGTTAAACTAATTCGGACCCATTTACTATATTAGCTAAATCTCCTGGTTTTATTTCTATAGATTTGACAAGTAAGCCTCTGTGGCTGTAATTAATTCTTTAATAAAAATGTCTAAAAAGCAGATTGATGTCCCAGTTTATGAAGCAATCTATTGATTAACCAGTTTTTTAAACAATCATGAACCCTCCCAATAGTACTTTAATTCAACTATGACTTCACAATAATTTTCTTAAGTCTGTAATGGGAAAATTCCTCAAATAAACTGTTAGACACAAGGCCTATATAGCTGAGGTATTATGAACTACATAAATATTATTTGACACACATCAGGCTGACTTCTAGTGATAAAGGCATTTTTTTCCCAAAATGCTCACAGAGTATTTGATAATGACAGAATTATTGCACTGGGGATCAGTGCGAAATTTATACACCTGTCACTTGTGTAATCCATCCTTTCTCCCCTTTTGAACATCAGGACATTCTCCTTTACCTAATTATCTGTACCTTCTAGTTTCTGTAGATTTCCGGAAACTGACATTTGCAATTTTCTTGGTATCTTGGGATGCAATTAATCTCTTTCTGGAGCCTGGATTCACATAGAGGAGCCAGGTTTTAACGATTCTCATCTACTCTGAGCTGTACACATCTTTTTATTTTCCTCATTTTAACTTTTATTGTTTGAAGATGATTATTATTAAACTTGTCTAAAAACATAATATGCATTAAATGATTTTTGTGTAACTGACATAATCCTTAAGCATCTAAAAATATTTGCTAAGCAATTAGCCTATGTTTCAATGTAATGTGGAAGCTTAATAGAAAAATCCAGTTATTTCTTGTTTGGTATGTTTAGAACATCTATCCATGTGTCTTTTACACACTTACTTGGCTCAAGGTATTTTCTTCCATCTCTTGATTATATATACTTCTAAATTATACCTCTAAAATAACTCAAATACTGGTAAACTTCATATTTTGCCTATCCTTTTTATTGCTAAATTCATTTCAGTATAGTATTTTTTTCAGTTCTGAAACTTCTAGTTGATTCTTTTAAAAATTATATTTAATTGTTGATGAAATTCTCTTCCTTGTGCTCTATTTTTTTCTGTACATACTTGACCCATATTATTCTAGGGATTTTACATGTCTATCAATTAGCTCCACCATCTACAGTTGCAGTTGTTCCTATTGTCTACTTTTTCTTTCAGTCTTCGGCTCAAGTACTCCTGTGTTTTGATGGAGCTTGTAAGATATATCAAATCCAGGCACAGTATATAAAAAACTGGAGAGGCTTAGGTGACACTCACTCTTTCTAGAATGGGTCACCCTTCTTTCTTTAGGTGGGCATTGGTGAGAGGTCTCTTAAGCCAGTCAGAAGCTGTGAGTCTGCAGTGCCACCCTTCTAAGGCTCCATCCGCTGTTCACTTTGGGCTCTCAGGGTTCTCTACCAAGGACTCAGTGCTTTCTCTCAGGTCTCTGCCCCTGGTGGGTCCCAGCTCCAATCTTTGTCTTGGGCAACTGCTGAAAAACTCCACTTTGCTTTCCAGGGGTTTTGCTTTAGGTTTTTAAGGTCATTTTCTCGTATGGAGTCAGTATTTTATCAAGACCCTTAGGAGAAGGGTCTGCTGATTGCTATTTGCAGGAAAACCTTGAATTTTAGCTTCCTGTCCATCACAGAATTAGATACTGCCCCTGGGGAGAAGAAGGGAATAAATACATGAGCTTACCAGGCTCTGTTCTTCCCCTTGGAGTCCCAGCCTTGCTCCTTGTGGTTGGCGCAGCAGCTGTGTGCTTCCTTCAGAGCAGAGCTTTCTGCACCACGGCCAGCTCCACTAGTTGTTCTAAACAGGAGCACCATTCTACCACATCTACTCCTTCCACCCTAAGCAGAAGTCCTTTATTTCTTGTATAGAATATTTAAGATTATAGTCGAGCTTCGTTTTTAAAGATCTGTAACAGTAACCCAGTCCAAGTCATATTTTATATTATGTCTGAATAAACTTGAGTTTTTAAAATACTCAAATTATCATTCAGCATTCTCAGAAATAAGGTACATTTTACTATTACATCTTGGTAGGTTTTTATCTTGAAACCAAAACATGGTCACTTTATCTCAGTCTTTGCCATTGCCATGACAAATAGGTGTCCCTTTATGGATGAAAATTAAAATTCACATGATCATTTTACTGATTTACTGACATTCTCAGATATGAAATTGCTGGGGAAGTTAAACATTTTTTGTACATATCTGTGCAGTCATTAGACATTCAGACAAATACTGCTGATGAAATATGGTGACTGTTGGGTTTGTGAGAAAGAAGAGGCCCAGCTGGCCTGGACCATTGAGGGTTCTGCTCTGATTTTATTGCCATAGATAATATGTTCAAGCTTGAAATTGAGAAAATTTTTGGTTTATCCAAAAATCATGAAGATCAGAGAAATCGCTTTAGACTTTAATTCTAATAGACGAAAGTGCCAATTTATTATAGAACTGAATCCCAAGAATGCTGTCCAGGGCCAGTCTGCATGTTAACAAGTTATCTGAAAGCAGGCCATGAGAAGACCAGTCACAGTGCACTTATATTAGATGGAAAATGGGAATTTTAGTAGTTTATTTAGACTGGATTATGACAAAATTTTCCATGCCCTACTCAGAAATAAAATGATCATTGTGTTTACTAACTAGACTGACTGTAGGCAAATTATTTAGTATTTCTGAGTGGCCAAAATATTAAGTCCTCCAATCACAAAATCACTTGTCCTAAATCTTACTATGCAGTTAGATATCAAGAAACCCTGCTAGAGCTTGCCACACCCTTCTGATTGTAGGTGTCATTTTTGGAGGCAAGGATAGGCTGACTAGAGCTGGCATTGTGATTTCTAGTTTTCAAGGCTGACTATTTTTCGAGTAGGGCTTATTTTTAAAGAAACAGGGTATACATGATGGATGAATTTAAAGGAAAAATTAGAAATCCTGAGCAATCAGTTCTCTGCTTCTCTTGGACACCGAGATTTTTGCATATCCCAAAGAGTATGTTAAAATAAAAAGGTAGAATACTTAAATTTATGAAGTAGACTTCAAAATTTATCAGTCCTGGTGCTCACTAAATTGACCTTCAAACACTAGAAAATAACAAGACCATAGGTGGGAACTCAAGCACTGTCTTTGTATTTCTTGTGCAAGGAAAACTATTATATGGATTATTAATTTAACAGGTGAAAAAGAAGGAGATAGCAAATGGGGAAATTAAAGCTCACATTATGGACAGCACCTTGGAAAACCAAAAGGCTGAGCGGGCAGAGCTCAGCCACCTTCGGGTTGCACGGCAACTTGAAGCTACCTCACGTGAGCCCGCGAAGCCGCGGTGGGGAGCATTCGAAGAGCAGCTGAAGAAGGTGAGACAGCATGCAATGTTACTGAACCTGAAACAGAAATGAAATTCTGATACATGCTACAACGTGATAGACACTGCAAAGCAGTAAGGCAAGTGCAATACACCAGGCTCCAAAGGATAATGTTGTGTGATTTCATTGATTCGAGGTGCCTGTAGCCAATTCAGAGACAGAAAGCAGAACAGAAGTTACCAGGGACTTCAGAGAGGGAGCGGGAAGTGATAACTCTGGAGATGGATAATGATGATGGTTATGCAATAATGTGAATACATTAATACCACTGAATTGTATGCTCAAAATGGTACAAATGGTGAGTTTTGTTATAGTTTACCACAATAAAAGCAAAAAAGAGCAATGGAAAACAAAGGCACTTGGTGGTTTAGCACTGTAAGCTCAAAGATTTTTAGTTTCAGAGGTTGAAAAGTTTGACGGCTCACCATGTCATCCCTAGCATAATTACCACATATTTGCTCATGGAGACAAGGAAAACATCCTTGTAAGTATGCAATGTTTGTTGCAGACTTCTCACAACTTAAAGCTTCTTCAGGAGGTACTTATGCCTGTGTCTGCCCTTGACCTTGGAGGAAGCCTCCAGACCATTGCAGATCTGCAGAAAAAATGGAGTGAAATGAAGCCACAGTTCCAGGTGAAAAAAAAAAAATGGATGGATTTGAGTGAATTTAAAAGAAATGATTTAAAAACTGTTTCATTGAAGTTTATCTAATTAATTTTTACAGCCTGATGAATTCTTTCTTTCTTTCTTTCTTTCTTCTTTCTTTCTTTCTTTCTTTCTTTCTTTCTTTCTTTCTTTCTTCCTTCCTTCCTTCCTTCCTTCCTTTCTTCTCTTCTTTCTTCTTCCTTCCTTCCTTCCTTTCTTTCTTCTTTCTTTTCTTTCTTTCTAACAAAGCTATTGCTTTTCTAAAACAGCTGTAAAGACATTTTCTTACTCTTTTTCTGTTTGCATTTATATTTGATAACACATAATCATTTGGGTGACAAAATGTCCTGAATTTATTTTTAATCTTAAATTAGTCATGTTATTAAATTATTACTGTATTTAGCATATATTCACTCTAATTAATATGCTTAGCATATGTATTACTCATAGAGACAGAAAGTAGAATAGAAGTTACCAGGGCTGGAGAGACAGGGGCAGGAAGTGGGGAGTTGTGTAAGGGGTACAGTTTCTCTTTGGGTTGATGTAAAAGCTCTGGAGATGGATGATAATGGGGATGTTTGCACAATAATGTGAATGCATTAATACCACTGAATTATATGCTCAAAATGGTAAAATTAGTGAATTGCATTGTATTTTACCACAATAAAAGCAAAAAAAAAAGGCAATGGAAGACAAGGGCACTTAGTGGTTTAGCACCTAGTTATTCTAATTGCTAAGGAAAGCTTAAATAAAAACATCTCAGAACAAGGATGAGCAATGTCTCACTTGAGACTCTGATGCCCTTGGTGTCTGCAATCACACTGTAACCTTACATTGTCCCCCCACTGGCACTGCAGTCCCCACTGCCATCCCAGGAATTTTGTTGTGCTCTGTCTCTCACCCTTATCAGAAAACCCTCAGGATATGAGAGATAGAACCTGAGTCACATCCCTGGCCCCAGACTGCTTAATACATCTTCCACCCCACTACTCCTAAACTTCACACAGTTGTCTAAACAGGTCACCCAATCACATTATCTTTAGGTCTAGGTTTTGAGGGTTTGCTATAAAATTAAGACCCCTGTGTTTTTATCTGTTATTACTTTGTGTCATTTATTTCCCAGCCCCGTACCAGTGATCCAACTCATGACCTTGTACTTGCTAGGCAGACACCGTGCGCCTGAGGTATATTCAGTCCATAGTCTGCTAACTCCAAGACAGGGGGGCATTTCAGAGGAGAAACAGTTCATGACATGGCATGCAGAGGACAGCAGCAGCAAGCCCAGCTTCTTTCTATCCCTTTATATTCCATCAAGGCACAAGCCTATTGATTGGAGTCACACATACCCTGGTTGGGCTTCCAATGTCCACATCCTTAATCTCAGTATCACACCCTTACTCCACATTCATACACCCTAATCCAGCCAACTTCAAAAGTTTCCATGTTTGACTACATAAGGCTTTAGGGAACATCTAGATATATAACCACAGCAATTACTTTGAGCTTTGGTGCAAGATTCACTTCTGAAATTATAGTACCATCCCCATTAAGTTGTCCATGCTTTGCAAGTTCTTTTCTAGAATTTAGATTCTTAAAAGGGATGTCTGAGAAGTGCTGGGGAAAAGGGAAGTCCATCTATCCCTCTCTGAATGTGGTGGTGGCTATTTGTGGATTCTTGGATGACCTCTTTGAAGCAGTGTATCTATTGTGCTGTTAAGCTGGTTGTTCATTCTGATCATTCTCTTATCAGAGAGTGCAAGTAATTCCCTGATATAATTTTACACTCATCTCCTCTTGGTATTCTTACCATACCATCTGACTCTAGTCTATATGAAGTATCAGAGATAGTCATGGGTTTCATAACTATCTCAAATACACTTATTTAACAAATGTCTAGAATATTTGATGCACTATAGAAATACAAGACTACCCATGTCACTATTTAGCTTCAGACACTTTTTTTTGTATTGATCACAAATTTCTGAGCAGATAAGAATGGAATGATGTATCTTGAGCATCAGGCACAGTGCCTGGATTTGGGGGAGGTCTCAAAATAGGCATGTGTTAACAAATAAGAGAATGGTTCATGGTTTAGATTTTCACTTGTAAACTAAAATCTTTCTGAAGGCTGGATTTCTTATATTGCTTTCATTTTTTTAGCAATTGCATGATGAGGTTCAGTACATCGTGAAAGAATCACAAGAGCTAAGTGACAAAGGAGCCCCTGTGAAAGAGAAGTCTCAACAGCTCAAAGATCTTATTCACCTCCATCAGAAACAAATAGAGAGAATCCAGGATTATGAGAATGTCCTATACAAACTGGTCCAGTTCCACCAGGTTAAGGAGGAGGTAAGCCTTACCATGACTATCCAAAAGATCCTGGGTTTTACACTAGGACATTAAAAATTGTTGTGTCAAATTGCTTGGCCTGATATTAGAAACCTATACAATCTGGCCCCTAACTTCCCTCTCACTCTAACCCTATCTTCTCTTATATTCCTGCCAAACGAAGCTCTTTCTTGGTCCCTCAAGGATGGTGCACACATTCTTGCTCCACACCTTGACTCTCAGATTGCCTTTACCTGGCAGGTGTTTCTCTCTCCTCCCTTTCAGGTAAACCCTGTACCTCCTTCCCAGAATCCTTCCTCCTTTGGAGTTGTCCTTGTTCTTCTAAATTCCTGGAGCTCTTGTGGTTTTTTACCTGGTGTATTTAGCATCTCAACTCTTAATTGCTTCTTAACCAAAGTAGAATTTTTTTTTCAAATCAAGTGTAAGTTGTTTGAGGGAAGAGGCCAAGTAAAACATTTTTGACTGTTTTGTTTGATCTTAATATATGTGATCATATGAATAGTTACTTTGAAGGCAAGACAATATGGCAGCCATTCTTGATTTAATATCATCTTGCTCTGAAGTCCTACCATGCTCTTGTTTTTCTATTACCATTGGTTCTATCACGTTGTGTCTTATTGGATTTTAATATGTATGATAGGATAAACAAAATTTTTATGGAAAATGAGATAATATAGCAGCCATTGTTCATCTTCGGTTATTTGGTTCAGAATGCCTTGCAATACTTCCATTCTCTTGAGTTGTTTTATTCTATTTTGTTATGTTTGACATTATTGTGTGTAAAGCTAAGCTCAACTATTTCAAAGAAAGAGACATTATGATAGCTACTGTTAATATCCAATTGTCTTGTTGTGAAGTGCTGTGTTGCTTACATTGTTCTGTTCTGATCTGTTTAGATCTGTCCTCTTTTGTTTTATTCTCTTAAAAAAACATTTTGAATATTCTGTACCATAATGATGAGGTTTTCAGTGAATATTATTTGTTGATTGCTTTTTTCAACAAAACTTCAGAGTTTTTAGCCTCTATTAGCACAGAATTAGAGGTAGATTAGTATCCCTTTAAAATAACCTCTGAGTTTGTTCAGATCACAGTATACCTAGACCTCTGCTAAGGTTTTAGGTTACACCTGAAGAAGGTATTTCCTTTCTTCCTAGAACTGACAATGTTACCCTGTTGGATTTATAGTTCTACAACTTAGACTCACCCATAGTATTAATAATTATGGATTAACTTGGCAGCAATTTGACTAGCTAATGAAGCATGTTACAGAAAATAGATACTTTTTAAAAAATTGTCTTCATATGAAACCCAGGTTAATTGTTAATGGCCTAAATTCCAGCTGGGGCGTCTCACCAAATCCAAAGAATTGGAGTTTCAAGACCAGATGAAGGAACTAAGCAATGCTCATGAGGCCCAGATCCACCTTGGTCGCTCTCAGGAAAAGCAGGCACATGTAGAGCATCTCCAGGAACTGGCCTTTTCCTTAGGAGTGGACATCATCTCATCAGCGCAGCAGCCTGTAAGCATCCTAGAACAGCATCTTTTGTAACTGTGTCTCACTGGGGGTTGCCCATGATATGAAAGAAGCCAGATGGCTTAATATGTATGAAGTTTAAACATACAGTAAACCATTAGAGTAATTATTTGGGATGAGTTTCTACCACCTATGGAAAAGAATTTAAAAGAAAATTTGAATACAAAAGTTAATTCATCAATCTCATATTATTTTTTTAAATTTTATTTTAGAGAAAATACAAGCAAGCAAAATAAAGCAGAGTAAAGCCAATCAAAACAAGACAGCATAAGTGACACAGGATTTCTAAACAAGATAACAGAAAATTAACAGTGGCTACCATAATGACTCTTGTTATCTTCAAAATAGCTGCCCATATCTTAAGATATAGTAAAATCAAACAAAACAGCAACAGAATAGAATCAATAAAAAAAAAACAATAAATGCAATACAGGACTTCAAAACAAGATAATAGTAAATCCAAAAGGGCCACCATAATATATCTTGTTATTTTCGAAATAACCTGCCCATGCCATCAGATACAACAAAATCAAACAAGATAGAACAAGATAAAACCCAACCAAACAAAACAATGAGAATGATACAAGATTTCAAAGCAAGATAATAGCGAATTAACAAAGGCTACTACCTTCAGAAAGAGATCCTCCATATATTGTTATCCTCTGAATAGATGATCAGAATCCCCTCTTTAGGCCTGCAAAGTCAGTGAAACACTAAACACTATAAGCATTAAGTTGTATTTTACCTCAATAGCTATCATTGCAGCCTGTGTTTCTCCAGGTCAGCCAGTCACTTTTAGGGGTGGGAGGGCTGGCTCTTCTTGTCTCCCTGCCTGTGTGCCGAAAGGGGCTGGCATCTGGCTCTCTTCCAATCAGTTCATACATGGAGACAGCTCACAGGAGATCTTGGCTTCTTGTTGACTTCTTATTCTCCTCCCCCACAGTCCGTGAATGGCACCGACTCACAGGAGAGGGCTGGCCTCTGGCTCTCCCCCCGTCAGCCTGCACATGGTGCCAACTCACATTCCCCATTCAGCCCATGCTGACTGACTCGTGGGAGGTCTTAGCTTCCTGTTGACTTCTTGTTCTCTCCTAATTTCATATTATTTTAAAAGAGAGAAATATAGTTCTGTATGATGTTTATGTGTTCACATTTGAAATGTGCTAATGTAATTAAGAACTAATCTTTTTATTTTATCTGAATTAATTTAGACTTAAAACTAACCCTCAGGATGGTTATTGGAAAACTTTCAAGTATGTCAGGAGTAAGTTAAGCAAATGAATCTACTTTGGAAACTAAATCCTATGAAATATAAGTATAAATCAAATACCATTGATAGAAATTTAGCTACATTTGAAATATACTCAAGGTAGGAAATATATAACAGATTTCAAAGACTTAAAAAAATCCTAATATTATATATTGAGTTTTTATAGAATAACAATATTTAGACATGTTTGGTTAAATAAATAATGTTATAAAATTATGTTTTTACTTTTCAATGATGACTGGAAATATGAAAGTTACTTTTATGGCTCACATTATAATTTTTACTGGACAGTACTGCTTTAGCATTGAAGATGTGGAAAACCACTGGGTCCTAGATCTTTTCTAGATTAGCACCCTCATAGAGGAAGAACATGAGGCCCAGAGATGCTGGCTAACTTAACTGTAAAAGCCTGATGTAGAGGAGCCCAAGTCCCCTTGTTCCAGCCAGGGCTCTGGGCATTAGCTGTTGGCTCTGCATTATACCACTGGACAGATTTCACCAGAGGAGTCTAAAACAAAAGGGAATATTTCCAGGTCAAATTTTCATAAATCATGTCCTGGGCTGTGTTTATAAAAATAAAAAAACTTTCTCCAAATTCTTAACTTAAGGGGAGAAAAGATTATAATTTATTACATTAATATGCATAAGACTAATAAAATTTTATTTTAAGGTTCATTTAAGACATCCATGAATGCAGGGTACCTAAAGTATATTTTTTAAAAGAAAAACTGAAAGAAATATAAGCCCTTTTGCTAATAATAGAATCTACTTTTGCCAGGAAAGAGCTTTCTTTATTTTAAAAAGTTTTATTTTAAAAAAGTAAGATGTCTCACTGTACAAATAATGCAAATTGTCCCCCAACCTTCTTCTGGCCTTGGCCCTAGCAGCCCCTCTGTGATAAGCTGGGATTGGAGAGCACTTGCAGAATGAACCCAAGGTTAAACTCTAGTTGACAGGAAAATTATAGTGCAGAAGCAGAACATTTTTTAATGCATATTTTATGCCTTTTGAAGTAAAAATTATACCTTATGATGAATAGTGTCTCTGAGGAGTAAGGTGTGGTAAATAAATCTTCAAAACTGGAGATTCCAGATTGAAAATGTCTTCCTCATAATGTTGGGTTCTGGTTTCTTTCTGAAATAATAATATTCAAGTGTATTCATCGACAAATAAATTAGGATCCTAAGTCTTCTTTTCAAGTGCCATTTCTGAGCTTCATAGTGCAGGTAAATAATGTATTTGTTGCACTACTGTTTCATTCATTCTTTTTGTTACTTTCACATGTCTTCCACTTACAGAACTGCTCTAATATTTCTGCGAAGAACTTGCAGCAACAGCTGGAGGCCCTTGAGGTGGACCACATGAACTGGCGTGTAAGAGCCAAGGAGCATGAGCAAGCCTGGTCCCTCAGCTTGGAGTTCAGTGCCACAGGAGATGAGATAAATGAGGTGGGGGTCCTCAAAACAGGGCCAAATCTGCTTTAAGCCTAAAACATGTGCATTGGGGTCCATACATACGTATATTTGCATACACCAACAACACACAAGTGAATCAGGAAGTTTTCTTTCCATCTGTGTCCTTGAATTTATTCAAACAGTGGCCTCAGCCTTCTGCAAGTTTGAATAGACTCCAAGCTCACAAATGCCTTGAAGTCAGTATGCTGTCATTCCATAGAAAAACCCAGAATGTCGTGTCACAGGCTTTTTTATGATTGCTCTTGTTGGTTTGTTTTTTGCTGTTTTTCCCCATTCAAACCCTCACAGGAGTCATTTTCTGGAGAGGGTCCAGCATCTTTAGGGGTCAGGGGAAAGGGTGGCATGGCCCTGTGGCAGCTGGCTTGGCCTGTGGAGATTCTATTTAAGTGCTTTTGTCTCAGGGTGAAGGAGGTGCTAAGGAGATCAGATACTTTGCTCCAGATGCTCCCAAGCACTATCACCAGAGTCAAATGATTAGAAATTGAGTGGCTTTCCTGGCAAAACAACACTTAGTGAAAAAGAAATAGCAAATGAAAGTGGTCCTCCATGTCCCTGTGACCTCCATGTGCACAATTCTACCTCCTCCTCATCAACTGTGACCAAGACTCATCCTTAGACACTTATAATCATCCCACTCCCACTTAAGCTTTCTATTTGCAGGCAAGGGCCTTAATTTTTGGCTGGGAATTGATAGCAGAACATGGGGTACCCATAAATTCCAGATTTATCTCCCCTTAAAGCATAATGTTTCTAAATGCATTAAGCCATAAATCCTTCTTATTTCTTATGGAGACATACTAAGCATGTCAGTGAAGCATCCACACAGTGAAGCAATGGAGAAGAAAAAAGAAAATTAACCTTCTTGAACTTTCAGTTTGTGTCCAGTCTACATACTCTGGGCTCCACAAGTATCTAATATCACCAAGCAGCACTGAAGCAAAGACTAAAGTAGGAATGATCACTTTAATGGTGGCCAGGCTCTGCATTTCCCCACTGCAGGCCACACTTTTGCAAATGACAGGCAGGTGTGGCCAGAAGGAAAGTGAGAGAGGAAAAGAGCACAGGTATCCACTCAGATCTCCTTTCACAGAAGGGAAGCAGATGATAGCATCTAACAACTGGTTTTATTTTAGTAGTATGCCATAAAACGGTAATTGCTGTGTATGGTTTGTGTTCCAGGCAGTCACTTTGGGCCAGAGCCCTGTCAGCTCATCTTGGGTTGAACGTGTAATGTTGACTTGCCCTCTGCATAGTACAATATCTTCATCTAGTTCCTGTGCTGCATGTTACACTCCTATCAGCCCGGGTTAAAGAAAACAGTCAGAGCTTGTTGGTCTCTCCCCAAGGTTACAAACTTTGGTTTTGTGGCCATGGAAACAACTTTTTAATATTTACCTGAAGTCTTCTCCTTTCTTCCCTCCTCCACGCCCTGTCTCCCTCCTCTTCCTTGTTCTTTCTTTTTCTTCTCCTCCTCCTTTTTATCTCCCTTGCACAAACCCTCCCTCCTTGCAGTGATTGCCCAGCTCTGTATTTACTGAAAACACAGTCAGACCAGACCAAGAGTATTCCCAGCCTCCTCTGGCTCAAGTTCTGTCTCCCTGAAGAGCTGTGGCATTTCTGGAGCTGGGTCTCCCTGTTCTCGCCCTGCCAGCCGGAGGTCTATTTATGGGAACTGCCTTGTGATGAGCTTGCACTTGGAGCTAGCCAGCAGAATGACAGCTAACACTTCCAGTCGTAGTAGGGACACCCCAGGATTGTCTGTACCACATCAGGAATGAGCAACCAGATACACGCGAGTTTAATTTGGGAATCAGATATCACTTTAACACACTCTTAAATATTAAGAGAGGTGGACTTCCCATTTGCTTCTACTTCATATTTAATAAATCTCTGATGTAAGTTTAAAACACCTTCTAAAACCTTGGATTCTTTCCTCCTTTCTTATTTCTATGGAGACATACTAAGCATGTCAGTGAAGCATTCACCCCAGGGCTTTCCCATCACAGCCTAAGGGGAAAGTAATCAGTTACTTTCCCATTAGTAAAAAAACGATAGGTGTGTTCTACTTTATATTGTGAATCTCAGAACACAGATGGTCAGTTTCCACAATGGTAATAATATTGATATCTAGATGTCAATGTTATTATTATCATGATTAGTTTTTAGATTCAAGTACTTAGCTCATTAAGTAAAATGAAATGTAATATGTTACACAGTTTTTTCTTATATAAATACTAAAATAAAATATCTTGCCAGGAAACTAGACCACATGTAGTATTTGATTATTTTTAAAATTTATTCTAAAACACATTGATTTACTTCCAGTGCACCTAAAGTCTTTGAAACTCAGTTCAGACAGATTGAGTGGAGAATGTTTAGCTCCATGTCTTCATTTTTCAGATGAGAATCCTGAGGTGTAGATGTATGATTTTCACTTTACTAGAGTGCTAGTGGAGTTTTTGTTTATAGTATTTGAAATGGCCAACTCATTTGTTGGGCATTAGACACATTCATTTTTTGTTAAATTCAGAATTCATCATTCACATTGTGTGATCCTATTCTAACATTGCATGGTCTCATGTTAAATGTGTCTTTTTTTATTTTTTACTCTTCTATCCTTGATTTCTAATATTTCTGTCTTAAGATGTTTATATGACTGGTATAAATAGCACAATTTATTTGGTCATTTCAACAAAAATTTCTTTCTTGACTATGCTGTAGGTAACTTATGTGGTATTATTTCCACTGAAAATCCTTACAAGAGATCTTGGTAACTCATGGGAAGAGAATCTAAATGTGATTTTTAAAATGTGGTGTGACATTTCTTATAGAACAAGAACAATGATTTCATACCTCGATTATCCTTGTGTAAAAAAATTGTTTCTAATTTTATATCAAGACATAGGAAATTGTAAAACCTCATTTTCTTTACTTACCTACTGGAAAAAATACCTGTCAATCTATTAGATTTTTTACCCATTTCACACAAAGATGCATTTACATGCATAAATGTTGATTATCACTATTTATTTTCTTGTCTTGCTATATGAGTAAGTTAATGTACAAAGCATTTTTATACAGCATTCTAGACATAGTCTCTGCCGTATTACTTGTAAAAGAACATCATTAGTTTCTCATTCTTTACATACCTACATTTTGAAATGTAATAAGTTAATGTTGAGCATGTTATATATTCTTAGAACCTGACAAAAATTACCTTTATATTTATGTGCTGTTAATAGAAATTCATACCTAGAGGCTCACATTACAGGTCATATTTGCTGAAAAAACAACAGTGAAAGAATTGGGTTGATGTCCATTTTCTCAAAAAGTTTTCAACATAGCTTTCCAAGAGTTGTATTTCCTTATTCTGAAATGTTCCCACTGCAGGAATATCTTGCTTGTCAGGAAATAAGCAAGAAAGGACTCAGAATATATATTTCATATGTCAGTCAGGGGTTCCAGTGGCACAAATTCTTTTGTCACTTTGGATTAATACATCATCTTATTTCCAGACTTACAAAATAGATTAGAAGCAGTAAATCAGAACAGAGAAATGGTGTCCCTGTACACACAATTAATTGCATTTTAAAAAAGAATACTGACATTGCTCGGCACTTTGCCACCAAAGAGAATACCCATAAACAGCCACTGGCTGGCAGGAAAACAAGTAGGAAAAGTTTGTATAGAAAGAGCATATATTGGGCAATACAATGGTATCATATAGATAATAACTATTTTCCAGATTTATATCTTAAGTTTGTTATTTAAAAAAGAAGACATTATCTTTATTTCAGCAAGTATCTTTAATATGATTACGATGTGCCAAGTGGAAGAATGCAAACATCCCTGAGAAACTAAGTCTAGGGAAAATTAAAATCCATGGGGTTTCATGATCTGAGCAATTCATTAATCAGATCTCATTTGAATGTAATATGTGAATGGACAGGAAAGATTACAATTTGTTCTGAAAACATTCATTACATATTTAAAATTTTATACCTTTAGCATTTTACATCTGTAAAAATTACTCTAGAATCTACTAGAAAAATAGAGGCAGCTGAAGTTTAGAATTATAATTGTCATATCTAGAAAATAAAACAAAAGTTAATAAATATATTTAAAAATGGAACAAGTAAAGGCTAATAAATGTATTATGAAAACACAAAATATGAAGAATAGAAAAAATACTTACTATTGAGACCTGCTGCCATCTACAATTTGAAACAGAGCAATAGTCTTCTCTTTTTAAATTGCCCCATTTTCTGTGACTACAAGACTGGTCTTTAACCTGGGGAGACACGATATGGTTGCCAAATGGAAGGAAGACAAGGAAATTTCATCCTGATATCTCTCCAGCTCAATGCTTCATGAATAGTTGTATCAAATCATTTGGGTGAAATTTTGGATCTTTAACTATCTTCACTTCAAATGCAAGCATCCCTGGTATATGATAATGCTATAACCTTCTGTTATTGAAATGAGCATCAGAAAGCTTATTTTTTGGAATAAGCAAAATGGTGGGCAGGAAAAGATGCTCATGAAATGGACATTAAGAGAAATGAAAATTGACTGTTAATTTTGTGTTTGCTCCTGGCCCAAACTGTGCCATAGTTCTCATAAAAACTTTATTTTTAAACGCATTTTTTCGGTTTAAAAGGTCCTACGTCCTTCACACCAATTGGCCTTGCCAGCAACAGACTTGCAGATAATGCATACTTGTGCCAAAGCTACCTCAGCCAGCTTAGTCAAGACTAAAAATAGCAGCCAGCCGTCTGTGATGAACCTCTTTCCCCTTTGCGTCTTTCCAAAGAAGCTTTCTTCATTCCTAACCCTGAAAGGAGGCTATGGCTTGCTGGGACATTTGGTAAAGATGGCCATTCTCCTACTTGCAGAAAAGCTACAGTGTTAAACATTAATAATCTTTTGTCTAATTACAGCTGAGTTCATTTAGCACACTTATTCCATGGCAAATATGGAGAAGGTAAGCAAGTGGAAAGATGGGAATATCAATTTACTTGCTGGAAGAAACCTTAATTTTCACAAGACTGTCAGAAATCTTATTACTATGAATTATTACAACATTTAAAGATTTCTAATAGGGTAAAGTCTTTCTTACCCTTAGCTTCAAATATTTTTTCTGCCGTGGGCTCAAGCTGCACAGTTGCCTTAGCCTTCTCCACCATTCCCCATTGTTGACAAGCTAACTAAAGTTAGAAACAGCTGCATGAACAATGATACCCCAGCCTAGCAACCACGGCACCCTGTTCCTTTAAAAATATGACCCCAAGTTATGTGGGGATTAGACAAATTCAGTTTTCATATAGCAATGTGCAGGTAAGAAAAATTAGACACGGTTAGATTTTTTTGTTGTTGCTGGAGGTAGTTGATGCCTACCGCCTTCCGCTTGTATCTGCAAGCAGAGAGACAGAGTTGGGAAAGGCACAGAGATTTAGATTTTGAATGGATTTCTAGTGAGATTAAAAGAGAAAAGTGCCAGCAACTTTGTTGAGGGAGATCATGTGTCCGAAAGACAGTGATCCCATTTCACATACCCATAGCGTCAGGAACATTCTTTGGCCTCATAAATCATCTGCAGCAGAAGTGCACACATTCTGAAGCGAATCAAAATGAAATCACACTCATCAGTTATCAGTATGAAATTTCTTAATGCAAAGTAGACTTCAAATCTTATGGTTTAGAATTGAAGTGTTAAGGTTTACTCTTCATTCGCTCCTCGTATAGGTTTCCCATAGATGTTAATCTTTTCCTCTTAAACAAGCAGATAGAACCAGAGAGTTATCGGGGTGATGTCAGAGCCCCTCTTCCTTCCTCTAGACTGAAGTTTACAATATATGTCGTGTTTCAATAAATGCAAGTAAAATTGAAAATTTTATTTTCCAGTGGATAAATATTAGCAACAGAATATGTAGTAGTTTTCTCCTTATTTCATTTTATTTTTAGTTGTGCTAAAGTAAACATGACAAAATTTATCATCTTGACCATATTATGTATGCAAACCAGAGACATTTAGTACATTCATATCGTGTGCAATCTCATCATTATCCATCTGCAGAACTCTTTTTATCATCCCAGACCAAGACCCTATTATTTCAATGGTAACTTATGAATGAGGACAGATTTTATTAAACAAACATTTATGCTTTGCTCAGGTGAGGTACTCATTACATTTATAGTTACAGATTAAAACTGTGGGGGGAAAACTTCTACTTAAATTTTATGTAATTTAGGATATAATTCCTTCATAGCTCATTCTCATGAAATTGACTTAATTTAGCCTTTTCTGCTAAAATCAGACACATGCACATGAAAACATTGAAGGTATAGAATAAACCTGTGTAGTTATTTCAGAAGTATAGTAATTAACTATATTACCTTTAAATAGTTTCCTGAGTTGTAATAGAGAAAAGGTTAATCTATAGCTATTTCTACTCTTTGTATATGTTATTGATTAAATTGGTTTATGTGGTCTCTGTTCTTGGTTTAGTGTGTGGCAAAAGCTAAAGCTCAAAGATTTCACTTACTATACGAAATATATGAAACTGATTTGTGTAAATATGTCAGATGCAAAAAGCACATGAGTGTAATAATTTCTGTGCTTGAACTTTATAGATAATTATCTCCAAGAAGTATTAAAGATATGGTCAAGGCTTTATTTTTATAATAATTATGAAATATTAGTAGATAACATAATGAAATTTTGCAATAAGACTTTTGAGAAAGCATGATTTTTCCAGACTAGGCACACTTTTTCTGCATCACGAATATAAAATCTACTATAAACGTGGGTTTCATTCCCTCTCATCATTTGTTTGCTGCATTGCAAATTGCAATGTTTTTCCAGTTCTTCTTATCATAACTGAAATTTATTAACCATAACATTGTTCATTCTTGTTAAATGCTTCCCTGTAATCTGAGGCTCATATCTTTTTTGTGTTTCTCTTTGCTGTTGATTCATACAGAGAATTGCCTGTCAATATGCTTATCTTCTTTCAACACAGGAAAAGGACAGAAAGTGGTATATTCAGTGGAACTCAACTGCTTGAAATTGTGGTGCACAAATAAAGTCGAACTGTTCATAGGACAGTCATGATATATATTCTCAAAGTATAGCCATGTACTGTGTTAACACACAAATTAGTATTGCTGTACTGGCAACTACTCTCACTTTTTTTAAGTACCTCTGAAGTTAATGACCCGTGCCTAAAAAATAAAATTTATATTGAATTTGCTCATAAAAAGTAGTTTTTAGCAGGGTATATAAACTTCTTTTTCCACTAAGTGTCACACTGGGTCTTCTCTTCCATCCATTAATGTTTCAACACTTCATTGACCTCTTCCACATGGACAACTCCTTGGGATCTCAATAAATCTACACATGATGGCTATAGGAGAGCATCAGAAGGTGGAAGGATTTGGGGCAGATATTATTAGCACATAAAGAGTTAAACAAATAGGGCAAATGAACCTAAATTTTAGAAAAATTAAAGTTGTGAAAATTTATATATGATGTGTTAGGCCCTTGCTTGCTTAGGAATGCTTTATAACTAAAATTATAATTTATAAATCAAAAAGTATCAAAAACAATTTGCAATTACTTATACTGGAGGTATACTTAAATTCATAGTCTGCGTCCCTTAGATTTGTTTTCTGTTAAAAATCCTCTGAATACATTTTGAACATTATGAATATTTTGAAGTCACATAGTATAATGAATATTAATTTTATGATTTTAAGAAAATTATCTTTTATGTTGAACTGCAGCTCAAAGAATCATTCAAAGATATCAAAAAGAAATTCAACAATTTGAAGTTTAATTATACTAAGAAAAATGAAAAATCTCGAAATCTGAAAGCTCTTAAATATCACATCCAGCAAGTTGATATGTATGCTGAAAAAATGCAGGTAAAGAGAAGGTGTTATGTGTGTACGTGTGCGTGTATATGTGTAGGCACTTGTACTACTGCAATTATTGCAAAATCATTTTGCAATTAATTTTAGATTCTTTTTTGATAGCATTAGAATTAAAAGGGTATCCAGTTTTGTAACAGTTGGGTTTCTCGTGAAAAAATAATAAATTTATTTCTCCTTTCAATTTCAGAAATAATAAATTTTTTCCCTAAAGTGCAAAAAAATTTTTGGTTATTTGCTTGTCACTCATCAAAATGATACCAATTTTAAATAAGATAACCTATAGTAACAATTTCACATAGTAATCTATAATAGCATTCCATCTGGGGTACAATTTCTTTTTATAAATGTATAATTACTAGTGTTTATTAATTTTATAAAAGATTGGATTTCAATGTGGTATTTTCATGCATACATATAACATTTTTTTTGAGACAGGATGTCGTTGTGTAGCTCAGGCTGGCCTTGAACTCAGTGTGTAGCCTAGGCTGACCCCAAACTCATGGCAACCCTCTACCTTCGCCTCATGAGTACTGGGTTTCCAGGCATGAACCACCACTAGAGCTTCTTTCTTCTATCTATCTATCTATCTATCTATCTATCTATCTATCTATCTATAATTTAGGTTTCCACTGCTCAACTTTGAGACTTATCTTTTGAAGTAGCCCGAGAATGGTTTCTACCAAAACTACCCAGCCTGTGTGCCTCTGTTCTTACCCCCAACACATACGCACTTTTTTACCCTTTTCTGTCTTTCCTCTCACCTGCCTATGTCAGAAGCTCTCTTCTCAGCTGCCTCTTTGATGCACTTTGATGATCACATACATGGTAATGATTATTTGAATGCCCTTTGTAGGATACAGTGAGCCTAGAACTAAACATTTGACTTTGACTTTGTGACCATCATTTATTTTTCTAAAAATCATGCTATTCTCAGTATCTGTAGTAGTAAGTTTTCTGTATGCTCGCCACTACTGAATAAAATGTCCAAAAGTAATTCTCTTCATTCTATTATGGTTTTATAAAACATCACAATGATGGAAGCTATGACACTATCATTCGCATCGTGAGTGAAAATTAAATGCTATTTTTAAAACTCTTTTGCATAGGCTTTGAGAAGAAAAATGGAAAAACTTAGTAGTAAAACTTCTGATTCTTTCTTAAATTATTCAAGTAATAAAGTTAATACCATGTTGGAAGCCATGAAAGATTTGCAAAAACATATGAATGACTTTGACAAAGTTGTCACAGACTACAAGACACATTTGGACCTGACCGAACATCTCCAGGAATTAATAGAAGAGGTATTCTCTTTATACTGTAGACATATTCTTGTTATAATATTGTTTTAAAAATTATTTTGCTATTTAAAACAATACTGCATTAGCTATTATTGTCATTAAGTTGCAGAGACATATGCCTTTTCAAGATTATTTCCTTGGGATAATTTCCGAAAGTAGAATTGTTAGACTAAAGGGAATGAATATTAAAAGGTTTTTGAAAAACTATATTGTGTGTTTGCTCTTCAGAAAGCTTTTACTAATTTATCTTACCCACAACACATGAAAGTTCCCATTTCTTCATAACCTCATCAACTCAAGATGTTTAAAAATCATAATATTCACTGTTGAATATGTGTTAAAATACTCAGGGTGACTTATTTCATAGAATTTTAAAATATTTAGAAAAAAGTGATCCTGAGAATTTTCGAGAGTGTAAAACTTGGTGTTGGTGTGTATTCATTGTTGTCAAGAGGATAAACAGTGATCTACCTAGAATATATGAAATTTGACTATTCAAAGTTATTATTTTACACTTCGTGTGGAGGAAATTCTATACTTGAGGTTCTTGAGTGGCTTTTTTGGGGCCATTATTCTGAGATATAAAGTATCTTTCTTTACCACTAATACAGTTGAGTTCCTAGATTTAACACCACATTAAGGAGGATCAAGATGATTATTCTTCCGTGTCTGATGTATAGGTTTGCTGCAGCTTTCTGGCACTTATTTAAAACCAGTTCCTAGCAGAGTCATGTGTTGCTATTTCTCACCAGCATAAGTGCTTCTAGCCTGGGTCACACATTCCTTTCACCACAATCATTTATTTTTAGTGAGAAACTGTTTCAATTCTCCACTGTACTTTAAAAATA
The DNA here is from genome assembly GCA_004027455.1 of Hydrochoerus hydrochaeris. Lineage (NCBI taxonomy): Eukaryota > Metazoa > Chordata > Mammalia > Rodentia > Hydrochaeridae > Hydrochoerus > Hydrochoerus hydrochaeris. The sequence continues at coordinate 126,004 of PVLA01000219.1, forward strand.
TGACTGTCTTCTATTTTAAAAAGATAAAAATGCTATTCTTTGGATGAAATTTCTTCCATCCATAATCTAAATCTCATTCTTAAAAGAGAATTTATTTATCAGAGTATCCGTCAGGCAGTATTTTACCCTGAATTGCTCATGGTATCAGTTTATCATGCTGGATTTTGAAAAGTTTTAGCATTCCATTTGACTTATGTTGAATTCTTTTTAGCACCAAATCTTTTTAATGCTGCATGTTTTTGAAAGCCCTAAACATTCCTCTTAGGAATTATTTTTTGGCAAAACCTAAGAAGGCAGGAGAATCAAAGGTATTTTCATACTTTTTTATTTTCTACTTTTATTCATACATATTTCCGTACTTATTTCTGTCTTTAGTATCTAAAATTATATGCTGATGTTTTGATATTTTTTGTAATATGACTTAGAAAGTTCCAGCCAGTTAAACATAAAGCTTGAGAAATTAAAAAATTAAAAACGTCATGCTTCACTGGCTAAAATTAAGCACTTGAGAAAGATGATAGCTCTTTGACATGTGCTTTATCTCATCTTAATTTAGTGTTACTTTTGGTATGAAGATGCAAGTGCTACCATTGTACGAGTTGGAAAATATTCCATGGAGTGCAAAACCAAGGAAGCTGTGGAAATTCTCCACCAGCAGTTCAATAAGTTTATTGCACCCTCAGTGCCTCAGCAAGAAGAAAGGATTCAGGAGGTCACAGACCTGGCTCGGCGCTTATATGGTGAGATCCCTCTTAGCATATCTGGTGACTTGTATTGGACACATCTGTACTGAACCTAATCCATAAGAAAGCACAGTGCAGCAAGCCTTTGGGGTCCCTACTACACCACCTATCCAGAGAAAAGGTTTGAGATAAGAGCCCACATCCTTCAAGAGTAAACAGCAGGAACTTCTGACAGCAAGAGATGAAGCCACCTGGTTTTTCACACCTGTTTAAATCCTTCTTCTCTATTTGCTTTTCTCTATTTCTCATGTTCATCTCTAGCACAATAAAATTAGAACAATGATCAGCTTCTACAGATTAAAAAAAAGTCTAAATTTCCACTAAAGTCATTCCTTAACATACAAGCTTCAGTAATACATTAGCCACAAAGTTAAGACTGAAGTCCATATCTATGAGGGTTTGGGCTCATGGATTTGAGAAATAGCTGGAAAATTCTGCCACATCTTCCTCTAACTCATGCACAAATGGGAGAACTCTAATTGTCATCTCACCATGTCTCCTTTCTGCTTCTCCATGATTAGGAAAGATAATATAATAATCAGCCTGATGAGTTCTTCCTAAAAAGGGTCTTTGCTTAAGAAGTCCCCAGATGATGCCAATCCTTATGGGCTCTAAGAAATAGGTTCTTTGAATTCTTTGATGTCATGCCTATAAGACGGAGAGTAATTTCCAGTGACCAGGCAAATGCAGCCTAAAAACAATACAGTGACAGGTGACACAAAGGGCTTTGGTTCCACAGCTGCTGCCAGAGAGATATTTTGACTTACATGAAGCATCACCCATGGATAGCCATAAAATTACTACAGAATAATATGTACTGCAATACCATTAAATGATTGAGAATAAATTATGATTTTCAAAATAAAAGGGTAGAAATGCTAAAATATAAATTGAAAAATTATTGAAAAATAATGAGTTGGCTCCTTGTCACTGTAGTTACTGTGTAAATGCACTGAAAAACTGGTGGAAGCACTCTATAGTATCCTGAATTATTTACTTCAATTCCTGTGCCTTTTACACTATGGAATAAACATTTGTCTATCTTCATTACTGATTATAATCTCTTTCAGGGAAGAATGAGTATATTTTATACCTAATTTCAGTGCCTTTTCATTTCAGGACATGATAAGTAGTCACAGAGTTCTCATAACTATTACATTATCCTCTCATCATATATCCTGCATTGTGTGTATCCCTAGTTGTCTCACCCACTGACATATTTTTATACAATTGTCTGTTATGTGCTTTCCCTTTCCTGAGTTTGAATGTCCATGGGAGAAAACTTTCTGCCTTTATTTCCCTCCAACATGGCACATACTAAGTGTTTAACAAATGTTTGATGAATCACTGAGTAAATAATATGATTAAATACAAAATGATTTGAATCTTTGTATAATGCAGGAGCATTATACAGTTTCTTCATCCAGTAAGGTAGTGTAGGAATATATCACCCATTGGAGGTCTCTCAAGCGTTACTGAACCCAGAACTGTAATGCAAATACATTTATCTCAAAAAAGAATTGTGTGTACTTACTTCACATAATGAGCTATGGTTGAGATAAAGCCAAATAAGATCTACTTCTAGCATTTAGAAAACAATAGTCAAGGACTGAAAGTCATGCTACAGTAAATGTGATGAAAAATTATGAAATGTATGTATTAGTTTTCTAGAGCTTCCATTAAAAAGTACCATACACTGTGAGATTTAAACAACAGAAATTTGTTTTCTCACTCCAGTAGTAGCTAGGAGGATAAGATCAAGATACTAGAAAAGCTGGCTCTCAAAGGCTTCTCTCCTTGACCGCTTTCTTGCTGTCTTCACATGGTTTCCCCTCAGTGTCCAAGCAACCCTGCATGTGTATCCTTGTTCTTAGAAGAGTCCATGCTTTAATGACCTCATTTGAACTTAATCGCTTATTTAATGACTTTATTTCCAAATATAGTTATTTTCTGAGATCTCAGGGATTGGGACCTCAACAAAGGTATTTAGAGTTGGGGAAGCAGTTGACTCTTCAACAATGTGATATGTTTGATTACATAGGCTGTGGAATTAGGTAGTCTTGGGTTCAAACTTCTATTCCTCCAATTACTATCTGGATCAGCTGATGAAATTCTTTTCAGCTTCAGGGTTTTCATTTGTAAAAAGTGGAGTGTAACCTTCCCAAGGATCGCATTAAGTAATGCATAACAATTGCTTAGCCATAGGCAAGTACTAAACACTCTGTACATAGCAGCCATTTTTCTTAATATTTATTTATTTATGTATTTGGTACTGAGAATCAAACTAAGGACCTTGCACTTGCCAGGCCAGGCAGGTACTGTGCCACTGAGCTCCATCCCCAGCCCTGTTTTTCTTATTATTCCAGTAGGGATAGATAGAATAGTTGCAAAGATTAAGAATATTTCTATGGATATGTTGACATTTGAGGCAGAACTTTAAAGAAGGTATGGCTTGACAGCGGGAATAGGAATTGGGGGAGGATATTTTAATGTAAGAAAGAATACTTGGCTGTGGAAAATTTTACATTTTTAAATTTATTTTTGTTCTTCAATTGGCACATAAAATTGTGCATAATTACAGAGCATCATGTAATGTTTCGATACTTGTGAAATTTTATGATGTTTAAATTAAGCTAAGCATAGCTACTCAAATATTTATCATTTCTATGGTAAAATATTTAATTTTCTTTCTTTTAGTTTTCTTGAAGCATCAGTATATTCCTCACGGTAGTCACTATACTATAGAATAGAATGCCTGAATTTATTTCTCCTGCCTAGCTATGACTTGGTACACTGACTAGTCTTTTTTTCATTCTTCCTAGACTCATACTCTCCTCAGCTTCTGCTAGCTACCATTTACTCTATATTTTTTTTTTTAAATGAGAAAAGGCTTATTTGAGTTCATGATTTGTAGAGGTTTTAGTCCATAGCCAGCTGGCTCCAAGGCAGGGTGGTATGGCAGGGGTCATCACAGAGGAGAAACAGTCCATGGTAGGGCAGGCAGGAAGCAGCTTCTACGCTCTATTTTAATTAGGTCAACATTTTTAGGTTTTACGTGTGAGTTCAGTAAATAATGTGGTATTTGTCTTTCTATGCGTGGCTTATTTCAGTTACCATAATGTCTTCCAGCTCCATCCAGATTGGCCCAAATAACAGAACTTCATCCTTTTTATGACTAACTAGTACTACATTGTATATATGTGTTACATCTTTGTCTATTGATCAATTGATAAACATTTTGGTTGTTTTCATCTCTTTGCTATTGTAAAAAAGCCTGCAAAATATATGAGAGTGCAGATGTTTCTTTAATATACTGATGTCATATCTGTTAGATATATATGGAAGAGTAAGATTGCTGGATCATATGGTAGTCATTATTTTAGCTTTTTTGAAGTCTCTGTTCTGTTCTCCATATTGGCTCTACTAATTAACATTCTTACCACAGTATGTAAGGTTTTCTTTTCTCCACATCTTTACAAGCAACTGTTGTCTTTTATCTTTTTTGACAATAGCGATCCTGAGTTTAAATGAAGTAAACTCTCACTGTGGCTTTAATTTGCATTTCCTTGAGGATTAGTGGTGTGGAGCCTTTTTTCATATACCGGTTGTCCATTCATATGTCTTCTTTTAAGAAATATCTATTCAGGTCTACTATCTATTTTAAAAATTAGATCATTTGGTGGTTTTTGTTATTGAATTCCTCATATGTTCTAAATATTAGCCCTGATCAGATGTTGCAAATATTTTCTACCGTTCTATAGATTGTCTTGCATACTGTTGATTTTTTTCCTTTGTTTCTCAGAAACTTTTTAGTTTAAAATAATCCTATTTGTCTGTTTGCTTTTGCTCCTTGTGCCTTTGATGTCTTATCCAAAAAAATTCTTGCCCATTCCAATATCCTAAAGAATTTCCCTTATGTTTTATTTCATTACTTTTATAGTTCCATTTCTTATATTTAGGTCTCTAATCCATTTTAAATTGATTTTTTAACTGGCAAGAGTTAGGGATCAAGTTGACTTTTATAACTAGCAAGAGAAAGGGGCCTAGTTTCATTCTCTTGTAGATATCTAGGTTGATGGAATTTTGAAGGAAGAATTGCTGGCTCAGTTTGGTCAGAAAGTAGATCTGACAGAAGATTAGGGTAACATATATTAGTAAGAAGCAGGTTGAAACTATATTGTGGAGGGCCTTCAGCACCATCATAGGGAATTTGCAGTTCTCATAATTGTAACGAATCACTAAATGCTTTGAACAGGAGAAACTGACCAGAATTGAGCTTTAAGAACAGTATGGTAACATTATTTACATAAAAGCTGCATGGTACAGCAAATATAATAATTTTTCTAGACTACTTAGATTTTCAAAGATGCCTTTATGAATTTATTTACTTGAACAGAAAGTATTTATTAAGAGATTACTGTCTGCCAGCACTTAGACATTGGGAAATGACTGGGGTTCTTTCCTCTAAAGATTTGGCCTTTTAAAATAGTTTTATCATTTCTTAGGTATGGAAGAAGGAAGGAAATACACTGAGAAAATAGTGGCAAAGCACAAAGAGATTCTTGAGTCTATTACTGAATTATGTGGGTCTCTCACAGAACTTGAAGAAAAACTGAAGGTAATTTCTTCTTTTCAGAGTATGTATTTTCAAGTGATACGAATAAAAACGTGTTGATCAAATGTTTTCTGGTGCAAAGATATTCTAATAGATATTCTTAGAAGATGTGATGTACACATTTGTTTCACACTATTCTAACATCATTATCTGCATGTTTCTGATAATTAATGCTGCTTTTTTCCCATAACTGCAGAGAAAGATATTGCTGAGAATGAGAACTAAATGCAATTAAGGTGCCTCATTTACATTTTCATAGATAATATCCTAAAGGATAAATGTGTACCATTAAAACCAAACAAAAGTCTTTATTAAGTAACCTCAGTTTGTGTTCATAAATAATAGATGTAAGGGCTGTTTTTTATTCCTCCAAAGTGTGGCCCCAGAGAAAATGAAACTAAAATTCAGGTATACTATTCATTGAACATTTAGCTTCATGGAAACATTTAAACTGATCATTATCACTTTTCACGAAATTGCACATTGTTGGTAAAAATTATACAGAAAATGCTAGTTTATGTATAGGCAAACATCAATCACAGGAAAAAATATATGTTTTATCTGTGTCATGGCAAAAACCAGTTTTGTGCTATTTTTGCAACTGACTAAAGTAATTGATTATTTAGGATTGGAAGATAAGGTAATTAAGTATAAACTCTAAACAAAACAAAACAATCCCCCCCCAAAAAAAAACCCCAAATGCCTTAGAACACTAACTCCTTAAATTACTGGATTTCTGAGCCACAAATTCTATAAATTGTTTCGTATCAGTTCCCTGGTCTACTAAATAGATCACAGGGTGGCCCAAAAAACTGAATAAAAATGTCCAAGATTACTGCTGTGATCATTATTGCTATTGACCTCATGGTGGTCTTGCAGTGCATAGTAGAATACATTTATTTTGTAGCAACCATTTTTTTCTGTATGAATTTTCTTATGTCATCAATTTGAGTGTCTATTCCATTCAAATAATTTATGAGACTTTTAATTCAGTAAGTATTCAAATTGGTTTTTCCTTTAATTAAGAATTGAGATTATTTCAATTCTCTTAATATTTTAAACGACACTGCAATGAATATCTATGCATAGCATTTTCTTTTCTTTTTGTGTTATTACCTACATTCTCTAAAATAATTCAGGAAGATTTGTATGGAATTGTTAATTCTAACATATATGTCAAATTACTTTTTGTAAAAGATGTTTTGCACTGTTACCAGCAATGCATGAGCAAAGCATATATCTTACATTTTTAAACACTTGTATTTCCTCCTCACTTCTACCTGATCTATTGAGGATCTGTTTCTTTTTCTGCCATCCCATAAATCGGCTGAAAATCACTGCTTCCCCACAGTCTTACTTTCCACAGTCTACAACATCTTTCACATTCATGCTGTACATCTTCAACACAATGAAAACCACTCTGCAAATTATATCCTTTTGAGATTTTGACCTTCATGGTTATCTTCCTGAAAGAGCTATTTCCATAGCCTGTCCCCATTTTGTCATTCCCCACTCCTGTGACACTTCTAATAGTCAGGATCATACCCAGGATTCCCAGCCTATCACTTGGATTCTCTTTTGCCCTCATCAGAAGTGCCCTAAATATACACCCAGTTAGAGTATCCTTCCTAAATACAGTTCTGCTCATGTAATTTCATGTTCAAACCACTTCACTACAAGATCTGCATTGCTTACTATGTAAAGTTCAGACTCAGTCTTCCCAGTATTCTGAGATCCATCACCTGTTCCAGATGCTATGCTTCTCTATTCATTATGGGTTTCTGTCTCATTGGTCTATTGGCCCATTACATGATATTTCCTGCTTCTATACCTTATATCAAACTTATGACCTGCTGTCTCTGTTTATCAATATCTTAAAGTCAAACCTAACTACCATCTTCACAAATCCTTCCTTTGATTCCCCCTCTCATTTTCCACCATGCTCATGTTATCTCCTACTGTCCTAGTCTAGTCCATCTGCTATACCCAATACCATAGACCTGTTGTTTTGTAAACAACAGACATTTATTTCTCACAGCTTTAGCTGAGAGTCCAAAACCAAGACACCAGTTGATTTGGTGTGAAGTGCCTACTTCCTCATAGACAATTGTCTTCTTATTCTATCTTCACATGGTAGAAGAGAAAGGGATCTCTCGGAGGACTTTTACAACGGCACTAATCTACTGATGAGGGTTCCACCCTTATAACCTAATCACTTCCCATAGGCTCCACTCGCATCAACTTGGGATGATGATTTCAACATGAATTTTGAAGGGACATAAACATCCAGACCATAGCCAGACCACAGGTACAACTGGATTAGCATCCCTACCACCTTACTTAATTATACCTCAGATGTTCTCTTGCTGTGCTCAGTTTAGTGTCCCATAGTATATTTAACATGGTGATTTGCTTTTTAATGCTAATTCTTCAGAAAGAGATTGACACTTGTAGCAAATACCCTAAAATTATCACAAAGAAGAATCATTTGGAGCTGAATAAACAAACAAAACAAAAGTTTGGTTTGGATGAATGGGTGCAGAAATGAGGAAGGATATCTCTGGCAAGAGAAGTAGGCATCAGTATCACCCTTATGAGTTATAGACTCAGCAAAAGCTTATCCACTGAATGTTGACACTTTCCAGATGTTTTTAAGAAAATCATAAACATCCAGTTGTTTTTTTTTCAGTTTGGTGGTATGGATCTCTTTCTCAGGGGTAAAGTAGACCCAGAAATCCCTGTCATGGCTAAAATTAAAATAATTTTTGTTTGTATAGTAAGTAGATCTTGGCAAAAGACTACATATATATTATCGCCAGTGATTTCCAAATAACCTAGAGAGGGAAATAAGACAAATGTTGCTTTCCTTGTTTTAGATGTGAAGGGATGGATCCAAATAGAATAAGAGTGCTCTCCTTGGGCCCCACAAAGAGTGGTAGATCTGGAATTTGAACTTAGCTCTAATTCAAAATCTAGCATTCTTTCCACAACAGCTGCCTTTGTAGAAAAAGATATCAAGTGTGTACTAAATCAGAGTGATTCATACCGTAATACAAACCAATTTAGTTTTAGAGTTGAGATTAAAAGCTGAATCTCCCTAGCAGTATGTTTCTAGATCTTTGGAGCCACTGTAGCTCGTGCCTTTTGATGAGTTGGCCTGTTTGCTTAAGGCCTTCTGATCTCTCTCATGGACATGTTCCAGATATGTGCAGACTCTCCCATAGGACTATAATCACCATAAACTGATGTGTTCTGTCACTTGGAGTACCGGTGTCTGTTCACCTTCACAAAATCGTTTTAGGTCCACAGCAGTTTAAAAAGCCCTCACAGCTTCCCTGACTAGTGGTGAGCCCCATGAAATACAGGAAAAATATATCACCCACACGAAACATACCATGTTCTCCACTTTTTTTGTTTTTACTAGACTCAGTGATATTTCTGTCTTCTTTTCAAGAGTCTCCCAAGCAGATTGATTGTGTGGGTTCTTTGGATTGCCTACTGTTTTCTCTACCAGAGACGTTTACTTATTCTTCCTTCCTTGCTGCTCATCAGACTATCCCAGTGGTTTAAATTGCCACGCACAGTGGTTGCTGTCTCCAGAGAATGCTCAAGCCAGAGCAGCCTGTTGTAACAATTACTTCTTTTCCTGCTGGGTCTTTGAACAATCCATTTTTACTGGCAATGAACTCTATCAAAGGAGGAAGGCGGGAGGGGAACTGTGAGCTTAGAGAGATAATTTTATTAATCGCATGCATCTTCTGCACACATTTGCTGAAAGTTTGCAAGTGACTCATGTTTTTCTTCCAAGGAGTTAATGTATGGCATTGTTCCTCCAATTTTCCTGACCCGGTCTTTCCTAAACTGTTGCTTTGTACAGCAGGGAGATACTCTAAAGATGAATCCAAATCTGGAAGACTTTCACAGCAACTGTATTGACCTACTAACAGAACCACTAAGAGATAAGCAGAAAGTATTCAGTGAAGAAATCAATAAGGTAAATAAAATTAATTAACTTCAGCTTGGCATTTCTTTTGTTTTTAGTCATTGTGCACTGAAAAAAGGTAAGTTGAAACCTCCTTAACTATCCAAATCAAATCTCCCAATGTAAATGCAATGTGAATTTCCTAATCCCTAACATTTTATCTGCCCTTACTTAGTTCTTTTCTCTCTTTTTTCCCTTTGAGTCCTTCCTATTGAATACTGGAGCAGTTGCATTTCAGAATGTGTGGGGAGATCCATACAAACACCATAATGTTGTCCCTTGCCATTTCTATTTCTCCCATCTCCAGCTGCCTTTTCCATTGTCTTTTTTATGTCTGATCTACCTTCAATTTTTCCTTTTTTTCCCTTTATCATTCTGCCAAGTGATAGTTTTACACCATCTATTGGAAAATCCCAGTGCATGAAATTAGATTCTATATTGATCCCATAGAATCTCCCATTAGATAATATTTCCAGGCAAAGTATAGAATCTAGGTGAAATTCAAATATTAAAGAATTTGGAGAAATATTTAAATTGCTTGAAAACCTAAGTATTTACAAATAATTAAAACATGCAGCAAAACTATAAATATTCACAAAATGAAAATGCAACATGGTTCAAAGGTATTATTTAAACTGCAACATCTTTATGAATTTCAGAGACTTTGTTCACTATTGATAGCTACTAAACTATAATTGGTGCTTGACTCTGCTTTTGTCACTTACCTGTTCCCATTGTTTCTCTACTGACATAACAGCAGATTCAACATGATTATCAGCAGCTCCCAAATTCATAAGATATACTTCCTGTAATATCTTCTTTCTGTAGTATTTTATTAATATACATCTATGCATGCACGTATGAAACCTCACAAAACAAGTATGCAAACCTCTCCCTATTTGTTGCAGTTGATTCATGAAAAAATATTTATCTTTTCTTTAAGTCAGTATAGTTCTCATAGCTTTCTTATAGGTCCTTCTCTACACATTAAATTCATGTCAAGATCCAGTGCAATTATTCAGTCCTGGCAACTAATACTATTAAGCAAGCTGTCTTTTTCTATGTGCAGTCTTGAGCCTCTTAAACTTTGGTTCCTCTCTAAGTCAAAGGAAAGCTGTCTGTCCTTGGTCATCTGTTGGGTCTTAGTATCTTCGGTGGCTTTGCTCAGAGTTTCTTAACTTTTCATTATTGATAGTTTGTTCAGATACTTTTTTGTTTTGGGGACTGTTCCATGCATTGTAGAATATTTATTAGCATTCCTGGTTGTTACATACCAGGTACTAACAGCACCACCAGACTCCCCATTTGTGACAATAAAAACCATGGCTATAAACATGACTAAATGTCCTCTAACATCACCACAATGGAGAACAAAAACAACTGACTGAAATAATAAAGAGCAGCATTAAACATACTCCACATTTTCTTAACTAAATTTCTTAGAGTTTTAAATTCAACATCATATTATTAATTTTATTTAATTCTAGATTTTTCTCCACTATGAAATAGGTATAGTTCATAAAATCTTAGAAGTTATTGCTACTAAAAAACAGACACTGATTTATACTGAGATAAAAATGTTTTTCCTTGCTTTTACTTATTTTCTTATAAGGAAAAACACAGCAGATCCCTTTAAATACTCATTGTAAGGTTTATTTTCATTGAAAAAATAACTTTATTTTAACATAAATTTTAAGACATGATAGAACATTAGACATTAACAGTGAAAGTGAAAGTCCACAATTACAGCTGTCAAGAATTTTCACTGACATCATTTCTTGTACACAGGCTGGTGCAATTGGCCCAGAGAGTATAATGAAAGGGGAGCAATAATCTCCACTTTTAAGCAGCTCAATCACATTTACCCTCTTATTGTCTCTATTATGTATATACAGGTCAGACGTAATGACTCTTGAAAAGCCATGTAGGCAGATAACAAGAAATACTAAGTACAAACCTTGTCCATGAATTATTGCATTCAATTCTGATACCCTTAACTAGTGTGAATCTTCAACTGGAAGTGATTTGAGTCAGAAGGAGCAATTCTACCAAACTATTACAAGAAAATATTTATCACAGGAATTTTCTCCTGGAAATAGCAAAGTGCTTCTCATTTTTCTGACCCAAAATGCAGCAGGTGTTATTAGACCATTCAGTTCGTGCAAGGCACATAGCACTGAGAATAGATTAGTGATGGTATTTTATCCTCAAGATCAGTGCCAAACCTAAATCCACAGTAATATCTGAAAACTCCTAAGGTCAAATGGAGGCACAGAGTATTAAAAGACTTGCCTAGTCATAGAACTGTTTGGCAGAAGAGGAGGGTTTTTGATGCCAGTATTTAGAGTTATAGAATTTTAGTGCTAGAAGCAATTTAACAATCATCTGATCAAATCTCATTTTATAGTTGAGGAAACCGAGGCCAAAAGAGATTAAATATCTTGCCCTCCAAAAACCTCAGGAAATAGTGTCAGAACTGGGCTCTTTGCCCAGGTCTGTATTTCAGCCAAGTACCTTTTCCACAAGACCAAAGGGGATCTCCAAGGAACTGCTGTGTATAAATAAACTGTTTTATAATGACATTGTAACTGTTCATGCCAAAACTTGCCCCTCTCTCTGTCCATCTGTTTGCATGAGAGTTAATAAAGCAATACTGTGCAAGTCTTTTGCACCAAACAATTCAGTACAATGCTGCTATCATATTAACAAGGACAGTCCCTGGCCCTTGAGCACTAATTCTGGTCCTAACAGGTGGAGTAAATTGTTCTAGAGACACTTGCCTTGGAAAAAAAATTAGAAAGGACCAAAATGATTTTTGCCACATTTATTTTCCCTTCTCTCTTTCCTTGCAACTTCCCCTGCCCGAGAGTCCTAAAAGTCACTCTTGGCTTCCATATCCCACTCTGAGAGTCTTTTCCAGATACATCTTACACAGGACCAATATGCCCAATATGTTTGTTTACTTCCCACTCATCCTTATTAGACATTATCCTAAAGTTAGACTATTGGGGAGAGGTTTTAGAAGATGAATTCTTGTGATGTTCCTTCAAATTTGCCACATAAGTAGCTCCCCATTGAATTTACTTTGAGGATTGATTCTGCCTACTTAATTGGGTGGGTGGATAATATCATTATGCTTTCTCATACAAACTTTGTCTGCCTACATGGCAATTATTGTAAATCCAACTGATTGTCCCTCAGTGAAAACTAAAGTTCAAAAATCATGATAAATTCATAGGTTTTGAATTTGGGAAATGATAGGGGAACTGACAAAAGAAAGAACAGTGAAGAATATAAGAGAAACAAATTGAGAACTGGTGAATTAGATCAGAATTAGATCAGCAATTTTGCCTGGACATATTAATTAGACTGATGCAAATATGTCATCTGTGTACTGAGCTATAAAGATTTATTTACTCCTTTCTTGTAACACATGCATTTTTTTACTAGTAGTGAAGATGATTTCATTGTGGAAAATACAGTTGATACATGTCAATATTTGGATACGTTTTTCATAGATGATAAGAATGGATCTAGGAACCTATAGCTCAGTGAGTTTTTTAAATGTGTTTGGTATAAAATTCTATAATGAGTTAAAAATTTACCACTTATTTGCATTTTTAAAAAAGGCTCAAATGTTAAAGACAAATGGATTTAGAAAAAAGACTTACATTAAACTCACCTTATTTTGCTCGTTGAGATGATTATTTAATGGATAGTTCTAGGTTTGGCATAATTTACTATGAGATCTGGAAATCATAGGTAAACACCTATATGTTCTCTCTCTTAACATAAATGGAGAAATGGGAACTGAGTTTGGGTTTGGTCAAGGTTATAATTGTACCCACAATGCTAAGTAGTTCATCAGTTTTTAAACTAAAAGTCAGTTTGCCTTAGGGAAATTTCAAGTTTTGTTCTAAATTCTGTAGTGTCCAGCATTTGTATCAATGATATTAATGTACAGAATAGATAGGATATTTCAGTTTACTAAATGGTTTCACATGGGTCTTGTAAAAAATAAATTGAAAAAGAATGACTATTACATCTCAATAAAATCACTTCACATACATCAAAAAGATGATGAGTCTACTGATTATTTCCTATCTGGAAAGTAAACAAAACCTAAAACCAAACATTTAGAAGGGAATAATGATTAATACATTGAAATGTTCCCAGAAAAATACTTGAGAAAATGCTCTCTCTCTTGTTTGTAGAAATTACCTGGTGCCATTCTTTTCTGTGAAAAAGTGTTTTTTTTTTCTATTTTAGAAATTCTAAGAAGTAAAAATAGATAGCCTTGGATTCCTTTGTTACATTTGGAACCAACTATGAAAATAAGATACAGGAGTTTAGAATAAGTACTAAAAGCTAGATTGAATGATAGGCTTGGGCTTTTCTAGATTTCCCAAAATTTCATGCCTGGTGTAGATTTGCCTACCTAGTCACTTGGTACATAGCTAGATAACTAGGGGCATCCCCTACTGGGGGCTTCCACTCCTCGGAACCACCTGAGCATGTCCATTTTGTGGAAGGGGAAGCCAAAAAGGGAGGTCTTTAGATAGACAAAGCTGAGCACATTTAGTTCTTTCCTCCAAGCTGTTGGTTAAGTAAACCAGTTCCAGCACAGATTGAGAAAGAGTGATGCGACTGGTTTAGAGTTTTATTCAAGTTGCTCCCATAAACTTGTTGTACATTTTTAGGCAGTTTAAAGCCTTATTTTTCTGGGAAGAGACATAGGTTACCTGAAAGTATCATTAAGGAGTTGTCTGTGCTTGGTTGATCTGTAAGCCAACAAATGTCTGGGCTCATTCCTTCCTAAGGCAACCAAGATGATAGCTATGGGTGTTGAGTCTGAACTTTGGGGAGGATAGTACAAAGATAGAAGTTTTAAGATTTTAGGAACTATTCTCTAAATAGTCAAAAAGCTGTTAAAATACAAGGGCAGTTGAACTGCCTCTGTATAGCTGCAGGAGTACAAGTCAGACCCACTGGTAGAAGCTACAAGAAGACAGACCTTTGCTAAGTATAATATGATCTCAGTACTAGTAAATCAAGAAATTCTCAAACTAATCATTCTTTTCAGGAAGAGTTCAAATAGAAGCTTCCAGAATATTCTAGAAGAGATTCTTGTATTGAATAGATAGTTTGGTCAAGGTCCCTATGAGAAGGAAAATAAACAGGAAGAGATAAGAGAGGAGCTAGGCTAAGCTATTTTAGGGATCCAGAAAAGAGGGACATTCCTTACTGGATATATATTTAGTAATTTTATTTTTATGAGAGGGACTTCCAAGGACTTCTGGCTTTTACATCCAGAATTTAAATTTCTACTAAATTACTCAAAGAAACAACTTTCCCTATGCTTTCTCTAAGGAAGCTCATCTCTGTGGACTAGGAGAGGGACTAGGACGGGGAATATTGTTTTGATTCTACTTTTCAACCTAAAAACACATTTATTTGCTCAATAATAATGTATAAAGGACTATAGGCTCAAAGGAAGAACTCAAAGTTAAGGCAAGGCATGACTTTCCTACATCTGAGTAGTAGCTACAGGATGGAAACTAGTCTATGCTAATGAAGTAAAATTCATTCTAAATGCAAAGCAGAAGCACAGAAGTAGATATAAAATAAGAGGCATGAGGTACATGAGATCACTTTCAGTTTCAGTCTTCTTTTGCATCTACTCCAGAAGGGAAATTTGAGCTTCTTCTTAAGGCTAAAATGGACATAGATTAGTGGGGAGACCTGGCAGGGTAGGAATTCAGAGAGGAAGACGGCAGGTATTCCTCATGGTGCACTGTCTTGTAAAAGCCTGTGACATGTGATTCCTCCATTAATATCACCTTCCCCCAATCTGCCACCAAAACCATACACATGGGTTTTCCCCAGCATGTCATATCCCCTCTGGTGGTTAGCATGATGCCTCATCTATAGCAGGTGTTTAATAAATATCTTTTCAGTATCAGAATAAAACTAAGGTATTTAAGAAAATAAAACCAATTAGTAAGGATGATTTTGTCTATATGAAGCACCTAAGGCAGGGCAATTCATAGAGAAAGAAAGTGAGATGGTAGTTGTCAGAGACTGGGAATGGGGAAATACAGAATTATTATTTTCTGGTTTCCGTACTTCAGTGTGGGAAGATGAAGAGGCTCTGGAGATGAGTGGTGGTGATGGTCGCACAACAATGTGAACACATGTAGTGTCACTGAACTGTGTACCTAGAAAAGGTTATAATGGTAAATTTTATGTTATATATATTTTACCACAATTTTTTTAAAAAAAGAATGATTTTCTTGAGAGAGAAGGACACTGATGCGCCCGGCGCTGTCACCACAGATGAAAACCAGGCGTCTTTCCTTCCATCGCCCCAAGGCCTATCCCATTGCACAAGGCCTATCCTATTTCACACAGGAGCCTTGAGGTCATTTTAAACATGGGTTTGGGTTGCTCCCAGGTCAGACAGATAGGTGGTTTCAAGTTCAGCAGTCTAGGGGCAGCTTCCTGAGCTTTCACCTCACTGTTGATTTTCTCAAATTGTCTCCCTCGAGTTGAGTCTCTCTCCAGTTGGAACCTGGAAAAAGAAAAGTGCATAAGTAATGGAGATTTGTTTTCTTCCTCTTAAGGGACAAGCGCAGGGGGCAGACATTTTGGCCATCAGTGAGACAAGCAAAGATGAACTTCCACGGAACCCAAGGCGACTGTCCTCTGCCAAAGAGGGTGGCGTCCAGGGCTTGCTGCTGCCTGAAGACATGCTATCAGGAGAAGAATCTGAGTGTGTCTCTCCTGACGACATCTCCTTGCCTCCTCTCCCTGAAAGCCCTGAGTCCCCCCTTGCACTGTCATCAGACATGGAGGTGGAAGAGCCCCCCGGTCCCTCAGCCTCCAGCCTTCCCATGAGCAGCTCCAGCATGCAATCCAGGACCTGTGGTCCAGAGGAGGCCCAGGAGTCGGTTCTTCTACCACCTGTCACCTTTGCTAATGCATACAATGATAAGAGAGAAACATTTTCAAGTCATTTTGAGAGACCTCAACCCCAATTCAAAGCAGAGCCCCTGTTAACCTCTGGAGGATTTCTGGAAAGCAGTACTGCCTTCCTCAAAATCAGTGCTAAGCAGCCAGAGAGCATGCCGAGTGACATGCATGACAGAGCTTTACAGAAGCAACCACAGGGAAGTTTGCTAAAAACACAGGAGAAAATGCATGGCCTTGGTAACAGCACTAAAACCCAAAATAGGCTGCATGCTGCCCCTGATATGTTCCAGGGCCTCAGCTTTCAACCAGGCACCAGCCCAGGCTTGCAGAGGCAAATGGTTCCCGGAGAAGAGGCGAAAAGCGCATCAGCAAAGAGCAACACGGTCAGCCTAGCTGGTCAGGCACCTCATTTCTCCAGGCTCTTGTCCAATGTAACAGTCACGGAAGGTTCTCCAGTGACTTTGGAAGTTGAAGTAACGGGATTTCCAGAGCCTACACTAACATGGTGGGTAGCGTATAATGACAAGTCGTAAACAGAAACAAATCAAACCAGAGAGCATGTTCTGTGTGCACTAACTTAGAGACGCAGGGCTGGCTGTTGACGCTCTGTGACCCTGTAACTCTGCATGATCCCATCTCACATCCCACTTTAGCTCTCACTTTCATAACAAGTCATACCTTTAAAAAGGGAAAGTTTCTCCATTCAATAATCATTTAACCACTTACAGAAGCACTGGAAATCAGTTGCATTTGATTTTCTTTCTAGTTAACATTCCTCATTCCCAGCAATGATGGGTTGTAAAACTTCCCTATTGTCTATTTCTACATCAGCATGAAATGTTCTCATTTTAACACCCTTTATGCAATTTTAAAATATCTGGAGTTTCCTCCTTTCATTTCATTTATCTATTCCATCTCTTCTCTCTTTCCAAAACAGTCACACACGCCACCATTTTAATATTTTTGTGTTTTATTAAGATTTCTTTTTTGTAAATTCCTTTAATGTGAGAGGTGAAATAAAAATATTTGTTTCACAGTTATACTAGGTGACAGGTAATAAACTCATTTTTGAAAGGTGGTATAATAAAGTGAGCTATGAACAATATGATTTTACTCTGGAGACATCATTTTTTAGCCTATTTGTTTTAGTGAAAACATATGGGAGATTACAGATTTTAAACCACCTGTGATTCTAACTGTCTCAATATGAGGGTTACTTTTGAACCTTTCAAAATTTTTCATCCTTAAATAGATTTAAGGCCAAAATAAAAAAAAATATGTGACAGCAAACTTACAAACTCAGATAAGGAAGCTAGCTTTTATTTATCAGGATATTTCAGTGGACAATAAATTAATCATTTTGATTGTTGTGTGTGCACATGGACAGTGCTTGACATGTGAACCAGATACCCAAAGAACTTACTAGAAAACCTCAGATATTCCAATTAGTAGGAGGCATTGCACTTGTATATAGTGCAATATTTATGCTTTTTGGTTTTATTCTGTTATTTTTTATAATGCATGTTTTTTAAAAATTAAGAATTTTGTATTTATACATTTAAAGATATTTAATTCGTTATTAAATATTAGTTCATCCTAAAGGAAAATGTCTGAAGTGTTTGTTTTATGCACACAAATGAATTAGTGAGTATATAACTAAAGAACCATTGTGATACATATATTGTTAAAGTACTATTTCAAATTGTGAAAGAATATATTATTATCAGACATAAATAATTTTGTTCAGTGAACAACTGATAAGCTATTAGGAAGCTTAGGGTACTCAGAAAAATGCAAAGATACTACTTAAGCAATAAAAAAAAAATTATTCAGGTTTACTAACAGTTCTTGTATAGGAGAAAGTTGACCTAAATAAATAACAAACATATAACAGTCTCTAATATGTAGAATAAATTATCACTTCTCAGCCTTTTGGTTAAGATCAAGTGCAGAATAAATAAACTTGTTTTATATAAAGATCTAGGTTAGTGTTCATATCTGCAGGAAACTTGTGCAAATATGTTATTATCAGTCAAAATCCAATTGTAAAAATGACTTTCAGAGTGAAAAGTTATCTTCTCATGAAATTAATTCACAAAAATGAAATGAACTCATTTTACCAGGGAACTGTATATAAATACCTTCCTCCGACATAGTACTTCTGTGATATTGGATCTGGGGCAGATGCATCTCACCCCAACACAGATTCTAAGATGGCGTCACAGCTGTTCTGCCATAGTGGCAGAAAGGATGAGGCAGACTGAATATGAGATGCCGTTTCATTCTCTAGGAAACTGTTGCCACAAGCAAATCATGCACCAGTAGGAGCAGATGGCTCAGTTTTTAAGAGGAACTGAATATCTGAATTTTCATATTGTAATACTCCAAATTTTAAATGTGGTCCAAAATTTAATTGTTCAAAAATGTAATCTGAGCCAATCAAAGAACTTCTTGGCCTACCAGTTGCCAATCTCAAAAAATAAACAGCCTCACAGCACTCTGTGGTAGCCAGGAAGTTCCTGCTAATACTGGAGAAGACTGCAGTGGTAATGGGCCTACTTACAGTAACTGTTAGAACTTGAAAATGATATGGAAAAAGAGTGATCCTGACTTTAAAAACTGACTTTCTGCTTTAGGTACAGGAAGGGCCAGCAGTTGTCTGCAGATGGGCACTTACAGGTTTTACACAAGGAGACAAAGCATTCGGTGTTCATTCCGAAGGTACGTGAGGCGGATGCAGGCCTCTATGTGGCACGGGCCCAAAATTCTAGTGGCACTCTCTCTTCCAGTGTCATCCTCCATGTGACAGGTAACCTCAGGCCTCCCATCACAAGAATCAACTGGATAATGCTGTGTGTCATCTACGTTAGTGTGTCCCTAATGTACTGGCTACTCACACAGTAACTGGTATTGGCATCAAGGAACATCATTCTTTTGAGCCTCGGGGATGATAGAGCTGTTTACTCTTTGGAACCTCCAAGAGAGCAGCCCCCACAAATGTATCTCCACTCTGGCCATCTTGCTTGCTTGGCTAATACCACTTACAAGATGAAAAAATGCCACATTTTTTTTTCAACTGGTTTAATTGAGGAACTTGGCCTATTTGAGAAAATTGATAAGCTATGTGCTGTGGATAAGGATATATTTTTGTGCTCTAGAAAGATGTATTCACTGTACTATGTAGCAAAATTATAATATGCTTATTCCTTCCTCATCTAAGGACAGGTATATGAGTGCTGAGATCAGGACAGAGATGTGAGCTAATTTGCATTTCCAATTGTTTGATAATTTATTCTTAACTGTACTCATAAACATCTTTTTTTTTTCTTACATAAACAGTAGAACTATTGAGCTGAAGTTGTGACTGTCAGTATTGCATTAGCTGTCCTTTAATTTTATTTTTTATGTGTTGATCTCATTTACTGAAGTATATTCTATGTAATTTCAACATGGACTACATTCCTAAGTCTGAGAATGTCATTATGAATAGTCATTCCTCTTGCTGATTTCGCTTGACACTGGAGAATAGATGTGCTATTAACTGTAAATGAGGTTTCAATTTTCCATCAGACCCACACTTTATAGAGCAACATGAAGAAAGAGTTGCAGGAATGGGCCAACATTTTACCTGTCATTCCATTGATGTGTTTTGCGTATCCATGTGGACAAATGTAATCAACTCCTCCTGCCTCTATGGCCATTATGCTGCTGACCACTTTCAAAGTATGTAGTAAGGCATCTCATTGCCTCAGATTCCCATCTGAGCAATGGGTTCATTGTCTACCTCTTGGAAAACTAGTTGTTCAGTTCATGTCTTATAAAGATCTGGGAAATAGAAAACATTCTATAAAGGTTAAAAGTTAACTGTATTGTTTAATTTGTCATCACACTGGCATACTGCCCACTGTAACTCTTTCACATAGTGTTTCTTTAGAATATTAAATTGAAAGAGTGCCACTCATGTATAATTTCCAACTGTTCCCAGAAGGGAAAATGATCTTATGAATTGGAGATAAATTCCTTTCTCATTGCTTACAATTGCATCCTTTTCAAAGACTTGAAATTAAACTCAGGAAGACACATTTAGAAAGTTCTAGAGAAAAGTATGTAATAAGATAGTAAAATATGAATTCTGGCCTCTTTACAGTTATCACTGTAATGCTAAAAAGTGACCTATTCCTTTTTGAAATGCATTATTTCCTTTGAAAGATCATTTTTTAATTTTTTTTAAATAAGGGAGGCCTTTGTTTTTTAATATTTGAATGTAGCCTGTCATGGTAGGGAAAAATCCTTAGTTGAAAGAATAATTCATAACAGATTTTTGATGAAGGGAATTAATTATGTTTCTAGCAGACTGTCTACAAATAATCACAATATTTAAATGTAATATATTCAAGTTGATATTAAAAAGTTACTGAGTGTTTTCTGAAGATATGAGCATCTAGTCAAGTATAAAGTTGGTGTGTTGTAGCTTGTACTGCATATTTAATTTATTTAGAAAATTAAAACTCTTAATTTTCTTCCAAATTTTGTCAAAACCTATTAAATGCTTATATATATGACATCCTAGAGAAGTCATGGTCTTTTACCACTCCTATCATTTTTATTCAATTTGAAGTGTTTGCGTATTTTATATAACTATTATTGCCCATGTGAAACCAAGGAGTAAAACCTGTTCATGTCTAAAGGAGGGAAGAGCACAAGGTAACAAATTACCTCTCTTCACACTTTCAATTTCTTATTAATTTGGTGAGATTTTTTTACTTTTATTCACGTGATCAACTTTGAGTTTGGGGATTTTTAAGGCAGAGGAATCACTTGTTGGTTTTATTTGTTGTACTTCAGTTAATGTTAATCCTTCAGGGAACGGGGTAGGCTATAAATCCATCCTAAATGTATGACCAAGTCACACATGTATAATATGTGGGTAAATATGCATATGTAAGTTGAGCTTCAATACTGGGAGAAGAGTCCTATGCTGATATTTAAAACATACTTATTCTAATTGCTTATCCATCTGGTTTATTGATCAACTATTCATACTTTTGTGAAGAATAAGCTACAACATTAATATTCTGATTGTTTTAATGCTAAAAGGTTAAGTATGATTTTCCTTTTTCTGGGATTTCTTTTTTCTTCTTTTTTTCCTTGCAGTGCTAGAGATTGAACCCAGGGTTTGGAGGATATTGGGCAAGGACCCTAACTAACACTGAGCTATATCCCCAGCTCCCCCCCTTTTTAAGAATTTTGAAACAGGGTCTCATTAAGTTGTCGAGAATGGCCTTGGACTTGTAATCCTACCATTTCAGCCTCATGAATAGCTGGGATGACAGGCATGTGCCACCACTCATCTCTGGGATTTCTACCTTGGTCAAAGTATTCTCCTTTATAAAAATATGTATTAAAATTGCTGTTTTAAAAATGTAAGACCTACAAATTTGAAAACATGTTTTCATTTTAAGGTATATTCATGATTTATACTTCTCGAGAAAATTCTGCACACTTAGTAATATTAAATATTTTTAACAAGAAATTTAAAGTGTAACAAAATATTTTAAATCATGTACATGTAACACTCTGAAGGAATGTGAAAAATTGGAATTTTCAATAAGGTGAAATCATTGTTTTCACTTTTGATTTTCCAATAAAGGATACATAAACATTTGGTAATAGTTTTTTATGCTCTATTCTGAACTTTACTATAGAATTACTTAGATCTGAGATGCTGAATATCCTATAATACTTGAAAATCAAGCAGAAAAATAATTTAGCTATTTTAGTTAATAGTAGTAGCTATCACTTACATAGTTATAGGTCTTCAATAGATGACTGCAAGTTTAATTCCCTTGAGTGTTACAACTCTGGGCTCTTTACTATCCGTCCTTCCCTTCTTGCCTCTGTTCCATCCCCTTCCATGCCCCCATCTGTGTTAAGACATTTAACGTCATATTTTTAAGCATTTGCGCTTTTCGCTCCCTCTCTTTCTTCTAGAATTCCCTTCCCATGTTCTACTCTTGCTTATCCTCCGGTTCCATTTAAGACACTAGCAATTCACCAGTCCTTCCTGGGCCAGCGTAGATGTTCCCACTATGCGTACTGTCAGCATCTAGACCAGCCTACATCCTCCAATGCACAGTATTATAATTGCATGCCTGAGCATCTGTCTCCTCTTGATAGACTGTGAAGTCTTTATCAGCAGGATCTATGACAACCCTGTTCCTTATATTTCCAGAGCCTAAGACATAATCATACTCAATAAGTACTTTTCAAGTTGAACTGTTGTCAGAGGTAAAGAAAAACAAACCTAGTTTTTGTACGTGTGTTTTTAAAAATTTCCCTGTAGAGGGATTGGGAGGAGAATGTAGAAAGACAAAGATGATTTTTCCTTCTTATGAATATGGGTCTGTCAGAATCAGGATCTAGTCAGGCCCATGCATGAAATATTCCCACTTAATTTACAAAATGTACCTGAGAACCTCTAGTCCCTTTAGGATAGACCCTGATTGAAAAATTTAAACTTAGAAATAGATCCTGGCTTCTGGAGTAAAAATAATAGCATAGAGGAGAGAGGAAACACCCAGCATCATTGTTTTGGCATTTAAAGCAGGTGTACAGAGGCATCACTCACATCAGATATAAGTGGGAAAGTAGGTTTGCCTGCTGTCATGAACTAAATCCAAGCAGCCAAAAATGGAACTTGTGTGTTTCGTTAGAGCACCACAGAAATTATCAATATTTAATTGTAGCTGGGGATTTGTACTCTGACTGTGAGCAGATCTTACTTGAAGCCAGTATTTCATACATAATGGTAAATATTAAAAAAGCCAAATCCAAAACTTCAGAGTACTTGAATTCCAAATGAAAGAAGGAAGGAATATTGTATCTTGTCTTGCTTTATGTTTGTCTTTATTCATGACAATTCCTTACTGAAATTTACCATCTCAAGCTTTTGACATTCCTCTCCTACATACGGGACTTTAAGTGTAGCCATAAAGTTAGTAGAAACAAAATAAAATATCTCCTCCAGTCTCCACTGATATTATGCATATCAATGCGGATGCCAAAGCACGACAGACTGTTTTCCATGTATAATAAGCAGAAGATTGAGCTGCATCAGAAAGCCAAGAGATTTGCATGCACTAAATGAAACAGTGTCCTGCTGAAAGCATAACAAATCGTTTTCTCTGCTGTCATCACAGGAGATGAGATTTGAATGCTATCTGTTGTGCATTAGTTCAACCTTAAGATCAAAAGCACAAAGCTGCTAATCTGGCCTTTTTCCATGAGTCTGCACACTACTGTTCTGGGGTTGGTGAGAGTTTACATAACATCATGAGCCACTTAAATGGGAAAGTTGGATATCACATTCCTCCCAATGAATAAGGCTATGATTTTTGATTTTGAGTGTTTGGCTAGCTAGTTCTTCTTTTTGTTTAATATCAAATTTATTTGTCTAAACCAACTCAAGGCAAATCTGATTCCTTGGATTCAACTTGTTGCACCGAAAAAGTAAAATTCCATCCTCCTTAAAAACAAGAGAGAGAAAAAACTATATAAATAAGAATGTTTGTATGCATATATTTCCTGTTAGCACAACAACAATCGGGTGAAATAAAAATATTTTAGCCATCCAAGTAGCTAGAAAACATCGATCAAATCTGATTTTTTCTTTAAACCAGAACAATAATAGTTACATAATTTGAAGCTCCGTGCTATGTCTCTTTTCCCATTTAGAACCCACTTAAATATCAATACTTGTGAAATAACAGCTCCAAAGCTAGGGAATAAAATTAAATAACCTTTTCCCTTTGTCATTCAGCAACTGTTCTTTTTCCAAGAAGTTTATCGATCCGAACAGCTACAAAATGGTATTTTTATCTTATGTTAGTATTAAAAATCATACCGTGAAACTTTCTGAAGATAAAGACAAGGGATAAAATGTACAGAAGCATACTTTATCCAAAGCAAATAGTCTCTAAAACATGTTGCTGTAATATTGCCAGAGAGTCAACTTTCTTTGTAACAAGTATCCTGCTTACCAACGTACAAATCAGCTGCTGGCAAGTAAGATCAGCCGAGAAGTAAAGTAGGCAGCACTTACCTGCAGAATCAGAGGGGTGGAACTGCTCAGCTGTACCAATTTGTCATGGCCTAGGGTGACCCTAAGGCCGGCCTGTGATTCCAGTTAGCACAGCCCCAGAAAGTACCCACTAAAATGCATTTTCATTCATTTCAAACACTCTTAAATGAATAATAGAATTTCTTGTCATATTTTGGTTATCAGTTAAAATAAAAGTATTTTTCCTCCTTCAAGAAAAAGGTATGAATGGAATATGTGGGACTCTGAAAGATCTGTGTGCTGTAATCCACTTAGGTTGGTGAGTGGGGAAATGTGGGATGGGAAGAGGAAAGTGGCCAAATGGCAAGGACAGGGAGTGTCTACTTTGGGTTTCTTCTCCATTCCGGGTTGATTTCCTACAGATTTGGGAAGTGTATAAGGAAAGTTCCTTGAGAGGAAGCTAGGGGCCATGATAAACTGTAGCTAATGGCAAGTTTTATTATCCAGCTAAAGGAATGTCTAGGTTAATAGTGTCAGGGTAGACCCTAAATCCAAAGGCTGGCATCCTTATAGGGGGACCATGACAGACACAGAGGAAACTCAAAAAAGAAAAAGTCATGTGACGACAGAGGCAGAAATTGGAGTTATGTGGCTGCTACAAGCTGAGGAGTACCAGAGCTTGCAACCACCAGAAGCTAAAAGAAGAGAGGGTTCTTCCCTCCAGAGTTGTGATAGAATATGATCCTACTAATTTGTACTATGTACTTTGGAATTTCTCTGCCTCAGAACTATAAAAGAATAAAGTTCTTTTGTTTTAAATCACCTAGTTTGCACTGCCTCAATTGGCTTTGTCCTGTCTGTTCTGCTGTATTTTACTACCTTCAAAATAAAATAAATAAATAAGCAAACAAACAAATAAATAATAAGAAAAAATTTTAAAAAGTAAATAACAACAAAACAGATCAGTAAGATACTGAGCAACTTGAAACATGATATAGCTAAGCAGATAATGGACTTAAAAACTAAAAGGAGGAAAAGAAAGTGCTCTAAAGGATATAACTGCATGTATATTTAAGTGTGTAGGATTGATAACCGTGTTGCCAAGTTTTTTGGGATCGGTGAACAGAACTGTTTGCAGCCTCACTGTTTGAATGTCCACTTTGTATGCTTTAATTTTGTAACTTGAACAACTGTATCCAAGAAGACAATAAGTAATGTATCAACTAGTGATTTCTTACTGTTTATGTTTTTTGAAATTTTGTATTGTTTCTACCCTTTTTTCTGTTTTGCTTTTTTCCCCCTCTCTTTAAATAAAATTTTTTAAAAAATCGCCTAGTTTATGGTATTTTGGTACAGTAGCCTCAAGAATTACATAGAAAGACTCTATTTTAGAAAATTCAGTATAAGTCTATGTCGGACAATAAAATTGCCAGAAATGTTCTTTAACACTCATTAGCCTTTCAAAGTCATACTAAATGTATGCTGGAATGCCTCTGTTCTCAATTTCAGGGGGTCCAGTTAATCAGCAACCATTCATCTTCTACACTAACATCTCTCTGAGGTGCATTGTCGTGCTAGAAGTTCTAGGGAAACATAAACTTCAGGATACATATCTACTACTTGCTTGATGAGGTTGTACATGCAAAAGTAAAAAGAAACAAAACAAAGCAGCACATACTCAAGTGAGAAAAAATGGGCTCTAGAGTAGGAGAGAAGCAAAAGAAAGTTATGTTTAGAAATATAACTGAAGTAATAATATGTGGTGTGATATTGTATAAGAAAGGCAATAAGTTTAAGAAATTATATTACTAACAGACAAGCATTAGCCTATATATGACCTGAACAGCAGTATCAAACTACTTGCTACAATGACACTTACAGAAAGGTCCTTCTATCAGCAGAATATATGCTCTCTCATGCTCATGCAGAGCATTTACCAAGCTAGTATACATTCTTGGCCATAAATCACACTTTAACTAATATAAAATAAGAGTAATAATCATACAAAACATTTTCTCAAGCCACAGTGAAATAAGAAATCAATAACAGAAAGCTTGAAAATCTCAAAATGTTTGGAGATTAAACAACATACTTCTCCATTATACATGGATCCGAATATATCATAAGAGGATTTTTAAAAATATTTTGAAATAATAAAAATACTAACCAAAATTTATGGGATGTAGAAAAGCAGTTTCTAGAAAAAAAAATTATGGCACTGAAATATATATGTTATCAAACAAATAAAAAAACCAATAGTCCAAGTTTTAGTCTATAGAAAGTAGAGGTGAGAAATGGCTACATAAGCCTAAAGCAGGCATAATAAAAAATTTTAAATTATGGTGTAAATCAGTGACATTGAAAATAAGAAAATAGTACAGGAAATAATGAAGCTTGTTCTCTGAAAAAAAAAAATCAATCAAATTACTGCACTTCTGGTCTAACTAAGAAAAGACAAAACAACCAATATCAGAAATCAAAGAAGAATCATCATAACTGATCCATGAACATTGAAAAGATAACAAGGGTTACCATAGACAACTCTATGTCCCAAATCTGATAACTAAAGCAAAATAGATCAATTCTTTGAAGAACAAGTTAGAAAAACTAACACAGGCAGAAAAAGACAACCCGAATAACCATTTACTGTGTTTATTAGTGAAGTTAAATCAATAATTGATAACCTTACAAAAAAAAAGGCAAATCATTTTCACTGATTAGTCTTATCAAACACTTCTGGAAAAACTTAATAGCAATTCTCCACAATCTTTCTAGAAGAGGTAAGTAGAAAGATCTCTTCTTAACTCATCCTTTGGGATCAGAAAAACCTTAATACTAAAATCAGATCTTAAAAATTACAAGAAAGAATCCTCAAAATAATACTAACAAATCAACCCTAATAATAAATAAAAAAAAGAATTATACATGAAAAGGAATGGAATTTGTTCCAGGTATACAAGCTTTTAAAGATTTAAAAATCAAGAACTAATGAGTCAACTACATGTATAAATAAAAGAGAAAATCATGTGATGATGTGAATTAATGCCAGAATAACATTTGACAAAATTCATTATGTGGCCATAATTTTTCAAAACTTTTGGAAAACTAGAAACAGAGAAAACTTCTTCAGCTTGATAAAAAAAATCTACAAAGACCTGTGAATAACTTCATTTTTATTAGTAAGAGACAGGACATTTTTCTTTCTTTATTATTTAGCATCAGACTAGAGGTCTTATCCAGTGAATGTAACTAGAAACAGAAATAAAAGTTATGGAGATTGAAAATGAAGAAATAAAACAGCTTTATTTCCAGGTGTCTGATGTAAGTGTAAAAACCACCCCCTAAAAAAAATCTACCAAAAATCTCTTGGAACTAATGGGTATAGCACGGTTACCTACAATACTTACATCCAGGAGAAAGCTAGAAGCCAGGGGCTGTCCGTAAATGAATCACAGTGAATAGGGCTTCTCTAGAGACCATGGCAAAGGTGGGCAACATGAAACTGCCCCCTTTCTATAAATTGGTATCAGACTTCACAGATACTTGAAACCAAATTGCAACATTGCACACTAGCTTTTCCTTGCGGCTTTCTACAATATTTGAGGGGCTTAGAAAGAGGTACTTTATCCAAAGAAAATAAGGTTCATCAGAGCAAAGGGATAATTAGTGTGGAGTATAATCAAATTTGATCATTTGACGGTCATTGTTAATATCAGTAGACCAAAGGAGAAAAATTAGAAGCCAAGAGCAGTGGTTCACACCTGTGATCCCATCACTCTGCAAAAATAAGGCAAGAAAATCCGGAGTTTGTGTCCTACTTGGGCAATTAAGCAAGAGTATCCTTAAAAGTAAAGAAAGCCTAGGCTTCAATATCCAGTATCACCAAAAAGAAAAATGAAGAAAAAGAAGAAGGGAGGAAGGAAGGAAGGAAGGAAGGAAGGAAGGAAGGAAGGAAGGAAGGAAGGAAGGAAGGAATAGCGAGAGGGAGGGAAAAAAGAAAATCTTCTAATTACAGTATTGTGGAAATCAACTGTGTCCACCAGCTAACAAAGTAATGGTAGAAGAAAAGTCCTTGGCCTCTGATGTGACTTTCTAGAGAGGCTGACTTGTCAATTGGTAAGTTAAGGCACCGTGAGAATAAATGTAGCTCCCATGGTTAAGACTTTTCAAACAAAAACATGGGCTCATGTTGCTGGTATTATTTGTAAGGTTTCTTGTTTAAAATCTCAATTAAAATATACTAACTTTTATTACACTTTAAAAAGCAATGTTTAATGATGCCTTACCTTGGTATATTAATTTAAAAAATTGACTACAAATTGAGTATGTTGGCATGTAATTTAACTGAAAACTTTTCAATGAAACTTATTTTGTATTATCCAATGTTGAACATAAATGCTTTCTTCATTTCTATTAAACACGATTTGACAGTAATTCTTGGGCTTGTATGTCGTTTGTTTAAAGTAGAATGGCGTTGTACTTTATCACTTAAAAGAAAACTCATTGAAACAACATGAAAGTCCAAGTAAAGTCCCCTCCAGGATTTAAAAATGAATATGCAATCAAGGTACTTATTCTAGATTTGTTCAAAACTGTGGTAGTACATTTCATGATTACACAAATACTGATTTGCCATTACAATTAAAAATAGATCCACCATGAGGAATGACTCAAGCTTCGCAGAATGCACACATGCAAGTCACGACCTTAGGCTAGGGCACAAGGGCTGGCCCTCAGTTTCCACTGATTTTTTCTTGGCACATAATTCTCATTGCTCTGTGCTCTGACTCTAACACATAGGCAAATATTCAGTCAGTTAAAGGGATCTCAACGAAAGCTT
Organism: Hydrochoerus hydrochaeris; assembly: GCA_004027455.1. Lineage (NCBI taxonomy): Eukaryota > Metazoa > Chordata > Mammalia > Rodentia > Hydrochaeridae > Hydrochoerus > Hydrochoerus hydrochaeris. Next base: position 155,215 of record PVLA01000219.1, read on the forward strand.
CAGAATTAGGAAAAAATCTACACCATTTCTTTAAACATGAGTTGTTATTGTTGGCTTTATCACAATTATGGAGCACAGTGTGTCTGACAACATTAGCAACATTGAAAATAAGAACCAAGAATTTTAAATGTCAATGAGGTATTTCAGGATGAGTCCCTATCTGTGTGAATTCAGTGACAAGTGCAATACCCAGGTGATGTACGATGCAATCAGGTTAGTAAAGCACTCCATGTTGGTGGCACCAAGGGTCATGAACAACTGACACCTAAGGGTTAATGCAAAACAGGCTCCTCTTGAAGGGAGCACAATCTAGATTTATGTGTGTGCTGCAGATAAAATGCTCAGCAACACAGTAGTTTTTTAAATGGATAATTAAAAGCCAGTTTATTCCAAACAAGATAAACCTATTTAAATTCCTGATAGGTAGTAATCCAGTAAGGGTTATTTCTTTTATTACTTATTTCTTTTTATTTCTTTATTGGTACCAGGAATCAAACTCAAGGCCTTGTGTTTACCAGACAGGCATTTGCCACTGAGCTAAATCCTCAGCCCAGAGTTATTTCTAAATAGAACTTAGAGGATACTTATATCTTAATGTAACAGTGACATCATAAATCCTGACTGACAAATAGCTGTCGTTTTTGTTTTATCCATTGGTGATTATATTTGAATTTTCCACGAGAAGCACTGAATGTAGATCCTTAAAGATAGATTTTTTTCCAGCTCACTTCTCAAGCTTATAAAAGCATACTTGAGCATTGCAGGAACAAATGTTTTGTGTGTTCATTTCTTGTTTATTGTTAATAGTTTATATTTTGATAATGAAATGTATATTATATCTGTTAAATACCTGGAAACAGTAGAACTCGCTGTTTCTTAGCTTTCCTGGAAGTACTTTGAAATGCAATGTAACATTAAACTCCTATAAAGATAATACCTTTCATCTGATTACCTCAATGAACATTTTGCAGATAGGAAATGTTTATTCTGATGTGAATACTGACTCACAAATTCCTGTAATAAATGCAATGGTTTCAGTTCAAGGGGAAAGAAATCACCATAGTGGTTGACAGTTGCTTTTGTTAAACATCCCTTTATAGAGTAATGGCCTATTTTATAGGAGGACAAAAATCAGAGCGAGTAAAGGCAGTGTTCTAAAGTCAAATGTACCATCTTCTCACTGAAGTAATGTCATTCCCCATGTACAGATACAACAGAGCTATTGCCTTTTCCCATCAATCTGAAATTTTTCAGATTGATTCAGATACAGTCTATATAGAATGTAAAATTTTATGTGGCTATTTTAATTGTGTTGACACACACTTGAAATCAAATTACATTTGATAAGTTAATGACATTGGATCTATACATTATTGGAAATAGATTAAGACCAAGTTTTACTTTTGTTTTAATTTTCTATGACAGATATGCCCTCACATCTAATCTAGAACTGCATTTTAGATATGAAATAGATGAGCTTAAGTAGCCTCTTTATTTTGCTCTGAGAAACCTAGAAGTGTCTAGTTTTTTGAATTAGACAAATGGGCTTTTTGTCAAGCTTACAGTATATCTTGCAACAAGTTAATTGAATTCTCTAAATAAGTTTCATTCAAATGGTGGAATAAGGATTTTATAACATATTGTGCAAGTAAGCCTTTCTCAATCTCCTAGTCACATAGAAATGAGTGCTTGTCTTAAAGAAACAGTATTTAATATTATTCCTCCTACACTATTACTATTTGGAAGAGCAAACAGCTTAAATTCTAACCCTACATTTGCTACAGAAAAAATAGACAGCTAAAATCTCTAACCCCCATGTTCCTTTTCTGTGAATGATGGTGTAAATAAGATGATCTCTAAAAGTGCCTCTCAACTCTCATGGACCTCTAAATACAGTGTGCTCATGGCCTTTTGTTTTTCACATTGTTTTTATTGGTGGTGTTTTTCAAATAGGCATTGAATACACAATATGTTCATGTTTCGCTGTTTGTTTCATTTTCTTTTGGAACAGAGAGGTGACATTTCCAAGGACATGGTATTTGGGGTTAAAGGATCAAGAGGCCAAACATGTTTTTTAGAACAAAATTTAAAGAAAATTTCTTGGGAATCAAAAGGCAAATAAGAGAAGGGCTTTCTTTGCTAAAAATGGTGTGCTTTTTGTCACAAAATTTTTTTTTATTCAATAGAGAGGAACGTGTAAACTATAGGACTCTAAAATATAGTTAAAAAAAATAACTGCCATACAAATCAGCTCTTATTTACACTCAAAAGTTCCAGCCTCAGTCCTTTTACTACAGTAATTCTGTTGACAACTTACGATTTGGTGATAACTAAAAATACAGCAAATAAAAGTTGATCAAAATTTATTCGTATGTTAGGAAAGAAAAAGTTAATTAGCATAGATCTTGTCATTCTCTAAAGAAATGCAAACTTAGATGAACATTCTCTTCATGGGCAATGACTAATTATAAAAATGTACAGTGGTGCAATAGAGCATAGAATATAAGAAATCTGCATGACATCTTTAGCATATAAATCCCTGAAGACTTCATAGGTAGGTGACCTCATAAGACTGTGGCATTCTAAGCAGTCCTGGATGTGTCCACTCACGCAATTCCTACACAAAAGTTCAGTACCAGTTTCAGGCAACGTAAAGACCTTAGTCCTTTCTCTAAATTGAAATGAAGTTAAATTATTTTCCCATTAAGTTCTCTTTTGAGCAAAACATTTATATATTTCTAATGTCTTCTTTTGAACAGCACATGTAAACAAATGCTTTTAAAAATTCTGTGATCTCAATTTGATCTATTCTGAATCTCTTAAAAAGAAAAAAATACCTCTTAAGTCACTTTTTGAATTGGTATCTCTGTATTGCAATTAGAATCATGACAAACAGAACACAGTTCATAATTTTCTTCCAAATCAAAGACTGGATAAAAATGTTAAGTTCCTAACATATTCAGATATTATTTACCATTTTTGTTATCATAGGAAATGATAATATGTTTCATTAAAAATACATATTTAAAAGGAAAATCTGACTTTGAGCAATTGTAAATTCTGACTTTTCAGGATCAAAACAACTTGGGAAGTGAAGTTTTGAAACTTGGGTGAAAGACTCCACCCCTACCCTCAGCCTTTGCCCTAACCCCCAGGTTGTGGCCAAATCAAATGAAATGAGATGCAAGTCATACAGGCCAGGGCCGAATAAGAGAGGTAAAAATAGTATCATCAGCTTTTAGAACCTCCAATTTTCAAAGTGAGCCAGAGGGCAGAGCCACAGTCGTATTTTCAAATGGAAGTAACTGTGTCTCTGCAGTCAGCTACACTGACACAGGACATAAACTGCAGTCAATCACAACTGCGGCTATGGTTAGGTAGCAGATAAACACAAGGCACTCCAGAGGGTGAGCTGCACTGAGTGAACAGTGCTTAACAAACACATGCAAAGGATATCGTCTTTATCTTAATGTGGCAGAATGCATCTCTTAAAATAGTCACCCTGTGTGTACAAAGAACGTAAGATTATCTACTTGGAAACTACATTTTGCTTTGGTTTTGAGATGTGTTCCTTAGGATAATTATGTACTTACTAGAATTATTTAAGGATGAGGAAAATGTGGCATCCATGCTGTATTCTCTGAGGCAGGGTTTCTCAACCTTCCTGCTGTTAACAGTTGGGCTTTCCTTTGCATGGGAGCAGATTGGGCTGCATCCAAGGCCTCCCCATTGACTGCTTTGGGCTTCCTTCCTCAGTGGTAACTGAGGAATAATATTAAATACTGTTTCTTTAAGACAAGTACTCATTTCTATGTGACTAGGAGATTGAGAAAGGCTTACCACTCAAATGCCTCCAGTCAGTGCCAAAAATCACCTGGCTGAAAATCATCCCTCGTCGAGAAACATTGCTTTTAAGGGTACAAAGGATACATAGGTTAGGATCCATCTAAGTATTTTGTTTCACAAAACTTACAAAATAAATCTAGCAATGTGACCTTCACGCAGTAATTTTACTTTCTCTTCATTATTTAACCAGTTTTTCTTTACCCTTTCTCCTCAACTTCTTCCTCCCTCTGATCTTCTCTCTCCTTTCTCTCTTCCTCTCCTCCTTCTTTTCTTAAGTGGATTATTACCATCCAAATACATCAATTTGATATTTGTCAAGAACTAAAATTCCTGACATAGCACCCTTTGAAGAATGATAATGATGATTTCAGTTAACTATATCAAACGGAAACCAACAAAAAACCATCAGAATGGATCTACATTCTCCTGGAATTTGATAGGGATGCAAACATGAGGAACATCATTTTGTGACAAAGAAGTGCTTAATGTGTGTGAAGTCAGTGGCTACATACCTAGTTCTAAAAGTCATCTGTGTTCTTTCTGTCCAAAACTGTCTGTACTATGGTCCCTAAGAACATGGCATTTTTACTCTGGACACCCTTAGGCACATCCTCAGCAGAACATAGTAATTTGGCAACTAAACTGAAAGTTTTTCCTCCTGTTGAGTTCTTTCTTCCTTATATGTAAGGAAAGTAGAATTTAAGATGATAATATTTATAAGTCTTGGTATAAAGTCACTTTCACAGGTTTTGTTTTTGTTTTGGATTTTTTTTTAGTCAAGGGAATTATTGCTTGTTGCTAAATATTAGGCATTGGTAAGATATCAGGAAAAGGAAAGTTGACTTTGTGAATATTTGTGAAAATTAACACATTTTAGATATTGTATATGTATATCATATATTAGCAATTTCAAATATCTTTTTCCTTTTAGAACAAGACAAAATTCCAACATTGCTAGAAAATATAGGACCTGACCACCCCCAGGAAACAGAAGATTTTATGCCATACTGCACAATGGCTGGATGGCCAGGGTCACATTTCTTGGTTCAAAGATCACTTTTGGTGGTAACTAGTGATGTCAACAGATCTCATAGGATTTTTGTTCTTGTTTTCAGAAAGAAGTATTGTATTTCCTACTTTCGCCAATCTTTTCTTTTCATGATAAAGATTCAACGGTTAGGTAACATTATCAACAGGAAAAAAACATGAATAGTTCTGAGTCCAGGAAATAAGTGCTGAGAGTATGGAAGTAAGAGAGCTCTGTGGTTATACAAACAGTAATTTCAGCTGAATTCTTCTATTTTAAGCCATGTTTTGAAGTACAGTTCACAATATATGAAAGCATGGAATGTTTATTGACAAGGTTATAAGTACTTTTTTCCTTTCAGAGAAGAAACAATTAGCATATTTCAGGCAGAAGCTAAACCAACAAGAATGCTTGACCTAAAAACCAATAGAAGCAACAAAAATACTAGGGTAAGAGCTGGTTGTTGAAAACAGAGACTAAAAGTACCTAGGGAGGGAATTATATGTGCAAATCTTCAAAGGTGGAACAACAAATACTGAACTCAAATGAATATTGTGTATTTTATAGGCTTCTTAGTTTTACAAATATTATCCCAAAATCACAATTGCATTTCATTTTTGACATTTTTAAAGTACAGAAAAAATATTGACAAATAATTCAAAGTTCCCATTTCCAATTTCTCATAGTGATTTTCCTAAGGAGAAAGCCTGGTCTAGCACTCAGGAACCACAATAAAAGTTATTCTTGATTATCCTCATTCTTACCTCATTATGACATACATACTAATTATCCCACAGTACATATTGATTTGGGTTAAACCAGCTCAGAACCCACACCTATTAGAATTATTAAACTCTAATCCCTGGTAATACCAAATGCTACAGAAGATGTGGAGAAATGGGAGCTCTTATTGTCATTTGCAGAGATGCAAAATGTTACTACCACTACAGAAGACAGTTTGGCAGTTTCTTCCAAAAATAATCATACTCTTACTGGATGACTCTGCAGTTGTGCTCCTTGGTATTTACTCAAATGCATAGAAAACTTCTCTCCACACAAAACCTGTATGTATCAACTTTATTCACAGTTGCCCAAACATGGCTGCAACAAGAATGTTCTACAACTCACGAATGGAAAAAGAAATTGTGGTACAGTGGAATATTGAACAAAAAAAATAATGAGTTATTAAGTCAAAAAATAGAGAAATCTTATGTATAAAAATATTGAAAAAGCTACATACCAACAAGTAGTCTTGGAAAGGAAAACGTATGAAGCCAGTAAAGATCAGTGGTAGCCAGAGACAAATCAGGCAGGAAAGGGAGATAAGTTGAGCTCAGAGGATTTTTTTTTATTTTAAAAAGAAAAACAGGATAAAAATAATACAGAATTTTAAAAAAACAGTAAGAAGATGACACTAGTTAATATATTGCATATTGTTAAAAACTGAAAGAGTAGTAAGATCCAAATGTACAATAGATATTGTAATAATGGAAGGGAAAGTGCTCAAAAGGAAAGAACAACTGGGATGGGGATAGGAGAGATGGAAGAAATGAAAATGTTGTATGTATGTAGGTCTGCACATATAACTGTATGTATGTATATGCGTGCAAGCCTCTGTTAGTTCATCAAAAACAACAGTTTGTGCTTTCATTGATTGTTTGATCATTTTTTCCCTATATCCTGTAACTTGAACAGCTACTTCTAAGATAATAGAGGAGTTTTTGAGCTGTGAAATTATTCTGCGTTGTGTAGGATCCTGCAAGGCTGGCTACTTGTCATTGTGTGCAGCTGTCAAAAGTCAAAAACATGTAACACTAAGTCCTAGTGAAAGCTACAAGCTTTATTTGATCGGGAAAAAGAAATTCTTGTACAGTGTTGGTGGAAATATAAGCTAGTACATCTATTCTGAAAATCAGTATAGAGATTCCTCAAAAAACTAAAACTGGAAATTCTATTCAACCTTGCTAGTCCCCTTCCAAGTAACTTCCCAAAAGACTGAAGGACACATGTTATGGATTGAAAACTGGTGATCAACTTAACACCAGCTGGATTACATCAGTATGGTGCTGGGCGTAATGTTTCACCTGAGGAAGGTTGCCAGCATAAATGGAGATGTGGAAAAGGAAAAGCTATTCACTTTAATTACATTAAGGTATCGCGGTGTGGGTTCGCGTACAAATTGCTGTTGCTGTTTGAGCCATTGGTTTTCCTGGAGGAGTTTTGGTCTTCAAGTGGAGCATTGCTTCCTGGCTCTGGAGAGGAAGACTTGTGCAGCTTGGTCTCCAGGATGAACTTGTCACGCTGGCTTCCTGGCATGTACTCGACTGTGCTTGTCAGAGGAGGAGCTCGGGGCCTCCGTGTCGCTGAGAATGGCTGTGGTGCTTTCCAGGACAGCCCTGGTCTTTGTAGTGAGTGTGACTTCTGGCTCCAGCATAGAACCCTCAACCTACCAGCACAGCTCCTTCACCCCACTGGCATAGACTTTCTGGCTTCTACCGCTGACCTTTGGGCCTTCCCAGCACGGATCCGTAAAAGAGACTGGCGTGAGTCCTTCTTGTGGGCTCTAGACTTCCAGTTGGACTCGTGGGAAACATTGTCGTGAGCACTGGGTCTTCATTTGGACTCATTTGGGACATTGCTGTGGGATTCAGGCCTTTGGCTAAATATTCTATGTCTTTAGTGATGTGGCTAGATTTCCTGCATGTTCTTGTGTTAACCCTGGGTGACCATCATAAAAATAATATTATAAACTCTATGTCCTTATTCTAATTGTTCTCTGTATAACCCTGACTACAACAACACATTACAGTGATACATGTCTATCCATGTTTACAGCAGCACAATTCATATTAGCTAAATCTTGGAAGCGGCCCATATGCCCATTAACAGATAAATGGATAAAGATAATGTGTTGTTTAGGTACAATGGAGTACTAATCTGCCCTAAAGAAGAATACACTTGAATCATTTGTAGAAAAATAGAGGCACCTTGAGAAAGTAATTTTAAGTGAAATAAATCATACATACAAACTTAAATATCATATAAGAGATATAAATGTAAATGGACAACAAAATAAAAGATAAGAGGAAAATATAAATGAACAGCAAAAAAAAATAGATAATAGGAATTAGGGAAGTAGATCTTTCTCAAATGGTAAGGAGATCAAGAGATAAAGGGAAGGAGGAAAGAAGGGAAAGGAAGGGAGTGAAGAAAAAATTAAGATGTTTTACGTTCGTGTACCAGCTCCCTACAAGGAATGTAGTCATTTCATGTACTAATAAAAACACTAAAAAACCAAAAAGACATTAGCTAATATATTGACATGGACTCATTAACTGAAATAAGTACATAACCAGGATTAAATGTAATTAACTTGTATGTTACTTATTAGGAGACCTGAGGGAAGTGCAGAGACAGAAGTGCAACAGTTTCTGCTCAAATTTTCTGTATTCCTAAAACACAAAGTCTGTTAATTTTTTTAAATAGCTCTGAAAAGAAAACTAACAACAAAATTTTAAAGTGAGAAGAAGTGAAATTTAAAAGAAAATTTGGTTCTTGGGTAGAAAATAGAGTGACTAAGTTTATTTTTAAGTTTTTATTAGTACATTTTGCAGTATGTGATGTTTACATTTCTGGTGTGGAGATGTTACGTGTGTACAACACATCTTAATTCCTTTTTTGAAATCTCTCTTCTATCTCCTTTCTTCCCTTTCTCTCCATCTCTTGATCCCCTTCCCATCTGCAAAAAGCTACCTCTCTGCTTCCAACTATCTTTTATTTTACTCTTCATTTATGATTTGGATTTCTCATATAAGAGAAACCACGCAATATTTAAGCTTGTTGATCAAATTTATTTCATTTAACATTATGGTCTCAAGGTGCATCCATTTTCCTGAAAATGATTCAAGTTTATCTTTCTTTGTGGCAAAGTAGTACTCCATGGTGTTAAAATAACACTTTTTGTATTCATTCATTTCTTGATGGGCACATAGGCTGCTTCCAGGATTTAGCTGATATGAATTATACTTCTGTAAGTATGGGTATGTGTGTATCACTGTACTACGGTGTCTTTAACTCTTTCAGAAAGATACCTAGAAAGAGTATAATGATTGAGTGAGTGAATTTTAAACACTTAGAACACTGTTTATTTCCTTATATTCTGCTCTGGCTCAAAAGCTATCATGACTCATTCAGGTAACGGAAAGTCTATCTTCTCTATGAGAACAGGAATCTTAGTCTCATGCAACAACTCTGTTTCCAACATCTGGTGCTATCTCAGTGTGACCCAGGCCCATAGGAAAATTGTCACCATCCCACCACCTTCTCCACCATCAGTGCTGGGCTTTATTGAGCTAGTGTTTATTCAGTCCTTTCTCATTCAGTTTCAAGAACTCAATTAAAATGTGGATTGTTTTGAATCTGCAGCAAGACTTTGGAAACAGTCTTCCTAATCAAAGATCTGGTGTCCTTTGCTGTGCAAAAGTATGTCCTTGCTGTTCTTACCCTCCAATATAGGACACAAGTCAAGCATGTGAAGCAATTACACATCTGAGTGTCACAGGGTGAGAGCTGATCTTTCACCTTTGCCTGGAGGAACCTTAGGATGTTTTATATTTTGAGCCTGAAGAATCCTTCTGATACCCTTCTACTTTTCTTCTCCTTCATGAAATTTCTTGGAAGAGATTTATATGCTTCCTCCCCACACCACTTCATGAAAACCATACAGTAGAAATTAAGTGACCTTGAATCCAAAGGACTGTTCCAGTTCCATAGTTTCATTTTGAACTATTGATGGTTTTCTTCATTCCTGAAATACTCATTCTCTTTGACTTTCAAGTTCTCATTCTCACCTGGATTTCTCACTTTTCTTCTTGTCTTTTTGATCATCTCCGCCTTGGAATCCTTGACTTTCATTATAGCTCTCTCCTCTTCTGGACTTTCTTTCTCTCCTGAATGGCAGATCATCTACTCCCAGGTTTTAGGTGTTAGCCAAATGAGCCATGAGCCTCTGACGTGTATCTCCAGTCCAGGATTCTACTCCAAGTTCTAGAGAGTCATCTACTCAGCGCTTCTAGTTGAATTTTCTTTTAGCACCTCTGATTTGTCTGTGTCAGATGTTCCTTTCCCCAAGCTGGTGTCTCTTCTTAGCTCAAGATATGGGATTAGTAGCACACCAGTTGCTTAAGCTGGAAATCCCTGGCTCTGTTTTCCTCACTTTGTCCACTTTCATACACACAATCAAAGTTCTGTAGTGTATTTTAAGGAAAAAAAATTTGTTTTTTAATTTATTTCTCATTAATTAGATTTTGTGTTTTATATTAGTCATGGATACATTGTCACAAGAATTAGTCTTCTTGAAAAATGAAAGTACAGGATCATGGTAAAATATCCACCTCAAATATCAGGGCATAAAGTGAAAAGTAAGTTTTATCACAGTACTAAAGACCCTGATATTTGACCCTCTAAAGGAAATCATTTTTGCAGTGTTGGGGGGTCAAACCCAGAGCCTCACACATTCTAGACAAACATTCTACCACTGAGCCACCTTCCCAACCCCTTAGAAATCATTTTAAAAGTTTTTGTATATCCTTCTTAAAGTTTACTCTGAAATTTCATTAAATCAATGTACAATGAACCTAGACACAGATTTTTAAAGATAAACTAAACAGATTTTGTTACTTTCTCATTGAAGCTTGAAGCTCAACCAGAGAACTGGATAATAATTAAGAAAAGAGCATAACAAACAACAAATAAGCAAATAAATACTTTGACTGAAATAAGCAGGTTAATGTGATTGAGAATAACATGCATCCCATATTATTCCACAATTTGCTTTTCACCTAAGTTATGATCATCTTTCTGAGGCAATATATGGATCTAACTGATTATCTTTAACTGCCTGGTAGTATTCAGACCACAAATCATTCAGTCATTTTCCTGTTGATTGGCTTTTGAGTTGTCAAGGGTTTTGTGCTTCAAGCAACACTAAAACAAGCATCTTTATTTCATAATTTTATGAGCATTCACGTGCTTAAACCAGAAATCCTATCAATTCTTTGCTGACACAGTCACTGCAAACATTTCTCCAAATCTTCTGAGTGTGACAAGGGTGGACTATGCCATACCACATCATTCACTTGGTGACTCTCTCCATCTTCCTGATGACATCTGAATGTCCTGAGTTGCTTATGACAGTTTCTCCCACCTGTGGAATTACACAAATATTTTCTTATGTATTGGTATAATTTTTTTGCATTCTTTCTATTTGGGGAATTTATTTTATATGGCTTGAGGTGATTTCTTTTAAATAAATATTCAATTATACCAGTACCATGATGAAGTAAGTGATACATCATACATTAATTTCTCAGATTTTCTTGGATTTCTTCTTTTTTATTTAAAGAAACAGAATGAGGGCAGAAATAATACATACTTTCAAAAAAACAGTAAGAAATCACTAGTTGATGATTACATATTTTCCTCCTAGAAGTAGTTGTTCAAGTTACACAAGTAAAGCATACAAAGTAGACATTCAAACAGTGAGATTGCAAACAGTTCTGTTCACCTATCCAACAAAAACTTAGTAATATGGCCATCAATCCTACACACTTAAACATACATGCAGTTATATCCTTTAGAATACTTTCTTTTCCTCTCTCTTTTTTTTTACTATAACTATAATCAATTCTTGTTAACTGTTTAGAAGTTCTACACATGTATAAGTCTCTACATGTATACCGATCCTTTCTGTATTAGAGGGAAAAACAAATCAAAACAAGTCAACAAAATAAATTCCTAGAAAAACACAAAATGAAAAAGACATATAAAATCACAATACTGGGTGATCTACAGTAGTTACTATGATGTTTCTTGTTTTTTTCAATACAATTGTCTATATCATCAGGCATAGTATAATTGAACATAGCAGTACATAACACTATTAATAAAAACCAAACATTGGAGACATTATAGGACTTCAAAAGCAGTTAATAATCAAACCAGAATGGGTATCCCAGTGAATCTTGTCATCTTCAGAGTAGTTGCCTCTACTGTCAGCCTTGATATTCTCAAGCATACCAGATTCAAATAAAATCAGCCAAGACAAAACAGCTATATAGCCAATCTTCTCTGCCTCATCTCTGTTATGCAATTTTTCTGTCATGTTTTTTACTTTTCTCCTTCATTCCACTGTCTGCCCCATTCATTGAGGCCTGTCTGCCATTGTTTCTGGAATCCTGGTGAGTTTCTTCTCTCTCTCTAGAATGTCCTTCAATATTCTTTGTAGGGTTGGATTGGTGGTCATGAACTCCCCCAGTTCCTCTTTGTCATGGAAACATCTTGCCTCTCCATTAATTTTGAGAGAGTTTTGCAGGGTACATCAATCTGGGTTGGAGATTATTTTCTTTCAGGGCTTGGAATAGTTCGCTCCAAGCTCTTCTTGATTTGATAGTTTGTGTCGAGACGTCTGCTGTTATTTTGATGGGTTTTCCTTTATAGGTGATCTGTTTCTTTTCTCTGACTGCTTTTAATATTCTGTTCTTGTGATGAATTTCTGATTATTATATTTCTGGATGTAGACCTATTTTGGCTGTAGCTGGCTGGAGTTCTGTATGCCTGAACATCTGTATATCTGAACATCACTTCCGTTTCCTATGCTTGGGAAGTTTTCCTTAATTATTTCTGTGAATAGCCTTTTTATTTCATTTGTATTTTCCCCTGCTTCTTCACTCACATTTTTTATTCTTAAGTTATAGATCCTCTTGTTGTCTTCTAGCCTTTGTATCATCAGCTCTTGGTTCTTTGTTATTTTTAAGAGATCCTTCCTTTTGCTATTACACATTGCAACTGTGTCCTTAAGTTTTGAAAGTCTGTCTTTAGTTTCTGTCAAGAAGTTTTGCCAGCTTTCAATGGAGTTTTTAATTTCCTGGTATTCTCTTTGGATCTGTTTCATGTATTCTAGATTGTGTTAATAATCTTCATCAAAGGCTTCTCTCCTTTTTCTGGGTTTCTCCATTCTTCCATCTGTGTCTTCTTGAGGAGTGCTCAGCATTTCTTTTATTAATCTTCTTATATCTTGCTTCACCTGAGTTAGAATTTCAGATTTAAGTTCGTCGGTGAGGTTACGGAAGTATTTCTTTATTTCCATTGAGGCCGTGTCTGATATTGCATGTTTGCTGCCCTTGATCTCCTCTGTATTTACCTCTCCTGGACTTATTTTCCCTGAGTCAGCAGTTGGAGGCTTTTTGTTGTTTCTTTGTCTTGTCATGTTTCTGGTTTCTCTCAGACAGGTGTATGGTGGAGGTCTCAGGTCCTTTTTGTATTGCTTATGGTTTTTCTGAAGTGTAGTGGCTAGGGGAGTGCTGCCCTCTCCAGTTTGCTATTGATCTGTGAGGTGCATGCAGGATTTTGTGGGCCAGCTGGCCCCTCCCCTCTAAGCCAGTCAACCAGTGAGTGCCTTCAGCAGGTTAGTCTGTGCCCTGTGGATGTCACAGTTTGGGGACACCTGACCAGGGGTGTGGCCCAGCCCAGGCAGATCCTACCAATGTGCTTTGGGCCAGGAGCAGCCAACTGATGCCACTTCAGTTATCGGTTCAAGCCTGTCTTGCCCAACTCCAATATGTTGTCTAGCTGGTCACCCCTCTCTGGCAAACCCATTTCTCAGTACTCACCACAGGTCAGTGCAGCTCAGTCACCAGTTCTGCTCCCTGTTTGTGGCGCCTCTTCCTGCCAAGGGTGTCGGGCACACCAATTCCCACTCTTGGCAGAACCACAACCCAAGCTCGATCATGAGTCACCCAACTCTAAGACATGCGCAGCACAGCAACTGGAGTGTGCCCAACTACAGCCCATTGTTCAAACTTTCTTTCTTTCTTTCTTTCTTTCTTTCTTTCTTTCTTTCTTTCTTTCTTTCCTTCTTTCTTTCTTTCTTTCTTTCTTTGTTCTTTCTTCTCCTTTTCTTTTTCCTCAGTTTCTTCCTGGTCATGAGAATTCCTCTGCTTTCATCTGGTCTTCTTCGTGGTGTTAAATTCTAGCAGCTGAGTTGTTTTTCTCAGAGAGGCTCTCTATTATTCCACCTATCAATCTGCCATCTTTTTTTCCCCTTTTATGGGATTTCTGAATTACTAATTTATTTTTATATTGCTGTACCAGTAGTTTTCAGTTTAAACACTGCAGCTTTATGGTAAATTATAACTTCTCATAAGGTAAGTTCCCTTTCACTGTTGTTCTACTATATTGTTTCCTAATAGTTCATTGTGTCAGATATAAAACTCTCTGGTGGTAGACATTTAGGTTGTTTCCTGATTAAATTTCCTATTATAAATTCCTGAAACAATCCTTTTCATAACTCAGTATAAGACTCTGTGGCACAAGTAGAGAACAAACTGACACATGAAAGTGTCCCTAACCTACAATAAGCTTTCTTAAGGTCCAGAGAACCAGCTGTGGTACACAGCTGCATTATACACATCATTCAAATTCACATGTCCCCCAAATCAACTACTAAAACCCTATGGTGTTATTCACACTGTGTCCAATCCACAAATGCTAAATTTTCCTATGTTAAGAATCTACTATGTAAGCAATTTGTACTGTCCTGATATATTTTATTGGTATGCATAGACATCTGACCTTGAGAGTATTAAAGATCAAATGCTTAAACTAACTAATCCCTTGAATTTCTTTTTCTAGGGACAATTCTTGCTAATACTAAATGCCAAGTATTGACCCCTAAGCTCTTTAAATAAAAGTCTTAGCAGGGTCTGAGGTATGAGGTAGTCAACTTGGCCAGCCTGGATCTAATGTCAATGATATGACTTCCTCTTCAAAGACCATTTGTGCTACAAACTCACTGAAAGTGATGTGTATCTTTGTCCTTCTCATATAGCATCAGGGGTTTGGGGTGCAGCAGCACTTCGCACTTACCTCCCAGGATGTTTGCCTGCCCCTTTTTACACATCAGCAAAAGACAAATCTATTTCATGTCTCTACAGACCAATTTAATACCAATATTCCATAGTCCAAGAGCATAATCATTAAACTAGAAGTGAATTTAATTTCAAAAACATAAATTATTTTGTAAGTGTAAAGTTCTGATTATTGTTGTTAAAGTCTGGAAGAAAATACATAAATTTACTATAATAGAGAATGTGAACTTTGTTAAAAATTTTAAGGATAATATTAATCATATTTTGGCCAAATACATGAAATGCCAGGAACTCAGACAGAGTACAATCTCAGCTTTCAGTTTTAATATATTTCAAAGGAATCCTGGAGAGAAGTGACCATTTTCAAAGACTGTGCTTTAAACCCTATCTGTGGATCAAGACAGACACCTTCTCCCATTTTTAATTTTTAAAACTTGGGAATATATTTTTCTGCCTATGACTCAGCTTTATTTAATGAATTGCCTTGTAGTTTTACCCCTTAATTTTTGTTAAAATGTGCTATCAATAATATCACTGTATCACTTAGGTCACTGTGTCTGCAAAATGTACATTGTTAAAGACTTTTGCCCTATACATCTTTAGAGCTCACTAAGGAGAACATGATACATTTTTTAAAAATTTAAAATAAATTTTAACTATTAGAAAAAAATGTACTTCTTTGAGGAATTGGCATGCTTCCCTCTATTTCACTGAAAATTATGCTTTTCATTCCCTTTCAATTTCCAATTCCGCATCAAATGTGAAGTCCAACTCCAGCAAATACAGGGGCCTGCTTGGTTTGTGAACTTATGTTGTTTTGTGGTTTTGCTTTTCTACTTTATTTTTATTTTCTCTGAAACTTATTCTTTGTGTCCATTTCCCTTTTATCATATTTTACATATTTTTATAAAACGCCTCAATTCTTTTGTTGAATGAAATGAAAACACCCACCCCCAGTTATCTTCTCCAGGAATTCTGCTTTCATTTTAGCCTCCTGGGTTCTCCTTCATTCCTGAACACTTAGTGTCTCTTATCAGTTACTTTGGCTCTTATTATCTGTCCTTGCATTTTACATAGCTCTGTTGTTTTTACAGCTAATATCTAAGTGAAGGGCTTTGCATTATCTGTGTCTTTCCTGTGTGAAATCCCCAGCAGAGACAGAGGGAGAAAGAAAAAGAGAAAGAGAAAGAGAAAGAGAGAGAGAGAGAGAGAGAGAGAGAGAGAGAGAGAGAGAGAGAGAGAGAAAATCTTTTTCTCTTTGCAAGGGCATTCAAGTAAACCACCCAGTCAGGTCATAGAGTAGGAAGCAGGTGCCATTCAAAACATAGCTGAAGGGTGAAAAACTCTGGCATTAGCAAGAGTACAGAGCCCTGGCTAGAAATACTGGGGAAAGGGGCAATTTCCGGGACTAAGCTGAGCATGTGTACAGAAAGAGTCCCTAAGTACATGGCCACAAGTACAACGAGACCATGGTCAACTACAGCCAGGCAGAAGGGAGCCAAGGGAATAACCCTCCTGCCTGTACTTCCTATTGGCTGAGCCCTATCAGAAGCTGGAAGGATGCAGAGAGCTGGGATGTGCCTTGGGGTCTAGTGGGTCCAACCAGCGAATATGGCAGCACCCACATTTTCCTTTCACAGTAAGAGTTTGCTCAAAAGAACTCTATGTTTATGATTAAATAAGGAGACAGTTGGGGGGGGGGAGAATTTAACTACAAGTAAATAAAAAGTCCCAAATCTCTTGAAAAGACACAATCTTCAGAATTCCTTAAGGTTCAAAAGCCCTTTAAATGTTTCCAAGGTTTTTCTTCTTTTTTTTTTTTAGACAATAGAATTACTTTGGGGATCAGTTTTAGATTTTTGTCCCACACAAATTCCCTTATTTTGGAAGTATCCACCCTTTAGCATATCAAATGTACTAATATATACTCATTATAAATGCAGTTGATCAGTATGTTTTTGAAGGCATTTGATAAATATGAATTATTTTCATTTTTGCAGGTTTCTTTTTACACTTCAGGCCAAAGCTTATTACTCAGCTTCCAAACCCCCTTTTTCGCAGCCCTAAAGGAGCTCTTACCCCAGGTGTTGCTGCTGGATAAAATGAGTCTGTCTGTCTCCTTCAGCATGTGCAAGGTTATTATCTGACAGCAATATTAACTCCAGTAAGAATCAGCTCATGGTTGGATCTGATCTGGTTTATGGTTTCCTGTTCCAGGCTTCCAGAAATCCAGTTTATTTCTTACTTAATATTCCAGATTTATTGGGCTTTGCTCTAATCCACATATAAATGTCATGTCACCTTCTGAGGCCCTCAGAGAAGGACATGCTGTGTTTCTATTAGTTCACTCACTTTTGGACTTATCAGAGATTTCTTAGAAAATACTACCCTGGGTATTCAATCAGCTAGACAGTTCATTAAATCAGTTTCCAAGCACAAAAATTATTTTCTTTCTGTCATGCTTGATGGCAGCAAAAAAACAAAATGCCCACCAAGTAGTTACTCTCCTGGCATCTTCACGTTCACTTTGTTACTGAATCTTCCTGAGAGCTCTTTGAAGTGGATATTATAATCCCCAATGCACAACGGACAGATCGGAGACAGACTCCAGTGAGTTGCCTAAGGCCCAGTTAGGGTTAAAACAAAATCCGCTATGTCCCTGGAGTCAAGACTACAGAGAAATTCCAGACTAACCTTTAATCTTTTCATATTTTAGTAAAAGCACCATACACGCCTAAAATAATCTTTTTGTCTTTTTAATGTGGCATTAAGTATGTTAGTGACCATTAAGCAGCCCGGCAAGTGGTTGTGGAAATCAATTAATTTGACCTTGCTACTAAAGCAATTATAACTAGATATAGAAAGAAGGGGGACAAACAGTCTAAGGTTTTTTTTTTTAAGTCTCCCAAGTTTAAGGAGCAGTTTGTCTCCCGTGCTCCCCTGTGGCTTTGCCTTCATAACTCAAGGGGCACAGAGGGCCACACATCGTTCAGTTCAGCACCTTCTTCCCTGTGCGCTTGCTAAATTGCTTTTTTTGTTTTGTTTTCTTCTGTAAAAAATAGCTCTTCAATGATCCCATAGTTCAGCTTTGAAATATTTTATGAGACTCTGCAGATGTTACTTGAATAGATGCTACTGTGCTTACAAAAATATCAACTTCTAGAGGGCAGAAATGTTTGTCTCTTTTGTACATTGTTATAATTCCAGCATCTAAGTGGTATTTAACCCAGTAGGGACACTCACATTTAATGAAGAAATATTTGTTTTGGTCTTTTCTCTCACAAAGTACTCTCACTTTAATTTAAAAGAACTCTACGCATTTCTCAAATATCTCCCATAAGTCCTGATTTTGGTTAACAGTTCTAGGCAATATAAACAAAGTCATATCGCAACAACAACGTAGGAGGGATCATCTGACTTCTGCACTTAGCCTAATCTAGATCTCAGCTGCAGATAGGTGAGAAGTTAGTAGGAGTTTACGCAGACCATGATCCCAAGAGCATGACAACTGTGACTGTCTTCTCTGGGTCTGTCTGGTCACCATCCAACACAATGCATGGCACAAAATTTCCACTCCCTAAATGCTTGTTGCACTAGTAAGCAAGGACAGAATCTATAATTTAGTACAATATACAGCACTGAGCATATGCTTAATAAGTGTCTGTTGAGCTGCCCTGAGAATAAAGCTCAAAGAGAGAATCATGCCAGGCATTCCGAAGCTAAGTAGGCATTATATGTGAATTATCAGCTGTTTGGGATCATCTGTGTGACTCCTCCCCACTGTCAGGGTAGTAAGTGGAGATCTCACTGGATCAGCAAACTCTCCAAATTTGAATAGTATCTCATTTCCACTGGGCTAGATGACTAGATCCCAACTATGGCATGTTTAACTTTATAACTAGAGTTTACCATGATATCAAGTATATATTGCTGTTCCCTAATCCATTAATGAGTCCTCTTTTCAGACCTGTATATTAATATTTACTATCCCTTCCTTGTTTAGTCTCTTTCTTTTTCCTCTCTTCCTTCTTCCTTTTCTTAACTCTGAATGTCACACAAAAATGTAAATGTCCAAAGGCAAGGATCTTGACAACACTGAAAGGTTTTAAAAAGTCTAAAAATAGTGACATGTGTTTATAAGATGTGGTCCATCTTCTTGAATTTTGAGCTACTGAATTGTGTTGAGTCACTGTGAATGTGACACATGCTTCAGGATTCTGTTTACTTATTCCCTCCCGTTCCCATGAGAATCACTGCACTGTGGCATTAGTTCCAACAAATCTAACATGATATTAACATGCTTCACATCATTAAGTCAAATTAGTCTACAAATGCATCTACATACAAAAATGTACACAAATTCCTTTGAATTAGACAACTATTTAAAATTGTTTACCCAAACAGACAGATCAAATACGGTCTGGTGTGGTGGTATACCCCTTTCATCCCAGCACTGTGGGTGCTGAGGCAGGAGGATTGCAAGTTCAAGGTCAGTTTGGGAAATGGAGCAACTTAAAAAAAAAATTTAAAAAACCAAACATTAAAAGGGCTGGAAATGAAGCTTAGTGTAAAGAACTTGGGTTCAATACCCACTACCATAAAAGCAAGCAAACAAAACAGAAAGATCACACATTTCTGATCTTACTTTGCCTTATGATTGACAGTTTACCTTGATGTTGAGTCTGCCATTGGTAGTAATTCTCAAAGCACGTAACATGAAAATAGTAATTTCTCAATAAAGTAATGATACAGCAGTATGGTAGATGCAGTGATTGGGGAGTACTACTAATAAAGAGAGTAAATAATAAGTACCTGATGGTAGCTCACAGATACAACTGAAATGAAGCAGTTGCTGGTAAATTTAAACTCTTAAATGTTAATGAATTAACCAGTATATAGATAACTGGGAGGTATAAAATACTGAAGAAGTTGAAAAGTAATGCAAGCTGAGGATTTAGCTCAGTGGCACAAGTGCCTGCCTGGTAAGCACAAGGTCATGAGTTCAATCCCTGGAAACAAAACAAAATAAATAAAACCAATGAATTCAATTAAAAAATCAACACACAAAGTGTGGTAGCATTTTAAAAAAAGAAAAGTAATGCAAAGCCAATTTATTCCGTTAGAAGGAATATTTTTATTACAGGCAAATGTAAAGCTTTAAATTTTCTTCTCTTTTATTGATAAAATTTTCCATTGTCAACAAGATGATATTCCTCCCTCTAAGGTTTCACAAATCTCTCAGATGATCCATTATAAAGATCTCTTGGAACACTCTTTTGTATTTGAAATATCTCTTGCTTGAAATTAAATTCAGTCCTAAAATAGCAGCTATATCATCTCCTAACCACTTCCCATTAGTAGCAGCAAACTCCTGAGATTAGTAAAGCAGGTTTCATATGCCAGTAAAAGACCCTTATGGTCGATTTCAACAAAAGGCCTGACTTTTCATTAAGGAATAATGCGTGCATATTTGCAAATCGTAATACTGGACAAAAATAAAATCTGACAAAAGTAAAATCACTGTCCCGTATAAATTAAGCTGAGTTCAGATTTGGCCTTTTGGCATTAATTCTTACTAGATTGAAAACTTAACTCGTTAACGAAAATTTAATTCTTCCCAAAATACAAGTTCCGGACAATGCAGAGTACAAAACAGCCCTCTCCAATGCTAGCATTTAAAACCACAGATTCTTCGGTGAAGATGAAGCATGATGCATGAGGCAAATCTCAGAGGTTGTCGTGATTGACAGCTCCATTTGGCTGGTTTTGGGGGGCAGGGAACAGGAGTGGCCGGACTCCCAAGGCCGAACCCTCATATCTGGGCTGTTTTATGATCCTGCCCTCAGTTGTGTCTTGTCCCATCTTCACTGCAGACCATGATGGACAGATTTTTAACGTTGACAACAAGTGCTCTGCTCTAAGCCTCACCATGGGCATTTTAAGTACGGTTCCGTATCCTTGGTAAAGCCTCTTTGGAGAGACTAAATTTAGCACTGCCAATCAGAGGAACAGGTGCTATGTGACGCTCCCAAATAGGTCCTCTCCCGGCATGCTTTCCCAGGACAGCCAATCACCGGCGCCTGCAGCAAGCTGTGGGGCTGTCAGCAGATCTACCGGATAAAAGGGCAGGCCAGACCCTGGCTCTGGAGCAGTCGTGCATTCCCACCTCGCCTCGGGTGTAGGGATTGCATAGAAGGTTTAGAGGCTCACCGATTCATGTCTGAGATGGTCGGAAAAACCAACTCTACATAGGACGTCGTTTCAGAAGCAACCTTGGGCTTAGTCCCACCCTTTTTAGGCGCTCTTGAGTGATCAGGTGAGCAGCAGCTTTCGCTTTTTAATAGCAGAGCCCCCTTCTTACTGACTCCCAGTTCCCCGTTGGTTACTGGGGTGTGCTAAACGCCCATATAGAAGTGTTTCTGTAGCGACTTGTTGCTGGCACTGACCCTTATTGGAATCTACTTAATCTACTTGTTAAACTCTGTTCTAAAATGTGTGAGTTTTCTTTCTTTCTTTCTTTCTTTCTTTCTTTCTTTCTTTCTTTCTTTCTTTATTGAGTGCTTTAGTATATCAGCACACTCACTACTTCAGATTGCTTAAGTGCACTTGGGATTCTAAGAGTTTGGGTCTGAAACGTTTGCTTCTTTTATGGACTTTTTGTGTCTGCTCAGAATGTTCAAGGTTATAGTACTCAGTGATAAAGTGAGGCACACCAAGAATAGCTCTGATAGAATGCGTGTGGTATCAGCTACACCCCGATGGCTTTTTAAGGGAATCAAGTGCTGAGGTATCAGTTGCAGGCCAGTGACACAACACTTGCTTGCTGTCAGTCAGAGCTGGGGAGTTTATTTTGGGAGCATGACATTTTAGATGCATACCTCCAGCCCTAATTAGACAAAAGCCTCTGAAAAGCAAGTGCTAAAGCATCAAAATGCACCTGGACAAAAGAAAGATAAACCCAATTTAGGCCGGTTAATTGCAGCATTTTTGAAATTTTGAATAAGGTTACATAATTGTTTTCTAAAATATTCCAAACTTCATTATGCATTTAATTTCAACTCACAACCCGATTCTATGATGGGATAAATGTTAATGCTACCAAGTTTAAAGACTTTGCACTTTGATTTTCTGTCTTCCTGGAATTAGATTACAAATCAAACATGTCTGTTAATACAGAGGTACATATTTGTGCATTATTTAGCTAAGAAGACAGATGTTTTTAGAAGAATCACTAGGTTAGAAATGGGAAACAGTTAGACACAAAAATTTGTTCATATTTTAGGTAATATGCTACAAAAAGGTCTTGATGGAAGTTTCATGATAAACCTTTGGACATTAGCTGAGTTTTTCAAATAAGAATGTCATCTCAGAAAATGCTGACTTTAATTTTTTTCTAAGTAAAAAGTTACAATAAGTACAGCCTTATCATTATGAAGATCATTCATTGCTCCATGAAGTTTTAGCAAACAAAGAATCCTATGAAAAATAATAAGCAATTGACAATTCAGAAATTGCCAGATTGACAATTCAGAAATTACTTTTTTATTTCAGAATGCTGGAATAGTCATGTTGAATAATTAGGTATTTATGCTTCAGACAGTTTTTTCACATAATCACTGAAACTGATAGACAAAGTACTTTATTCCACTTGAAAAAAGACTCAACAGCATATTTTACATTCATTTCTTTGATACTGAATATTTTACTTTATAAAAAGCATAGGTCTTTTAACTTCATCTACATTGCTTCCTGTTATTCAGAATTTGCCTATTATTCCATGGTAAGAACTCAAGCCAGCATTTTTCTTTCAGATCTGGTAATAAATTTTGTCCTGTCCCTTACATATAATTTTTTTCTGAATATCTATTACAGCAGTAGCACAGTTTATTGCACAGTTACACTATGAAGAAGTGTTAAGAAATGAAAAGCACCCTTTACCATCTACAAAAAGTTTGCATATTTTATAAGTCTTGTCAAAGCTTTTCAAGTGAAGAAAGGAATTGCTAAGTCTGAATTTTTACTTTTGGTGACTATTTTAAGTATCAGACAATACCTGAAATGGTATCAAATTTATATGTATAGATACAGTGAGTGAAACCATTGGGGGAAAAAAATATTTAACTATCTCTTGCACATAAAACTGGGGCAGACACTCATTTTAGATTTGTCACATGTCTTGCCTCTTTAATTACTCTTCACCACCCTCACATTATTCCAGCATTCCCTTGTTCAAATCTCAGTCTAATTTTCAACACTGTTAAACATGACATTCCTATTTTGACCAGTAAGATTTACTCCTGATTTTGTTTGGCTATTTGTTTTTTTGTTGTTGTTTTGTTTCCTTTTTTTTCCTTCAATGTACCATTTGTGTTAGACTTCAAGCCACCCCACAGGTCAACTGTTCAAATCAAGGCAACCAAAGGAAAGTGCTGTCCATCACTCTAGGCCACAGATGACCAATGGAGCAATCCATGTGGAGCAACATGCATCTCTGCCATCTACAAAGTAGTAGCTCCAGAGTGGCCATTGGCTGTACATCATTTATTTTCTCTTCTTTTTCAGAGTGCCTAAAAAGATGACCACCCAAGCACCGACGTTTACGCAGCCGTTACAAAGTGTTGTGGTACTGGAGGGTAGTGCCGCAACCTTTGAGGCTCACGTTAGTGGTAAGCCCACACCTTCTTGCTTTTGTTTGTTTTCTTCGCCTGTTCTCCAGTAAGTGAACAGTGCTACAGGACTTGACACCAAAGTTCAGCTCTGCTTTCACTTCATAAATTGGCGCGACACTATAGGATGGTCATTTTAGGGATCTACAATTCACATAATACTGACATATCTGACAACATAATGATTTGAAAATGTTTTATTCTATAATTCCACAAAGCAAAAATAATTAGCATTAGGTTAAAATCACTGTCAGAATCCAGCAACTGAGTAGAACCAAATTTGGGCATTCTATATTGGGACTCAGCCACAGAGCCAAACAGGTAGCCAAGACCTCTGCCTTAGGAGGCGGCAGCTATAGAGCTGCTGGGGTCACTGCACAATGACTGCTCCTGCTCCGGCTCCTGCACTTCAGTTCTTATATGGGTATTAACACTGTACCCAACCTTCCTCAAAGGCAAAACTCTTCAGTGCTGAGCTCAGTCATGGTTGTTTTACTCTTTTATTTTTAATCTTTATTGTTGTTTTAGTGAATTAAAGACTTTTTAATCATTTTGAATGACAAGACGTATTACATTCCGTTCTGGTTTTTATGTTAAATGGAACAAATATTTCCTATAAGTCTTATTTAAGAGAAAATTCATCTGTTTCTTTTGTTCCTCTGTTTTCTTTTGCATAATTCAATCTAGAGTTATCCCAGAAAATATAGGATTTGTGAGACCTATCGTTCTGTGAAAAAAATGAGTCTATGAACTATATTGTAAATAATTTCAAAACTATTCAATCAGCACTGTCTCTTTCTGTAGTATAATAATTACCCATGTAATATATGGATTAATTGAAAATTTTGTTTGATCCTTAGCTCACTATATCTCCACGGTACATTGCCCATCTTTGATTTTTAGTTGTATGATTTATAATAAAGATATAAAAAAATTTCTCTTATTTCTTCTCTTCTATCTTACACACCATTCTCATTCATAACACACTTTTGAAATTTTTGCACAAATGTCATGCAGTCATTCATTTTCTCTTACATGGAGACCAATTCAGCTTTCCTTTTTTCTGATGAATTCTTATTAAATTCCAATTTACTTACTTATCTAGGAATGTTTGGAGACTTCTAAACTAAGCAGAGCACACATAGCATCAGTGGGAATTTGCCTCCTTGTGGAGTAGTGAAATCTAGCTTCTTCATAGCTTCTGTTCTTTCACACTGTATGCTAATAAATTCTCAGAGCCTGAGACATTTGCAGAAAAATAGATGCACCTTGAAACCACAATGTTAAGTGAAATAAACCAAGCATATAAGCTTAAATATTGCATGAGAAATCCAAAACATAAATTTAAAAAAATAATAGAAAACAGAGAGACAGATCTTTTGAAAAAGGGAAGGGGACAAAGAATGAGGGAGAGGGGAAAAGGGGCGAGAAAAGAATTAAGATGTGTCCTGTACATACACTGGCTCCCCACGGTGATAGCAATCATTAAGTACTGCAAACATGTACTAATACAAATTTTAAAATAAGTGCTAGAAATATACCACTGAAAATATTTGATACCAACAAATTGGTCTAATGGACTATGAGCTCAACCATAGTGAGAGATTAGCTAATATTAGGATAACAAAGTAAACTTTCTCTGGTGATTTTCACCTTCTGTCTCAAGGAGATAGGTCTTAAGTACTCACAAGTGCCAAGTGCAAAGTCAAGCATTCTATGAAGTTGCCTTACACAATGAGCTTTTTTTATCAGCATGTTTATAGTACACAATGATTACATTTATCATGGAGAGTTGGTACATGTACACTTTAATTGGTTTATTTATTTATTTTTATTGTTTGTCTCCTACCTCTTCCCTTCCCACTCTGTTCCCTCCAATTGTTGGTTCCCTTCCCACTTGCAGAACCTGTATTTTCACTTTTGTCCTTCAATGTTTGATATGCTAAACATGTCAAACCATGAACCTATAGTTCCCTATTATACAGTTTACAATAGGTAAAGAGAATCTGGCTTTTCTACCTGCAATTGCAGCTCTACATGTTTTCTGGAGGACTAGCTTTGGCTCGGTCGTTTACATGAGAAACTGCCTCTGTAAATTATGGTGTTTTATAGTGGGCACATTTTAAAGCAGGAACACTCAGAAAGACGCGTCCCTGAGGTTACCTCCTCAAGAAAGTATAGTTAGAGCCCTTTGCTGTTTTTGTTTCTTGTTTGTTTTCAAAGAATACAGTAGTCACTTTTCATTCAAAGCCTCCTTGGCTCTTTGCTTTCATTAATCCTTTTCATGATTTAATGATTATTGCTCAGAAAAAGCCCTGGCCTTGGGGGGTAGGACATGGAGATTCTAGCCACTGTGTGCCACTGCTGGCTGAGGGACCCTGGAAACATCATTAAGCCTCTCCAGGCCTCAGTCTCCTCCCTTGTAAAATGACAGCACTGGCCTCATTGTAAACCACTGGGCCGGCCTTGTGACCTGTAAGTTTATTCTTCTATCACACAATGGTCACTACAGCTAAATGGCATTCACTTTACATAGCTTTGGAGTAGGGCAAGGCCGTGAATGCAGTGGGACAGAGTGGATCACTGTGCAGTCCCCACCCACACCTAAAAATGCACTGTGTCTGGTCCGCAGGTTTCCCAGTTCCTGAGGTGAGCTGGTTTCGGGATGGCCAGGTGATTTCCACTTCCACTCTGCCCGGCGTGCAGATCTCCTTTAGCGATGGCCGCGCTAGACTGACGATCCCCGCCGTGACTAAAGCCAACAGTGGACGATACTCCCTGAGAGCCACCAATGGATCTGGACAAGCAACTAGTACTGCTGAGCTTCTCGTGACAGGTGGGTTGATGGGGCCTTGCCTGTCCTGGGCTGCTCAGCACCTGGGGAAGGGAGCAGAGAGCGCTGAGTGCAAGGAGATACAGTACCCGACCCAGATGATGGCCCACGGAGGCTGAATTTGTAACAAAAGTGTCTGCCTTGTGGAATTTAATTTTTTTCTCAAAATACTGTAAAAAAGTAGCTGAGAATCAGTGTCTTTATACACATGTTGAATGCTCAACAACATGTTAGGGAAATATTAAAAGTCATGTTTCTCAGCAAATAGGTTTGGAGCCTTGTCATCAGTTTACTAAGCTATCCCAGGAATTCCCGCTTTAAGAAGCATCTAAGTAATTCTAATGCAAGTGGTCTGCAGAGTAGTCACTTAAGAAACTACTGATACAGTAAACATGCTCAGAAAAAGGCAAATGCTTATTGTTCAGTTATCTGACACCACCTCCCCAGAAACATTATCACCAATCTTCTTGGCTTCTTGTTTTTCCCTCCACCTTTTCCCACCTGGTGAGACACCAATATCCAGAACATGAATTACTTTACACCTCACATAATATCTTGCATGAAATACATAATGTTGTATATGTTTATCCAATAACACATGCCTTAAGTCCAGTTATAGGGCCATAATTGACCTAAACAAAAAACACACCCGAAAATACTAGGTTTGGGCTTTTAGCATGTATCCAGAAAATTCAAAAATGCAAAAGACACAGGGCTGGCAGCATCTGTTAGTACTTCTTACTCAAGACCACATCAAAGTTAATCCTATTTACCCTTCATATTTAGTTTATCAAAAATTTCCATTACTATAACTTATAAATGCTTTCTATAGCATAATTAACATGAAATCATGCCGTGATTGTGATTAACATTTTAAATGAAAGTAAATATTTGAGTTATTTGAATGCCGATCAAGTTGGAGAAGATTTAGGTTTTTTAAATTAAATTAGAATTTAACCATTCTGTAAGTCACAGGTGTACCCATTCCACCAACCACTAGAGTTCATTTTAACACAGTTTATCTGAGTTTGCAAAATTGTGCAAAAACATTAATGTGGTCAGGATGTGAGGATGGTAAGTACCAGGAAAATCCCTTCAAAGTAACAAGATCTTGGCTCTTTGTTTAAAGAAGAAAATGTGGTAGTGTACCACCACTAAGCAAAATGCAGTATGAAAAATAAAAATTATGTCATGGTATAGTTTTCCACGCTCTCCTGGCTCCCTTCTTGCTGTCCTTTGTTGAGTGAATGGGTTCAAGGACAGTCAAGGATGCTGGCTTGGCGAGTCATTGCCCAGTTTTGCACTTGGAACAGTGATTGTTTAAAAATACGCCGTGGGTAAGATGCTGGATGCTGGGCCTGATTTTCTTCTCTGCCCCCTGCAGCGGAGACAGCACCACCTAATTTCACTCAACGACTGCAGAGCATGACAGTGAGACAGGGGAGCCAAGTGAGACTCCAAGTGAGAGTGACTGGGATCCCTACACCTGTGGTGAAGTTCTACCGGGACGGAGCTGAAATCCAGAGCTCCCTTGATTTTCAAATTTCACAAGAAGGCGACCTCTACAGCTTACTGATTGCTGAAGCATACCCTGAAGACTCTGGAACCTACTCAGTAAATGCTACCAATAGCGTGGGAAGAGCTACTTCGACTGCCGAATTGCTGGTTCAAGGTATGAGCTGGAGGTTGAGGAAGTGGGAGAAGACTGAACTGATCCAGCACCAGGGTAGGGGAGGACAGGGGTCCCCCTGCCTCCCATCGCCCCTCAGGAATGCTGTGACTGAAGTCAAAGCTACCTTTTCAACTTCCCCAAAAAAAGAATGCCTGAGATTTTAGGCAGGAGCTCAGTAGTAAAGCAAGCTGTAGCTATTAACCCCACTATAAAAAACTGGAAAATATTTGAGTTGAACTATGCACATTTTCAAATTGTTGACAAATAATGGATTTTTTAAAAAAATGATCTAGGTAAACTTGAACCTAGTAAAGAACATTTTCTATTTTCAAATCTGACTTACATTCATATGGAATCCAAAGTTCTGCATTTTCCCCATTGAGATACTGATAATTCTATTGGCTTTGTCGCCACCATGGAAAGGATCTCTTTTAGAATGGGTCATGTTTCTCCTCCTAGAATAATCACCTCTCCCTTTCTGCAGGTGAAGAAGTAGTACCCGCCAAAAAGACAAAGACAATTGTTTCGACTGCTCAGATTTCGGAAACAAGACAAACCAGAATTGAAAAGGTATTTTTCCACACTACTGTTTTCCAGCCTGTAGGACTGTTTGCCCAGCTATTCTTTCTCATCCTGGGCTTCATTTTATTTTATTTATCTTTTGCAGAAAATTGAAGCCCACTTTGATGCCAGATCAATTGCAACAGTTGAAATGGTCATAGATGGTGCCACTGGCCAGCAGCTGCCACACAAAACACCTCCCAGGATACCCCCAAAACCCAAGTCAAGGTCTCCAACACCACCATCCATCGCTGCTAAAGCACAGCTGGCCCGACAGCAGTCCCCGGCGCCCATAAGACACTCCCCTTCCCCCGTCAGACACGTGCGGGCCCCAACCCCGTCTCCTGTCAGGTAAGCTGCTCTGAAAAAGATGGCATTCTGAGACATTTTAAAATCAAGTTCCATGCAAGCAAAAATACCGCATGTGCTGAGGGAGGTCAACCGAGAAATTACTGAAACGATTTTTGCAAGTCCTCACGATAAACAAAATGGATCTCTATACTTAGTGAATATGCAGATATTTTAGAAGATGAGCTTATTTCATCTGGGCTCAGGAATTATATAACCAAGTATAAATTATCCACACAGGTCTCAAATGTTAGGGTCTACTTTATCACAGTGAGGCTTTTAATATGAGGAACTGAAAAATGTACATTTGCACAAACAAAAGTGTTTCTTGATTGATTTAAATGGAGTTTAAAAATGTAAACAAAATTCCTCTACTAAGAAAAAAAAAATTTAGAATCAAAATGATAAGATAGTTGACCTGAAAAATACTCAAATTTATTGTGAGGTTTCTGGAATCCAAATAAGATTGTAGACTGGGGAATTAGCTCAGGGGTGGACCACTTACCTGGAACACATAAAGCCCTGGACTCAATCCCAGCACTGAAAAAAATATAGTAAATAAACTACTTTTAAATAAAACAGAACACAGATTCCAGAAATACATTTAAGTATGTAGGGAATTTATTTTTAATCGGAATAACTTTTTAATTCAGAGGGAAGGAGAAGTCATTTTATGTGATAAGGCATGCTGGCCCAGTTAGATATCCACCTGGAAGGAAACAGGCATAAGCTTTTATCTCATGTCATTTACTCAATAAGTCCTAGCTTGATTAAAGTGTTAATTAAAGAACTTCAAAGGGAGAGAGAAGAAAATTTAAGGAAATATTTGTAGGGGAAAACCTTTAAAAATGGACTTATAGATTTGATAACATAAAAATAAAAATGGAAAAAGCAAGGTCAAATGATGCTTTTGTGGAAAAAATGTAGAGATGCCTTTCCCACAAGAAATGACATTGTCACTGCCAAAAAATACTTCATAGTAAGCATACATTGGCAGCCGGGCATGGTGGCATATGCCTGTAATCCCAGCTGTCAGGAAGCTGAGGCAAGAAGATCCCTTTGAGTTTGAGGCCAGTCTGGGCTACCTAAGTGAGTTCAAGGTCAGCCTGCACTACATAGTGAGACCCTGTTTCAAAAACAAACAAACATATGATGTCTACAGCAGGAACAACAGCAGCCTAGAAAAAGTCCACAGCCCCCTCAACTGTTCACTTTGCGGTGGGTGAGGTCTTAGGAGCAAAACACAAGCAAACCTATAGAGAATGTGAACAGCACCAATGATGAAGAACTAATATGCCAAATGCACTAAAAAGTTGCACAGATCAATTTTTAAAGGAAAAACATTCCACACAAATAGGAAAAAAGTAAGAAAAGATACAAACATGAGGCAATATCTGTTAAATATATAGAAAATGCTACTTCCCAATCTTTATTGTTTTAACCACTTTTTAAAAATTGAAGATATTGGTAACCACTACTATGAAGCCCTGAAAAATTCAGATTTTTAAAATATATCTAGCAAGCAAATAAAAAAAGTGTTCAATCTCGGGCTGCCTCTCATTTTGCATACTATGAAATCACAGCAAAGACCAGATGGGATTTCTGGGGTGATAACAGCCTTAGCATGTTTTAAATTCAAGCCTAAGGGCCATTTAGAATATCAGAGTTTCCACGATCTTATGCAGGGTTCTGACCATCTTAGTATTCTGAAAGTAACTACTCCAATTACCTAAGCCCCTAAATTTGCTTTAAAATAATTAGAAAATAAAAATGCCAATTTCTGTAGAAAATAATGGTTATCCCAGATAAACTAGTCCCTAAATGTCTCACGTTTTAATCTTGGTTTTTGTTGCAGAGTAGAGTAAACATTTTTCACTGAACAAGGTACATTGAATCTAGCTGCGACTGGGTGATTATTTTTTTATTGTAAGTGGAGAAATAAGCACTTTCCTATAATGACTCAAATTACATTGATTTTCACAGTTACGGGCTTACCTGTGGCCTGCTGCTAATCACTCGTCATGCTAATCATGTCTTGAACTCTTTTTGAATTAGATCCACTTTGGTTGGAACAGCATGAATGCAGCAGCAGAAGTTGAAACTCAGTGCATGTCTTTCTACTTGTCTTCAATTGGCATAGGTCCTCTATTATTCCTACCTGGTTTTTGTTATATTTCAAATGCAGTCATTTTCAGAATAGAAGCATGGTCCCTTAGATCTCCTTTTAGTTTGATTATAACTTCATTTATAAAATGTAAATTGATTTTTACCCCTCCTCCCAAAAAAGCCCTTAAAGAAAATGATTAAACCTTTCTTCATGAAACTGGTTAGTTGTAACGTTACTGTTAAGTTGCTTTGTAATTTAGAACAGATATCGGCCATACTTTGAGGTTAATTAGCATAATTGTTTCATTTATGTTCACTAGAAACCAAATATCCTGTACAGAGGTAGAACACATTTATAAATGTTTTTCTATGTGAAGAAGTCACAACATGCAATGATGAGTCAATACTGCCACCTAGAGAGGGAAATGTAATAAACCATATTGGTTAAAAATTAGTTTTGGAAAATTGATCTGAAAATACAGTAGTAATGTAGACAATCAGAAATTGTCTTTTTTGCTCAATCAGTGCCAGAATTTGGCACTCATGCTCTTCAACTAATGCTATTTTTAACCTTTCAAACACCTAAAAAGTCAATAGAAACTATCTTATAAGAATCTATTTTATTAGTTCGATAATAAAAAAATACAAAATCATTGTTTCAAATTAGCCAATTCCCATTGTAAGTTAAGGTTATTTGAAGGAAGTCTTTAGTATGAGATGAGGGTGAATATAAGTAAATATAGAAAAATTAAAAGGAGCAACCCACAAACATTTCAAGTAAAGTGGCTGTTTCCTGGGCAAGGTGGCACACATACTTGTAATCCCAACACTCAAGAGTCTGAGGCAGGGGATCTGTGGTGAGTTCAAGACCAGACTGAGCTACATAGGGAGTACCAAGGCCAGCCTGAACTATACAGTGAGAACCTGTCTCAATAAAAATAAATAAATAAATAAATAAACAGTTTCAAACCACACTGCACAGTCTACGCCTAAAGGGTACTGCAAAAAACTCAGCAAGACAACTTCCTGCTAGACTGGAAATTCATAAGGCATACACAGTAAAGGTGTAAGTGCAAGCAGAAACACATAAACAACACCCAGGATTTGGAGGCAGATTTATTTTATATTGATGGGCACTGACTGAAATCATTCCCAAAATACCAGGCCTCAAAAGCCCAGGGAGGGAGGTTTTCATGGGGCTGCAAACAAAGAAGCAGAGTACTTGGCTGTTTTTGATTGTTTCTTACAATATGCACCACAGCAATCAGCTATTTCTAGGAGACAGTAGTAACAGGATCTATTACCTGAGCAATTAACAAGCTGACTGGGGGGCATTTTCCATTACAAAGGCTAGGGAAAATCTTGCAGGAAGGAAGCAAAAAAAGGGGGGGGGAATGCTTACCTTGCTTAGCCTACAGTGTCACATGTATTTTGATTATGGAAACCTTTCTTCATTTAACACCACACACCTACATTACTCACCTCCAGCCAGCCAGAACTGGGAATAGAGGAGAGCAAAGGTGATTACTGGATTTGATATGTCCTTCCATTGGCTGTATATTAAGAAATCCTCTTCCTCAGTCTTGATCTTTTTATTATTATTATTATTATTGCAAGGAAGGGTAAGACAGAACAAAGTTCTTCAGCTTACTGAGAATTGAGTCTGATTCCCTTACGAGGATACAGCAGACAAGAATAAGGCTTATAGAGATTTCAAAGCAAATTACTTTCAATACATTGTTTACCCTCTGAATAGGTAAAACTCTGCTTTAAAACTCTTTCCGATTTTCACCCTATGGTCCGAATCTGATTACTCATTTTGGAGTTCCTTGCCTTGGCGCTCTGACCTCTGGCGTTTGCTTTTCAGGTCTGTGTCTCCAGCGGGAAGAATCTCCACGTCCCCCATAAGATCTGTTAAATCACCGCTACTCGTCCGTAAGACACCCACCATGGCCACAGGCCCCGAAGTGCCTCCCCCGTGGAAGCAAGAGGGCTACGTGGCCTCCTCCACCGAGGCTGAGATGAGGGAGACGACAGTGAGCAGCTCTACTCAGATCAGGAGAGAAGAGCGGTGGGAAGGGAGATACGGTGTTCAGGAGCAAGTAACCATCAGTGGGGCTGCAGGGGCTGCTGCCAGCGTGTCAGCCAGCGCCTCCTTCGCCGCAGGAGCTGTCACCGCTGGTGCTAAGGAGGTATGCTCAGGACGGCTTCATGTTTCCTTATTTTACCTCCTGGCTTCTCTGACCTGATTTCTAAGTAGGCAGAAAAATGCATAGGTACATAAAAAAAGAAACTGAAGACCAAATTTTGTTATCATGCATTGTAAAGCATCTTTAATTGGGACAAAGGTTCTAATCTTGAGGTTTTCTTAAAACATGGGTTTGAATGACACAGACCTAATATCTCTTGGGAGTGATGGAAGTTTGTGCATATTTTATGCTAGATAGCTCAATTTCCATTGTGCATTCACATTTTCTACCAAGCACACCGTTTTAAAAAGTGCTGTGTTTGTTTCCAATCCAGGTGAAACAGGAGGCAGACAAGAGCGCAGCTGTTGCAACTGTTGTCGCTGCTGTTGATATGGCCAGAGTGAGAGAACCAGTTATCAGTGCTGTAGAGCAGACTGCTCAGAGGACAACCGCCACGACTGCTGTGCGAGTCCAACCTGCTCAAGAACAGGTAGGTACCCTTGGAGCCACCTCCTTTGGCTTTAACACCACCCACTACCTGGAACCTGGCAGGCCCAAGTCCCATGACAATCGGTGTCACATCATTCTGAGGCCACATGCAACCCACAATGACTCAGGCTTTAGAACTTTCAGAGACAAAGTTCACCTGAGATTCCAAAGGAGCTCAAGCTGTTAATATCACAAGGTCACAGCAGGCCAGGAGAAATACTGGCAAGTGAAATCTGCAAGGCAAGTGAAATAAAACCCTGGTATTCAGAGTAAGAAGGCTCTCAAGGTTAAGGCAGGCAAAGCACGGCAGAAAGGAGTAAGCTAAAATACAGACCAGTCAAATCCAGAGCTCAGTTACTCTGTGAGCCAAGCGTGGAAACCACTATTTCAGGGCAGGCATTCGATTCCTCTAAGCTTCCCCAAAGGCCCTTCGTTTTTACATTCCTCAAAACAAATATGACATTTGATTCATGGCTGAAAAGTGTTATAAATCCAGGATAATTTCCCCCCTTGTATCTGAATAGATTTTATTATAGTTTAAAATCGCCCTGGCTTTCCTCCTTATCCTCTCTTGTGTGACATTTATGCCTTAATCTTGATATATTACTGTAACCTTTTATATAAAATGGGCTAAAGTGTTTCCTTCCTTTCCTGTGTAAAATTCAGGTAAGAAAGGAGGCGGAGAAAACTACCATAACTAAGGTAGCAGTGGCCGCCGAGAAAACCAAGGAACAAGAAATACGAACCAGAGAAGTAATTACAAAGCAAGAGCAAATGCATGTAACTCATGAACAGGTAAAAATGGCTATTGATTTGACATTTGTTGCTGCTGGTACATGTGTTGACACAGATGATAATCATTACCATGAAGAGTGCCATTTGTGGGGCACAGATTATCAAACTAGTAAAAAGCTCTGTCATGTGTATTTTTCTACATATTGGGCACCAAAGTCCCTCAGAGTCCCTGAATGGTCCCCTTGCTTGGATGAGAGGGACTTCTGTAAAAAACACACGAGGTTTCTCCAGCATCCTTTATGATGCCCTACATGGGTCCTAGGACAGAGGGAAGAAATGAGAGCTGAGAGGGGAAGAGGAAAAGTGAGAGAGAACACACATTAGTGTAAGTGCTTAGCAACCGCTTCCTGACCCCTTTAGGAGGACATTTACATGTGGATTTGATTTGAGATCAAGAGCATCACCTTAGTAATTCAAATGACCAGAAAAGGTGAAAAGAAACAGAGCAGTGTTTAAAGACATTTGGGGAGAGAAAGAAGTCTTGATGCCTCAAAACATCACAGTATTTAGGAAAATTTGGAAACTATTGTGGAAATGCAAATTGTAATTTATCTGTGCTAGCTTTTTTATGTGTAAAATAAATGGGTTAGACACAATTACTTGTTTGGTCTTCCAACCTAATGTTCCATTCTCTAAGATTACTTTTAGATTACAGAATTAATTATGTAGCATTATGTTGGCATATATTATATAAATTGGAATTCTTTTTAAAGAAAATTATAAATATTCTGTTGAAAAATAACAGTGCCAAATTCAACTTTTTTCTTCACAACAACCTAATTTATGGTTTAGACAGAAAAAGTGCATTGTCATACTAATGAACACGAGATTATTTAGTGATAGTTCCAGAAAGGGGATTTTGCTTCTTCAGATTCCTATTTTGTTGTATTTAATTAGTATTACGTTATTTCCATTAGAGATCAGGAAATAATAAGGTATTATTCTTATCATTAATTGCAGATAAGAAAAGAAACTGAAAAAGCATTTGTACCAAAGGTAGTAATTTCTGCAGCTAAAGCCAAGGAACAAGAAACAAGAATTACTGGAGAAATTACCGCAAAACAAGAACAAAAGCAAATAACTCAAGAAACAGTAAGTCCGATTTTGTAAATAACTTCTACTAGATTGTTGGCAAATATCACTCTCCAGCCAGCTGCATGTACCTTATAACCAAAATTTCAAAATGGAGTTTTGGTCGCATGTTTTCTTTTGTGGTTTCTCTGTGTCTAGTATTGAAACACTTTGTGATGGGAATTTCATCCTCAGTGCACTATTTTCCACTCAGTGGATTAGTTTTGGAGAGATTGTCTTCTGGAAGAGCTCAGGCGCACACCTGTGAATTGTCCAGAACATACATAGGTGGAAATCACGTGTCACCTGATTTTTTTTTTATACATTGCCTGAGCCCTTGGTCACTTAGATTTAATATGCCTCCTTTACACAGCTGTAAGATATATATCAATATATTCACGTATGCATGTGTGTATACATGCATACACACACACACCTACACATACATAAACATATTAGCCATCAATACTCCAACTAAATAGCAAGGGCAAATGAATCAATGCCAGACATTATAGAAAACCAGTGCTTTTTCAAGAAAGTGCTCTTTCTTTATCCCTGTCTAAAAAGCACTGAGAGAGACAATTTGTTCCACAGGGCCATGTAACAACATGAAAACCCGCTTCTCTCCATGTGTGAAGTCAAGCCTTAAACTATCAGTAGAAAGGAATTTATTTCGAATTCTTTCTTGGGTATTTTTTGGGGGGTGGCTGCTTGTGCTCACCTCTCGCGGCCTCACGTCCTTGGTTGATCCTAGAGCTGGTTTAAAAGACAAAACAAAATAAGTCTGGCACAGAACACAGTCTTCTTTGAAAGCTAGCAGCCAGAGGCAGCTGGTTCAGTTTTCCTCACCTGAGAAATTTCTTACTCCTGAATGAAAAACTGAATAAAGGAAGGACCTCACCAGCCGTAATCAATGGCACAGAAATCTTCATTGCTCCTCATCTACATGGGACCATGGGAAGTTTGGCCAGCTAGGGGTTTTCCAGTGACGTATTAGCAGCCACTCAGTGGATTCCCTAACTTGTCAATGTGTCTCAGAGACGAACTTTTCAGTCCCAGGACAATTTGCTGAGGGCCAGGTTAGGAGAAAAGAAGCCCATTCTTCAAGGAAACAAGTATTTGTCACAAGCACAAGTGTAAGCCCCTAAACTGGTTATATTATATTTTCTCCCTCATCACTAAGGCTTCTGTATTTTTCTGAATGTGGCAAAGCCATCTTGCCATTCTCTTATGTTGCCTTTTGAAATTCAAATCGTGATTTTACTTTAAAAACCAGATAATACAGGAAACTGAGAAAACTGCTGCATCCATGGTGGTAGTTGCTACTGCAAAGTCCACAAAAGCAGAAGCAGTGCTGGGTGCTCAGGAAGAAATTGTCATGCAAGATCAAATGCACCTCATTCATGGACAGGTGATAACTTCCTGCTGGTGTGACAGTCACTCTCACCTTGTTTCACTTGCAAGCCACCTGCGTTTTCATCAGGCACCCTCAACACCACTTTTTCACCTTGTCCTCTTCTCATCACTCAGAAAACTAGCCCAAAATCTCAAGCCTGTGTCACCTCTTATCACTAACTTTCAGGCTTTCTTTGGATTGTTACTTATAAGATACTTTAAGCCACTTTAGTGACTTCCTTTGAAGTAGACTCCATTAGACAAGTCAATTGATAATAAGCAGAATTATGCACTATTTATGGCTCTATTGGAATTTTCCCTAGATTACAATAAGAATAACGTGAAAAAGAAATAGCACTTTTATTGCTAATCACACTTTCTCTTGGAAATTAGTCTCATTATTTTCATACTTTTGTCAGTGAATCAGTATGGATGATCAAAGCAATTCAAAGGATATATTTATGTGTAATTAAAATGTCCTTGAATGAAAAAAAAATTTGTCTCCTTTTCTAGGATGTCTTCTTTTTGTAAAGGTTCATGAATTTTAATGACTATTTTTTACTTTTTTTAACCATATGACCAGAAAATGAAGGAAACTAGGAAAACAGTGGTACCTAAAGTCATAGTTGCCGTGCCCAAAGTCAAAGAGCAAGATTTAGTATCAAGAAGTAGAGAAGGCATCTCTACCGAAACAGAGCAAGTCCAAATAACTCAGGAAAAGGTGAATACTCATATTTAAAATGTGAAAATTTCATCTTTAAACTAATTTCTAGCAAAGCATTAACTACTATGAATTATTAATCAGTATTTTCCCTTTTAAATCTGTAACTAAAAACAAAAGATAAAATATGACTGATTACCATTAATTTTTCTGCACATTTGTTTTTCACCCATCTATAATATTTACAATTCATTTTATCCATAATTATGTTTTGCATGAAGGTTAGGATGTTTAGCCTTTTAAAAGCAATATAGAGAAGCATCTAGAGATTTTTTAATAGCTAACATTTCTAAATTTTGTGATTCTCAATTGTTACATGCAAACAAGTGAAAATTAATTTCTCCTGTGTATTTAACCCCAAATAACTTTCTCTCACATCCACGTGAAGAAGGGGGAAGGGTCCTGTCATGTGTGTCTGAAGCCCTATACAAATTAAACCTTGATTTTACTGTAATAATCAGATGAGAAAGGAAGCCAAGAAAACTGCCTTGTCTACAATAACAGTTGCTACTGCTAAAGCCAAAGAACAAGAATCAGTTCTCAGAACTAGAGAAACAATGGCTGCTAGACAAGAACAAAGCCAAGTTATTCATGAAAAGGTGATTATTGGTATTGCAAGTGTGAAACCCTCTACTATATTAATACCAATATTGGTGCAAAATTCCTATTATAATACATTAATGCCAATTCTTAGTTTTTTAATGTATGATACATGATTAACCAGATTTATTTTTTAGATGATTAAGCATTTAAAAACTAAAAAATCAAAATATTTATTGTTAATATTACTACCTATTCCTTTCCCCACTTATCTTTTTTCTATTATTTTAAACTTTTTATTAATAACATCTAGAAATCCTCCAAAAGTTCATGACTGAAATTGCATGCAGGCTAATGTTAAAAGACTCCATGAACACTTAAAAAAATGTTGTATAAGTGATGTATCTTGCTTGCTGTCAAGATGTGTGTTTTAAGAAGTCTTAAATACAGTCTA
Organism: Hydrochoerus hydrochaeris; assembly: GCA_004027455.1. Lineage (NCBI taxonomy): Eukaryota > Metazoa > Chordata > Mammalia > Rodentia > Hydrochaeridae > Hydrochoerus > Hydrochoerus hydrochaeris. The sequence continues at coordinate 193,854 of PVLA01000219.1, forward strand.
TGATATTATAAAGTATGAATTTATTTCAGTAAATTACCCATCATTTTCTTCATGTGAAACTTTATCTATTTTACCCCGTAAGTATCAGATGAGAAAAGAAACTGAGACAATTATAGTGCTTGTTGTAGCTAAAGCAAAGCAACATGCAATACTGAAATTTAGAAGAGGAAATATCCAACCATAACAATTACACACAAGCCATGACAAGCTTACTGCATCAATTTTTAGCTGTGAAATTCCCCTGAATTAAGCTACCTCCCGTAACTATGATTTGCTCCACCTAAGCTATTTGCCTGTTTTTTCTTATTGCTTATTTCTCAGTATTGGAAAGTAGGCAACTAGTTTGTTGATTTCATTAGCATCATGGCCTGTGTCATGTATTTACTTCCCTCAATGGCATTTTCTATCTTAGTATCTTTGATTTATTTTTTTTCTAACACACAATTTAAGATAAATTTGAAACTTATATTGAGGTCTGATATTGAATGGCATATCAGCCTTTCAGAAACCTAATAGATGACAGAAATTTCATTATGCAATATACATCTAGTGATTAATTTTTGTTTTGGTCTTGAAGCACAGAAATTCACTACCTTATTTTTGTTGTTAATATTAGCTAAGGGTGGAAGCTGAGAAAATGTCCATATCTAAGTTAATAGTTAATACTGCAAATTCTGCTAAAGCAGTCACTCTGCCAAGGATTAGAGAGGAATTTGCTTTTAAGCAAGAACAAATACATCTTTTTCAAGAGGAGATGGAAATGCATGCTGTGGAGGTGAAGACCACTGCTTCATCTCGTTTCATTGTCAGTTCTCATAACTCTCCATCCATCATAAGTCAGTGTGCTTCTAGTGTTCTGTTTAATTGCTTTACTCATCAGCAAAGCATTAGCGATGATGAGATTCAGCCCAAGTTCTCTAGTAGAACAGTTAGCATTTCTGGTTGTGAAAGGCCTGATTAAACAATACTTTTCTTTGTGTCTCCTAAATTAATTCTCAACATTCAGCTAGTGTGAATGGGAGTCTCCTAATTTAATTTGCCTCCTTGTTTATCTGGGTTCTAAGATATATTAAGGATATTTGACTCTATTAAGAAATAAAAACAACCACAAGAGTAGTCCAGTTGCGGTTGTCCACCAATCAAATCTATATGGATTTGCTATATATTATTTCAAGAAATATACAGAAATGCTTCCTACTATAATTAAGATTCTTTAGCATAAGTTTTATATTAAGGACAAGATTTATGATTTCAGTTATCAAATTTTTAGTCAAGTGACAATTTCGTTGACTCTGCATTCTCTTGTTAAAATAAAACCAAAACATACTGATTACCATTTATTATAGGCTGAATGAAAAGTGTAAATGAAGCATAGTACTAATGCAATCTCTCTGTGAGCAAAGTAATATGTACATGTTTATGAGATGTGATCAAACACAAAGTGAATATTTAAATTAAAACAATTTACTACAGTAGAAAACACATTGCCATTAACCCCCCTTGATTTATTATAGTAAAACATACTGCCAGTGCCCAAAATGCTCTGCCTTACTTTGAACACATTTATCTCATCATTATTAGCAATATAGCTTTACTAGAACCACTTTTTTAAACATTTAAATATTTACTGTATTTATCTGTCCAAGATAAAAATTTTCAAACATCTATAAAATTAGAGTCAACTAGTTGCTTATATGATGTAGAACAAAGAAACAAACAAATGAGCAAATTTAACCTGTTTAAGTCTTATGTTTTATAGATTCTTCTGCAAGGCAGCAGGAAATGAAGCTGGTATTTGCAATCCTTCAAGGCAGATTAGATTACTTTTGGCTTCCTGGAGGGAAAACCAGTACTGAGTGAAGCCCACAATTACTGACAGCCCAATTCCATCCTCTAAAAGGCATTGTTTTTATCTCAAATGGTTCAGATGATAACTTTTAAAGATATTTAGGTAGCACACTTAAAACACATTTCATAAGCGTACTAGATCTTACTTGCCGTGGCAGCAAAGGAAACTGAACATGAATGAAATACTACAGTCTCACTTTTAAAGTGTACTGGATAGATATGGCTGTGTGGTTTTTTGCCATATGCTATCTCCACATGTTGGATAGGATACTATCCAATCTACATTAACTGGTCTCCTTTCTTTGAAAGAAACTCTTTTGCCAATTGTGTTCCCATTGATGTTAATCAGTTTCATAGAAATGAGAAAATAACATATCTATTTCCCTCTTTGCTTTAATTCCCAAAATAAATGAAAGTAAATCAAACTTGAGTGTGAAGATTGTTCTCTTGAATGTAGACATGATAACACTTTCATTTTAATCACAACATTTTCATTCATGCATTTTAGATTTTCTAATAGGTTAAACAAATCTTATCTTTAGCAAAGCATAAGTAAAATCATATGCCTAGTTTATGTTCATGAGTCTTTGTCTCATCTCAAATTTGTGTGTACCCCTATAACACTGTAGCAATTGATTTTTCTCGATGGGGTGATAGCAACATTTGAGTATATTTTTTCATGGCATCACTGCATCAACACCAGGCTAAATGATGGACAAGATAATAAGAATAATCATTGAAGACAGCCAGCTCCAAAGTTCAGGTCTCTCTATTGCTGACTGACTGACTATATAAGTACTAGGAGAGCCCCAAATCTCCATAGGATTTTATGTGCGTATTGTGTTGTTCCATGTTGTACAAGTGTGAGCTAATGTCTACAATGAAGCAGATATGTAGAGATATCCAATAGATATCTGTCCAATATGATAATCAATGAAATATTAAGTTCCTTCTGAGTTACATTTCTGACACATTAACATTACTAAATAACAGAGATGTCATCTATTCATCATCCTTTCAGGCATTTGTCTGTTCTGAGTGTCTAGGAGGAGATGTCCCAGGAGGATGTCCATGGGAGGAGATGTCCCAGCCTGACTTTGACATTACTGTGTATTAATTCTGGAAACTTTGTCTCCAGGTGGGCGTTGGGAAAAAAGCTGAAGCTGTGGCAACAGTGGTTGCTGCAGTGGATCAGGCCCGCGGGAGAGAGCCTCGAGAGCCCGGGCACGTAGAAGAATCCTATGCGCAGCAGACCGCTTTGGAGTATGGATATAAGGAACATGTTTCCACTACGAAGGTACCGGAGCATCCCCAGCGTCCAGCCTCGGAACCCCACGTTGTCCCTAAAGCAGTCAAGCCTGTGGTGATTCAGGCTCCTTCTGAGACTCATATCAAAACTACTGATCAAATGGGAATGCACATTTCATCACAGGTGAGTGTGGAGCTGCCGGCTCCTCACCCGCTTCATGCAAATGCACCCTCGGTGGCCACAGTTGTCTGGCGAATGTGCTACCATTGAGTTTCATTTTAATGCAGATCAAGAAAACTACAGATCTAACAACTGAAAGATTAGTCCATGTGGATAAACGTCCTCGCACAGCAAGCCCTCACTTTACCGTTTCGAAAATTACTGTTCCTAAGACAGAACACGGATATGAGGTAAGAAGTTACCTAACATGATAAAGAACTGGTTAGCTCACTGAGAATAAGTATCCAACATCCGATGTAGAGTTTCTTGGTATAAGGTCACTGTGCGCACCCCTTTCTGGGGATGGCTTTGTTTATGGGAACTCAAAATAACCCCATAGATGTGGTTTTCTGAAACTTGTCCAGCAGGGGAAGCCTAGAGCAGCTGATGATAATCTTCCACCTGGGAGGAATCAATCCATAAACCTTAGTTTTCACATTTCAGGGACAGCTCAAACTCAGTTGTTTTGATTGTTATTGTTGTGATGATTTTGTAAATAGTGGTGTCTTATATGGTGCAGTTTTCCTTATTTGGTAAGACATTTCAGAGTAACTTAACAAAACATATTTTAATAAGGCAGACACTGAGAAATCACATATTTCTACACTCAATCCACAAAGTCAGGAGGTGATCCCGTGTGGTGGTTGAATTGGATTATGGAATCGAGCCTCCCTGCATACATGTCCTAGCCTGTTGTTATCTCTGTCATTAGAGGAAAATAAAAATACAAATAAAATTCATGTAAAATTGGCAAGTTGACAACACATAATAACTTTCAAAATTAGTCACCATTGTTTTTTCTAAGAACATATCTTAGAATCCAAACCTTATAAGGTCTTTGAAGAATCACATTTAAAGTAGATTTATTGCCTATATTTGAGATACTCTCAAATTACTATTGAAACCAGATAACTGAGAGAGCAACAGTATAAAAACAGGAAATCTTTAAAATATTTTTCTGAATGCCTCGAATTTTGCTTTTCATATAGAATTGTGATTGAAGCCCAAATATGAAATTTCAAAGTCGTGTTAGATTTCACCAAATATTTTAATAAGCTCTTGATTTTGAATTCCCGCTGTTGTATTTTTAAGTGTAACATTTATCAGGATGGTTATATGAAAATTCCTGATTGAGCTTTAGAAGCACCTTGGTTCTTTATGATAACAGCTGTAAAATAAGCAGTTCTTCTTATGACTCTTTAAAAATGATGTTTTAAAATTTATATTACAAACTAATAGGAAGTAATTGGCTTATCTCTGACTTTTTAAAATAACCATAAGAGTGACAAAAATAGACCACAGAGAAAACAGACTAAGACTGAGCACAGGAATGAACTTAGTGGCAAAGCACCTCTGAGTGATGACCCAGGAGACAATTAAATGACTTTATTTTCTGACTCACTTTCCACTTAGGCATCCATAGCGGGAACCGCTATTGCCACATTACAAAAGGAGCTGTCAGCCACTTCTGCTCAGAAGATCACCAAGTCAGTGAAAGCTCCTACCGTGAAGCCCAGTGAGACCAGAGTCAGGGCGGAACCTACCCCTTCACCACAGTTTCCCTTCGCTGACCTGCCAGACACTTACAAGAGTCAAGCTGGCATTGAAGTGAAAAAGGAAGTAGGGGTGAGCATCACTGGCACTACAGTCCGTGAAGAGCACTTGGAAGTCCTGCACAGACGTGAAGCCAAGGTTGGTGGCAGGTTGCACGCTGTGTCTCCATTCCACTCCCACAGCAGAGTGGTTGGCCAGGCACATTGCCTTTTCCCTTCACTCTGCTCAGACATCATATTACCCAGCATGCTATAGATCAGAGGACTTTTTCTCAAAAAAAATTTTTTTCAACGATTTTCCTTGTGCCAAGAGTTATGAGATATCCCCTAATCCCTAAATTCATAGGCATTTTTGTAACATCCGATGTAAAAATTCTAGGTAACAGAAACAGCAAGAGTGCCTGCACCTGCTGAGATTCCTGTTACTCCACCGACTTTAGTCTCGGTGAGTAAAGATGTTGACTGGGCCCCTATTCTTACTGGGTTAAATCACTTTAATATGTGTTTTCAAAGATCAGTTGCTCAGACTTCTAGGAAAATGGCATCAGTGGGTTTACAAAGAATTATGAGTAATTTTCCCATCATATTCCATTTGGAAAGAAAAAGGAGAAATCCATATGGTTGGTATCTTTCCTGTATCCAGTGGATTTAACGAGTTTCTAACATGTGTCAGAGGGAGCTTTTGAGACATCAGGACCAAACCAGTCCTCTTTGAAATTTCTGCCTTGCTATCAGATAAAGAATACATAAACAAGCCTCATGAAATCAAGACAGTGATAAACACCTCCTCAGAAGGAGAACCCACAAGGACAGATGCATTCCATGGGGGATGCGAGGCAGAGTACTGTCGAATGGGTGGTATTTGCTGCTGTACTTTCCAGCTTCCTTAGGATTTGATTATGTGGAAGTGATGGAAAGCACAGAGTTTCCTGATTAGTATTAATCTAATTCAACCATTGGGAATTGGAAATGCCTTGCATTAATTTCAAATTGAGAATATTCCAATTTCCAAATGGGTTTCTGGACTCATCACTCAGGAGTCCTGATTAAAAGGCATTTTGTGGCAATTAAATATACAAGTTCAAACCCCACATTTGTTACACCACATAGAGATGACTCATGAATATGCACACATATGATTAATTCCTTTTTCTTCTCTCTTTAGGGCTTGAAAAATGTAACTGTCATAGAAGGTGAATCTGTCACCTTGGAGTGCCACATCTCTGGATACCCATCCCCCAAAGTAACATGGTACAGAGAAGACTACCAAATCGAAAGTTCCATTGATTTCCAGATAACCTTCCAGAGTGGAATCGCTCGCCTTATGATTCGCGAAGCCTTTGCGGAAGACAGCGGGCGATTCACTTGCAGCGCTGTGAATGAGGCTGGAACCGTTAGCACATCTTGCTACCTGGCAGTGCAGGGTCAGTGGCCACCCTTACACTATGCTCCTTTCCCCAGTATAGATTCCGTACACCTAATGAAAGTGTCACATTTTGGAAGTAGGGGCTGGCTGTGGGGTCCACTTAACTGACAGCACTAAGCACTGTCACTCATGACAGGTCACTCACAAAACACACTAAATGGCTCACTTCAACGAGACATTTTTGTCTTCTAGCCTCAGAAGAGTTTGAAAAGGAAACAACTGTGGCTGAGAAATATACCACAGAAGAAAAACGGTAAGACATGCTTTTGCCAGCTAGCTGCTGAGTACAGCTCTGATGTTTCATCCCCTTAGTACTGGCTAAGCTGCAAACCATAATCTAACACAAAGGCAACTCTCTTTCCAGCTTTGTTGAGTCCAGAGATGTGGTCATGACTGATACCAGCATCATAGAGGAGCAAGCAGGGCCTGGGGAACCTGCTGCACCTTTCTTCATTACCAAGCCAGTGGCGCAGAGGCTCGTGGAAGGTGGGAGTGTTGTGTTTGAATGCCAGGTTGGCGGCAACCCTAAGCCCCATGTCTACTGGAAAAAATCTGGTGTTCCTCTCACCACTGGATACAGGTATTTTGATGGCTAAATGGTGGAGTTCTTGGAGATTTGTGCCATACATGTACACAACCTAGAAAAAAGTAGCATTTCTTATTCTGTCAATCTTGGGAGGCAGGCTCTTTTACTATGGAGCCTTCAGAGCTGTCCTGAGGTCTTTCCACATTTTCACACTAAGTTTTACGTGGAAATAAAGCTATTTGACAAAAGTGGATGGAAGCTGCATTCCTTATATTCTAGTTTATTCACTGACAAAAATTATGGAATGGAGAATTTTGTTTATACACACAAATAATATTATTCCAGAAAGACAACTTTCAATAAAAACATCTAATATTAGGTTAATAAAAAATAGGGGTTAGGTAATGAAGAAGAAAGCTATAAAAATCTATTCTAATAAATTTATTGAAACTGATTATAAAATTTAATTCTGAATTTCCTGTAATATTCCTTTAAGTCAGAAAAGGCCAACTCAATAATCTAAAAGTGTAGGTGTCTTAATTTAATAAGAAGAAATATAATTTTCCAGAGACTTATACTAGAATATTTAAAGAAACATTGAGTGTCAATTATTCATTTGATCCTCAGCTGAAATAATGAACAAAATAATGAACAAAGAGAAAATATCTTTTTTTAAAATGATCTCATTTACTAACATAAATGTTGAAACCACTTATTTTCATATGTGGTTAATAGAATCTTATTTTATTATTTACTTAAAGAATATCACAACATACCTAAGTATTCCTTAAAATAACAATTTAAGCTTGTTCTGTCCTCATTTCTAGTGTCCATACATTTTTCTCAATTTTCAGCCATGTTATAATTAGAGCATATGATAGAATTTAGTCATTATGTTTGGGATCGTTGAATCTTATACCATAGATCCAAGTACCAAAAAAGTTCTATTCTTTTACTCATGAAAAGTTATTTATGAATGATATTATTTATTTTCATAAAGATACAAAGTGAGTTACAACAAGCAAACTGGTGAATGCAAACTGGTGATTTCTATGACTTTTGCCGACGATGCTGGAGAGTATACTATTGTTATTCGTAATAAGCATGGAGAAATTTCTGCATCTGCCTCCTTACTGGAAGAAGGTATGTGCATCTCCAATTTGTATGTGCATTATAAAAGTGAAATACAGTGATCCTGTGCCCTGTGCTGGCCAAGGGTCCTGCACACCAGCCTCATTCTGAGACTTCACTTCCTCTTTTGGGTTCAACTGCATAGGAAATGTTTGAGCCCACACAGCCTTGAAAGTCAAACTAGGGATGAACTTGGGAAGTCCCAGCAATCATTTCTATCATTTCTATTTGGTGTAATGGGTAGTTTCTATCTTTCCCTCAAAAGATGCAGGGATTCTGCTTCTGTCAGAGCAGGTAAAGCGTGAGCGCAGTGAAACAGTGGTACCCTGGAGAGCGTGTGCGTCGCCTCTTTAAGGAGCCACAGCCCCCCGGCTCCAGTGTATCTTTGCCAGGCAAGCACTGCCAAGCTCATTGTTGCTAAAGCTATTAACATTTTAAAGAAAAGCAAGAATTTAAGATTTTTAATATTCATAGGGGTTTTTTTTAGAAAAGCAATTACATTCATGTATAACATGATGTATCATCGATAGGTGGCCATTAACTCTACTGACTGCTCACGTTTACAATGGATCATCCAGCCTGTCTTGTTTGATCTTCTCCATATCACTTAGAGGAAGTTTCCTTATTTCCCCCATTCAACAGCTAAAACACGCAAGACTCAGGCAGGTAGATGAATAACAATAACTACATAGCAGATCAGAAAGACCTGGAGGGTAGATTCCAAATTAGTGGATAGAAAATTCTGTTTGTAAACAGTTTGACTTGTTAGTGTAAATTTAGTTTCAAAATTCAAGCTAACATTTGCCGAGTAATTTCAAAGTAGAAATTTAGAAAATCCAGGCTTTTATTATCAATTTTCCCTAGCAAGTGACTTGCCTGAATGAAGAGGGACATAAATGCTTTTTACTAAGAACAACAAAAGTTAACATATGCTCTTAACTCCTAGCTGATTATGAGTCCCTGATGAGGTCCCAGCAAGAAATGCTTTACCAGACACAAACGACTGCATTTGTTCAAGAACCCAAAGTGGGAGAAATAGCACCTGGATTTGTATATTCTGAGTATGAAAAAGAGTATGAAAAAGAACAGGCCTTAATTAGGAAGAAAATGGCCAAAGATACTGTAATGGTCAGAACTTTTGTAGAAGACCAGGTAAGTACAGCCACAAAAACTTAGTCCATTTCATAAACTATACTTACCTCCCACAGTACCCATTTTTGTTCATTTGTCTGATATTTTAATTTTCAAGTGATGTGGTCAAGGTTAGGCAACTATGTATTTGTAGGGTCAAGTTCACTGTTGACAAGTTTCCTTAATCTTCATGATGTGTTGTACCTGAAACTTGAGAAATAGGGATTACATGTATGCCACAAAATATCACTTTAAGAATAGAGATTACATATACTCTGAAAACAAAAGATGTCAGCACAGCGAGATTTTTCATCTGTATGATGAACACCACAAAAAAAGCCTCTATACGAATACTGTTTTGCACAAGGTACTACAGCCTCACTGGCAAAGATGACTTTTAAGCAGATTCAAAACCAAACCAGAACAAACAAAAATGTGTTCTGGAATCTTCTTCCATTTAGAAAGTTCAGTCAGCCCCTCTGAAACTAATACACATCCTTAAAGAGTTTCTAACACTGAAGATATAGATTTTTAACAAACCATCTTTTTACTGCATAGGAATTCCATATTTCTTCTTTCGAAGAGAGGCTTATTAAAGAAATTGAATACAGAATAATAAAAACTACCTTAGAAGAACTTCTTGAAGAAGATGGAGAAGAAAGGATGGCAGTTGACGTTTCTGAATCTGAGGCTATTGAATCAGGATTTGATTTGAGAATCAAGAATTATAGAATTCTTGAGGGGATGGGTGTCACTTTTCATTGCAAGATGTCTGGATATCCATTACCCAAGGTAAAATATAAATATTTATCATAGCATAACACAGAGACACATAATTTAAACTGCAACTGTTTTATTCAAATTTTGTTCACATACATGTGATATTCTTTGCAGATTGCATGGTACAAAGATGGCAAGCGCATCAAACATGGAGAAAGATACCAAATGGACTTTCTACAAGATGGCAGAGCTAGCCTGCGTATACCTGTTGTTCTTCCTGAAGATGAAGGAATCTATACTGCATTTGCCAGCAATATTAAAGGAAATGCAATTTGCTCTGGGAAACTGTATGTAGAGCCTGCTGCACCTCTTGGAGCCCCAACTTACATACCCACACCAGAACCAGTGAGCAGAATCAGGTAAGACTTGTAATAATCCGAGATTTTTTTTTTTTTTAGTACTTACTATTCATTTTGCTAGTGCTACACCTAATGCAATAATGGCTCTTGTGTATTTGCCTTTGATTGTTGTGGGTGTTAACCTTAATTTATACAATAACATAGGAATCATTGGTGCTGTTTTGGAAATGGAAACACTCAGGCTTGGAGAATCCATGACATTTGCCTTAATTCATCTAGCCTGGAAGTGGTGGTACCAGAATTCTAAATCAAAGCTGGTCTGGCTGCAATGTATGGATAGGGTTTTATTTTGTTTCCAAATATAATTTCTATGTTTTTACTCCTCTCAGGTAAAAAGTATATTTTTTTCATGAGTACTGTACATTCATTGGATAACTTAATCAACCAATACTTATTAAGATACTTTGGTAGTAAAACCAAGAAGGCATGGTGGTGAGGTACAGTATTAAGGATTGTTTCTGGATTTTGAGCCTCAGCATCTGGATGTGTTAAATGACTACTGACCAGGATTGAAGATCAAAGAACAGCATAGCTTTGGAGACAAAATTATTTTAAATTCTGTTTTAGTTCTTAGTGAATATGCAGTGTTTCCTAAAATGTGTAATAATTCTAAAATAAAACAAGACAGAAAGAGGTTTCTTTGTTGAGTATTGTGTATGCCTAATGGAAATATTCTGTTTTGCTTTTGATTTTTAGGTCTGTGTCTCCTCGTTCAGTGAGCAGGTCTCCTATACGAATGTCCCCAGTACGAATGTCCCCAGCACGAATGTCCCCAGCACGGATGTCTCCGGCACGGATGTCTCCTGCACGGATGTCCCCTGGACGTAGGCTGGAGGAAACAGATGAATCACAACTCGAGAGACTGTATAAACCAGTCTTTGTATTAAAACCTGCTTCTTTCAAATGTTTAGAAGGACAGACTGCCAGATTTGACTTAAAGGTTGTGGGTAGACCTATGCCAGAAACATTCTGGTTTCACAATGGTGAGTGTGATAAGCTTCTTTTGCTCATGAGCCAATAAACATAAAACAAGCTTATGTGTGTATCCAACAGTATAATGTAACTACTTCAAATCTGGTTTTTGGCTCTTATGTTTTTAACAGGCCAGCAAATTGTCAATGATTATACCCATAAAGTAGTCATTAAAGAAGATGGAACCCAATCCCTGATTATTATCCCCACAGCACCCAGTGATTCTGGGGAGTGGACTGTGGTTGCCCAAAACAGGGCAGGCAAATCTTCAATTTCAGTGACATTAACTGTGGAAGGTAAAGTAAAATAAAAATAGAATACCTTATCACTTGGCTTCTAGACAGGTATTTTCATCCCTACTCACTCTAAATCATGACTTCTGTCTCTCTCAGCTGCGGAACATCAGATAAAACCAGCATTTGTTGAAAAACTAAGAAATCTCAACATAAAGGAAGGTTCCCGACTTGAAATGAAAGTCAGAGCTACGGGTAACCCTAACCCTGACATTGTATGGTTAAAAAACAGTGACATCATTGTACCTCATAAATATCCAAGAATCAGGTAAGTTTGTCTGGTAATTGTAAAACTAAGCTTATTAAACAAATATAATAATCAAGGAAGAAATGTTAGTTCTATATTGAGCTTTTTTTTCCTCTCTTTTTATAGGATTGAAGGAACCAAGGGAGAAGCTTTCCTTAAAATTGATTCCACTGCCAGCCAAGACTCTGCCTGGTACACTGCGACTGCCATTAATAAGGCTGGCCGAGACACCACAAGGTGCAAAGTCAATGTTGAAGTGGACTTTGCAGAGCCTGAACCAGAGAGAAGGTTAATCATCCCACGAGGCACATACAGAGCAAAGGAGATTGCAGCCCCAGAACTGGAGCCCCTCCATTTGCGATATGGACAAGAACAGTGGGAAGAGGGTGACCTCTACGACAAGGAGAAACAACAGAAACCATTTTTCAAGAAAAAACTCACTTCCTTAAGGCTGAAGCGCTTTGGGCCTGCCCATTTTGAGTGCAGGCTCACACCTATTGGTGACCCAACGATGGTCGTGGAGTGGCTTCATGATGGCAAACCACTGGAAGCAGCCAACAGGCTCCGAATGATCAATGAGTTTGGATACTGCAGCCTTGATTATGCAGTTGCATACTCTAGAGATAGTGGTGTCATTACTTGCAGGGCCACTAACAAATATGGAACAGATCATACATCTGCTACCCTTATTGTCAAAGATGAGAAAAGTCTTGTGGAAGAATCTCAATTGCCTGAGGGGAGGAAAGGCTTACAGAGAATTGAAGAATTAGAGAGGATGGCTCATGAAGGTGCACTTACAGGTGTAACAACAGATCAGAAAGAAAAACAAAAGCCAGACATTGTTTTGTTTCCAGAGCCAGTAAGAGTACTGGAAGGGGAGACAGCTAGATTCCGCTGCCGAGTAACAGGCTACCCGCAACCCAAGGTCAATTGGTACCTCAATGGTCAGCTCATCCGCAAAAGCAAAAGGTTCAGAGTCCGCTATGACGGCATCCATTATCTGGACATCGTGGACTGCAAATCCTATGACACTGGGGAAGTCAAGGTCACTGCAGAAAACCCCGAAGGTGTGATAGAACATAAAGTGAAACTTGAGATCCAACAGAGGGAAGATTTCAGGTCTGTCCTTAGGCGAGCTCCTGAACCGAAGCCCGAGTTTCACGTACATGAACCAGGAAAACTTCAGTTTGAAGTGCAAAAGGTAGATAGGCCTGTTGACACTACCGAAACCAAGGAAATTGTGAAGCTGAAAAGGGCTGAAAGAATTACACATGAAAAAGTGTCTGAAGAGTCAGAAGAGCTGCGTAGTAAATTCAAACGCAGAACAGAAGAGGGCTATTATGAGGCCATCACTGCAGTGGAGCTCAAGTCCCGAAAGAAAGATGAATCCTATGAGGAACTCCTGAGGAAGACCAAAGATGAACTTCTCCACTGGACCAAAGAGCTAACTGAAGAGGAAAAGAAGGCCCTTGCAGAAGAAGGAAAAATCACCATTCCCACTTTTAAACCTGATAGAATTGAACTTAGTCCTAGTATGGAGGCACCCAAAATCTTTGAAAGAATCCAAAGCCAAACAGTAGGCCTAGGATCTGATGCACACTTCAGAGTCAGAGTTGTGGGGAAACCAGACCCTGAATGTGAATGGTACAAAAATGGTGTCAAAATCGAGCGGTCTGACCGAATCTACTGGTACTGGCCAGAAGACAATGTTTGTGAACTGGTTATAAGAGATGTGACTGCTGAGGACTCTTCTAGCATCATGGTAAAGGCCATCAATATAGCAGGGGAAACCTCAAGTCACGCATTCTTACTTGTCCAAGGTAATTTCAAAGTCTCGATGGGCCTGTCTCTATGTGTCCATAAATATCCAGTAGTTGTTTTTTAAGTTTCGTTCCCCCATTATTCATTTCTCCATTATTCAAGTTGTGAGTTTAATTTAATACAACATGCTTTTTCTTATAGCCAAGCAATTGATCACTTTCACACAAGAATTACAAGATGTTGTTGCTAAGGAAAAGGACACCATGGCAACCTTTGAATGCGAAACTTCAGAGCCATTTATCAAAGTGAAATGGTATAAAGATGGCATAGAGATTCATACTGGAGACAAATACAGGATGCACTCTGACAGAAAGGTTCACTTCCTCTCTGTACTGACCATTGATTCATCTGATGCTGAAGACTACAGCTGTGTGCTTGTGGAAGACGAAAATATCAAAACCACAGCTAAACTTATTGTTGAAGGTAGAAAATAGTGATTTTACCATTTGCTTAAGTATTAAAGCTACCTTATTCTGTGATATTAGCCATACAATTTTCCTTTCACAAAAAAGAATTCTTTGAGAATTACATGTGGAATTTTAACAGTTTGGGTCTCTTGAAAAGCAATATTATTCTAATGCCTCACTTTAAAGTTTTTATTGAATTATAGTTCCCTACTTTCAAAAATGGTTTAAAACTTAAAATAACTCCTTTTTATTGAAGATTTCTTAGTCTACTAATGCCTAAATACTGTCAGGAATATTCCTGGTAGTATGGGGAAGAAAGGTGTTCTATAAGACATTATCTCTCTCCTAATTCTAGATGCACAACTCTCCCAAGGAATTAATTAATCCTTATCTTATACTTCAGGTGCTGTTGTTGAGTTTGTGAAAGAACTTCAGGACATAGAAGTTCCAGAATCATTTTCAGGAGAGTTAGAGTGCATTGTATCCCCAGAAAATATAGAAGGCAAATGGTATCATAATGATGTAGAGCTTAAATCTAATGGCAAATATTCAATTACATCTCGCCGTGGACGTCAGAATCTTACAGTCAAAGATGTAACAAAAGAAGATCAGGGAGAATACAGCTTTGTTGTTGATGGGAAAAAGACAACTTGTAAACTTAAGATGAAACGTAAGTCTTTCCATTCTTGTCAGGCTGCAGTGAATAAGCATCTTTATGGTTTATTGATAAAAATGGTCATACCTTTCTCTTTCTCTCCCTATATCTCAGCCCGCCCCATTGCGATTCTACAAGGACTTAGTGATCAAAAAGTCTGTGAAGGTGACATTGTTCAGCTCGAAGTTAAAGTCTCCTTAGAAAATGTGGAAGGTGTCTGGATGAAAGATGGCCAAGAAGTACAGCCTGGTGACAGGGTTCACATCGTGATAGACAAACAATCCCACATGCTACTTATCGAAGACATGACCAAGGAAGATGCTGGAAACTACTCCTTCACCATCCCAGCCCTTGGTCTCTCCACCAGGGGGCGCGTCTCTGTCTATAGTGAGTGTTACAGACATACATTTATATTTGGCTTGCCAAGTGACGTAGAGAACTTTAATGAACAGGCATTTTAAGCCAAATGCATAGTCATAATTCTCTTGTTTATGTCTATTTTTTGCAGGTGTTGATGTGATAACCCCTCTAAAAGATGTCAATGTGATTGAGGGTACCAAGGCTGTGCTCGAATGTAAGGTCTCAGTCCCTGATGTGACTTCTGTTAAATGGTACCTAAATGATGAACAAATCAAGCCTGATGATCGCGTACATGCCATTGTCAAAGGCACTAAGCAGAGACTTGTGATTAATCGAACACACGCCTCAGATGAAGGTCCTTACAAACTGATGGTTGGCAGAGTTGAAACCAGCTGTGATCTCTCTGTAGAAAGTAAAGACTATTCCATTAAACTGATCATTATTTTAAGCATTTTAAACATTCATTTTCTGAGTGTAGCAATGACTAATCAACTATTTTGTTTCCCCAGAAATTAAAATTATCAGAGGTCTTCGGGACATTACCTGTACAGAAACCCAAAACGTGGTCTTTGAGGTTGAACTGTCCCACTCAGGAATTGATGTCTTATGGAATTTTAAGGACAAAGAAATCAAACCCAGTTCTAAATATAAAATTGAAGCCCATGGGAAAATATATAAATTAACAGTTTTAAATATGATGAAAGATGATGAAGGAGAATACACGTTTTATGCTGGAGAAAATAGGACAGCTGGGAAACTGACCGTGGCAGGTTGGTATATCCATAATTCAACTTAAATTCTTATGTGGGGTAGTTGTTTTAATTTAAGAAATTGTTGTTCATTTCCCCTCAATTTTTTTTCTCTTTTCCACTTCTATTCCTCTGCTTATGCCGATTTATGAGTCAGGGGTACCCTCAGTGCTATAAGGCCATCTCTTCCGTGAAGCCCTCTTTAATCTCTCAAGGTTTCCACCCCAGCATCACCTTATCTGGGCCTTAATGTGTACTTGACTTTTTTCCCTGTTTTTACTTCCCACTATAAACTCCTTTCTCTTTCTATTCACTCCCCACTACAGATGATAAATGATGGCTGAACTGAGCTTTCTTTAAGCTTTCTTATTGCAAAGATTTATTTTTTAAGCATTTTTGCTTCTTTAAACTTTGCTTCTTTTATATCTTTCATACTTTTAAGTGAGCCTAATAAATACTTAAGTATAACTTAATATATTTGTGTATTTTTTTTCTTATGGCATGAGGTAGAAATAATGCCATTTCCATTCAGCAGAAATTCTTAGCTTTAAAGTGAAGAATCAAAAGTGTATTGCAGTTATCAACAAAAACTAGAAATCAACATTAATTTTTTTCAGTGGGTTACAATTTAAGCATAGAGAGCTCAAGATATTACATTCAGATGAAATTGTGTTGTCTATGACATCTGATATATCTATCAGTTATATGAGAAAGTATTTTACTTGGTTTATTTGGTCTGAAAATTTTCTGGTTTATACTTTACATTATAAGATTTCCTCAGAAATGTGACTATAAAAAGACTTGCAAAAATCTAAGGTCTTGAACTTTGGTAAGTTTAATATGAATTACACTGCAAAAGCAAGAAGACAATATGAGTACCTACATGTCTTTAATCAACATTTTAAAAGTACCTACCATCAACCACACACTGCTAGGAACTCCAGACATGAAAGTAAATTAGGTGCAAAGAAAATAAATTAAGTACAAGAAAATAAATTTCTTGCAGAATTCAAAATTTAGGAAGGAACAGATATATAGGCAACTAAGTTGTTTTAAAAAGTTATTTCTTCGTGTGGATGTTGAGAGTGGAGACAATAGAGGAAAATTTTATGCAAAAGGTGGTATTTTAGCAACACAGGAAACATATTTACCATTTCTTATAGAAATATGACTGACTTGGAAATTTTTATCTAGAAGATCTTTTCCCAGTCAAGTATCTGATGTATTCCCAGGAAATCTTAAAGAGGAGAAATCAAGTGGAAGGCCATCTGTGTGGCATGCTATGCAGCACGCTTCTCAGAATTCTATTGCTTTTCCTTTGCAAAAGTTTCCTGATTCCAGTATCTTCTGTGATTATTAGTTGTGCATGTCTAGAATAAGAGATTTCTGTGTATAAGGTTTGTGTAAAAACTGTTATCAGATTAAAGTGTTCAAAACTATATTTTTAAATGTAATATTTGATATTGTCCAAAGATTTCTTCATTCTGTAAATATGTGAAAGGACTCACACATGTGCTTGCCTTGTTCTAAAGGCGGTGCCATCTCCAAGCCACTCACAGATCAGACCGTGGCCGAATCCCAGGAAGCTGTGTTTGAATGTGAAGTTGCCAACCCAGATTCTGAAGGCGAATGGTTGAAGGATGGCAAACGCCTCCCATTGAGTAACAACATCAGAAGTGAATCTGATGGCCACAAAAGGAGACTTATCATTGTGGCCTCCAAACTAGATGACATTGGTGAATACACCTACAAGGTGGCCACTTCCAAAACATCTGCCAAACTCAAAGTTGAAGGTCAGTGATACAATAACGGACTTGTCCTTTCCAAATCTTTTCTTAGCGGTTATAAAATGGTATGATCATTTTTGGTTACATACATCTTCATTTCATAAAATCATGATGTTTGCTAAACTTTCCTTCTGAGCAACATCGCATGTGGCCCAATGTTGTTTTTAGATGTGTTTATGTGATGAAGCCATTCCTCAGTTTCTGTGAAACAACTAAATCAAATACCTTAATTCTCCAGTCCTCTTTCACTTTTCTCCAATCATGCTGCCAAACCATTAAGGTATGAATGTGCAAACATCATCTCAGTCAAGCATAGAGAAATCACTGCACATTGTCCATGTCTAACTGAATCCCAGGTTTCCCCGAATCATCTCAAGATGCCCTTTTAAACAAGGCTCTGTGTAACTGCAAAATTCTTGATAACCATTGTTTTGCAAGACACCTGGGCAATGGTCTTGCTAAATATTTGCTTTCCTTGGTAGTCATCACCAATGTTCTAAACAAATCATTAATTCAACTTCAGCTGTCAAGATTAAGAAGACTCTGAAGAACCTCACAGTGACAGAGACACAGAATGCTATTTTCACTGTCGAGCTTACGCACCCAAATGTCAAAGGCATCCAGTGGCTCAAAAATGGGGTTGCACTAGAATCCAATGACAAATACGATATCTCAATCAAAGGAACTACTTACTCTCTGAAGATTAAAAACTGTGCCATCGTGGATGAATCTGTGTATGGATTCAGGCTTGGAAGACTGGGAGCCAGTGCCAGGCTGCATGTTGAGAGTAAGTTGACTAAAAACATCTTCACAAGTTGCCAACCATAATTACCATTCAATTAGTTATTTTCCTGAATGTCTCCAACTATTTTCATCAGCCGTCAAGATCATCAAGAAGCCAAAGGATGTGACTGCCTTGGAAAATGCCACTGTTGCCTTCGAAGTCAGTGTTTCCCATGACACAGTGCCAGTCAAATGGTTCCATAAAAATGTGGAGATTAAGCCGAGTGATAAGCACAGACTGGTCTCGGAGAGGAAGGTCCATAAGCTGATGCTGCAGAATATTTCTCCAGCAGATGCTGGGGAATACACAGCTGTGGTGGGGCAACTGGAGTGTAAAGCCAAGTTGTTCGTGGAGAGTGAGTATCAGACAACCCTGGGGAATTTCCTGAGGATGCCTGTGTGTTTTTCTGTTCTTTCATCTTTGTTTTGCTCTATCAGTCTTTTAAAAATAAAATCTATTAACCAAAGTGCTCTCTGATTTTCCCAAGCATTACATATTACAAAAACCATGAAAAGTATTGAGGTCCCTGAGACCAAAACTGCCTCCTTTGAGTGTGAAGTGTCCCATTTCAATGTGCCATCCATGTGGCTGAAGGATGGAGTGGAAATTGAGATGAGTGAGAAGTTCAAAATAGTTGTGCAAGGAAAACTCCACCAGCTGATCATCATGAACACTAGCTCAGAGGACTCAGCAGAGTACACATTTGTCTGTGGCAATGACCAAGTCAGTGCCACCTTGACAGTTACCCGTAAGTAAAGAATATATACATATGCATGGAAATACATATGCAAGTAATTAGTCAGTAGACTTGTGGTGGTTCCATATCCAACACTTTTCCTTCCTGACCATTTAATCTACTCAAAAATTCTTGACTAAAACATCTACTATGTGTTCTCACACTAACTTGGGCACTAGCATCTCCATCTGGATAAAATTTCCAATTATAGTGGCACTAAAAGACAGCCTAAAAAGATGCTTTTGTGTCTATCACTCAGTCTCTTTGTGCTCTCTCAGCTGATCTAACACTATGCATAGAAACTATGCAAGCTTATGTCTCAAACACATACTCAAAATATTGCAAGTTTTCATTTTACCTTTGTTCTAATGGCCATGATATTTATGTAGAATTTTCCTTTTCTCCTTTGCAGCAATCATGATTACCTCCATGCTGAAAGACATCAATGCTGAAGAAAAAGACACTATTACTTTTGAGGTGACAGTAAATTATGAAGGCATCTCTTACAAATGGTTAAAGAATGGTGTGGAAATCAAGTCAACTGACAAGTGTCAGATGAGAACCAAGAAGCTCACACACTACCTAAATATCAGGAATGTTCATTTTGGAGATGCTGCTGACTATACATTTGTGGCTGGAAAAGCTACTTCAACAGCCACTCTTTATGTAGAAGGTATAGTTTCAAAAATATCATATCCATAGGAAAAAATATCAAATATAACATTTAAAGCATTAGTTTGTCCATTAGTAAATAGAAAAATAAAATGTAAAATATCACTATAATGGAACATTAATTAGTAATAAAAATATTGATACATATTACAATATGAATGAACACTGAAAACTTTATGTCAAAGTGGAAGAAACCAAACACAGAAGACCATATATGATATGCTTCCATTTATATGAAATGTCCAGAATAAACAAAATTATTGAGACATAAATCAGTGGTTGCCTGTCTAGGGGTAGGTGATGGGAAGAGCCTAAGGTGTGGATGGACAAGGTACCTGGTTTCTTTTTTGGGAAAATGATACATTCTAAAATTATTCTGATGGTTTCACAACTCCAAAAGCCCTGGAAGCCACTGAACTGTACACTCTACATTGGTGAATTGTGTAATATGTGAATTATATTTCAATAAAGTTGTTAAATGCTCATTTTCTTCTTTCTGTTTTCCAGCTCGCCATATAGAATTTAGAAAACACATTAAGGACATTAAGGTTCTTGAGAAGAAGCGAGCAATGTTTGAATGTGAAGTTTCTGAGCCTGACATCACTGTCCAATGGATGAAAGATGGCCAAGAACTGCAGATTGTGGACAGGTCACTTATTTGGTCTTACTATAGTCCAGAAATTCTCAGTTTCTCTGGAATTACATACACTGAGTTCTAGTTTCCATTTCATCCACAGGATAAAGATTCAGAAGGAGAAATACGTTCACCGCCTTCTGATTCCATCCACCCGGATGTCCGATGCCGGGAAGTACTCAGTGGTAGCAGGAGGCAACATGTCGAGCGCTAACCTCTTTGTCGAAGGCAGAGATGTTCGCATCCGAAGTATTAAAAAGGAGGTTCAGGTATTGTCTACCTAACTGAACTTTTCGAGAAAGCATCAATAATGTCTAGCCCATAGTTTCATGTTTTAATTTTTGATTTTTAAATTTTCTAACCACAGATTTTTAAAGATTGAAATCAATCTCATTGCTACTGGTTTAGATGCTTACGCTGCCATCAGTCTAGTCACAGTTTCCACTTGCTTAAAGAGTGTGTCCTTAGCAGCTGTCTAAATAATTAAAGTAACTGTGGAAACTTCTCTGTCTAATAAATGGCTACCTGCCAAGTAGCACCAACTTTCAAAGAACTAAAATTTAAGTTGTGTTGTTCATGTATCAATTAGAATTAAAGAAATTTAGAATAAGCGGCATAGTTCTGGGTTTCGATGTATGAAAAGCCAGGTGTGCAGAGACTTAGGGACTGAGCTCATTTCCTATGCTGTCTACAAAGAATCCCGGTCCAGGCAATGCTGCATTCCTAGCAAGGATGCTGAATGCCTTTGCTCCCTACATTTGCAGAGCTTGTCTTTGTGTGCACCAGTCTTCTCAAATGATGTAATTAATGCAGGGAATATGTTCAGAGCAATTCCTCAGTTCAGCTTAATTATGTTGCTCACCCAAAGAGAATAGTACTTTAGAGGTCTTTAAACCATGATGAAAAATCCTTAAATGAGGACTCAGATGACTTGGATATGTCTTCCATCTTTACTTTCCAATTCTGAGCCTTAGTTTTGTCACTCTTAGAGCCAGAGTAATAATTCTGACCTAGTGCACAAAGTTCATAGAGCACAAAAATCAAGTTAAATAAACTTTGATGAGTTCCATAAATAATTGAAAGCTCCCAGGTGTAAAATGTCATTACATCACTTATTATTAATTAAGAAATAAACATTTAAAGGTGAAGTAATTACCTCTTTGGGCAACCTTGCTAATTAGTGCAGGTGTAAGCAGTATTCTCTGCAAAATAAATTTGGGTACCATTCACCCAAGACTAGATAGAAAAAAATTAAAATATGACACAATCAGCCAACTTCAATCATAATGTATAGGGCTTGCATGCTTTTCAGATGAACAGTTTTAGAAATGTATTAACTAAAAAGGAAACCAGGTACGTTTTCAGCTTTCTTTTTGTGTTGCTCTATCAACAGGTCATTGAAAAACAGCGTGCTGTAGTTGAGTTTGAGGTCAATGAAGATGATGTTGATGCCCACTGGTATAAAGATGGCATTGAAATCAATTTCCAAGTTCAAGAACGATACCAGTATGTTGTGGAGAGGAGAATCCACAAGATGTTTATCTCTGAGACTAGACACAGCGATGCAGGCGAATACACCTTTGTGGCAGGAAGGAACAGGAGTTCTGTGACTCTTTATGTCAATGGTGAGTAGATAAAAACTGAAACATATTTTGTGGATCTAGTACCCATAGCACATTTAGGGCTAAGAGACCACTCACCCTCCACCCACCAGGATTTGGGCAACAGCCTCAGGTCAGTCCTGCTTGCATGGTCTTAAGAGGAACAAAAGTAAGAATAATAAAGACCCAGGAAATCTCTAAAGCTCCAGCCAGGAGTACATGCATGTTAGAGCCCATGGCATGGCCTTCAAATAACTCGTTCCCCCATTCAAACTTCATTAAAGGTTCACACAGGGATTGCATAGTACCATACTTGTGGTTAAAACTGAATGAATTCTGTGAGAGTCAAACCTATTACATGCCTCTGATGTGATTCAGCACCCTGTCAATCATTTCTGTCAATCACATCTACAAAGGTATGATTGACAATCCTATCGCAGGGCAGAGTGCACATCTTTTAAAATCTGTAAGTATTTTTTCTTGGATTTATCTCTATTATTCTTATTCCCCTGCTGTCTCAGCACCACTTTTCCCATTCATGCCACCTTTTTGTTACTGTTGGCACAGATTTGCGTGCCCTAAGAACACTCTCCCTTTAATTTCAGTAAATGTAGCTGCCTATTCTTTTACCATTAAGGTGTACACTGGCAATGTTTTGCTTGCTGTACACAAGAATCTGGCATCTATCTTGTAGACCCATCTCACAGTGTCAGATCCATCTGGAATAATCCTCTTTATTAAGTCATTAATTCCTCTGATAATTCCTGAGCAAATTCTAAAGAACTCAGGGTCCTTGTGTGAATGCAGCTATATTTATTTTCTTGTTATCTCTATAGAAAAGAATAGTTGTTCAAAGGAATATTGATGTATCATTTCCAAAAAGTACCTAGTGGTCAGTCTCATTTAGTTGATCTGTGTATCAATTACAATATACTCCAAATGGTTTTTGTAGACATAGCAATGAACTCTTTTAGTTCTCAGCCCTCCATTTTAACTGCTTAAGTATAATAGTAAGTATAATAGATGGGGACAATTTCACCTTCTTGGATAGCCTCAGAGCACCCAAAGATCCCCTTTGAGACCATAAAGGGCTAGGGAAGGGGCCACAAGCAGTGTCCCCACGCATTAAGACCAGGGGCCCTTAGTCTGGAGGAAGAATTCCACAGGCTACTAAGCACTCCTGAACAGCCTGGAACTGTCTTTGGGTGTGTGCCATTGAGCCTCTGCTTTCCTCTTTAGGCACCTTAGTGCCAAGTTTGCAGCTGGGCTAGATGATCTGAGACCTAGCTAGAAACAAAGAGAAAATGGTACCTCCCTCCCATCCTTATCCTGGGCTGTATCTCTGCACAAAACACTCCAGAGGCACGAGAAGGAATGCTAGGGATTCTCAGGATTCACCAAGGCAACCATTTACCAAACATCACTAAGTCCCTAGAAGATCAAATGATTGTGGCATCTAGTTACTTTTATCTCTGTATAACTAATCGGAAAACTGATTCATCAAGAAGTAAATATCTTTTCTATAATGATGTCAGGCCCCGGCCTCAGATTATCCTTTTCTCCATATTTCTGGGCATTTGATTTACCTACCTCCCCCTCACTCAACTACCGCTAAGAATATGCCTTTCTTAACATAACTAGAAACCAGAATTTTATTAGATGTAGTAAGTTGCATTAGGTTTGGATCTGAAATAATATGCATCTGTTCAGTACTTGTTTATTGCATTTCACTGGCACCTGTATATAATGAAATGGCTATGACACACACATAGAATCAAACAAATCTAAATCAAATTTAAATGCAGTGAGCCATGCGATTTGCTGAAATGACCTAAAAAAATAGGCAGGACGTGGAAATTGTGCTAGAATTCCTTTCGGTACCCATTGCTGTGCCACAACCAGGAACCAGAGTAACCATGTAATACTGAGAAACTTGGGACTCCCAGAACCCCTCCCTAAAATATAAAAAATATTTTTTGAAGCTGTTTTCCTTAATCCAAAGAATGTTCTAATATCCTAAGACAAGTAAAGATGCCACAGTTTTAAGGTTTTGTTTTCAGGCATGTGACCACCCAGCAACAAATTAACATAGAGTTTTGCTTGCTCTTCTGCATCATTATGCTTTTTCATGAACAATTTTCTGTTATTTGCTTCCAGCTCCTGAACCACCCCAAATCCTACAGGAGCTCCAGCCTGCTACTGTGCAGTCTGGCAAGCCCGCTCGCTTCTGTGCGGTGATATCTGGCAGACCACAGCCCAAAATTTCCTGGTACAAGGAGGAGCAGCTGCTTTCCACTGGGTTCAAGTGCAAATTCCTTCATGATGGGCAAGAGTACACCCTTTTACTAATTGAAGCCTTCCCAGAGGACGCAGCGGTCTACACCTGTGAAGCCAAGAATGACTATGGAGTTGCCACTACTTCAGCTTCACTTTCAGTGGAAGGTATGGATGCGCTACCATTTCCCAGATGAAAATAAAGCCTAAAAAGCTGGTTTTTATGCTCTCCCAGTGCAAATTACAACTTGCAATTTATAAAACCTGTTTGCTACCCAACTGTGGAAGCACTGCATTGCAAAATTAAGATAAATCGGCATGGTCCCTTCTGTAGGATCTTCATGGTGACTTAAGCATGTGGTCTCTTCCTTCAGTTCCAGAAATCGTGTCTCCTGATCAGGAAATGCCAATTTATCCTCCTACCATTATCACTCCACTTCAAGACACTGTCACCTCTGAGGGTCGACCAGCCCATTTTCAATGCACAGTTTCTGGAACAGGTAGGTCCACAAAGAAAAGGTATCATTGCTAACATTTACAAAGAAGGATGTGAGAGAAAAGTTTTCCTCCATCAAAAACAGCGCTCATACATAATTTGAAGATAATAAGCATCTAACAGGTTACTTGAATTATTGAATTAAGAAGTAGGTCAATGTTTTCCTACAAATGTTTTAAATTCTTTAGAAGGGGAAAGCAATAAATTTTATGGGTTTTTTTTTTTACCACAATAAAATTAGATCAGTGTTTTCCACTAATCTTCAAAAAATATCATGGTTCCTTATGATTTCAGTTACACTTTTATCTCTTGACTGATAAATCATAATAAAACTATAATTATTAGATTGATTATAATAGCTTCTATGTATGTCTTAAATGTGACATTACATGGGAGACATTATTCAGCCAATGGAAATGCTATATGAAAGGTACATTTGTTCCTTTGGAAAGTAATATCCTACAGTGATTAAAAGTAGAGTCTTTATGGTTAAAGAGGCTGGATTTGAATCTTGGCTCCAATGTTCTTTTCCCCTTGTGAATAAAGTGAGGACACTATTGCATTCAGTCTTAGCATGTAAATTTCATGAAAGCTCTGATTTATGGTACCTACAGCCTGGTACCTAAAGATAGGTGCCTACTATAATGTAAGCTCCAGGAGGGCGAGTGAATCCTTGCCCTAGAAGAGTGTCTGGTATATAGAGGATACTAAATAAACAACTGTCAGTGGGATGAATGCATAACTGTTAAATGACACCAATCACTAAGAGTATTATTAGGGTTAAGTTAGACAAATCAAGTCAGCATATACACAGTTCTCCTCATGCAGTAATCTCGTACTCAGCATTGGTTGCTTCCAACTTTAATTGGAATACATTTGCCGTATGCTATCAGCCTTTTCCCACCCAGAAATCTGACCTTGGAAAGATTAAACAATATATGTAGAACTATTTCAAGCCAGAATTAATCACTAGAATAAATGATTGATTTATTCTATATGAAAATCTTGTTCAATTTTTTTTTTTTTTTTGGCTTTTGGGTACCAACAGCAAAGGGAAATTCTCGAAGCATGGGTATCTAACAGCACTCTCCATATGCTTTATTATTTTGCTCATTATGCTTCTTCCATTAGTTCATTGCCCAATCTCTACCTTACCAAGAGCTATTTTCCTGAACAAGTTAGTATTTCAATAGGTGTTCTGGCCTGATGATTTCTTCCTCTGGAGTAGAGATGTTGATCTAGAAACCAAAAGGCCCCATTTGATTTTATGAGCATAATTAAAAGTATAATGTATGTAACGCACCTTTAGCTGCCGAGTGACTGATGCTCAATTCATTCATTTTACACAGCCACAGAGAGGCTGAATAGACAGACAAGTCTGGTATTGGATGAGCAGTAGGAACAAATTCTATAGATTTCCTGTCTTTGAAGCATAGTATTTGAAAAATATAAAATATCAAAACAAGAACTGACTTGGTAATATCTTACTAACACAATAAAGAAAATGTATTCTAAAATCAAATTCACTAAAGCTATACTAGCATATCCATTTATTGAATTTTACAGGAAATTTTTGTTTAGACATATACATGGATCATCCAAAGAGGAAATAGTTAATTATGTTTGTATAATAGCTGCTACTCTGTAAACCTCCTTATACTTTTGCCTTGAAAGCATAGCAAAAATACATTTTAAGCCTTCTGTAATATTCTAGAATAAAAAGAGAAAATCTCTCTGTCCTGTTTATATGCTGATATCTTTAAATGCTTGAATAAGTTTTAAAAATTCATGAGTAACTCCAGGTGTGGTTTTATATATACATGTAGAAATTTTAGCATTCTGCTGTAGACATACTTTTTGTATAATGGAAATTAAATTCATTAAACTCTCAATAGTTGGCCAAATCACATAATGAAAATTCCCTCGGACTATACCAACATATTCTGACCAGATATTACCTAAAAAGGTGAATGCATTTCTCCTTTCCGCAAATTGGTGGAGACAAAGGGTTTGGTCCTTTGTTTTTTGGTTACTTTATACTTCCACAGTTCCCAGGAAGCTACTGAAGTTACCTGTCGAAGGTCTCTGCTTCCCCCTACTGGTCTAAAAGAAATTAGAAAAAGTAGAAATTGTAAAACTTGCAAAGCTAGCTAGCTAGCTTCCTGTTAAATTTATTCTATAGATGAATATCACTTGGAGACGTAGAGTGACAGCTATATAAGTGAAATGATAGATAAGTAGTCTAGAAGTGGGAGATTTTCAGTGCTTGTTTAAGGATAGTTTTCAGTTTTATTATCCTGGTATATGCTGGGATATTAGAGTAGGTGCTAGGGGTGCCCACACTGGGCACTTACATTCCAGGAACTCAGCACATAGGGTGAGGAGATGTTTGTGCCCGTGGAAGTGCCAGGGTTGTGAATGTGACATACTCAGTGTCCTCTGTCTGGGAAGCAGTCGGAAAAAGAGGTATGAGCAGCATTGATAAAGAAGGATTACTGCACACAGTGGTGTCCCAAGTACAAACAGCACAGTCCATAAAGTCACAGAAGCTCTAACTTTACGGGCTGAAAACAAGCGATTTAAGTATGGTTGGAAAGTGGTGTCATGAATGGTGGGAAGGCTAGAAAAGAAGGGAAAGGCCAGATCCTGACATGGGGCATTCTATTAAATTCTTAGACTTCATTGTATGTAAGAGCCACTAAAAGACTTGTTAAGCCCCTAGGTAGCATGGTCAGGGTTGTTTCTTAGAAACAATACTGTGATAAGAAAAGGATGAATGAAAAGATGTGGGTGGAGGCTATTACTATAGGTTAGGAGTGTGCTGAGAAGGCCTTTGCCAAGGGCAGTCAGGAGAAGAGGGTAGCTGGAGAAGTATCCAGACATTAGGAGGAACAAGATGTAGAGGTCAAACACAGTGCAGTGGAAGGAGTAAGGTGCCTTGCAGAAGCCAGGAAAGGCCGATGACTAACGCAAATAACAACAGCTTGGCCAGAAGCACCCAGGGATTACCAGGACAGCTGTCAACTTTTAGCCCATTCATTGTTGGCTGTTCATGCCCAATGGCAGTTCCTGTGTGCCCTGGTACCTCATTCAGCTCACCAAAGGACAAGCTGTAGGAATAACCAGAGAGCATTGAAGGGAGCTGCCAAACTTCATCCTCTTCCATTTCCACTGGGGAGGAAACACACACACACACAGACACACACACACACAGAGATTAGTTGTTGAATAGTTGTTAAATTCCATGAGCTGGTGTTGCCAATCATATCACATGTCCTGATCCTTTAGCACATTACTGGAGATACTCCTGATCTAACATCTCAGGGATGTTAGACATTCTTACTTTAATGACTGACATTGAAGACTTTTGTATTTATTATGTTACTTAACTCTCAGCAGTTTTGTGCAATGAACAGATCATGAATTATCATGCATCCCATTTTACAAATGAGAGGACTGATTCATAGAGATTCAATGAGATGTCCAAAGTCAAACAATGGCAAGTTTTACTGTCAGGATTCTGTCTTCAAACTTTCCATGCTTTGTCAGGAGCAAAAAAGATTTGTTTCGCTAAAAAGAGAAGCTGTACTTTACAAGTGATTGCCATTGCAGGAAGGCAGGAAACCTTCATATATTGACACTGGTGTCAACATTCTAACTGATTGGGCTACTAGAAGAATCCCATGGACAGAATTGAGATAAGGAACTGGTACAATGACTATGCTCCAAAAATAAGATGGCTTTGACTCTGGCAATTAAAACAACTAAATTTAAAGTGAATATTACCTTAAACTATGGCAACATGATAATGCTTTACTTTATCCTTAATTTGGGTTTTTATTTTCTATTAAGATAGTTCAATCACTTGTACGTAAAGAGTTTTATTATAATGTATTATAACTGTTCATTTGAAAAGAGTTAAATGTGTCTAAGATACCTAAGCTCTCCTGGTTTTTGAAATCAGTTTCTGTTTATTTCTGCCATACATACTAATATACACATATATACCAGTTATATACACCACCAAAATGAGAGGTTTTATTTCGTTAGACTCAAGCATGTCTATTTTAGACTTTATAGAATGTCTGTCTTCTCTGGTCAATTTTTGATTGATCTTTCTACAAACCAGAAGTGAAGGATTTCCTTACTTCCTGTCCCAGAATGCAAACTCCAGCCCAGATCCAGTCCTTCATAATGGCTGCTTCTTAGGACTTTTTCTCAAGGTCACTGAATATGTCAACATCATGCCCTTGCTTCTATGATATGACATTGAAATATATCAAAGGAATATAACTAAAATTCTATAATTTTAAACAGTACAACCAGTTCACCAATAGAACAGGCTATATTTTTCTAGAGTTGTGTTTGTGTCTTAAAGACAAAATCTTCTAGTGATAAATCATGCCTTGAAGAATAGTGCTTTGTGCTTAAGGTAAATAAGAAATGCAACCCATAGTCTTAACATTTTATTTGTGGTTAAATTTAAAAATCCACTCATTTTGGTGATTTCAGTATGTATCTTTTTTTCTTTTGTGACACAGATCTAAAAGTATCTTGGTACAGCAAAGATAAGAAAATCAAGCCATCACGGTTCTTTAAAATGACCCAGTTTGAAGACACTTACCAACTGGAAGTTGCTGAAGCTTACCCAGAAGATGAAGGGACATACACTTTTGTCGCTAGTAATGCTGTGGGCCGAGTGTCAAGCACAGCCAACTTGAGGCTGGAAGGTAGAGTAAAACACCTTTCAAACTACACTTAAACAGTTACTAAAGATTTCACATAAGTCATCATTGGTCCGACCATTCTTTTTCAATGCAACTAATTATTTCCATGTTATATGCAATGTTCTTGCTCCTCATTTCTGCCTTCTCTTCCCAGACCATCATTTTTTATTTTTCCCTATTAAATTTTGTGCTATATTTCTGTCATATTACCTTTCATGCTTCCTGATCAGCATGTATCAGAGTAATGCTGAAGAAATTGCTAAATTTGCTTTCTCATTTAGCTGGGATGAAAATGTTTTATATTTCTTAAAACTCTGCAGTGTTATTCTCTCATCATGTTGGCACAGTTATGATTTCACAGGAGCCATGGTAGACAATTTCAGGTCTGTGCACAATCTAAATGTATTCCCTGTCACTTAAAAAATGCCTGAGTGTTGAGGGACCAGTATGAAGGTGGTTTAACATTTCTGTTTGTTGGAACTCCTGTATTGTAATCAGAAATACTTCCTCAGTCACAGTGCCCCTTTAATTCAACGCAAGGATAGCAATATTTTTATGCCATTAGACTACTGTTCCTGAATGAAAATAATCTATATAGAATTAAGTGTATAAAAAACATAAGGGGCAACTGGGGATTTAGCTCAGCAGCATAAGCACCTGCCTTCCAAGCACAAGGTTGTGAGTTCAATCCCTGGTACCAATAAAAACAAAAGAAACAAAATACATAAGGGCTTACTATAGTTAGATATTTTCTTAATAATGAATGTAGAGAGGCTTACAAAATGGAAAGGCTTGTTTTACAAATGAAGACAAAGAATAAAAGAACACCTCAATCCAGCTGAGGACTCCACTGTAGCCTTCATGAGCAATATGGTGAAGTTCCTTGGCCCATTTGTGCCTCGGTGTGCCTGTCTCAGAAATGAAAGTGAACTTGTATGACTTCGATTCAGTAGTGAGGCACAAAGCATTAGGATTAGATTGGATTCTAGCCATTACTGAAATGTATGACACATCTCCAAGTGAGTTTTGGTCTCCATGCAGGGAAGGACATTAAAAACTGGCATGCTTCTTTTCAGGACTTAGCAAATTTGAAGACCTTACATCAAATTCCCAGTGGCATGTTGCTTCATTTAAGAAGGAGGCCCTTGGCCAAAAGCCCATCTTCATCCAGCCTCTGTCAAGCCTCAGGGTGCACAGCGGGGCGACAGTCAGATTTCATGCAAGGGTTTTTGGCATTCCCAAGCCAGAAATCCAGTGGTTTCATAACCATCAGCCAATTCCACCAACAAAAGATGTAGTTTTCCATTTTGAGGAGTCCACGGGCATGGCTTTAATGCTTATAGTTGATGCTTACTCAGAGCATGCTGGGCAGTACTCTTGCAAAGCAGCCAATAGTGCTGGGGAAGCCACTTGTGCAGCTACACTCACAGTGACTCCAAAAGGTAAATCCCATCTTGCTTCAAGGTCTTTGATTTACTGCATACCGTTCAGTCCCCTTGTTACTAATGAGAGTCTGCTGCTTGTTTCATTGCATAACATAGCCAGTTTATAATCTACTAATGAAGTAACACTCACCAAGTCTTCCCAAGCCCTCAATTATGGGTTAACTTGTGCACTTCAAATTGCATTGAAGTAGATATCCTGTTCATTAGAGAACCAGTCATTATTTTAAGCACCAACTTTGCTTGGCATTTTTGCTTTTCTAAATAACACCACACCATTAAATGATTTACTTGTTGTATACATTTATAAAATATATGACAGTGGGAGGATAATATATGGTATCACAAATATAGTCAGTTAGAAACAAGGTGGAGGAAGGAAGACAGACTGTGTCATTCTGTGTAATTGCAAAGACACTTCAGAGAAGGAAGGAGCCACATACTGCATGGTACTTGCCTAAGCCCTCATCATCCGCTCATCACTGGATCACTGGGAATGAGTATTCTTTTCTGTGATCGTGACATCCTAGAGCATCCCGTATCTGGCATGCCACTTCCAAGGGACAGCGATATCTTTCATTCTCATTTCATGCCATTTTATATTCCTAACCTAGACACATGACAAAGCCTAGATCATAATATTCTTTTCCTTTTTTTTTTCATCACTTGATTATGCAGTGCAAGCCTTAGATAGGCAAAGTTTTGGGAAAGATGTAAGAGTCCACCAAGTCCTAGGCTGTGGCAAATCCCTCTTTCATAAGAGAGGAGAGCAAAATGTCCCTAAGGAAATCATTCCAAGGATCATCTGTGAATATGAAGAGCAAGGTTTTGAAAGTATATCTGAGTTCTACTCACTCAACTGCATCTGTTCAAGATGTAGAGTTGTACCCTACCTCGTCCTTCTCACAATCTGCAGAAGGCAGTATATTATAGGAACAATGCCCTGAGGAGTCCATGGTGAGGCTCCCAGCATTCTCGGACATCTTCAAGACATCTCCATAAAGTGTGATGACACCACCTAATTGATCCTTGTTTTGGGAGATGAATCTTTGGTTGATGTAACCTGGACACCTGAAGGTGTGTGCATAGGGGAATCTGAGAAAGTGAAACAATCACAAGGTGGAAATGTTCAGTTTCTTATCATATGCAGCGTTCAGCTGATAGAACGAGGACTCTACAGCTGCACTGTACACAATGATGATAGAGACAGGACAACCTCAGCAGTGTGAAGTGTAGAAGGTGGTTATTTGGTTTTTTACTTATAACTTACTCCATTTCATCTGCATCACTTTATGCAGCTTTATGCTGATATTTATGCACCCATGCAAATTGAATCAACAAACATGTTAATGAGAATGCATCCAATGTTTTATTTATAAGTGGCTTAGGAAAACAGACCAAGCCACTGGCCAGATTTGATTAAAAATATAACTCTCCAGTCTAGATTCATGAAGTTTCATTTTCTAGGTTCAGAACATGGAGGTTTATTTTGTATGTGCTGCTTTTTGTAATATTTACCAAATGTTCCACTTAGAAAGTGTGCCAAAGAAGGCTAAAATATTTACAATTTGCTAAGTACTTATTGAAGATTTATTATTGTATCTGGCAGTGTGCTGAACTTAAATCTATTTTAATAATAGTAAGATGTTAGCTAGGTGTGATGGTACACGCCTGCAATCCCAGCACTCAGGAAACTGAGGCAGGCGGTCTGCTGTGACTTTAAGGCCAGCGTGGGCTACATAGTGAAACAAGGCCAGCCAGAACTGTAGAGAAAGCCTGTCTTTTAAAAAAACCCACAAAATTAAATACCAAAACACCAAAAAGAAAGATGATAGTAAGATTCAACAATTACTATCTACCCTTTCTTTTCATATCTGGAGGTTACAGTTATTTATAAGGAGGAAACATATAAGGGTCTATCTGGACCAAAATTAGTAATTTGTATATGTTTTTCAGTAAGTGATATTTATTTTCCATGCTTGAGTCCTCCTGGAACTGTAGGCAAGGTCATTATTTTGTCATTATTATATTTGATTCTCCACTATATCTGGAAGAACACAGATCTATGTGCAAGAACATACCAATTTCTAGTTCTGGATCCATAACCTGCAAAAGCAATATCTCAAAAACTATGGTCCAGTTTTATAAACTAGGTGTGAAAGTCCACCATCCAGAGCATCCTCCCCAATTTCCTGGAAGTTTCTGGCTAGCACGGTAATCACAGAATGACTGTTTGTCTGGACATGCTGTCAACAAATCATGTAGGTGACAGCTTTGACAGTTTATATATCAGTGTGTAATTGGGAGTTCGCTGTATTGTGGGGTGAAAGAATTGTATTTGAACTACTTCCTGAACAATCAAGTGCTTAGACTACTCAAGCAGAATGGAGTTGCTAGTGATTTTTGCTCTGGGATCTCCAATTCTCTTAATTCTAAATCATTATATTGAAGTGTTCTTAAAGCAAGACCTTTTCTTTTTCCAAGTCCAGACTGCCTTACTTGTATATAAAATGTTAAACAATAAGACATTTAGTGTTTAAAGAATAAAAGATCAAACAGTTGTCTTGTTATTTAACATAAGGCCATTACTTATATGGTCCTCTTTTAATTTGGCCTTATAAGTTCATATAGGCAACATAATTATTCACCAAGACCAAGTGAGGAAATGCATTCCTGTAAATCTGTTTGAATAGAGTTCCCAAGTTAGTAGTAAATGTAGACATATCACTTTAGTTTGGGGACTAACACACAACCTTTCCTTCTCATCCTAATAACATTCCATCTTCTCTACATCTGGTGTGTCTTTTATTCTTGCAAATACAGCTGATTTATTCCTTTCCCTAACTTTATTCTTACCTCACTAAGAATTGCAAACCAGAGCAGTTATAAAAGTTACTCTTGGTTCAAACTCTAAAAATATGAAAACACTCAAAGAGTCACAAATGCAAACCACCTGTGAAGTAAAAAGGAAATCACTGAAGAAAGCATCAAGTTTGTCATTAACTTCATGCCAAGTACCTTAAGGAATCAAGAAATTGAGCCATGTCCATTGACACAAAGCCACACGGGCTGAAGAACAATAATAGCCCAAGGGTGCCAGCCCTTTCCAGGAATCTGCCACAGAGATCATGTATCTAAAAACTATGCCTGTCCCTCACATAATAAAAGCAATTTTGAGTTGAAATATCTTGTTTCACCCCTTAATGTGTAATGGGATTTTGTATGGTTTAAACAGAGAAAGGTGGTTCAAACTGAAGTTGTACTAACAAACATCTAGTTCTGCAAGAAAGACTCAGTGTAGTCAACTAAACATGGCAAACTAGAAAATGCATGGTCTCTCTCACTGATTTCATCTCATAGCCACTGTTCCATCAATAGAACTTTTTAAAAAAAATTGTTTAGTTCGTGGATTGCCTTTCTGAGTGCATGTAAAGGCATGGTGAATGATAGGACTAAAATTATAGATTTCTTAGAGAAGCTAAAGTAAAAATGTTTTGAATCTTTTTGTCAACATTATCATGTACTTTATCAGTTCATTGATTTGTTTGGCATGGACTTTTTTGATGAATTGGGAGGCGTAGCTTTCTGTTTTTATAATATAATAGAGAAAATTTTAGTCATATAAATCTTGAGTTGTTGCAGAAGATACATGCAGTTAACCACTAATCTCTTTTCTTTCTTTTTCCATTGTAGCCCCTGAATCAATGCTATATGAGGGGATTGAACAGCAGGTTGAAATGGAGATGAAAGGTATTGTTATAATGAATGTGAGATCCAAATAGAAATTCTGAAGGATTAATAGAATCCTTGAGCTCCCATATTTCTTTAGTATTATTGATAAAAATGACATAGATGTACAAATATATCTCTCAGAGTATATATTACTATGTCGCATGCCTGATTTATTATGCTGATGGTTACATGCATTTCACAGAAATTTGTTGTATGGTAATTGAAAAATCTTCAATTTAAATGATATTTACTATATTCAACTTCATGTTTGCAGTCATTTTCAGAAGTGTGTATTATAAACAGTTGTCATCTTAATGCATGAAATCATGAAGTAGAACTTTTTTTTCAAAATCACAGTGAACTACATTGAACGATAGACAATAACCTAACCACCATTCTCAGAAAGCAATGTCATGAATGAATTATGATTGAAATGATACTGTATTTGGGATGTGTGAAGACAACACTTTCTCATTCTCAGTTTACACTTCATGCACATATATCATTTTAACATTGATATGTCTCTTACACTGGCTTGCAGATAGATAGCTGTCTCCTGTGATCCTTATTGCCTGCTTTTCTTTGCATAACATTGCAACTTTATGGCTGTATTAGTTCGAATAAACGCCTTCTCATTGTATTTTAGCTAATTATTTATGGTTACAGTTCTTGTATGTATTTTTAAATAGTTAATTCTCAAAAATATAATTTAATCTACAATCAAAAGGACCAGAAAGGGCGTTTATTCCACTCTCTGCAAGTCAGGTAAGATTTTCCTCTTAGCTATCAAAACAACAGAGTTTTCCTGCCCTCAAAACAATTATGCACAAGAGTATGTTATTTTGAAATGCATTTTTGCTTGTTCAAGAAGAAATTTCAGCAGTTTGAAGAAAAGACCAGACAACGAACGATTTTCGTGTCAGAATCTTTTAAACAGAGCATGGTGTTGCGTTTATTCGAACAAATATGGTGAGTGACTTTTCTTATGGATTTGTGAGAATCTGTAGCATGCACTTTATTTCATTTCTTATTTTGCATTTAATTTATTTTCAACTTTTCAAATATGATGGAAGGTAGTAAAGGCTTTATAATTTAATTTTTTTCCAGAATTATCCTCTGAGGAGGAAGCTGAACATTCAGATAGAGATACACGTGATGCTTTTTCAGATTCTGAAGACATCAACCACAGCTCCCTGACTGCTAAAAGATACGCAAGTAGAATATCATCTACAAGTTCCTGGCCCGAATACTTCAAGCCTTCTTTTACTCAAAAACTTATGTTTAAATATGTGTTAGAGGGTGAACCTGCTGTTTTTACATGTAAATTAATTGCCTGTCCAACCCCAGAATTGACCTGGCTTCATAATAATCGGCCCATCCCCACAGGTCTTCGTCGAGTTATAAAAACTGAGAGTGACTTACATCATCATTCTTCCAGTCTAGAGGTTAAAAGGGTCCAATTCAGAGATTCTGGAAGTTACAGGTTATTAGCAATTAATAGTGAAGGGTCTGCTGAATCAAGTGCGTCATTACTTGTTATCCAGAAGGGGCAAGATGAGAAGTATTTAGAATTTCTGAAAAGGGCAGAACAGACATGTGGAAACATGGAGGCTTTAGTGGAAAAGAAACAAGATAGGATAAAAGTGGACCTTAGATTTACTGGCTCTCCTTTTAATAAAACACAAGATATAGAACTAACAGGAATGATGAGGACTATACACTTTAATACAGTAAGTGCTGGCAAGAAAACAGATTATATGGATGAAGAAGAACTTTTAGAAAGTAAATCTGACTTAAGAGGGTGCCTTAATGTGGGGGAAATTTTCTTAGATGAAGAGACCAAAATGAAGCTGCAGCGTTTACGGGAGGCTAGAAAAATATTAATGGAGAAAAAGAAATTATCTCTTTTAGATATGTCAGCTGAAATAAACTCTAGAACTTTGAGAAGTGAAGTTAGTGAGAGAGATAATTTTTTCTCTAGAGAGGAAATACAGAGCAGGTCTGAGTCTGATCTGGCTGAAAGCAGGGATAAGGTGGATAATTTACCAGAGGGCATTATCCCCAATCCATACACCCTTCCAAACCAAATGGATCAAACTGTAGAATCTACAGAACTTCCCACAAGCTTTCATACTGTTGATAAAGAAATTCTCCAGACTGAAATGAGACTGAGCCAAGAGGCATTCATAGAAGAAAGTCTACCAGAAGATTATGAATGTGATGATGCTCTAGTAAGTGAAAATGTCCAAGCAAGGGAACAGTATGAAGAAATTATAAACAGCACTACAGAGAAGGAGTCACCTAAATATACTACTAATGTGTATAAGAATGAGGAAATGTATGACGCTCCGGAAGATGTGTCTCAAGTGGACATGCCATATGCCAGTGAATCTTTGGAGATATCTGTAAATGTTGAAGAGAGTGAAGGACTGGAAAATGAAAGAATGAGACAGAGTGACTTGAGAGAAGTACAACACTCTGCTTCCACAGACATTGAGGAACTAAAAACTCAACAGAAGGAACAGTTGACAAGATTTTCTGACAATTCTTTCCAAAACCGTCCACGTTGCCCACCTTTGCTTCTTCATGAAATTGGATCTCAAGAAGTTTATGAAGGTGACAGCTGCAAGTTTGTGTGTCATTTTCAAGGCTATCCTCAACCCATAGTGACGTGGTATAACAATGACATGCCAATCCCACGCGATCAAGGCTTCACTATTCATACTTTAGAAAACTATTCAACGTTAACTTTTTCTTCTGTTCATCCTCAGAATGAAGGTGCTGTGACCTGTGTGCTGTTTAATCAATATGGAACAGTAAAAACAACAGGTACACTCAGAGTGAGAGCAAAACAAAAGTGTGACATCCACCAACATAAAGTCCCTATCCTCCACGACTACACTGATGAAGAAGAGGAACTGGCTTTGGTGTTTGATCAAGCAGAAGACCTCCATCCATCTTGGAGTCAAGAGGGCCAAGCACATCTCCATATGTTAAAAACCAGTCCATCAGCCCTTCCCTCAGCAGATGCAGAACTGTTTTCTTTCCCTGTAGAAATTCAGATAACAGCAGCCACTCCAACCCCAGAACAGGATAAAGAGCCAAGAGAAACATTCCAACTGGAACCTGAAGCCATGCCTCAAGATCAAGCTACCAAGTCAACAAAACACAGATTTATCTTCTCCTCTGATATCACTAATGAGCCACCAAAAATGTTACAAGAAATGCCAGAGTATGCCAGGTGCAGAGAAGGAGATTGTATAGTGCTTGAATGTTTAATATCTGGTGAACCTCGGCCAGTTGTAACATGGTTCCAACGTGGAGTCCTTCTAAAGCAGAATCAGAAGTTCCAGTTTGAAGAAGTTGATTGTAGCTACAAATTATATGTTATTGATGTTAATTCTCAAGATGCTGGAAAATATAAATGTGTTGCTGAGAATGACTCAGGTACAGTTGAGAGTATTTTATATCTAGCAGTGGAATCTGTCCCTTACATGGAATATAGTCGACTCAGAAATACTGGTGGGATTTGTGCACAGTATTCCAAAGATCAACAGGTACAAGAACAGGGAGAGTCTCAAAGAGCATGTTTTTATGATTATCCAGTGGGTCCTTTCATTCCCCAATCAAGTGTAAAAGAATATTCTGTAAAGGAGTATTTTCAAAGCCTTGAAACAACTGACCAAATAAACCAGAAGGAGCACATACATCATACAACTTCCAGAGAAAAACTGCCCAAGTTTATGCAGGGTGCTTCTAGATCTACAAACATCAACAAGCCTCTCAGGGCTGATCTCATACAACAAGGTGAACAAAAAGAGGAACATGTAAGTGAAAGATCAAATCTGCACCAAGCAGAGGATTCTGTTTATCCATATTTGGATGATTTCAGTGGAGTTGGTATTAGGAAAGAGACAAGAAATGATATGGGAAACTTTAGTAGAGAAGAATGGGAAAATGTGCAAGAATATGCACAAAGGGACCATCTATGGAAAACCCACTCTAGGCAAACTTCTGACCAAGCTCAAAATACAAAGGATTCATCTGTCATTACTTATGAAGAACCTCTTGATGAAGAAAGATACTATCCAGGGAAAAAGGTGAAGCATAGAATCATTGCATTTGAAAAGTTACAGCATGTAGAAAAAGCAGCTCTAGAAAAAAGACCTACTAAGAAATCATTTGTGACTGCTGCTCAAAGGAAGCTTGATGACACAGATTTTTCATTAAGGCAAAGAGAATCAAGCTCAAGTAATCTAAATGCAAATATATACCAGGGAGAGAAAATATCTTCAAATATAGAACCAGATTCATCTAACACTGTGATGGATTTAAAACTGCTTTCCTCGCAAATTCATAAGGAATTTGTAGTACAAGAGAGGGCACATCAGACTGAACTAGGTCCTGTAGAACAGACTGTAGTTTCTGAAAAGACTGAACATGAAACATTTGACATAAAGCATTTTCACTCACAAGTAGAAAATGCAGATATAAAACTGCAAGAATTAGATAGCAGTCAACCAGAAGAAACTTACTTGAAAATCCAGCATCCTGCTTTGGAAACAACTGATGCTGAGTGTATTGTATTTGATTTAAAACAAATGTATTCTCATATAGAAGATCCAGCTAAGGAATCCCAAGAGCAAGAAATGAGACAACAGCAGGAAACACTTAATAAAGAAGTGCATAGCCCTAAAACACTGCAACTTGATACTCAGAGTACCTCTCAAAACGTGCAGAATAACATACTTATCAGTCAAGAAATTTCTTCCAGTTTGGAATTTTCAAACAGAACTCTGGTGGAGAAAAGCACCATTGATGAAAATGCTTTTTACTTAGAAAAAGAAATCCAGCCTATACAGGAACAAAATAGACCCATGTTAAAACTAGACCATTCTCTTGAGTCTTTCTCTGAAACCATCCATAATGAATCAGTTACCTCATTTACAGAGCCATTGGTCAGCACAGGAGAAACTGATACGCCAGAGAAAAACAGTTGTCTAGAAAGTGAAGATGGAAATTTTATCGCACACTTGAAAAAAGCAGCAAGCAAGGAAAAGCTTTTAGAAGTTTGTGAAAAGGAAGAAGAATGCACTTCGGAACCAGAGTTGGCATCATGCCAGGTGCAGGAGGCTGAGACACAGGGATATACAGATGGAACCAGGGAAGATCACCAAGGTGACATTCAAGAAGCAGATGCAGTCCGCAGGCAGCTCTCACTGAGTCAGTGCTTGCCATTCTTAGTGACTGGAGAGCAACAAAATCCAGCAAAACAAATAAGTAAAAATATTGGTACCTCAGGAGAAGAAACATGTTATGAAGACATTCAAGTTCAGAATGAATTTTCTTTCTCCAAAAGAGAAGGAGAGGAAATAGAAACATGCTCTTCTGAAAATCTTCCCAAGTTACATGAGGCTCACACAACGGAAGAAATGGAATCTGAAGCCTCTCTAACCCAGTATTTACTTGCTGCTGGAAAACATGAGGTACCTGAAATTAAAGACACCAAACACAAGCCAAAACTCATCCAGAGTGAACCCATCCCTTCAATGGAGGTTGAGGAAGTAACTTTCAACACGGTGTATGAATATTACAACCAAAGACACGACTCACTGGGTCGTCCATATTCTCCTGAATCTGATATTTCGATTGATGTAGGAAGTACAAGCAGTGAAGACATCTCTGAGTTAGATCAGTTTTATACCCCGCCATCATCTGTTGAACATTTTAAATCTCCAAAGTCTCTGGATTTATATTTTAATCCTTCAGATATCACTAA
Organism: Hydrochoerus hydrochaeris; assembly: GCA_004027455.1. NCBI lineage: Eukaryota > Metazoa > Chordata > Mammalia > Rodentia > Hydrochaeridae > Hydrochoerus > Hydrochoerus hydrochaeris. The sequence goes on from PVLA01000219.1 coordinate 234,244, forward strand.
ACAATCTTCAACAAATCCAGTAGGTGAGGCTATTGAAAGAGAAAGTTTAACTCTAGAGAAAGTTGCTGAAAAATACTCACCTTCTGATGGTGAGATAGCAGAAAGATACTCCACACCCCCAGGGGATGCTCTGGAGAGATTTTCTACACCCCCTGCGGAGGCTCTGGAGAGATTTTCCACTCCCCCAGGGGAGGCTTTGGAGAGATTTTCCACTCCTGCAGGGGAGGCTTTGGAGAGATTTTCTACTCCCCCAGGGGAGGCTCTGGAGAGATTTTCCACTCCCCCAGGGGAGGCTCTGGAGAGATTTTCTACACCCCCAGGGGAGGCTCTGGAGAGATTTTCCACTCCCCCAGGGGAGGCTCTGGAGAGATTTTCTACACCCCCAGGGGAGGCCCTGGAAAGATTTTCTACACCTCCAGGGGAGAAACTAGAGAGAGATTTTATTCCTACTGGAGGACCAAATCCCACTAGAAATGTGCAAATGTATCCATCAGAAATAGACCGAGAGGACGGTATACCAACAGAACATTTCCATACACCTACAGAAGACAGGAGCTCTGCTTATGAAATATGGCGTTCTGATTCATTTGGCACACCCAATGAAGCCATTGAACCAAGAGACAATGAAACGCCTCCATCTTTTATTACACCTCTGACCAAAAGGAAGGTATATGAACACGCAACATTAGGCTTCATTGTTGAAGTCGAAGGACTTCCAGTGCCTGGTGTGAAATGGTACCGAAATAGATCTTTGCTCGAGCCAGATGAAAGAATCAAAATGGAAAGGGTGGGTAACGCGTGTTCCTTGGAAATTTCTAACATTCAAAAGCAGGAAGGGGGAGAGTACATGTGCCATGCAGTGAACATCATAGGGGAAGCGAAGAGCTTCGCAAAGGTGGACATAATACCCCAAGAAGAGAGAGCAGTGGCGCTCCTGCCTCCAGTAACACATCAGCATGTCATGGAGTTTGATCTGGAAAACACGTCCTCATCAAGGACACCTTCTCCACAAGAAATTGTCCTGGAAGTTGAACTAAGTGAAAAAGATGTTAAAGAATTTGAGAAACAAGTAAAAATAGTCACAGTTCCCGAATTTACTCCTGATCATAAAAGCATGATTGTGAGTCTCGATGTTCTTCCACTGAATTCAGTAGATCCAAACAGGGACTCAAGAGGGGAAGAGGACAGAGATTTAAAGATTGATTTAGAAGTATTTGAAATGCCTCCTCGCTTTGTAACACCGATTTGTGATTTTAAAATTCCAGAAAATTCAGACGGTGTCTTTAAATGTTCGGTCATAGGCATCCCCCCTCCTGACGTGAAATGGTATAAAGAATATATGTGCATTGATCCAGATAATGTTAAATATGTGGTGAGTGAGGAGAATGGAAGCCACAGGCTTAAAATTCGAAACGTCTGTCCTTCCGATTGTGCAACGTACAGGTGCAGAGCTGTGAATAGCGTAGGAGAAGCGATTTGTCGGGGCTTCCTCACCATGGGAGGAGATTCTGAGACATTTGCTATGCTGGAAAAGAAAAGTAAGGTGACTTTAAGCAGTTTGAAGGAAGAATTACTCTTAAGGAGCAAGTATGCAGACAGCTTCTTTGAATTTCAAGTGGTAGAAGGGCCTCCCAGGTTCATTAAAGGCATTTCCGACTGCCATGCGCCCTTAGGTACAGCAGCCTATTTCCAGTGTTTAGTTCGTGGCTGTCCAAGACCCACAGTTTCCTGGTACAAAGATGGGCAGCTGGCACAAGGAGCAAGGTTCAGTGCTGAGGAAAGCGGCATAGGGTTCCACAACTTGTTTATAACAAGTTTAGTGAAAAGCGATGAAGGTGAGTACAGATGTGTAGCTACCAACAACTCAGGAACGGCTGAGAGTTGTGCAGCCCTCACCCTGAGCTAAAGAGCAGTGTGTAAGTGCCTCCACAATGACCAGAATTGGAGAGCTTTCACGTTTCCTGAAGCACATGGATCTAATAAATTGCCACATGTATTCACTCTATTTGAATGCATGACACCAAAGCCTCCTGAGGAAGTAGTCTCTGCAGAAATCTCATCCTTGTAATACATGTAAATATTCTGTTAACTAAACTGGGGAATTGTCACTGTGTCCATCATACTGTGTATCATCAACCACAATTAAACTCCTCCTTGGCTACCTAATTGTTCGTTCTTCTACTTTCCCCCTAATTCCTCCTTTGTAAGGCGTATCAACTGAATGCATTCTCACTTAGCGTATAAACTATATATGCAAAAGTAGGGTATGAAATCGAAGGCCATGTCAGCTGACCCTGCAGACAAACTGGTAAGACAAAATCTGTCTATTCTTGTTGGGCCATTTTTAGAATTTTAATCTCATGTTTATTTAATCTCTTAACTCATGTCTATTTACTTGGTCTTAGGATAGGCAAAACAGACAACAGAAGCTAGATTTGCCTGATCAGTAACTAACTCTATAATCTATTTTATATCATAGTTTAAATTTGACTTTTAAAAAATATTTTTATTAATATTCCTCATCTAAAGTGTTTAAATTCTCACTGGATTTAATAGGACCAATTGCGCTCTGTTTGTGGACAAGATTCATTAAGATGTTTGCAGAATATGCAAATAATGAGATTTTCACATCTGAAGATATTTTGTTTTCCCATTTTTGAGATAGTGTCAAATGTGAAGTGCAGCATTAATTTAGTATTAGCCTTGCATGGTGAGTTATCACATTGCATTTACACATAGCATTTAAACTGCATTCTAATTTCACAATCTTTAAAACTAGAAAAAAGAAAGTGGGAAACTTTTAGAATAGAGATAATGTGTTAATCTGTAGTTCAGATTATATGCAAATAACAAGAAAAGCTTTCCTTTCATTCATACTGAATTTTGACTTTAACTGAAAATTAATATTTACTTAAATTTCAATGAGATGTTTCCATATATAAAGCAAGAATCTTCAATTTGTTTTTAAAATTTGCATTTATAATAAATTTACAAACTCTGAAACAATCTTTCTATGAACTAAAAAGGACCTAAGTCCTCATTTCAAATTTGTTAAAAATAAACATATCGAATTTTCTTATCTGAAAATGAGTTAGAACAAAAGACCTCAGAGATGATATTCAACATAATATTCTGTTATCCTACTAGCAACTATTCTTAGTGTAATTTAGAACAACTTTCAGTTTTTCAATAGATAATGAGAGAAATAATAGAATACAGTAATAAAGTTATGAATCTAGCCGTCCTCTGACTCTTAAATTGTCATTACCTGCTGGCTTTGTCATCTTCATTAAGCAACTGTAAGTACCATAATTGTATTAAACATATTAATTTTAAATTAATTTTAAACATAAAGCATTTTATTTACATTTAACTTTCAAAAGAATTCATCTTTCCAACTGTTTATTATGTTTCTTTGACATTAATATTTTTATTCCCCCAACTGGAAAGTCCTTAACCATCATCCAAATTTTAAAAATTGGGATAACATGCAGAAAAAGCAAAATAGTCAGGCTTCTTCTGCCTTCCCCTCAAAATTTTCTTTTAATGTATTTGTTTTGAGTCACCATAATTCAAATGGTGGTAACACACCAGTGTAGAACAGAATCACTGTCTCAACCAGTGAATACACAGTATTTTTGATGATAATTATAATAAATCATTTCATAAATGAATGAAATAAAATCAATTCTGTAGTTTATGAATTTAACATTGTGCCCTACTTTTAGCTACATGATGCATGTTTTAAATTAATTAGAAATTTGGGTCATAACAAACATGACAAGCACACTGTACCCATAGATTTTATAGCATAGCAATGTTTCAAAATTTGTTTCTGAAAGGAAGGGAATGAAGGAAGGGAGAGGAAACAACATTTAACGTTTTACTGAATTTTCAGAAAGGCTTGAAAAACACATTTTTTAGTCATATAACATGGAAAGCTTTATTTGGTTTTACTCACTAGAATTCTGCTAGCCTCAAATGCATTGAACTTGAGAATATGCAAAATAGCAATGACTGAATAAAGAAAAATAAGCCTTGCTCATGCATGGCTTACTCATTAATTGTAGTAGATAATTAAATTGAATTTTTTTTTATTTTCTGACTCAATAACCCATAACTTAAAACCCTGAAATATTAATTTCCCTGATGCTGGATAAATAATTCATTGTATTACACATATTTTAATTTAGACATGATTATTAGCCAGTACTGCTTCATGTACTTTTAACCATATCTTTCATGTTTTTACACACTTAAATTTTATCTACTTTCTTCTTAATGACTGATGCACCATGTTTTGAAGGGAAAACCTATGAAAACATTTTGATGTATCAGTGAATCAAAGTATTTTAACTATATTTAAATTCCTTCCTTTAATAGAGATCTTAGGGCTTCAAGTGAAGGGAAAGCTAACTTAAGTACTGTAGATTAATGTAAAGTTAAGTAGCCACCCTTAGTATATGAAATTAACCAATAGTCTTCTGTTGCAATAATAAATGAGTATGTATTCAACATGCTGCAGACTGGCTTTACCCATATATTTTAAACCAATAGACACAAGTCCTGTCTGCTGGTGTTTATACACTAGAACAGAAAAGAATTAAGGCATATGAGAATTTCATATGATGGGAGTGATGAGAACTAATAAAATAATAAAACTATTTTTTGATAAAGCAGTAAAAAGGCCATTCCATATAAACAGCAGGTTTAATAAAGAACCTAATTCTTTGTCATTAAATTATGTATCTTTCACCATGTCATCCATAATTCTATTAACAGAGTTCCTATTATTTCCTGTTCAATAATGGTGTACAGGTTTTTCTTGTACAATAAACTTCAACCAAATTTAACATTGGAGTCATTTTCTTTTTTTCTGATTTCTCTGTTTCCTTGACTGACATCATAAAAACTGTGTTGAAGTAATATGGCAATTTTAACAGGTAAAAGAAGACCTGCTTTTTAAAGAATAAGTAACAACAGTGATTCCTTTACCAATCCAAATTAAGCATTCCTATAGTCTCTTTTTTAAATAAGTGTAGAGACAGTATCTAAAATATTGATATCTTCTTTGGAAATAACCAGTCTTATTTAACTAAAGAAAATGCTGCTTATAAATAACAATTCTGAGTCTTTTCAGAAGTTGATTTAATAATAATCCTGGATTCTTTTATTATAAATCTTTAGTTAGCACTTTTTCAACTTCAGAAGTGGGACTGTCTCACCAAGAATTTCATGAGAACATTTTTCAATCTCATGAACTCTAACAAATGAAATGGAGCAAAATTTGCATTGGTAAGGAATTTATAATCAAATACTTGACTATAATAAGATAGGAAAATCTTGGAAACATGTGTTCTGATAAACTTATCTTAGAATAGTCTAATACTCCCAGAACAATGCAGAAGGTCATCAACTGGTGCCTAACTCTTTGACTGATGGTGTGTGTATGTTTTAAACAAAATTTTATGGTAAAATAATAATCATTTTTCTTCATACAGCCTTCTCTAGTTTTCTGTCTGCTGAGGAAGAAGAGCTTCGATCCTATAGTTCTGACTTACAGTTATCGAATATAAATGAAACACTTGAACTTTTGTCTGAACCTCCAGTTCATTCAACTGAATTTGCTTCCAAAAAGGCAGGCAGTGCCCCAGTTTTCATCAAAGAGGCATCAAATGCTGAGATTAGTTTAGGGGATGTGGCTAAACTGGCCGTGACTGCCACTGGCATTCCCACACCTAAAATCCAGTGGTTTTTTAATGGAGTAATGTTAACTCCTTCTGCTGACTGCAAATTTGTTTTGGATGGTGACAATTATAGCCTAATCATTCTGTTCACCAAATTGGAGAATGAGGGGGAGTACACGTGCGTGGCCAGTAACGAATACGGAAAAACAACATGTACCGCTTATCTAAGGATCAATCCCAAAGGACAGGGACATAAAGAGACAGAAACAGAAGCAGCAGTGGAGGCATCGCTGGAAAAGCTTGAAGGACCTTGTCCTCCTTACTTCCTTAAGGAGTTAAAACCGGTTCACTCTACTCCTGGTCTCCCTGCCATCTTTGAGTACAAGGTGTGTGGACAGCCTGCCCCCACCGTTCTGTGGTTCAGGGAAAATAAGCAGCTTTGCACCAATGTTTATTATACCATCATCCATAATCCTGATGGTTCTGGGACGTTCATTGTCAATGACCCGCAGGGGAAAGACAGTGGCCTCTACGTCTGTAAAGCCGAGAATGTGTGGGGTGAGTCCACCTGCGCTGCAGAGCTGCTTGTGCTTCTAGAGGACACAGATGCGACCGATGCCCCCTGCATAGCCAAGTCCACATCAGAAGCTCTGGACAACGTCCCAGAGACATCACTAAAGGACCGTGCATCTGAGGCATTGGACTTAAAGCAGGAAATTGCAGTTTTTTCAAAAGACACCATTTTTAAAGCTACTTTAATTGCAGAAGAAAAGCAGCAGCTTTCTTATGATCAGGTCATGAAAACCAGTGAACTGAGCAGTGAAGCTACTTTAAGGACTCAGCAGTTGCCACCCATGGTCATGTTGGAGGAGGGCACACCCACTCCCCAAAGCACCAGGGAACTTCCTCCCTGCGAGAGGACAATGCAGGTGCAGCCTATAAAGGAACCATCTCCCAAATTACAGTTGCAGATTATCCAGCCCCAGAAAACCCTCCCTAAAGAGGATACTCTATTGTTTCCGGAGCCTGAAAAAATCTTCCCAAGCTTCTCCTCCATAGAACAGAGTAGCTCAGTGACAGGAGAGCCTCTGACAACCTTACTAGCTGAGCCTGGAAGAAGCTATCCTCTGCCTTCAACAGAACCTGCAGTACATTCGCATCCTTGTTCTGTGGTTGAAGAAGGAATTTTGCTAAAAGAACAGGCTGTGTCTGAGGTAGACAAAGAGCAAAGAGCAACTCTTCAAAAGCAGGAGGCACAAAGTGCTGTCATCCTGAGCCAGAGCTTAGCTGAGGGACACACAGAAAGTTTCCAGGGTCCCGAGATCATAGCCTCTCAAGTAAACTCTGAGCCCCAGATGACTTCAGAACACACATACACAGCAGGTGGAAAAATCCTGATGGAAAGTGTGGGTCAGTTAGAAAATGCAGGGCATGACTTTGCAATCAGGATTGAGGAAGGCAAATCCTTTAGGCTTCCACTGGCACTTGAGGAAACACAGGTCCTATGCAAGGAAGACTATACTGATGACACGGTGACACCCACAAACCAAACTACCAAGTATACAAAAGAGCCCCTGGTGAGAAAGGAAGCCCAAGAGGTGCAGGGAAGTGACATTCTTTCTAAGGAAAATTTGCTTCCCACTATTCCAGAAGAGCAGCGATTAAACCTCAAAACTCAGATCCGCAAGGCTTTGCAAGCTGCAGTGGCCAGAGAGCAGCCAAGCCTGTTCTCTGAGTGGTTAAGAAACATTGAAACAGTGGAAGTCAAGGCCATCACCTTTACCCAGGAGCCCAAACGCATCCTGTGCATCTACCTTATTACTTCAGTGACATCTCTAACGGAAGAAGTAACCATTGCTATTGAGGGGATTGATCCTCAAACAGCTAACCTTAAAACTGAACTTAAGGATGCTTTGAACTCTATTGTGTGTGAAGAAGTAAATATTTTAACAGCAGAGGATTCTAGCATTCAGAAAGGAAGTGCGGCAGGTACACATAAAGAAATGGATGATTTTTCAGAGTTGCAGAAGGTTGAAGCAATCACTGAACCACAATCTAACTACCTTGTCTCCATGCAAGATGTCACTTGTTCTACTGTGGAAAGTCAGGTTAAAGATGCAGATACTGCAGCTGCCACTGATGAGGTCGTGCCAGCGTCCCTCTCTGATGAAACACAGGATGAGATTCTGACACCACCGGGGGAAAAAGAGAAATCTGCCAAGAGTGATACCGAGGAGATTGGTAGAGTAGAAATACAAGAAACTGAGAGCAGCATAATTAAAGAGGATTCTCCCGTCCCTATTGTACTCACATCATTAGTGGACACCACGTCTGAGGAAGGTGATGTCGTATACCTCACTTCATGCATAATCAACGCAGAAGTGGTGACTTGGTATTTTGAGGGAAAACTGGTGCCTTCAGATCAAAAGTTCAAGTGTTTTCAAGATGAAAATACATATACACTAGTAATTGACATGGTAAATACAGAAGACCACCAAGGAGAGTATGTTTGTGAGGCCTCCAATGACAACGGAAAAACAACAACTTCGGCAAAACTCACTGTAATAAAAAGAGGTTGGATTTTTAAGGATTACAGTGATCAAATTCTAATACCCACTGGTTACAATGATTTAGGTTTCATCACTGAATTGTCACTTATCTACCACTTCTAGTATGTTGTTTAGAGTAAGAACAAAATGACAGACATAACCATGGTTATTAACTCAAATTTTCCCTTACTGCTTTGTTGGGTAGTATGCCAGCCTATCTACAATACTATTTATTTTTACACTAAAACATATTTTACATGTTGTACAATACCAATAAAAATATCTTTTAGTTCATTTTTATATGAGAATACTTTAAAATATGCAATAAAATGTTATAGATAAACAACTAGCCACTCAGAAATTACCAACCTCATCCCTAAAAGCAAAATAACCATGATTAGTGGTCTGTTCACACTTTTTTGTTTGTTTGCTATTGTTTCACTTCATAACTTAGTACTATCAATTTTTACATTATCTTCAGTGTTTTTAGTAAGCACCGTGTATTTAAAGAATATATCATGTTATTATGCATGTAAGCCAAAAGCATCACATTTTAATAATTTTTCACAAGTCACTGCAAAGTAACAATTGAATATATTAAGAATTGCTTATTTTCTTTTGCCTTCAATGATCTTTCTCATTTTCCAGTCACTTGTCTTAAACTGCTGCAATCCATCTCACCAATTTCAACTGTTTGACTTCATTAACAGCAACAAAAGTTAGAAGAACAAGACAAGTGTGTTATGCCTGATAAGGAGGCATGCTAATGGGCTCTGATTTCCTTTCTAGCTGCCCCAGTGATCAGGAGGAGAATCGAGCCCCTGGAAGTAGCTCTGGGCCACCTAGCTAAATTCACCTGTGAGATCCACACTGCCCCCAATGTCCGGTTCCAGTGGTTCAAAGGTGGCAAAGAAATTTATGAGAGTGACAAGTGTTCTATTCGATCTGCAAATTATGTCACCACTCTGGAAATCCTGAGAACCCAGGTTGTTGACTGCGGCGAATACACGTGCAAAGCTTCCAACGAGTACGGCAGCGTCAGCTGTACAGCCACACTAACTGTGACAGGTAAATGCCATGCAGTGTCATAGATGCAGTCACCTCATCTCACATTGTTGCTTACATTGCTTTCTATACAGGTGCAGGAGATGCTACCAGCTGGAGACACCAACAGCCAAGATGGTAACATGGTGGCTAGGGACTGCCAAGCCTATGTAGGACAAGGAGTCATTCTGCAGGGTCCTATTTCTATCAGCAGGCAAAGAAAAGAGTAGCTTACATTAAGCAATCAAATGGCATGACAATTAATATAAAACATTTTAGGGCAGTTTGGTGCTACTAAAAATAATAAGTGATCCCAATATATTTAATAAATTTGGAATCAAATAAACAATTTAGGACATAATAGCAAACTGAAAAAACTAACATATATGACTAAAATAAACAAATCCTAACATAAGGCTGGGCTAGCACAGGATCACCAATAAGGATTCTTACCTTAGGCTTTATTTCTAGTTTAAAAATAAGGGCAACTTCACAAATATTCTATTCTTAGTTTCCTAACTGACACATAAGATCAAAATTTCAGAATCAACATTCATCAAATGCTTGAATTCCATTATTAGAAAATGGAAAGTTTTTCCTTTGTTTTCTCTTTTCTGTTCTCTTCTTTACTTCTCTCTTTCTTCATTTTCAAAAGAGAGGGTGAATGTTCACCATGGTTTGGGGACCATGTAGCAAACCTTGTGCTGACGGACAGGAGGCTGGCTCTAGGTCTTTTCCAATAAAAGCATCCAGGGGGCAAAATGAAAGCAATGCATTTCTCTGATATCAAACAGACAGAGTTCTTCAAAGTTTCTTCTCTGCAACCCTTGTGCACGCCAGAAAATTTCTGAGATTCTAAGTAACCCGGCCCATAGTGACCTAGCCAGTTGTTTTTCATTCATGTGAACAAAATGTTTCCATTCAACCAAGTATGTAGCACTATTCTTAATTCTATGTTAGAAAATTTCTTCATCCAAATTAGGCCAATTCAGTAATGAGACTGAATCAAAGCTTCAAATAGTAAAAGGAAAGAGCAAAGACGACAGGTTTTTTTAGAAAGTTCAAAAGGACAGGCTTCTAAAGCCTGCTTCAAAATGCAGAGTGGAGATGGGAATGCTATTAAGTAGTTTTGCAAGTTTGAAATGGCATAGGAGATGCATTCAAAGTTAAGCCATTTAAGGGTTTCCTGATATTTAATATGAGGGAGGGAAAGACTTTATGAAACTACTTCAATCATCTTATCACTTAATCTTATCATTTAACTCTTCAAAAAAGTCAAGTATATTTTTTGTCTTATTTTATTTTATTTTATTTTACTTTATTTTATTTTTTGGTACCAGCAATTAAACTCAGGACCTCAAACTTGCCAAGCAGGCTGAATTATATCCCTGGCTCCATTTTCTTTACCTCTTCATACCTAGTCTTCTAATTTGTAGAATTAAAGTATCACTGATTTGCTTATAAAATAATTCAAACTATTTATCAGCTACTCTCTAGCCATGTTACCTTAGAAAGGAATGTTTGTTCTTCCTTACCCAGAGACAATTAAAATGATGTGCCACCCTTCTGTAAAGAATACTCTCATTCCTTTTCTTGAACAAATCTTAAGGTTTTGTTTGTCTATTACCCTATTTTAAATGACACTTCATGTCCATCTAAGACATAACTTGTCTTTGTTCTATCTTGGAATATATGTACAGCAAGAGCTTTGATGGGGATGACACGTAACGCTGGAAACATTTCTTTTGCAGAGGCATACCCACCCATGTTTATCTCCAGACCTAAGCCCATTACAACTTTCATGGGTAAAGCAGCCAAGTTTCTCTGCACGGTGTCAGGGACTCCAGTGATCGAAACCATTTGGCAGAAAGACGGTGCTGCCCTGTCACCTTCACCTAAATGCAAGATCTCACACGCAGAAAACAAACACGGGTTAGAACTCTCAAACCTCACCATTCAGGACAGAGGAATTTATTCTTGTAAAGCTTCTAACAAGTTTGGAGCAGACATCTGCCAAGCTGAGCTGATCATAATCGACAAACCACATTTTATTAAAGAGTTAGAGCCAGTACAGTCAGCTATCAATAAGAAAGTCCGCCTGGAGTGCCAAGTGGATGAAGACAGGAAAGTCACCATTACATGGATCAAGGATGGGCAAAAACTGCCCCCAGGGAAAGATTATAGGATCTATTTTGAAGATAAAATAGCATCCCTTGAGATTCCACTGGCCAAATTGAAAGATTCTGGAACCTATGTCTGCACAGCTTCCAACGAGGCTGGGAGCAGTTCCTCTTCAGCGACAGTCACCGTCAGAGGTAAGAACCCTAGGATTCCATTTGTTAGTGCCTTCTCTAGGATCCTCAGGGGAAAAACTGGTGACAACCAGTGCCATTAACGCATACTTTGTTTTACAGTAATTCCACTCTGTAGATGCATAGGGCTGGAAACAAAACAATTTTTTTTCAATTCTCTTCAGAACTCACTGGCTTTTCTCCTTTTAAATTATGTCTGCCATTAACAAGGTTTGCTTAAAATTCTTCTAAGTGCTTTCTGTCTAGTACTTGTGAACTATCTTCTTTCATAAAGGTACTCCTTGTGTAGACATAGTTGGTTCTTATTCTTCTTGTGTTTTGTGTGTGTATGTGTATATGTGTGTGTGTTAATCAAGAGACAGGGAAAGTGTTTTAGAATGATGGAAAGCTTTTGAATGCACTACCGCTTTCTCAGAAATTCCACAAAGATCGTTTCTGTGTGATGTTTCTCTTCGTTGTGTATGTCTGCTTTTCTCTTGTGGAGTTTATCCTTCAGGTATCGTTTCCTTTTTCTTTTTGCAAACCTCATATAGAGCCCCCAGCCTTTGTGAAGAAGGTGGACCCCTCTTACTTAATGCTCCCGGGAGAATCGGCACGCCTCCATTGCAAACTGAAAGGCTCACCTGTGATCCAGGTGACCTGGTTTAAAAATAACAAGGAACTCAGCGAAAGTAACACGGTCAGAATGTCTTTTGTTAATAATTCCGAGGCTGTCCTCGATATCACGGATGTCAAAGTTGAAGACAGCGGGAGTTACTCCTGTGAAGCCATGAATGACGTTGGCAGTGACAGCTGCAGCACCGAAATAGTTATCAAAGGTTTGTTTATTGAGTGACGATCCCTTATTTTGCTGACAGGAGGGCTCCTTGTGAACAACTTGTAACACTGATCTGATGCTTTTCGTGCTTTTGTAGAACCTCCTTCTTTCATCCGAACCCTTGAGCCTGCAGACATAGTGAGAGGAACAAATGCCTTACTTCAGTGTGAAATCGCGGGCACGGGGCCCTTTGAAATTAGCTGGTTCAAAGATAAGAAGCAAATTCGAAGTAGTAAAAAGTACAGGTTGTTTTCTCAGAAGTCTACTGTGTCCCTGGAAATCTTTTCTTTCAATAGTGCAGATGTTGGTGATTATGAATGTGTTGTCGCTAATGAAGTCGGGAAGTGTGGCTGCGTTGCAACTCACTTACTGAAAGGTGAGTGTGTAAAAACCCATGTCTCTCTAATATATTGTCCAAATAACTTTCTTAACCTGTGGGAGGAAAATCGGTATCCTGTCTTCTTATCCTATCTGTTAAAATTTGTTTTGTCTTGACCCCAGGACCTGGGAGACAAAGTTAATGGCTTTTACCCCATCTTTATCCTGATACCTGTACAAATATTTATTAACTGATAACAAAGGAACTGCATGATACTGCATCCCCCTCCCCATGATAAGCATTTATCTTCCATACCTCTGTCTCTTGGGTGGAATTGTTGATTCTTCTTGAATTTTCTTTCTTCGCATAATTAACCAATACTATGAAATAGTATCGAATAAGATAAGGTAATCTAGGTAAAACCCTTAAATGGAGATGGTGCCAAGGGTGGGCACTGAAAAGTTTTGTATGTTTTCTTTCTTTAACCAGAACCACCAACCTTTGTCAAGAAGGTGGACGATTTTACAGCATTAGCTGGACAAACCGTTACCTTACAAGCTGCTGTGAGAGGTTCAGAACCCATTTCTGTCACATGGATGAAAGGACAAGAGGTCATTAGAGAAGATGGAAAAATCAAAATGAGCTTTGCCAATGGTGTGGCAGTTTTAATAATCCCTGATGTTCAGATTAGTTTTGGTGGCAAATACACGTGCCTGGCTGAAAATGAAGCTGGAAGTCAAACATCTGTTGGGGAATTGATAGTGAAAGGTTCGTGCAGGAACATTTTAACTTTAAATAACCTTTTCTATGTAAAGCGAAAACCTACTTCACACACAGGAATCCTAACTATTTAATGCCTTTGTAGAACCTGCCAAAATTGTTGAGCGTGCGGAGCTGATCCAGGTGACAGCGGGGGACCCAGCCACGCTGGAGTACACAGTTGCAGGCACCCCAGAACTCAAGCCCAAGTGGTACAAAGATGGGAGACCTTTGGTTGCCAGTAAAAAATACCGGATAAGTTTTAAAAACAATGTTGCCCAGCTCAAATTTTACTCAGCGGAACTACATGACAGTGGCCAATACACATTTGAGATTTCTAATGAAGTGGGCAGCAGCTCCTGTGAGACGACATTCACAGTGTTAGGTTAGTAGTTGCAGAAAAACTTTGCCACATAGTTCTTTCAAACCCAACAAATGACCAAGCCTGAGCCACTGAGCTCTCTTCCATATTAACCCTTCTTTCTTTCTTATGCCTTGAACAGATCGAGATATTGCTCCATTTTTCACCAAACCCTTACGCAATGTGGATAGCGTTGTTAGTGGTACCTGCAGACTGGACTGCAAAATCGCTGGGTCCCTCCCCATGAGGGTATCCTGGTTTAAGGATGGGAAAGAAATATCCTCTTCTGACAGATACCGAATAGCATTTGTGGAAGGCACAGCCTCCTTGGACATCAGCAGAGTAGACATGAGTGATGCAGGAAATTTCACCTGTCGAGCCACCAATTCTGTGGGAAGCAAAGACAGTAGTGGAGCCCTGATTGTGCAAGGTTGGCTGGAGACTTTGCATTTCATTCATACTTTAGTGTTCAAGTTGTCTTCTCTCCTTAGATCCCACCTCTTAACCCTTTGAAATTTTTTCTTATACTCCTTCAGAACCACCCAGTTTTGTAACTAAACCAGGATCCAGGGATGTTCTACCCGGCTCAGCAGTGTGCCTGAAGAGTGCTTTCCAAGGGTCTACCCCTTTCACCATCAGATGGTTTAAGGGTGACAAAGAGCTGGTTTCTGGTGGAAGCTGCTATATTACCAAAGAAGCTTTAGAGAGTTCCCTGGAACTCTATGCTGTAAAAACCTCCGATTCGGGCACGTACACATGCAAAATAAGCAACGTAGCAGGAAGCGTGGAGTGCAGTGCAAAGTTGTTTGTAAAAGGTTTGCGGTTTTTTTTCTTGACAGCTTTGTGTACTAGTATTGTTATGCAAGCTCTTTCCTCTTTCTTACCTTTCTTAATAACTTCCTTCCTTCCACAGAACCTGCCACATTTGTTGAAAAGTTAGAGCTGTCACGCCTGTTAAAGAAGGGAGATGCCACCGAGCTAGTCTGCAAAGTAATTGGTACTCCTCCAATTAAAATAACATGGTTCGCAAATGATAGAGAAATTAAGGAGAGCAGCAAACACAGAATGTCTTTTGTGGAGTCCACTGCAACTCTAAGTCTTACAGATGTTACCACTGAGGACAGTGGCGAATACATGTGTGAAGCTCAAAATGAGGCTGGCAGTGACCACTGCAGTAGTGTTATGATAGTTAAAGGTTTGTGCCCCCTTTGTTCTTGTGTTAACCAAACTGTGGTCCATAGCACAGATTCCTCCCCCATTAACTCAAGCCATTCCTTTTCTACTGTAGAGCCACCTTACTTTACCAGTGAATTTAAACCAATTGAAGTGCTGAAGGAATATGATGTCGCACTGCTGGCTGAAGTGGCAGGCACGCCTCCATTTGAGATCACTTGGTTCAAAGACAACACAGTCTTGAGAAGTGGTAGGAAGTATAAAACCTTCATTCAGGATCAGCTGGTCAGCCTGCAGATCCTCAAGTTTGTGGCTGCAGATGCTGGCGAATATCAGTGTCGGGTGACCAATGAGGTGGGCAGCAGCACCTGCAGTGCCAGAGTATCTTTACGAGGTTAGTGTAAGCCAGATGATGGGCTGGCTCTTCTTCCAAGCTGACTCTATCACTTTTTTTAAAAAGCCGGTTTTGCTATAGAGCTGATAGTGATCTGAGAACTCATTCTTCTATTAGAACCTCCTACCTTTGTAAAGAAGATCGAAAGCACCAGCTCCCTCAGAGGAGGCACAGCTGCCTTCCAGGCCACTCTGAAAGGCTCTTTGCCAATCACTGTGACTTGGTTAAAAGACAACGAGGAAATCACTGAAGATGAAAATATCAGGATGACCTTGGAGAACAATGTGGCCAGTCTGTACCTCAGTGGCATTGAAGTCAAGCATGATGGGAAATACATCTGTCAGGCCAAAAATGATGCAGGCATACAAAGATGCTCTGCAGTACTCTCAGTAAAAGGTTGGTTGAGAAAGTTTGTCCTGAGTGTGAGAAAGCAATGCAGGTGGCAGCCTTTCAGCAGAGCAGTTCACAGCCCACACCTGTCCCTTTGTCTTCTACAGAACCTGCAACAATCATCGAAGAGGCTGTGTCCATAGATGTCACCCAAGGAGACCCAGCCACTTTGCAAGTTAAATTTTCAGGGACTAAGGATATCACAGCCAGATGGTTTAAAGATGGCCAAGAGCTGACCCTGGGTCCAAAGTATAAGATCAGTGTTACTGACACAGTCTCCATCCTGAAGATTATTTCTACTGAAAAGAAAGACAGTGGGGAATATACATTTGAGGTCCAAAATGACGTTGGGAGAAGCAGCTGCAAGGCTAGAATTAACGTGCTAGGTTTGTATAGCTTTTATAGAAAAGAACTGGGCATTTCTGTGCTCCCTATTCTCAGTCAACAAAGAGAAAAACAAACAGGCATAATAATCCTAATTTTCTTTTTGCTCTTTTATTGGATAGATCTTATCATACCTCCTTCATTCACCAAAAAGTTGAAGAAAATGGATAGCATTAAAGGGTCTTTTATTGACTTGGAATGCATAGTGGCTGGGTCACATCCCATAAGCATCCAGTGGTTCAAAGATGACCAAGAAATATCAGCTAGTGACAAGTACAAATTCTCTTTTCATGACAATACTGCCTTCTTGGAAATCAGCCATCTGGAAGGTACAGACAGTGGGACATACACTTGCTCTGCCACCAACAAGGCAGGACACAACCAGTGCAGCGGTCACCTGACAGTCAAAGGTTGGCAATTTCTGTCTCCACCTATTAGGAATTTATTGCTCTTTGATTTCTTATTTCTTTACTTTCATTGTTCAGTTCTAAAATCTCCCTCTCTCCTTTTGCCTCTTTTTCTTTCACCCCAGAGCCCCCTTACTTCGTGGAAAAGCCACAGTCACAAGATGTCAATCCCAGTACAACAGTTCAATTAAAAGCTCTTGTGGGTGGCACCACGCCCCTGACAATAAAATGGTTTAAGGATAACAAAGAGTTACACTCTGGGGCAGCTCGCTCGGTGTGGAAGGATGACACCTCCACTATTCTAGAGCTCTTCTCAGCTAAAGCTGCTGACTCCGGGACCTACATTTGCCAGTTGAGCAATGATGTTGGCATAGCCACCAGCAAAACCACTCTTTTTGTCAAAGGTCTGGTCTACATCTTCTTAAATTTTTTTTTTCTTGTCTAGGCTTTCTTTGGGGTGGGAAGAGGGTTGTTAAGGAAACAGTTTTGCTGGCTGAATTTTGTTTTCAGAATGTTCAACATCACATTTTTCTCCTCATCTTTAGAACTTCCTCAATTTATTAAGAAGCCCAGTCCTGTATTAGTGCTGAGGAATGGACAATCAACCACATTCGAATGCCAAATAACAGGCACTCCTGAAATCAGAGTTTCTTGGTATCTGGATGGAAATGAAATAACAGACATTAGGAAATATGGCATTTCCTTTGTGGATGGTTTAGCCAGCTTCCAGATTTCCAGTGCCAGGGTAGAAAATAGTGGGACTTACGTCTGTGAAGCTCGAAATGATGCGGGCACAGCCAGCTGCAGCATCGAATTAAAAGTGAAAGGTGCGTTACCAGCATCTGCTTTCCATGTTTGATTGCTGCCTGAGTGACCATGGCCATCTTTTGAGTAAGCTGCTCTCTGTCTTCCTTTCAAATCTTTAGAACCTCCCAGCTTTATCAGGGAGCTGAAGCCTGTGGAAGTAGTGAAAGACAGTGATGTGGAGCTGGAATGTGAAGTTACAGGGACACCTCCATTTGAAGTCACTTGGCTGAAGAATAACAAGGAAATCCGAAGTGGCAAAAAATACACACTGAGTGACAGAGTATCAGTGTTTAGTCTCCATATAACCAAGTGTGATCCTTCAGACACTGGCGAATACCAGTGCATTGTGGCTAATGAAGCGGGGAGTTGCTCCTGCAGTGCGAGGGTTGCCCTGAAAGGTCAGTTCTACATAAGCAGGCTGCCCAGTAAACGCTCCAAATGCCCTTTACTGTAATGATGAAGTGGAGGAGTTAAAATATGCCTCCTTTTTCATTTTCTCTTATTAACCACAGAACCACCATCATTCATCAAGAAGATAGAAAATGTCACCACTGTCTTGAAGAGTTCTGCCGTCTTTCAGAGTACCGTGGCAGGCTCGCCCCCCATTTCTATAACCTGGCTGAAGGATGATCAGATTCTTGATGAAGATGACAATGTCCATATTTCATTTGTGAACAGTGTAGCCACACTGCAAGTCAGAAGTGTGGACAATGGACACAGTGGGAGATACACGTGTCAAGCCAAGAATGAGTCAGGAGTGGAGAGGTGTTTTGCTTTTCTCTTAGTGCAAGGTGTGTGAGCTCTTCCCTTTCAATATTAGTCTATGCTGATATAGTTACAAGCACACATTAGATCTTGTAGAATTATCAATGTAACTCATTCACATTTTCATTCTTATCACAGAACCTGCTCAAATCATAGAGAAAGCTAAGTCAGTCGATGTCACCGAGAAAGACCCAGTAACCCTGGAGTGTGTTGTGGCTGGAACTCCAGAACTCAAAGTGAAATGGCTTAAAGATGGCAAACAAATTGTACCCAGCCGATATTTTTCAATGAGTTTTGAAAATAATGTGGCTAGTTTCAGGATTCAGTCAGTAATGAAGCAAGACAGTGGTCAGTATACTTTCAAGGTGGAAAACGACTTTGGAAGCAGTAGTTGTGATGCCTACCTGAGAGTGTTAGGTGTGTATCTTTGCTCCTATCAGATTCCAGTATGTTATGTCTTCTAAGCAAATAGCAATAGATTAATGAATGTGTTTTGATGTTTGCATTGGGCAGATGAAAATATTCCTCCATCATTCACCAAAAAGTTAACTAAAATGGATAAAATGCTGGGCTCCTCTATTCACATGGAGTGCAAAGTTTCTGGCTCACTTCCTATTAGTGCTCAGTGGTTCAAAGATGGAAAAGAAATCTCTACAAGTGCAAAATACAGGCTTGTGTGTCATGAGAACACTATGTCTCTGGAAGTTAATAATCTGGAACTGGAAGATACTGCAAATTACACATGCAAGGTGTCCAACATAGCAGGAGATAATGCCTGCAGTGGCATCTTAACAGTGAAAGGTTAGAGCTTCTTTATCTCTTCTTATTTTCTTTGTGAGTACTTTGAAAATGTATTACTCTTACCCTTGTATACTTTAGAGCTAAAGTCTCAATAATTCTATTTTTTCTATGTATATTCATTAAGTTCAAGAAATACTCAGCCATTACCTCTCTTCATTAGTGTTTTCTTGTATGCCCATAAAACTGATTGAGAATTTGTTCAATCGTGACTCCACATGAGTCAGCTACAAGGAATATCAACATCTCTCTCTCTTAAAATCTATAGAACCACCAAGCTTCCTAGTGAAACCCGAACGCCAACAAGCCATACCTGATTCTACAGTGGAATTCAAGGCAGTGCTCAAAGGAACACCACCATTTAAAATAAAGTGGTTTAAGGACGATGTGGAACTTGCCTCTGGACCTAAGTGTTTTATTGGCTTAGAAGGGTCAACTAGCTTCTTAAATCTCTACTCAGTGGATGCTTCCAAGACTGGACAATATACTTGCCAAGTTACCAACGATGTTGGTAGCGACTCTTGTACTACGACGTTGCTTGTGACAGGTGTGCAGGTTTGGTTGTTGTATGTTTCTGTGTGACCTCTGGCACTGGTTCTTTCTGTCTTCTGTTAGTGTCTTTCTGTGTCTTTCTAACACAACAGACTATTTTCCAGACATTGTTCATGTTTTTCTTCTTGTGATATTCTACCTTTTGTTATTCATTTCTGTTCCCTCACAATCTCTTTCCTGACTCTCTAGAACCACCCAAGTTTGTAAAGAAACTAGAAGCATCCAAGATAGTGAAAGCAGGTGACTCCACACGACTTGAATGCAAGATAACTGGATCTCCAGAAATCAGAGTTGTGTGGTACAGAAACGAACATGAGCTCCCAGTCAGTGATAAATACCAAATGACTTTCATCGACTCAGTGGCTGTCCTGCAGATGAACAATCTTGGTACTGAGGACAGTGGAGATTTTATTTGTGAGGCTCAGAATCCTGCTGGAAGCACAAGCTGCAGTACCAAGTTTATAGTAAAAGGTAGAAACTTCATTCTTATGTTCTTCGTGAATTGAAATGCGCCTTCCTCTTTCCTGATAATCATAGCTCCTTATTCTTTAGTGCTATTTTAGTTTCCATTTCAGATCACAGAATAGTTTTCTGAGCTAGCATTATTTCTCTTTTTAGACATTTATTTCTTCTTAAGCTGAAATTACCTATTTCAAATGATTGAGATATTTTTCTAATTATTCCAAGCCTTGATTCCTATCACCTCAACACATGGACCAAGCATCAACTCAACTAGTTTGGAAATATGTCCACAAATAAATATACATTTAAAAAATTCTTTTGCTTTCAATCAACTTACAGATATATTATCACCCTCACAATAATCTATATCATAATCACAAAGAATACTTACTACATATAAGCAGCATGCAAGCAGCACAGGTTCTAAATTACATTTTTAAAAGGACAACAATTTTTTCCTTCTTTCTCAGGAATCAATTCCTATCTTTAAAGATATGATTATACTTTGGTACAAATAGTGCCGCTATTTTCTGCTGCCATAACCATTTTTGAAATGAAAGATTTAGATTAGAATTATTGTGGTAACTGCCAAATATCTCAGTTGCAAAGCACATATGAAAAATTTAATTCCTATGCCAAAATTTCAGACCTCATGCATATAATACTTATTAGGTGTTTTCAAATTAACTATCCATCTTTGTAGTCCAAGATACATTAGTAAGGTAGAATAGACAGAACACTGAATTTGCTCAATCATGACATCCAAGATTTATGTGGATTCTTTACCATCTGACTGTCTTGTAAACATTAATGGCCTGTCTGAGGCTGTTATTCCTCAATAGTAATAGCACTGGACACTACTGTACTTACTGTTACAGGGTCTTAAACCTATCTTCCAGTTTAAAAGCAAAGCAAATAAAAATTTCTTATTCTATGAAACAGCCCGGTTCATGACACATTTTTGTTTCTTACAGAACCACCTGTTTTTAGCAGCTTTGCTCCTGTGGTAGAAACACTTAAAAATGCTGAAGTTAGCCTTGAATGTGAACTTTCGGGAACACCACCATTTGAGGTGGTATGGTACAAAGACAAACGGCAACTCCGAAGCAGCAAGAAATACAAGATTGCATCTAAAAACTTCCATGCAAGTATTCACATCCTCAATGTGGACTCTTCAGACATCGGTGAATACCACTGCAAAGCACAGAATGAAGTGGGAAGTGATACTTGCATTTGCACTGTAACACTGAAAGGTAAGCATTTCTCTTGCACATGGCAGACATATCAGGAATGCGCAAAAACTTTTTTCTCTTCCGTTATCTGGATCATCTTCCAACAATCTCTACCCATCTTTTCCTGTTCAGAACCTCCCAGATTTGTTTCCAAACTGAACAGCCTCACTGTTGTAGCTGGTGAACCTGCTGAATTACAAGCATCCATAGAAGGCACCCAGCCAATTTCTGTCCAGTGGCTTAAAGAGAAAGAAGTGGTTAGAGAGAGTGAAAACATCAGAATTACATTTGTGGAAAATGTTGCGACTCTGCAGTTTGCAAAAGCAGAGCCAGCTGATGCTGGAAAGTATATCTGCCAAATCAAGAACGACGGTGGAATGAGGGAAAACTTGGCCACCCTGACTGTATTAGGTTGGTACAACAGTTCCCTGAGAGAAGCATGCCAAATGCCGGGATGACTTATATGCAGTATCTCTTGGTCTAAATTTCTCCTAGACCTGCATTGATTCTAACCTACTTGGAAGGTTAAGGAAAAGACCTAGTTGACCTTTCAAACTCTCTTCTCTGTTTCTGTGATTCTAACAAATTTAGCCATCTATGTTTTGTGTGTGTGTGTGTGTGTTCTACATTTTTTTGATAGATGAGCAAACACAAATCTCAATTATCTGTTCATGTTTCATGTCTAAGCATGAAACAATTGGGAGTGCAGTATGTGCTACTAGAAAATTTTGGCTTTTTATAGTCATCAAACTGACAAGAACTCCACAAAGATAAATGTTTGATACAAAAGACTTGCACTTTCAACATTGGGCATCTTAAATTTCAACTTAGTGACTCTTTGGATAAATCTTTTGCACCTAAAAGTAGAGCAAAAATATCAAATAATTCATAACAGCAGGTAGCCTCTGCTACCTGAAGGTCAAATGTAAAGCAATACACATTGTCTAATGTACATTGTCTAAAATGCTTTGGAGTTTACTAAAGTACAAATATGTATTTCTTAATCATGATTATAACTTCATGGCTAAATGCAGTTATGAAATCATATGTTGAAATCAGTCAATCAGAGAAGCTTAACCTAACATCTCACTGGAGAAACAATTTTGATGAATTTGATGATAGACAGTATACATCCAGAGCCTGACAGATGCATATCATGTTGCATTTCAGAGCCTGCAGTCATTGTCGAGAAGGCAGGACCGATGACAGTGACTGTGGGAGAAACGTGTACCCTGGAGTGTAAGGTGGCCGGCACGCCCGAGCTGTCGGTCGAATGGTACAAGGATGGAAAGCTGTTGACCAGCAGTCAAAAGCATAAATTTAGTTTTTACAACAAAATCTCCTCCTTAAAGATTCTCTCCGTTGAAAGGCAAGATGCAGGCACTTACACTTTCCAGGTTCAAAACAATGTGGGAAAGAGCAGCTGTACGGCTGTGGTTGACGTTTCAGGTCAGTTCTGGCATCTTCCTCCAGTTGCTTCTGCAAACTCCTTTTACAAATTTTCCTTCTTTCACATCTCTTTCAAACATGATGAGTCTCTTGCCTTTCTTCTTACAGACCGGATGGTTCCTCCCTCATTCACACGAAGACTGAAAGATACCGGTGGGGTCCTGGGTACCTCTTGCATCTTGGAATGCAAAGTAGCTGGATCATCACCTATCTCTGTTGCCTGGTTTCATGAGAAAACAAAGATCGTCAGTGGAGCAAAATACCAAACCACCTTCTCAGATAATGTCTGCACACTGCAGTTGAATTCTCTGGACTCATCAGACATGGGCAACTACACATGTGTGGCTGCTAATGTTGCTGGGTCTGATGAATGTCGTGCATTGTTGACTGTACAAGGTCAGTGTTAGACAATTTGGTAAAGAAGTTCTTACAATTTCCCTTTTGGATACATTTCCAGTTTGACACACTTTCAAAAGCACTCTTGTTTTTCGTTCAAAATTACAGCTAAAGCCAAGGTTCATGGAACCTTTTGTTTTTGTCTGTGCAGAACCACCCTCTTTTGTAAAAGAACCTGAATCTTTGGAAGTACTCCCGGGCAAAAACGTAACCTTCACAAGTGTTATCAGAGGAACCCCTCCATTCAAGGTCGGCTGGTTCCGAGGAGCCAGAGAGCTGGTAAAAGGAGACAGGTGTAACATCTATTTCGAAGACACCGTGGCAGAACTGGAGTTATTTAATATTGATGTCTCTCAGAGTGGGGAATATACATGCGTGGTTTCTAACAATGCTGGCCACACCTCCTGTACTACACGTCTCTTTGTAAAAGGTTTGCTCAATTGCATTCATTCTTCCTATTCTCTGTATACAGACATCTTTGGTGTGTGTGTGTGTGTGTGTGTGTGTGTGTGTGTGTGTTTAACTGCTGTGTTTTGTCACTTACCAGAACCAGCTGCATTTGTGAAGAAATTAAGCGATCATTCGGTAGAGCCGGGGAAGTCCATCATTCTGGAGGGCACCTACAGTGGAACGTTGCCCATTTCAGTCACCTGGAAAAAGGACGGTTTCAACATATCTCCATCTGAAAGATGCAGCATAGTCACGACAGAGAAAACGTGCATCCTGGAAATTTTGAATAGCACAAAAAGAGATGCAGGACACTATTCCTGTGAGATCGAAAATGAGGCAGGAAGGGATGTCTGTGACGCTCTGGTATCTACATTAGGTGTGTTGTTCTATTCTCTTAATAGTGTGTGTTCATCTCGTGTGTAACTTGAAGCATGGTTTTGTTTGGTTTTCCTTTAATTCCATGTGTTGATTGTGAGCCTTTCTTCTCTAGAACCACCTTATTTTGTTACGGAACTGGAACCTTTGGAGGCAGCAGTTGGAGATACAGTGTCTTTGCAATGCCAAGTTGCTGGGACACCAGAAATTACAGTGTCTTGGTACAAAGGAGACACCAAGTTACGGTCCACTCCTGAGTACAGGACCTATTTTACAAACAATGTGGCCACGCTTGTTTTTAATAAAGTGGACATCAACGACAGTGGAGAGTACACATGTACAGCAGAAAATAGTATAGGAACTGCTTCTTCCAAGACTGTCTTTAGAATTCAAGGTGATGATATTATTTTAGACAATAAGAAAATTTCATTCTTTTCCCTTATTTTAACTATTTTATCTTTAGGGGGAATTTTCCATTTCAGCCACTAATGCAGCAGGTATTACTTGTCTTCCTACAGAGCGCCAGCTCCCACCTTCTTTTGCAAGACAACTAAAGGACGTTGAGCAAACCGTTGGGCTACCTGTCACACTCACATGCCGTCTAAATGGTTCCTCACCTATCCAAGTATGCTGGTATAGAGATGGGGTACTTTTAAGAGATGATGAGAACCTACAGACATCATTCGTGGATAATGTAGCGACTTTGAAAATTTCGCAAACTGATCTGAGTCACTCTGGCCAGTATTCCTGCTCAGCCTCCAACCCCCTCGGGACAGCATCTTCTAGTGCTAGACTGACAGCCAGAGGTTCGTTCCCATGTCAATCTTGCTCTTTGAAAACCATGGCTTATTTCATTGTCCAGGTAGAAAAGGCCAATAGAAAAAAACCAAAACTATACACATTGCCTTCTCTTCTCATCTTCTAGAACCTAAGAAATCTCCCTTCTTTGACATCAAGCCTGTATCAATAGATGTGATTGCTGGAGAAAGTGCTGATTTTGAGTGCCACGTTACTGGTGCTCAACCAATGCGAATCACTTGGTCCAAAGACAACAAAGAGATTCGTCCTGGAGGAAACTACACAATCACTTGTGTGGGCAACACTCCCCACCTGAGAATCCTTAAAGTAGGCAAAGGAGATACCGGTCAATACACTTGTCAAGCAACCAACGATGTCGGCAAAGACATGTGTTCAGCTCAACTCAGTGTAAAAGGTATCATTTCACCACACTTATTAATATGTATTCTTTATCATATCTGTGTAATTGTTTTCTTAAAGTTTCCTTAATTTTTAAATGTTTGAGGTGGACTAATTGATTGCATTAGAATTTGTATGTCCATGCCAGAAGCAACATTAGCCGAAGTTTTGTTTCTTCTTTATATTGTTCTTTTAGTGTATTTCAAGTGTAATCTTACTGTAGCATATTGTTTAGTTAAAGTTTGTTAAATGTTGTCTTGACTAACCACTCGTCTTTTGCACGTTTTTCAGTTATATAATATTCTGATTTATCATTATTAAGTGACAGTGATCAAATATATCTACGATGTGTTAACCAGCTTTAGCTTATACTATCCAGTCTATGGTGAATCAACTAAATCCTCTATCAAAATACTAAAAGATCATTTAGTAGAACAGAGAATTTATTTTATCGCAAAATTATTAAAAAGTATATTCTTAATAATAAACCAGTTTAAATATGAACTGATAGGCTCTTCCACTGCAAACATAAGTGATTTTAACAAGCAACTACCCTTTACTGACTCTCTCCTTCGGTTTACTAGAACCTCCAAAGTTTGTTAAGAAATTAGAAGCTTCAAAAGTTGCCAAGCAGGGAGACTCAATCCAACTGGAATGTAAGATAAGTGGTTCCCCAGAAATCAAAGTCTCGTGGTTCCGAAACGACAGCGAACTTCATGAAAGCTGGAAATACAACATGTCGTTCACCGACTCCATCGCGCTGCTTACCATCAACGAGGCCAGCGCCGAGGACAGTGGTGACTACATCTGCGAAGCTCACAATGGCGTGGGCGACGCCAGCTGCAGCACAGCCCTGAAAGTCAAAGGTTAGGCCCACGATGCTTCTTCCTTCTCCCCTGACTTGGATTCCTTCTTAGTGATGCAGTGATATCTAACATAAAAGGGCTGGTTAAGGTTATGTGCTTGCAACTCTTAGTTTTTATGAATTTTCACCTCTTGTGTCAGGCTGTGTTGTCCTTCGGCCACACTGGTCATTCTTCATGATCCTTCAGTCATAGATTCGAGACAGTGGAAATGTAGAACCTAGGATTTGTGCTTCTTTCTGGTAAGCACATGTCCTCATCACGTCTCCTCTTTTTTTCCTGCTAGCACCTCCTGTTTTCACGCAGAAGCCTCCTCCGATAGGATCCCTTCAGGGTTCTGATGTGATCCTCCAATGTGAGATTTCGGGAACCCCCCCATTTGAAGTGGTATGGGTGAAAGATCGCAAGCAAGTTCGGAGCAGCAAGAAATTTAAAGTTACTTCGAAGAATTTTGATACAAGTCTTCATATCCTTAATCTTGAGGCCTCGGACCTTGGGGAATATCACTGCAAAGCTAGTAACGAGGTGGGAAGTGACACCTGTGTTTGCACTGTCAAGTTCAAAGGTTTGTATACTTGGATACAAAAACATATACCTCTTCCTTTAATCTCTTCTTGCTTGACTAATTAATAATCTATGTGGCTGTGAGTCTCCGTTTTCCCTTCTAACCATGGCTTTCTTTCGCTAGAACCTCCACGATTCGTGAAAAAGCTAAGTGACACATCAACCCTTATCGGAGACTCTGTTGAGTTACGGGCTGTAGTGGAAGGCTTCCAGCCAATTTCTGTTGTCTGGCTGAAAGATAAAGGTGAAGTCATCAGAGAAACTGAAAACATTCGGATTTCATTCATTGATAATGTTGCATCTCTCCAGCTAATAAGCCCAGAAGCATCTAATTCTGGAAAATATGTGTGCCAAATCCAAAACGATGCCGGAAAGAGAGAATGTTCTGCAGTCCTAACTGTACTAGGTTAGTCACAAAGCACAACCTGTGGGGGGAAAAAATTAAGTGAATTCACCTCTGATCATTTTCTGCAAATACTCTTCTTATCCGATAATTACATGGGCAGCAACTTGTTGGAAAGCTGACTTTAGTTTTGATGCAATATGCTTCTTCTTTTAGAACCAGCCAGAATCATAGAGAAGCCAGAGCCCATGACTGTCACCACTGGAAATCCTTTTGCATTAGAGTGTGTAGTGGCTGGAACACCCGAACTCTCAGTCAAGTGGTTTAAAGATGGAAGAGAATTATCTGCAGACAGCAAGCATCACATTACATTTGTCAAAAATGTGGCTTCTCTTAAGATTCCCAGTGTAGAAATGAGTGACAAGGGCTTGTATAGCTTCGAAGTGAAAAACAGTGTTGGCAAAAGCAACTGCACTGTATCTGTTCATGTTTCGGGTAAGTGAAATGAGATTTTTTATAAATATACCATCTTTTCCTGGGAGGAAAAAAGACTATAAGGCTTATCTTTAAATGAAACACTGCCCGTCCCCACACAGATCGCGTTGTGCCTCCTTCCTTCATTCGCAAGTTGAAGGACATCAGTGCTGTCGTGGGCACCAAGGCGGTTTTGGAGTGCAGAGTCGCTGGCTCAGCCCCGATTTCAGTCGGCTGGTTTCAGAATGGAAATGAGATTGTCAGTGGGCCCAAATGTCAGTCCAGCTTTTCAGAAAACGTCTGCACTTTGAACCTGAGCTTGCTGGAGCCCTCTGACACGGGGACGTACACCTGCGTGGCTGCCAATGTCGCTGGCTCAGACCAGTGCTCTGCAGTTCTGACTGTCCAAGGTCAGTGGCCAGGTCGGGGTGCTGCTTCTCTACCAGCTCGTCCACCTGTCTTAGTGCTTTTCTTGTCTGGGATTCTTTTATTCTGTCTTCATTCTTAGTCTCAGTCCCTGTTCTTAAGTAGCAACCACACTTCTCACTTGGATTCTGTTCTCTTCCCCTCCCCTTGGGATATCTAGAACCTCCATCTTTTGAACAAATCCCTGATTCTGTGGAAGTGTTGCCTGGAACGAGCCTCACATTCGCCAGCGTCTTTAGAGGCACCCCTCCCTTCAAGGTCAAGTGGTTTAAAGGCAGCCGGGAGCTTGTGTCCGGAGAGTCATGCACCATCTCCCTGGAGGATTTCATCACAGAGCTGGAGCTGTTGGAAGTGGAGCCGCTGCAGAGTGGGGACTATTCCTGCCTGGTGACCAATGATGCTGGCAGCGCTTCCTGCACCGCACATCTTTTTGTGAAAGGTTTGCTCTTCTCTCCAACTCCTGTATCCTTTTGAAATTCTCCTCGGTCTTCACGCAAAGCTGTAACTTTACCCACCTGTTTTCCCCTATAGAACCAGCCACGTTTGTGAAGCGATTGGCTGATTTCAGTGTTGAGACAGGAAGCCCCATCGTTCTGGAGGCCACGTTCACTGGCACCCCACCTATCTCTGTGAGCTGGATGAAGAACGAGTATGCTCTTGAGCAGTCTCAGAGCTGCAGTATTACCATGACAGAAAAATCTACAATACTGGAAATTCTTGAGAGCACAGTAGAGGATTATGCACAGTACACTTGCCTGATAGAAAATGAGGCTGGACAAGATATTTGTGATGCTGTGGTGTCTGTCTTAGGTGTGGTATCTCTTTTTACCATTTTCCTTCTTTGTCTTTGACAACACCCTCTTTTGGTTAGTAAGATGGAGTGATTGATCACCATTCTTTGTGTCTTAGAACCACCTTATTTTATTGAACCTCTGGAACATGTTGAAGCAGCCATTGGTGAACCTGTAACCTTACAGTGCAAAGTGGACGGAACCCCAGAAATTAGAATTTCTTGGTATAAAGAACACACAAAGCTACGATCAGCTCCAGCATATAAAATGCAATTCAAGAATAATGTTGCCTCCTTAGTCATCAACAAAGTGGACCACAGTGATGTGGGAGAGTACACGTGCAAGGCAGAAAACAGTGTGGGCGCGGTCGCCACATCCTCTGTGCTTGTTATCAAAGGTGATGATGCTTTTATTTATCAACTCTTGCTGTGTGTTGACAGATTCATTTCTTAACATCAAGTATGTTGTAGAAGCTTTCTCTCTTTAATTAAGGGTTATCTGTAACTTCCTTACAGAGCGCAAACTTCCACCTTCCTTTGCAAGAAAGCTGAAAGACGTTCAGGAGATTCTTGGCTTCCCTGTTGCCTTTGAATGTCGCATCAATGGTTCAGAACCTCTTCAAGTGTCTTGGTACAAGGATGGGGTCCTTTTGAAAGATGACTCTAATTTGCAAACATCTTTTGTTCATAATGTAGCAACTCTTCAGATTTTGCAAACTGACCAGAGTCACATTGGTCAGTACAATTGCTCTGCATCTAATCCTCTTGGGACAGCTTCATCCAGTGCCAAGCTCATTCTCTCAGGTGAGTAACTCGTCACATTAACCTCTTCACTGCCAAGCAACTTCTCTGTTTCGAGTCACCATGGGACAGGTGCCATGTGGTTTTTTTCTCCTTGCCTGGAGCATGGTAACTGAAATCACCATGTTGGTCTTCCTTCTTTCCAGAACATGAAGTGCCTCCTTTCTTTGATCTAAAACCTGTATCAGTTGATCTTGCTCTGGGAGAAAGTGGTTCTTTTAAATGTCATGTCACTGGGACTGCACCAATCAAAATCACCTGGGCCAAAGATAACCGAGAGATTCGCCCCGGCGGCAACTACAAGATGACTCTGATTGAAAATACGGCCACTCTGACTGTACTCAAAGTGGCCAAAGGCGATGCTGGGCAGTATACCTGCTATGCCAGCAATGTTGCTGGAAAAGACTCTTGCTCTGCTCAGCTGGGTGTACAAGGTACTTGTTAGAGAGAAAAACCAAGATCTCTTATAGTCTTAGTGTCTTAAAGTATAAAGGGGTGGGTTTTCTTGGAAACCATTTAGAATGATTAGTAATAGGGCTTGGGGAATGTAGCTCAGTGGTAGAACACCTGAGTGTCATGTGATCTTTAGCATAGACCCCCCACACACACACCCCAAAAGAAGAAGAAGAAGAAGAAAGTACTAAATAGATCAAGAGCCTTCCAAATAGGGACAAATTTTTCTTTATTTTAAAAATATAAAACTGGAAAAATCTCTTTTGAAAGTCTACAAGTAGAGACTGAGACAAAAATGACAAAAATTTCATGTAATTGAAAGAAAACCCCAGTTGGAAAGAAGTTGCTACAGGACAAAAAATGTTAAATGACCAATTTTCCACGATACTAAAAAAAAGAATGGATTTTCTTCCTTGTAAGATATCTTAAAAGCCCAAACTATGAATTATTCAAGAGGAATCTAAACTAGTTATGAGGTCAATTTCTTTTCTTCCACTAGCCCAGCTTTCTTAATAGTGGAAGTCTGGAGGCTGGGAAATAAGGACATCATTATGGAAAATAAAAACATTATGATGCTATCATCAGAGATTAAATACTCTATTCAATGCATGCTGATCTAACCCATTAGAGCATCTTTAAGTGGGCATAGTTTACAAGTGCTTTAAAATTAAAATAGAATTTGATTCAGCAAACCTGTTTTCTATAACATATAGTTAATCATTTTTACCTCTTCAAGCCTGAATATTTTATCATTTTTTCTTCTACTTCAGAAGGAAAGTATGAAGGTTGTAGCAATCTGTTTAAAACCTATTAAGATAATGGTACATGAAAAATATGAACATACCTGACCCCCTTTGGTGTGGCTGTTCATGTTAATAGCTGATCTCCTTACCAGCTGTCAGAAACAGCCTTCCACTGTTTCTCATGAAGAAAACTCCGTTTCCTTGTGAACTTCAGAGGGCTTCTATGCTGCTGACTCTGATCATGGCACTAGAAAAAAGTGACTCACTGAGAAAGACAATTGATAGTGTACTGTCTTTTCCTCTTTACTTTAGCCATAATACTTGACATGGGTCCTTACAAGCAATAATTTTATTTTAGGGATTTTCTATGTAGGTTCCACTTTGCAATTTTTCCTTGAACTTCACCAAATGCATTTGTTTTCTGAAGCTGAAGTCTTTGGTAACAGAGAGTCCTTTCTCAATGATATGCGTCTTTTCTTTCCCTTATCCTGGGTTTTTCTTCTTGATTCCACAGAACCACCTAGGTTCATTAAGAAGCTGGAACCTTCACGCATTGTGAAGCAGAATGAATCCACAAGATATGAGTGCAAAATAGGAGGATCCCCAGAAATCAAAGTTTTATGGTACAAAGATGAGACTGAAATTCAAGAGAGCAGTAAGTTCAGAATGTCATTCGTGGACTCAGTGGCAGTGCTGGAAATGCATGGTCTCGGCGTGGAAGACACTGGTGACTACACATGCGAGGCCCGCAATGCAGCAGGCAGTGCAAGCAGCAGCACTTCCTTGAAAGTCAAAGGTAAGAAGACCTGACTCTGCCTTTGCCCCTTCCCAGTACCCTCCTCTCTGGTTGTCCTCTCCATTCTCTAACTCTCTACTGATGTTTTAAAATTGTTTAGGGATATGCCAAAAAAATGAAAGAGCGTTTTTTTTTTTTTCATTCTGTTAGCAACAAAAATGTAGTCTTACCTTTAACTATAAACTTCCAGAATCTATCCTAATTTTCCTTTTCTCCTGCTGTAGAACCACCCATTTTCCGCAAAAAGCCTTCCCCCGTTGAGACACTTAAAGGAGCTGACGTTCACCTGGAATGTGAACTGCAGGGTACGCCCCCATTCCAAGTTTCTTGGCATAAAGACAAGAGAGAACTTAGGAGCAGCAAGAAGTACAAGATAATGTCTGAAAACTACCTGACCAGTATCCACATCCTGAATGTTGATGCTGCTGACATTGGGGAATATCAGTGCAAAGCCACAAACGATGTGGGCAGTGACACTTGCATTGGTTCTGTCACTCTGAAAGGTGAGACTTTCTTCTCTTCTGCTTGCTATTTTTCTTCTAAGTTTAGTACTGTATTGCCCCTCTTAGCTATTGCTTTATCTTTGCATCACTAGCAGTCATCTCTAGATTTCACTTTCCAAATCCCTTCACCTTCTGAATCTGTTTAGTCTACTTCCTTTTTCTAAATCCTACCAAATGTACTTTTAGCCAATGGGTTTCCATTAGACTTAGAAAGCTAATAAGATAAGATATTCTGCTTTTTCTACTAAATACATATTCTTACATGCCTGATCCCCTCCTCTGATAAGCGTTTTCTTAAGAAACAAAAGTAACACACATCATCACTAGCTTGAGTCTGAACTTCCATAATTACAGAAACACACTACCACGTTTTAAAGCCCTGGCTTGCTTCTTTTCCCACCAGCGCCACCGAGATTTGTGAAGAAGCTCAGTGACATTTCTACCATCACTGGGGAAGGAGCACAGTTGCAAGCCATTGTTGAAGGCGCTGAACCAATCTCAGTGGTGTGGTTCAAAGACAAGGGAGAAGTTGTACGTGAAAGTGACAACATATGGATTTCTTACTCAGAAAACATTGCAACCCTGCAATTTTCAAGAACAGAACCAGCCAATTCTGGGAAATACACCTGTCAAATCAAAAATGACGCTGGAATGCAGGAGTGCTTTGGCACGCTGTCCGTTCTCGGTGAGTACAAATAGGATGTCATCAGGAAGACAAGACATGTGCTTTACCAGGATGTATTTTTTTTTAGCTCTTTTTTTTTCCTAATTTGATTTTAAAATATGGTGCAACTTCCATCTCATTTCAGAGCCTGCAGCAATTGTGGAAAAACCAGAACCCATAAAGGTTACTACAGGAGACACCTGTACCTTGGAGTGTACCGTAGCTGGCACACCCGAGCTCACTACTAAGTGGTTTAAAGATGGAAAAGAACTGACAAGTGACAGCAAATACAAAATAAGCTTCTTCAACAAAGTTTCTGGCCTTAAAATAATCAATGTGGCACCCGGTGACAGCGGAGTCTACACTTTTGAGGTGCAAAACACTGTTGGCAAAGACAGCTGCACGGCCACAGTTCAAGTTTCAGGTTGGTTGACTGGGCTTCTTTCTTGTTCATCATTATAATAATGTAGTTCCTGAGGTTTATGGGTGCTTACGGAAAGCCCCGTCTTCTATAATGTAATGCAAGTCTGACATCTTTTGATTCATTGAAATCAGAGCTAATGTAACTATAGAGTTAAAAGAAAACCTTGTTCAAAAGTTGTATCCTTTGTTTGGGTGGGGGGGATCCAAAATAGTGGTAGGAGTAAATCTAATCCTGATTAAGGGTAATGGGATTTTCTACTAGCACTTGTGCTGGAATAAGTCACCATGTTTTCAGTCACAACAACAGAAATCTCTATGAAGTCAATCTGATACCCTACTCACTGATTCTCCAAGCTTTCTGTTGTGTAACCCATAGAGAACATTTAGATATTCTTACAAGACAGCCAAACAAGTCTAGGGATAGTCTACCAAAAAGACAATTCTCTCTTCAAGTCATTTTATAACTGATGATCCTTGTTTCTTTGCTCTGTTTTTAAATCATATTCAGACCGAATTGTTCCTCCTTCCTTCACGAGAAAATTGAAAGAGGCAAAGGGTCTATCAGGTTCCTCTGTTGTCATGGAGTGCAAAGTCTATGGATCACCACCAATCTCTGTCTCCTGGTTCCACGAAGGGAATGAGATCAGCAGTGGGAGGAAGTACCAGACCACATTGACCGACAACACTTGTGCTTTAACTGTAAACATGCTAGAAGACTCTGATGCTGGTGACTACACATGCATAGCTACGAATGTAGCTGGTTCTGATGAATGCAGTGCTCCTTTGACTGTCAGAGGTTTGTTTAAAATACAGTAAAATAGAACCACATTTGATCAGTTACTGAGCTTCTTATCACAGATGACAAATTTTTAACCTTGGGATATGTGCTTTTGTGTTTAGAGCCACCATCTTTTGTGCAGAAACCTGATCCCATGGATGTCTTAACTGGGACCAACGTAACTTTCACCAGCATCATAAAGGGAACACCACCATTCAGCGTTAGCTGGTTCAAGGGTAGCAGTGAGCTGGTACCTGGGGCCAGGTGCAATGTGACTTTGCAGGATATGGTGGCTGAATTAGAGCTGTTTGATGTGGATATGTCCCAAAGTGGAGAATATACTTGCATAGCTAGTAATGAAGCCGGTAGGGCTTCTTGTACAACACATCTCTTCGTAAAAGGTTTGTTTACTTCTCCATATTTATAAAATTATGTGTTTCTGGATGTGTGGTTGTGTTCATGTTTTCAATTTGTTTACTCTAGCACCAGCAAAATTTGTGAAGAGGCTCAATGATTACAGCATAGAGAAAGGAAAACCTCTCATCCTAGAGGGGCTATTTACTGGAACTCCTCCCATTTCGGTTACATGGAAGAAAAATGGCATCAATGTCACTCCTTCTCAGAGATGTAACATAACCACGACTGAAAAGTCAGCAATCCTGGAAATTTCAAGTAGCACCATAGAGGATTCAGGACAATACAATTGCTACATTGAAAATGCTTCTGGAAAAGACTCTTGTTCAGCACAAATTTTGATATTAGGTTTGTTATGATTACACATTCAGATCTTTGTATACAAGCAGTGCTCTGACATGCCCCCTTCATGGCTTTTGTCTCTCTTGGCTGCAGAACCACCGTATTTTGTCAAACAGTTGGAACCCGTTAAGGTGACGGTTGGAGATTCTGCCTCTTTACAATGCCAACTTGCTGGAACCCCTGAGATTGGAGTATCTTGGTATAAAGGAGATACAAAACTGAGACCCACTGCTACCTGCAAAATGCATTTTAGGAACAATGTTGCTACCCTGGTTTTCACTCAGGTTGACACTCATGACAGTGGAGAATACATCTGCAGAGCAGAAAACAGTGTGGGAGAAGTTTCTTCATCAACTTTCCTTACTGTTCAAGGTGATAACCATATCTGATGAATGTGTGCTTATTTTGAGCAAGACTTATATCTGGTGATATGAGGGAAATCTTCCAAATTATACATTTTCTGCTTCATTTCATCTACAATTAGTAGCTTATCCTTTTCTATGTCCTTTACAGAAAGAGATGACTCATCAGTTGCAGAGATCATACAATCATTTGCCTCTCTCTAGTTAATTTCTCTTTAAGAAAAATAAGTGACCATATATGTTAAAATTCCACCCAATAAGTGCCTCATTTGAATTGCTAGGAGGAAATCTTAAAAGTAGAATGATCTGTTCATGCCCCAAGATATGCCTTAAGCTAGTTAATATCTCTATTGGCTTACAGCCTTTTTTTTTTTTTTTGTAGTTCCTACTATACAAACTTCAGCTCCAAAAGTCTGCAAACTTTCTCTATTCCAAGTTAATTCAAGACCTGCTAATGTTTCCTGATAGTTTTATGGGAACCCTTCATATATTTGTGAGAATAATATTTTATAAATTAAAAGTATACAGGGTTATTCATTGCTTTTATCTTGTTCTTACAGAGCAAAAGCTTCCACCATCATTTTCTCGACAACTGAGAGATATGCAAGAAACAGTTGGATTGCCAGTTGTTTTTGATTGTGCCATCCATGGATCGGAACCTATCTCAGTGTCTTGGTATAAGGATGGCAGGCCGCTGAAAGACAGTGCAAATGTACAAACATCATTTTTAGACAACATAGCCACTCTTAATATTTTCAAGACAGACAGGAGCCTTGCAGGCCAGTATACCTGCACAGCTACAAATCCCATTGGCTCAGCTTCTTCTAGTGCCAAACTCATCCTCACAGGTTTGTGGATTCCTAAACATCTGTATTTGTGATGGAAGATTTTGTTTAAAAAAATTTAGGGAGCATCCTGGGCCAAGAGCCTAAAACCTTGTCTTTGTGCTGTTCTTAGAGGGGAAGAACCCACCCTTCTTCAGTATACCCCTGGCCCCTGTGGATGCCGTGGTGGGGGAGAGTGCTGACTTTGAATGCCATGTCACTGGGACACAACCCATAAAAGTCATCTGGGCCAAAGACAACAGAGAGATCCGAAGCGGTGGGAACTACCAGATTAGTTATCTGGAAAATAGTGCTCACCTGACAATCCTCAAAGTGGACAAAGGTGACTCCGGGCAGTATACCTGCTATGCTGAGAATGAAGTCGGGCAAGACTCCTGTACAGCTCAGCTTAATATAAAAGGTATCGTTGGTTTTGCCTGGGGTCCAACAAAAGGTAGTCATTTTAGCATACAGCTTACTAAGTAGGAGTGCATTTTCATTGTAATGAATGAATTATAGGGTATCATTTTTTAAACAAATGACATGAAAATGTCTAAGGGAAATATGTTTCTGCTGAGAAAAAGTGATTTTTTTAAAAATATGTGTTTGCTAAAACTTTGTATGTCTTACCTAACCCTCAAACCACCCCCTAATTTTTACAAATCTCTGGTTCTATAAATGACACTAAATGTTTCTCATCATCCACTGCATAAATCAAAGAGCAGTTTAGAAAAAGCTCAGGAAAAGAAACAGAAATATTTAGCAACATACCCAAAAACCCTCATGTTAATAATCTACTTCTGGATTCTATTTCATTTATTTTTTAAAATGTCTTGCAGAACGGCTAACCCCACCAAGTTTCACTAAAAAGCTCTCAGAGACGGTTGAAGAAACAGAAGGGAATTCATTCAAACTAGAGGGGCATGTGGCTGGTTCCCAGCCTATCTCTGTTGCTTGGTACAAAAATAACGTAGAGCTGCATCCGACTGCTAACTGTGAGATAACTTTCAAGAACAACTCACTGCTGCTGCAGGTCAAGAAGGCGAGCATGGCGGATGCCGGCTTGTACACGTGCAAAGTGTCCAACGACGCGGGTTCTGCTCTGTGCACCTCCTCCATTGTCATCAAAGGTCAGTTATCTTCATGGCCCCTCAGTGTTCTGTTTATTTTCACTGCTATTAAATATCCATGTGCATTTCTTCTGACTTCTTCACCAAGGGCATTATAATTGGGCAAAAAAGGCATTATTTGGGTAGCCATCATTCTATGTACGTTTATACCAAAATCATATGACATATAATTTTAATTATGTGGCTCCCCAAAGTAGGTGTCACTTGATAAGCAGACTGATAATCTTAAGTCTCTCAATCATATACCTAAAATCCCCCCAGGTAGTGAAAACTCATGACCTGCTTTGAAATGTATCTGAGTGACATATATTTCTATGAAAAATGTTTTAAACTGTTCATCACCAAATAATGTGGCAGCTTTGAGTACTATGAGCTATAGTCTAAATCATTCCTTTTTTTAAAGTTTATTTTTAAAACATTTTCATTTAACATATATGGCATAAAGCTTCTGACTTGTAAGTGAATATTAATCCCAGTCCAAAGGGCAAAATTTTCTCTGAAAGAAACAAAAGATGGGTGGAAAAATATTGTATATATAAATGTACTATAAAAGATGCATTTAAATATAAGTCATCATTTAAGGCAAAGAAATAGGCCATGTTGTTTAAATTGATCTTCAGTAATTCTCTGGCCATAAAGGTTTAATCCAATTAATTACAATACAAATTCATCAAAATCACTTTCCAAACTAATTTCTTAGAGCAACTTGGAATTAGTTACCAACAGTGATGATCTGGTTGGCCAGCTCAGAATGCGTATTATTATTATTAATAATAATATTATTATTAGGTTACATCACTGCTAGGTTAATACTACTACTAGAGCTCATATTATTATTAGGTTACATCACTGATAGGTTAATACTACTGAGTGGTCTTAAAATTCAAATTCTGTCACTTATTTGATGGAATTGAAATACACTTAGTTTCAGTATGCTTAATGAAATCAAAAATGAGTTCTTGAAGTGGTTTATATTCATGATGGGCTTGCCATTGGGTAGATAAATGCTTCTTATAGAATCCTGAGGCTCTTCATAGAATTTTTAAAAGATTAGATGTCAGAAGTTGTAATCTTATAAGCATTTGCCTCATTTTTTTTATATGTAAGTCTCCAAATCACTGAATGAAACCATCACATAGCATTGAGGTGCATGCAGACTTCTTCTTATACAATTCATGCTTTCATCCTTAGCTTTCAGCCACGACTGAGCTTCAGCTCTTAATTCCTTTGGGCCTGAATTAAGATTTTAAATGCAACTTTAGTTGTATTTATTAGCTAAAAAATGAACATTGGAGAAAAATCTCATATTAAATTTTGGGCTCACGAATTGCTCAGATGTTGGCTTTTGTCCAAGAGGGTAACACTCATCACTGCTCCAGGCCAGCAACAGAAGTCCCCATACTTTTTAGGGCTGAGCACAATGCAGCACTTACAGGTTTAAGAGAACTGACCCTGAGTCGTATGGTACAGTGGGTGATGCAGGAGTTGACAGTGAGTGCCAAAGCAGCTAGCACAGTGCCTAATCGGGGCTCAGCTGCCAGGCTGGTTGGTGGGCAGCACAGCGTCTGTTCTCTGCTTGCTTTTAAACCTTTATCTTGTTTAAAAATCCAACAAATGTTAGCTGTTGCCTCCGAGAGGAACAAACCACCCTGCGTAATTCTGATGCACAGCAGCCTCCAGCGCTACCTATTGGAGGGGAAACTGCCACTTTCTTTGTTTCTTTTGCAGAATTTAATATGCTTTTGTTCCTCTGTGTTCCTCATGTTCCTCATGAAAATACCTGTTCAATTGCAGAACCCAAGCAGCCTCCTGTGTTTGATCAGCACCTCACTCCTGTCACTGTGAGCGAAGGAGAATTCCTGCAGCTCAGCTGCCATGTGCGGGGATCGGAGCCCATTCGGATCCAGTGGTTGAAGGCTGGCAGGGAAGTAAAGCCTTCAGACAGATGCAGCTTCAGCTTTGCTAGCGGGACAGCTGTGCTGGAACTCAAGGATGTGGTGAAAGCAGATTCAGGAGATTATGTGTGTAAAGCTTCAAATGTGGCTGGAAGTGACACTTCCAAATCAAAAGTGACGATTAAAGGTATAGCCACCTCCAAAGTAGGGAGAGGGAGACTGAGACAGGCTGTTTGTATTTGTTTGCTTATTACAGTTTACATAAGAGAACTAGACTTTTAGAAATGCCACTTATTGATCATTTGTAAATTGTAGCCTTCTTAGTGTAACAGAGAGTTATCGGGTAATTTAATGGAAATATTTTCAACTCAAATTGCTTGAAATCCCTCAGGTTTACCATCCTATTTCTTAAACTTCTTTTCTGCACATACAAGAGACTATAAATTAATGAACTTCTAAAAATAATATTATACTAATGTGACAGTAACTTGGTATCATAACCTTGGAAGAAATACAGCTAAATCTAGGAATATAATATTTGATAATAATATGATAGTTCAATCTGCAGTAGCTGTCACTGGAATGAATATATGGAACTGTTTTATCTTCTGTAACTCATTCTCATATATGTAGTGGGTTTGCACACATATTTATGGCACGTCAAGATCCTAAAGCTTATTTTACATGATCCCTCACGTAAGGTAGTTGCAATAACAACACATGTAAATGGTGTTTTTCAGATAAACCTGCTGTAGCTCCAGCAGCTAAGAAGGCAGCAGTAGATGGAAAACTCTTCTTTGTATCAGAACCTCAGAGCATCAGAGTTGTAGAAAGTAAGTGCTTCACAGAAACACTATCTTCATCCATCTCAGACCTTTTACTACGATTCCATTTCAGAAGAACCAGTTTTGGAAGATTAAATTTGTTTCCACTATTCTTTAGAAACCACTGCAACTTTCATTGCAAAAGTTGGAGGTGATCCGATCCCAAATGTTAAATGGACAAAAGGGAAATGGAGACAACTGAACCAAGGAGGTCGCATTTTTATTCACCAAAAAGGCGATGAAGCAAAACTGGAAATTAGAGACACCACAAAAACAGATTGTGGACTATACCGATGTGTTGCATTTAACAAACATGGTGAAATTGAAAGTAATGTCAACTTACAGGTGGATGAAAGGAAGAAACAGGAGAAAATTGAAGGTGATCTTAGAGCAATGTTGAAAAAGTAAGTTCACTTTAGAAAAACATGCATAGTAATTAAGAATTCATAAGGAGATCTCTCAAGAAGTATAGATCATCTGCTCCAAAATTCAGTTGTTAAAGAATACAACCATACAGACCTTTTAATAGAAACATATAAGCAAATATATAACATTCAAGTGGAAGTCAAGTGGAAGTCATTAAGATCTGTTTCTGAAATATGATGAAAAAGTTTTAAGAATGAGATACATTTTAAAGTTTTTACACAAAAGACCTATAGAAAAGCCATTGTGTATGTCTAAGTATGAAATTTTTGCTTCTTTATATGATTCACTATGCTATGAATGGTTTTCTAGATAATTATTTTGAACCTTTTTCATAATTTCAACTCATTTCAATAGTTTGTTTCAATGTAATTATTAAATGACTCATCACTCAGTTTCCCCAAATTCTTTCATGGTGTGATATTTCCCCAATACTAGCACTTTCTATTGTTGTTATAATGTTTATTTATATCATAATTCTTTAGACCTGTTCCTTTTCTAAGCTCTTTGACCAGATTTGTATACTTGGTAACAATAGCCTGGATTTAGTCCATCCCATATCCAAACCCAAATTTTCTTGTTGTTTCAGTGAATGTGGTAAAATTCATATTTATTGAATATGGTATACAGAAATATTTAAGAGGAAGAAAAATGGAATGACATTTGTAGTCTCTAAATGATAGACAATTAAGGATAAAATAGAATTAAGCAATTTATACTTCTTTAAATTTTAAAATGAAAAAAGAAAATGATATACAGAATTTAAAACAAAATATTGGGAGATTAATAATGGCTAATATATTGCATATTGTTATCTTCAAGGTAGTTGCTCAGATTATAAGATATAGGCATGAAAAAATGATCAAACTTTGAAAGCACAAACCATTCTTTTTGACAAGCTAGCAGAAACTAGTGGTATAATTATCTATCTTGTGTGTGTACATATGTAATATATATATTTATATACATAATATATATGTATATATAATTTTTCCCTTCTTTTTTTTTCTTTCCCCCATCCCAGTTGTTCTTTCCTTTTGAACAGTTTCTTCCTCTTTGACTTTCACAATATCTATTATACAGTTTAGATCTTATTTACTCTTTCAGTTTTTTACAGTAGAGACAATACAATGTTACACATGTGAGTCTTGATTTATTTCACTTATGAGTGAAATAAATTTACCTATGAAAGCTTCAAGTTTATCTCTTTTTATAGCTGATTGGTACTCCATTTATAAAAATACTGCATCTTTTTTTAACCATTTGGCAGTTGTGGGCATCTGGGTTGTTTCAAGATTTAGCTGTTACAAATCGTGCTGCTATAAACATGGGTGCACAAATATTACTGTGGTATAGTGTTCTTAATTCTTCTGCAAAAGTACCCAACAAGGGAGTAGCTGGATCGAATGGGACTTTTTTGAGGGATTTTCCTGCTGATTTCCACAGTGGTTGTACCAGTCTACACTCCCACCAACAATGGAGAAGAGTTCCTTTTGTCCACCCCTGCCAGCCACATTTATTTTTTATTTCATTTAGGACTCCAATCTTAAAGAAAGGAGCTGGGGAAGAAGAGGAAATTGATATCATGGAACTTCTCAAAAATGTTGATCCTAAAGAATATGAAAAATATGCCCGCATGTATGGAATCACTGACTTCCGGGGTCTCCTGCAAGCATTTGAGCTACTAAAGCAAAGTCAGGAAGAAGAGACACATAGATTGGTATGATCTGTTTCTGGTTTTGTTTTTGTTTTTGAAATTGGGTCTTGCTATGCAGTTCAGACTGTTATGATCTTTTGTATACAGCACCTTCCTACAAACTCTACATTTGGAATATCTAGTATATTCCCTTTGTATTACCAGAATACTATAGTTATACGAGATCATTTAACATAGCCTAAACAGCATCAAGAAGAGAAATTGAGGGGCTGGGGATGTAGCTCAGTGGTGTAAGCACTTGCCAGGGAAGCTCA
Organism: Hydrochoerus hydrochaeris; assembly: GCA_004027455.1. Taxonomy (NCBI): domain Eukaryota; kingdom Metazoa; phylum Chordata; class Mammalia; order Rodentia; family Hydrochaeridae; genus Hydrochoerus; species Hydrochoerus hydrochaeris. The sequence continues at coordinate 276,129 of PVLA01000219.1, forward strand.
AGGTCATGAGTTCGATACCTGGTACCAAAAATAAAAAAAAAAAAAAGTTAAGAGAAATTGAATATAGATACTTATTGTCAAATAAAAATTGCATTTCATACATAATGCTTTTTTTTTTTTCCTTTTTAGGAAATTGAGGAGATAGAGAAATCAGAGAAGGATGAAAAGGAATTTGAGGAACTTGTAGCATTTATTCAGCAGAGGCTGACACAGACAGAGGTAAAATGAACTATGCTGTTCATAACGTGCACAAATTATTACTGGGAATTAACTATATGGGAAGGAGTGACTAATGCATTTTAATTCTTTATTCCTCTAGCCTGTCACTCTGATCAAGGATATTGAAAATCAGACAGTTTTAAAAGATAATGATGCTGTCTTTGAAATTGACATTAAGATTAATTATCCAGAAATCAAGCTCTCATGGTACAAAGGGACTGAAAAACTGGAACCCAGTGATAAATTTGAAATAAGCATAGATGGTGATCGACATACACTAAGAATCAGAAACTGTCAACTTAAAGATCAGGGCAATTACAGACTGGTCTGTGGTCCCCATATCGCCAGTGCCAAGCTAACTGTCATTGGTGAGTGAGCAAAGAGTTATAAAAATCTTGTGGGATTAAATACTATTGAGTACAACTGTATGTGATATTAAACACAATGTGTACTGTATCTCACACAGAGCCTGCTTGGGAGCGACATCTTCAGGATGTTACTTTGAAAGAAGGCCAGACATGCACCATGACATGCCAATTTTCTGTGCCAAATGTAAAATCTGAATGGTTCAGAAATGGCAGAATCCTTAAACCCCAAGGTAGAGTGAAAACGGAGGTGGAACACAAAGTCCATAAACTGACCATTGCAGATGTTCGGGCAGAAGACCAGGGTCAGTACACTTGCAAACATGAAGACCTTGAAACATCAGCAGAGCTCAGAATCGAAGGTGGGTAAGACTATGGTTGGAGTCACTGCAGACCGTGTAGGGTGACAGAAATGCGAAAGACCCCACAGCACTGGCATCAGACATAACCCGAAGGGCCCATTTGCTCTCATTTCCCAGTACACATAGTTACAGCAGTAACTCCCATCTCAAACTTCACGCAACCAATATATATCCAAACATGTGCCAATTCTTTTGCAATTTTTTTTTACTACAGAAGCAAATTTTCATACAGAAGAGGGCATGACTTTCTAATCCCTTTGAGATACTGAATGAAATGCCTTTTTAATGGTCATTTATGCCTGAAGTCTAAATTCTATAATGAGGAACTGATACTTTGTTTATAGGATTGACTTGAGTTTATCTGTGTGAAATTTTACAAACAGCTAAAGCAACTGTTTCTAAAAAATATTGATGCTATTTAAGGACCATTCTCCAGCTTTCTGAAGTGCCAACCTTAAGTGAAACCTCAGAATATAAAAAATAAAAATACTCATTTCCTAATTGTTTGATGTAGGCATTTCTAAAGACACCCTCAAATTGTACTTAGAAAAGATTTTAGCAATAATAATAGTGTCTGTGTTCGGTAGCTGGTGCTCACTTTCAGTAGCTAAAACATAAATTTGTGACATCTTATTGACATAAGCATTTCAAGTTCAACTATTCTGACTTACTTTACCATAAATATCAAAGCCCAGGTGTATTTTAAATTTCAGAAATGCTAAAATTGTTTTCAGATGAAAGGGTCTAGTTGAAAATGCTAAACATGTTTTGAATAATTAAATATTTAAATATAATTCTTCAGTGGAAGAAACTCACCAGAGAACTATGATTTGTAAGTTGCTTGTGGTACTGTTGTACATATAATTCCAGATTTAAAATGTCGGAGAAGATCCCTACACACCCAGCTATTTTCCTATAAAACTGTTTGCTCTCCACAACAAATTGGCTATGTCTCCCTATATATGCTTGGAAAGCACATTTCCAAAGTCTAAAAAGTATCCTCTGAAACTTAGAAGTACAAATTTTCTATTGAATTTAATATTATTGCACAAGGAAAGTTATAGCTATAAGATAAATAATTCTAGGTCCTGAATAACAAAAAAATTTTGTGGAGGCAAAAAGAATTTCACAGAGCAATTAATAATAAAATCAAGTTTATGAAACTTTCATTCACTAACATTTTTGAAATTTCATTTGACTTTGGGGTTAAAAACCCAAGTAGTTCCTTCTGATACATAGGTTAAGAATCCTCAGGGATTTATTTACACCTTCCTACATTGATACACTTAAGAATGGGGATAGTTTTTGTTACTGATACGAGAAGGGGATTTTTTTCTTCTTGTGCATCTTAGGGGCTTTTTCTATCAGCTTACAATTGTACAAAAGGATGGAGATTTTAGATCTCTGAGGAAGAAAGTGCAGTAAAATAGATTCCTGTCTAACTTTGAACTTCCTGAACTGTGAACTCCTTTTCATTTAAACAGCTGAACCAATTCAGTTTACAAGGCGCATACAGAACATCGTGGTGAGTGAACACCAATCTGCCACCTTCGAGTGTGAAGTGTCCTTTGATGATGCCATTGTCACCTGGTACAAAGGACCCACAGAACTTACCGAGAGCCAGAAATACAACTTCCGGAATGATGGTCGCTGCCATTATATGACCATCCACAATGTGACCCCAGATGATGAAGGTAATTTCATCAACAGTTTTCCCAGTGACTACATAACTTAACCCACTTCTGTTTTGGGGTTTCTTTTTTCTTCCTTTCTTTTTTTTTTTTTTAAAGAAAAATTAAGTATAAGCGAACGTACCTTTAACTAAAAAGTTGTTATTTGCAGTGTTTCACAAAGCTAAAGTTTGGTAATTCTTGTCTGTAGGTGTCTATTCAGTAATTGCCCGACTGGAACCAAGAGGTGAAGCCAGAAGCACTGCAGAGCTCTACTTAACAACGAAAGGTGAGGGAACAGCCAGTTACCATCACACCACAGTCCTTAAAACAAACAGCCTGCTAAGACCCTCTCAAACATAAACATCCTTTTTTTCCCCCCAGAAATCAAACTTGAAATGAAGCCTCCTGGTAAGTACTGTATTTTTCTCCAATCCTTGCTTACTATAAGTGCAATGTAATTCTATAAATAACAAAAACTAAACTAAAATGTGCAAAAAGTCCTTTCTCTTTGTAAAATATTATTTGATGAATATACTATTCACTAAAATAATTTTGAGAGAAATTATAAAATGTTTAACTGTTAATTTGGGAAATTAGAGATAATAAAGTGTTATTTAGCTGCTATCTAGGGTCACTCCAAAGGATGTGGCTGCAGAATAAAACGCATTTTTGTAGGGAATGGGCATTTCATAGGGAATGTGCAGAATAGTTTTGTAGCTCTATGTTTGATTGTTGGCACCTGACAATCGAACACATTCTAGTTAATCGAATAAATATTGGCATCCTTCGTTCCTCTATTCTTACCATTCGCGTTCCTTTCAGATATTCCTGACTCCAGAGTTCCCATCCCCACCATGCCTATCAGAGCAGTACTGCCAGAAGGTAAGACCCCATCCCTCAGCCTCGGGGCCACCAGGAATGAGCAGCGTACAAAGTGTGGCAGTCAGTCAGCATACACATTTCTGCGACCTCATCTTCACTGAGCAATTAAAAAAAATCAAAGCAAAAGTGCAACTGCAATTATAAACATGAGCTGGCTTTGTGTTGATTGATGGGTTGATAATCCCTTTGAGATACTGGGTGGAATGCGTCAGACTTTACACTTCACGCAAACCAGGAAACTAAAACGTGTTACTCATCATGACATTTATTTTCTTTAGAAATCCCTGCTGCGGTTGTTCCTCCTATCCCTCTTTTGCTGCCACTACCTGACGAAAAGAAGCCACCAGCGAAACGTGTTGAAGGTATTGTACGTCATCTACTAAAATGTCAGAAAAGAGTTTGTACTGCGGCTGCCTGGGGAAGTATTGCCAGACACGACACATCTGCCCTCTAGTGGTCAGAAGTTGGATTGCCTCAAAATATTCCCTCGAGCACAGTATTAACTAAAATAGATAACATTTGTTTAAAACTCTGAAAATCATCAGGAAAATTATAAACTGTGCCTACTACTATTTTATTTTAATAGCACTGTTTTAACATTGATGGAAAATTAAATTCTTTTCATATTTTCCTAGCAATTTTTGTCTAAGAAAAAAAATAATATAACCATTTTCTTATCTAATTTCTGGAAATAAACCATACTAATTTATAACCAAATACAAATTTTTTTTTTTACCCTCATGTAATGATACGTGCTCTTTGAAGTTCGCTGTCATAAAATAGGAGTTAGAATATCTTTAGCATACGTGACTGGAGATTTTGTTTCATTTTGTTATGGGTTTTTGTTTTTGTTTTTGTTTTGCTTGCTTCATTTTGTTTTGGCACCTAAGGCATGAGTTCAGCTCTTACTGGTCTCAGGGAATTGACCTTCGCAAACATGAAGTACTTGAGAAATTGTGTGATTTATAATGTGTAGCTGCTCCAAGACAACAGACTGCCTGGAGCTTCCTAGAGTTCGGAATTACAGCCCGCATTTCCTCAGCATGCTCAGAAACACTCTGCATGTCACAGTTATGCTTTCCAGAACCAAGCCACACTGTCATAACAGTTTCAAGGATCAGATATGTTAGTCCCCTAATACCTACTGTAATTGGTATCGAGTGCTTAAGCTAGTCTTCAGTCACTCTCAAGAGAAATCAATTTTTCAAAAATACCAGTGTGAACCAGGCATGGTGTCACTTACTTGTAATGCCACCACTCAGGAGACTGAGACAGGACCATCACTGGGAATCTGAGGCCAGCCTGGGCTACATAGTGAATTCGAGGCCAGTCTGAATGACATAGCAATACTCTGACTCACCAAATCAAAAACCTAACCCAAAACAAAAATTCCAGTGCTGTGACTAATATAATTTCAGTGAAAAAGAAAAATATTTTTACGATTTATACTAACTTTAGTTAAATATATTCCACTTATCTGTAATAGCAAGGAGAAACCATAAAAAAATCATAAGCGAAATTCAATTTTATTTCTGTTGTCAGGAATAATCATGCTCAGTGGGTGGTTTGTCCTTTCAGTGATGGTACTGACAAGATGAAGTGTTAGCATCACCTATGAAACATGAGAAGTTAAATCGTATTTTAAGATCTCAAAGATAGTTATTTATTCATGACTGCAAGAGAACATAATCAGGAAAATTTAGGAACCATGGTCATTGTGGTATAATAGCAGCCACAACAGAAGATTCCTACAACATATATTATAGGTAGCACTTTAATTGTATTGATCTATTTGCTGTTATCCCTCCTGGAAAATTTGGTGTACATGCCTAAGTGAAATAAAAGTGAAAGTATGTATCTTTCTGGTTTATAGTATAAGGTAGATTCAATCCCCACATTTTGAAATCTTTACCTGTGAGGCATAAAATCAGGGAAAATGTAAAATCATGTTTTGAAAATTTTAACTCAGTGAAGGTGAAAGATCCTAGTACGTATTCTATCTCCCTCCACACTCATTTGTATTTTTGCATTCTAGTACAAAATCTTCTTGAAATAAGTACCTTGCAGTAATGTCCAGGCTGTCATGCTATCATCAACATATGAGACAAGCAAAATATTTCAATAAGCCTTCTAGTTTCCTAGAAACATTTAGTTACTTACAGCTGCCTTTTTTTTTTTTTTTTTTAGTGGCCAAAAAGGCTGTAAAGAAAGATGCCAAAAAAGTTGTTGCAAAGCCCAAGGAAGAGGCGCCACCACCTACAGGTACTGTAATTAATTAATGAAAAAGCAGTGTTTGACCAGGGATTTAGCTCAGCAGCATAAGTGCCTGCCTGGCAAGGTCATGAATTTGATCCTCGGTACAAAAAAAAAAAAAAAAAAAAAGCAGTGTTCATTTTTTTTTTCTTGATTAAAGATTTTAAATTTAAATAGTGATGGTTGGGAAAGGAGGAGAGTTTGAAGTCACAAAAAGGTGATATACTGGACATCGTCTTCATATAGCCTATAAATTTGAATTATTTAAAATCAACTTACTCTAGAATCAAACATTAGCCTTTGTGTATGTCCACTATTCTGGCATAGCATATGCGTAAGTTACTTTGTTACTGTGACAAAATACCAATACCCAAAGTTAAGAAAGGATAGATTCATTTGGCTTACAGTTTATAGAGGTTTCAGTCCATATTCAACTGGCTCTAGGGCAGGTCAGCATAGCAGACAGGCATCACAAAGACAGAGAGCTCACGGTAGGCAGAAGGTAGTAAAGCAACAGGGAAATGACCAGAGTTTTTTCTATCCCTTATATCTTATCCAGGCTACTTTAGGGCAGGTAGCACTCACACCCTTAATCCTAGTGTCCTTGAGTCTAGCATTACTATTCCAGCATCACACACTCTAGACCCAGCCACCTCTGAAAACCCTCACCTATGACTGGATGAGGCTTTGGGGGAACATCTAGACACAAGCTTCAACAGCATAGCATTTCTAATGAGCTAGATTTGGAAATTATGAAGTATTGTGATGGTCCCTAGAAAGGGTAGCGCGTTAGTAGTAGTCACGCATAATACAAGTGCCTTCTAATGGACAGGATTATACATAATCTAAATATGAATTTTATGTTTTTGAAGTGCCAGAGGTTCCAAAGAAGCCCCCACCACCTACTACACTGATTCCAGCAAAAGGTAATTTTTAAAAAGTATTAAACATCTTATTCTATTTATTCTTGAGATTTGTATATCTACTATTTATTTTTAAATATTAGGCTCCCAGTTTAACTGTAAAATTGTAGGATCTCCTCTGTCATCTTAAAATTAGCAGTAGAAGTCATAACTATTTTATATTGCTTCTATTTTAGCTGTAGTAGAACAGATATTAAAGATCATTTAAATAATGCTTACCTTAAAGATCTTTTTAAATCTGTTATGTAAACATGACCAGAGTGGTTTGGTTACATAATGTCTTTATTAAGCCAACTGAGTCACATCTGTTGGTTAAAAGTGGAGGTTCTCCAGGCATGGTGGTGCACACCTGTAATCCCAACACTCTTGGGAGCCATGGCAAGAAGATCGTTAAGTTCAGGACCAGTCTGGGCCACTTAGCAATGCCCTGTCTCAAAATAAAAAGTGGAAAGCACTGGGGACATAGCTCATCAAGAAGGCACTGGATTCAATCCTCAGTACCTCAAAAAGAAAAAAGAATATACGTTCCAAACAAATTGTGTTGCAGGGATAACTGGAACTTTAGCTCTTTACCTCAGAAATATTAACTATAAATTCTATAAAATTATCAAATATTAAAATGTTTCATGGGAAATAACTAAAGGTTCTGTAAACTGGAGTTCCCATGGGAGAATATAAATGTCCATTTGTATCCATTTGATATCACTTATTTTTTTTGATTTTTTTTATTTAAAGAGAAAAAAACAGAAAAAGGATAGAAATATTACAGAATTTCAATAAAAGAAGATAAACAGTAAGAAATCACTAGTTGATAAATTACATATTGTTCTTTTAGAAATAGTTCTTCAAGTTACAAAATTAAACCACACAAAGTGGACACTCAAGCAGTGAGAGTGAAAACAGATCTGTTCAACAATCCAACAAGAACCTAGAAATATGGTTATCAATCCCACACACCTAAACTTACATGCAGCTATATCTTTTATAGCACTTCCTATTTCCTCTTTTTCACAATAGCAATTATACATTTTTAAAATTTTATTTAAAGAGAAGAAAAAAAAAGCAAAACAGAAAAAAGGGTAGCAACAATACAGAATTCTAAAAGAAAAAGAAAGAAAAAAAAAGGAAAATGAGAAAAAACCCCACCAAGAAATCACTAGTTTATAAATCACATATTGTCATCTTGGATGTAGTTGTTCAAGTTACAAAGTTAAAGGGTACATAGTAGACATTCAAATAGTGAGACTGCAAACAGTTCTGCTCAAAGATCCAACAAAGATTCAGCAATATGGTCATCTATTTTACACACTCAAACATACATGCAGTTATATCACTTAGAGCCCTTTCTTTTCATCTCTTTTTTACAATAGCAATTACACATTTTGGGTTTTATTACTCTTATAGTTCTTATCACTTTTTACACTAGAGAAACAATGTGATATTTATAAATATGATTCTTATTTATTTCACTAATGAGGATAGTCTCAAGTTGTCTCCATTTACCTATGAAGGCCTCAAGATCATCCTTTTTCATAGCTGAGTAATATTCCATTGTATAAAAATGCCACATCTTTTTCATCCACTCTGCAGTAGCTGGGCATCTTGGTTGTTTCCAGGATTTAGCTATCACAAATTGTGCCACTATGAACATGGGTGCACATATATCACTGTGATATGAACTTTTCAGTTCTTCTGGGAAAATACTCAGGAGGGGACTAGCTGGATTGAATGGGGCTTCCAATCCTAGTCTTCTGAGAATTCTCCATATGGATTTACATAATGGTTACACCAGTCTACATTCCCACAAACAGTGGAGCAGTGTTCCTTTTTCCCTGCAGCCTCGCCAACATTTGTTATCAGTTGATTTCTTGATGGCAGCTATTCTTTCCGGAGTGAGGTGTGATCTCAGTGTTGTTTTGATTTGCATTTCTCAAATGATCAGTGATGGTGAACATTTCTTCATGCATTTATTTGCCATTTGTATGATATCCCTTATTGAATCCATGTTTTTTGACAGTAGAAAAATCCTTAAATCAAAAAGACATTGCAAAAAAGTGACAGTGCATCTTGATATTCTTTGTTGTGTTTCATAGTCAATAAAAACAAATAGAATCTAAATGAAAAATATGAATTATCAGTAATGAGATCTGAGATACTTGATATTGTTTGACTATTCAGATTTCATTTAGTAAAGCAGTTGGATGTGTTCATTATGTTAATATTATTTGTTGTTGTCTATTTATTTTAGCTGCTGAAATCATTGATGTATCCTCTAAGGCTGAAGAAGTAAAAATAAAAACCATCACTAGACAGAAAGAGAAAGAAGCTGTGTATGAGAAAAAGCAAGCAGTCTATGAGGAGAAGAGAGTTTATATAGAATCCATGGTGGAGGAACCATACGACGAACTCGAAGTGGAACCGTACACAGAGTCGTTTGAAGAACCCTATTATGAAGAACCAGAGGAAGACTACGAAGAAGTCAAGGTCCAAGCTAAAAGAGAAGTCCATGAGGAGTGGGAAGAAGACTATGAAGAAGGGCAAGAATACTATGAAAGGGAAGAGGGCTACGATGAAGGGGAGGAAGAGTGGGAAGAAAGAGAAGTAATTCAAGTTCAAAAGGAGGTTCGTGAAGGTATGTAGAAGCTGGGTGGTCTTTTGCCCCTTTTCCTCATTTCTGCTTGGCTCATTGTATTTTCAGTTCTGTTAGCCAGATGTGCAATGAGATGATGGCTTCGAGTTTTAAGATTAGAAGTCTTTAAAAACTTAATCTGTAAAAAAATCATTTTCTTTAAAGTTACTGTCAGGCTTTTCTGTAGAGTGGATCATTTGGACTAAATTCCAAATGCTGTTTTCTAATGCAGAAGCTCAGACTTTCACTGTATTGTTGCGTCTCTGCTCAGACTTGCTTTCAAATCCAGAACTAGGTGTCACTTTAACAATATCCTGCACAATACAGTTCTTCACATAATTATATATTACTCTTAATGTGTGTCACTTGCAATTAATACAATACTTACTTAAACATATTTCCTTACTTAAACATCCCTGCTTATCCTGTGCTTTTATTAAAGAATCACCAGAGAGAAGAATTCCAGCAAAAGTGCCTGAAAAGAAAGCACTGCCACCTAAAGGTATGTAATTGGAATTATTTAAATAGATTGAAGCACCGACATGATCATGGCTTGTTTGGGAAAAATGTATGAACTGCAGTTAAATCCAATAGGCACAACTTCTTCTCTAAGCTATACTGTCTCTGTGAAAATTTTTAACAATTTTTAATTCATTTAATAAGGCGATTAAAAAGATAATGAAAATGTTATGGTAAATTTAAAATAAATAGAACCTAGATCATGTCAACCCAGAAACTTTTAACCTAAAGTTCACTTAAGGAGTGTCAAACCTGTCTCTCTCTAAGGAAATTATACATATATATGTATGTGTAGACAGTAAGGGAGGGAATTTTAATAGAAATTCTAAAAGTACTGCAATTTTTTTAAAATGCTTGCAGTTGTAAAGAAGCCAGTAGTTGAAAAAGTTGAAAAGACTCCTCGAAGAATGGAGGAAGAAAAAGTTCAAGTCACCAAAGGTATTATTGTTTAAAACATTTCCGGTACCACATACACAAGTAATCTGCTAATTGATATATACTCACACTAGTTATTTTTTACAATCATCTAAACTAAGATATTTTAAAATTTTGTGCAAAGCAATATCCTTCAAAATACAAACATATTTGTACGTATTTTTAAAGTACCTGAAGTTTCAAAGAAGATTGTTCCACAAAAACCTTCCCGGACTCCAGTACAGGAAGAAATTATTGAAGTGAAAGGTATACATCTTTGTCTTTCAGTTTCAAGCTTTAAACATTTCTATTTATGTATATTTATGCTAAAAAATTCACAAATCAACAAAATAGCACATTTTTATATAATACACACTTTATGTTGAATTGTACTTATCATTTAATTAAATAATAATGTTCTCTAATTTTGTTTTAGTTTTGCTTAAAAATTGCATTTTTTATTGAAGGGAGGTTTTGTGTCTAATAAGTGGTCTTCTAACTTCATTATGCAATCCATTGCATTGCACATAATATTCCCTATCCTCTCATTCGTATGAATCCTCCCTAATGGATTTGGAAAAGCAATGTATTGTGTGTGAAGAAGTTTTGTCTATTTGATTCTCACTTAATAATATTTCATAAGTGCTGCATGGGTTGTTTGTCTATAGATCAGATCATAATGGGTAGTCTTGTCCATGCTTAATTTGTTCTCAAGTTATATTAACCCGATCTGTGTTTAAAGACTTGAGTACAGCATACCATTGTGTGTTTCAGCTGACGGCATGTCCTAGGAAAAGGTAGACTAATGTGAAATGCTCTCTTTAAAGTACCAGCTGTGCATACAAAGAAGATGGTTGTTTCAGAAGAAAAGATGTTCTTTGCTTCTCACACTGAGGAGGAGGTGACAGTCACAGGTATAAGACAAACTTGAATTGGGGAACTCAATAGAGTTTTAGGTGGATTTTTATTCCTCTTCTTCTTTTGTAATTTGTGATCCTGTAAAGCACTACTGTCCTCTTGTAATTCTCTGTCACCTTTCTGACTTCACGTTTGTCTGTCTTAATTTTCGTTTTGCTATTCTCTGTAAGTTATAATTGCTACACACAGCATGGAATATCAATAATTAAAATGTACATTTTTTTAAAGTCCCTGAGGTACAAAAGAAAACTGTTACTGAAGAGAAAATTCATGTTGCTGTTTCCAAAAAGATTGAGCCACCACCTAAAGGTATTAGTAGCACAAAGTTTAAAATCTTTATTTAAATTTGGTAGAATTTCACAGTAAGCCCCTGACCATGTTAATGTTAAGTAACATATTTGGTCACACAGCCAGTAGATCTCTAGTCTCAAGGTACCAAGGACAAGGGGCAGAGGAGGACCGTGAGGAAGGCGTAGGAGAAAAGAGTGAGCTTACAATATAGTGACCAACTATTCAGACGTACAATAAATATGCTGGAGCCAGCTTATACCCCGCTGCCCAGAAATTATGTTAAATTCTCAGGGATTTTGCTAGTCAGTGGTTTAATACTACCATTATTAAAAAATAAATTATAGGGCTGGGGATTTAGCTCAGTGGCTTAAGTGCCTGCCTGGCAAGTGCGAGGTGGTGAGTTCGATCCCCAGTACCAAAAAAAAAAAAAAGTTATATAAAGCTATTTAAAACATGTTGATATATATTCAAAATTCACTGCTTCCAGTCTTACTTCATTTTGTTATTAGCGTTGATTTGGGATTTCTTCATGCCTATAGTCTGTGTGATAGAAATGCTATCTACATATTCCCAATTCCAAGGCAGTGAAATCATGTTGGTAGCCACAATGACAGTATTTACCACCACAGAAATCAGAAAATGCAGCAACTGCCCTAATCAAGGGTCCTAGACCATATAAAATACTTAAGATAATCCAATGCCGTTTTCTCATATGACTGCCTTACAAAATAAAGTTGTTAAAAATGGAGCCTTGAAGTTGTTGACGTTCATCGTCAGTTGGTCTCTGAGATATGGGCCCTGGCATCTGTGAGCAGGGCTCCACCACCTGTCCCTGAGCAAATGCAGGCTCCTGCAGTTAAAAATGATGATGGTCACATTTTCTTAGTAACCTTTCAGTCATTTCCTTTTATGCTGGTTCCTAATGCATCATTTGCTTGCATTCAGTTGACACAAAAGAGGAATGTCTGTTCTTTAATTCTGTCTTGCAAGAATGTGTATTTTGTCAAAATGCACAATTTCTCAAACATGGTGCATTTCTTTTAAAGTCCCTGAACCACCTAAGAAACCAGTTCCAGAAGAAGTGGTCATTGTTCCCATTCCTAAAGAGGTGGAGCCCCCACCGGCCAAAGGTAGAATAATACTTTTGAAAACATAACTCAGTATCTGTCTTCTTGCATCTTTTTTTATGAGACCTGTGCGTTAACAAAATTGTTAACATCTGTAATATAATTATGTGTGTTGATCTTATTAATTTGTGATAATATGTTCTACACTTATTAGTAACAGTTTTAGACTTCAGACCATGCTAACAGGGTCTCTGTCTGCTTCATGTAATGTCTACATGATTTTGATGTCTTTAAAATTTCTTCTTATCATAAGTAGGGCATATTAAATTACTTTTTAATTCTTTTATGGAGGATTTATGCTTTAATGTAATCTTAAATGTCTCAGAAGGAGACTAGAATATTCAACACTGTTTCTACAATGCTATCTTTAAAGTTCCTGAGGTTCCCAAGAAACCTGTACCAGAGGAGAAAAAGCCAGTTCCTGTACCAAAGAAAGAACCCGCTGCTCCTCCAAAAGGTACACAACTAATAACAGGGGGACCCTTTGCCCAAGAGGCCCACTCTTTGCTTTGGATGGTCTTCATCTGTATTCTGCAGTTTTTGGATTTGTCTGTTTTCTATGTTTCTTGAGTTTTCAATGTTTGTCAGCTTTGGGGCTGTATTCTGACCTATGTTATTTATGACCCTGAATATTCCTAAGTCACTTCAAAATATGTTATCTATGTCAAACCACTATCTTAATTTTTTACTATCTTCCCTCTCTTAAGAAATATTTATGAAACTTGTCTTCTGTAGACATGTTTCCAGTAAAAATAGTTATCTTTGGCCCTTTGAATACGAGCCCTTTTCATAATAGAAACACTTTAATGAGTCCTGAAGAGATGGAAGCCAGCAATGACAGCTGTCAAGTGTTTGGTAGAAGTGAATGTCAACCATGAAAAGGCAGACACAATATGCTAGTGACTGCCACGCTTCTTGAAAGTCAATAATGGCCAAGTCATCAATAGTAGAGAATAGAGAGATTTGTGACATTTATTTTCACTGTTTTTCTTGAGACATACGTTTAATATCATTATTTTCATAAATGTTTCAGTTATCTAATTAGCTAGTCAGGGAACCTTTTATATACAGATGCTGGCGTTCACATGTGCCAACTGTAGTATATCACTAATTCCTCGTTTGTGTTTGGTTTTATCTTTGCATTTTGGTGGTTTTTCTGGGGTCGGGGGTGGTGATCAAAGACCCTGCTTTATCAGGGCAGTGAAGGTACAACTGCACAAATCTGGTCAGTTATTGAGAGATTCAGCAAAAATTCAACAACATCCTATTAAGGAAAAACCAGACATACCAAAATGTTACATTTTCCCTTTTGTTTGATCTCCTAAAGCTTCCAGTTTCTTCCTGAATTAAATCTGCCTCACTCTTTCTAAAACTTGGCTCTTCCAGAATTCTGGGACTTTTTTAAACAAATGACTACAAAATAATTTTTTAAATTATCTCATTCTTATATACAAAAACCATATTGGTAAAACCAATACTAATATAAAAATTATTTAATTACCCCTGAAGGGGACACAGAGGTCTCTCTCCTCCTTCAAAACAAATTTATGTAGTAACAGTTGTACCTGTGTAAATGTTACTTGTACATGTAACATGGCATCTACACATATAAGTGCCTACCTATACAACTGTGTTTCCCTAAAACTTAGGCCTAGCCAAAAAATAATCAGCCTTGAAAACTAGAAGTCAGAAACACCCTAATTATCCTATCCTTGCCTTACCTGCCTTACAGAATAACCACTGAGCAAGAGAACAAGGATGGCAGTAAGACAAGGATAGGCAGACTGAGGTTGGCAGTTTTGACCTCTAATTTTCAAGGCTGATTACTTTCCAGTTAGGTCTTATTTTGGGAGAAAACAAGAAATTATATCAAGACACTTACAAATGCAAGTGTGAAGGTACAGGGGCTCACAAATGTTGCTAAGAGGTTTGTTTGTTTAGTTTTGGAGATGATCTAAAAACTAAGTAACCCAAGCTAACCTTGAACTCTGGAGCATCAGGATCCAGAGTACTGGGATCACAGGCACATACCATCATGCCTGGTTCTTAGTTCAAATAATTATTCCAGATGGTAATGCATGCTGTTAAAATTCATCTTCCATTTAAAAGTCAGTATTACCAAGGCTGAAAATAGATTGGTTAAACGACCTATAAACACTTGGGAAAGGGTAAGAGAACCTGCTCAAAAACTATGGAATCTTTTAAGAGAAAATCACAATGCACATATCCATAAAATTGTGTAGACAGAACTTTCTACAGCCATTGACTATGGATATTACATTGAGAGATTGGCTCTAGAATAAGGATTGTCTTAGTTTCTAATATACTATAGGCAAATGCCCCTCAAAATCACAAGAGAATGGAGTAGTAAGTTCTATAGATACAATTATTTTACTCCTTTATTTTAGTCTAAAATAGTCTTAAATTCATTATCATTATATACCTTATTTTGCAATACAAGGTATAAAGATATTTCTGTATACAATATCCACACTCTATTGTTTTGCATAGTCACTAATTTGTTTTCAGCAAAATCAGACCAATATATAAGTAAAGGATAAATTCTGTACATAATTTCCTGTTGTATAACTCTCTGTTGCATAACTCATTTGTGATTGTCTAAATGCCACTAAAACATCGTGACCGTTACTGCATTATAGCTTCATAACATTAGAGTTAATTTAATTTTCTGCATTATTTTGCTGATGCATAGGTAATCTATACCAATATTAAGGAACTACATAAAGACTTGTGACTGTGCCTGTGTATACCATTCATAGAAATGATATATATCTGAATTAAGGTTCTGTTTTACTAACTTTAAGTTCCAGAGGTGCCAAAGAAACCTGTCCCTGAAGAAAAGGTTCCTGTCCCTGTGGCCAAGAAAAAGGAAGTTCCCCCAGTTCCAGGTAGGGTGATTTGTTTAATCAACAAGCCCCATTTTTCTGTCTTGAGTGCAAAACATTCTGTGTTTATCTGTTGAGTCAGTTTAATTCAAAGTGAATGTTTTATGGTGAGTGAGAACTCAAAAATGTTTGTCTGTCCCTATACTTTCTTATAAAATAACTATGTATGGCATTAGCTGCTCTGGAAAATATAAAGTCAACTTTAAAAAATGTCTTTTCAAGTTCCTGAAATACAGAAGAGAGTTGTCACAGAAGAAAAAGTAACCGTCATTACCCAAAGAGAGGAATCTCCACCAGCAGCAGGTACTTCTTCCTGTCTCCATGAAATAATTTTGTCTTCCCTTCAAGCTTCTTTAATTGCATGTCTTCTTGATTGGGTCTGCCAGGTCTATGTTGCTCATTTATTTTGCCTTTCTGATAATTTATAAATCGAATACTATTCTTTAAGTGCCAGAAATACCAAAGAAGAAAGTTCCTGAAGAAAAACAACCTGTGCCTCAAAAAGAGGAAGAAGCTCCTCCACGGAAAGGTATTGTCTCCCCATCTTTGCAAGAACCATCTTTATATAATATTGTTCTCTAAAACCAAAAATACATATATATGTTTTGTGGTAGGATTACCTTGTGGTGTGTATCTGTGGTATGTACTAGGTTAAGTGAGATAACACTGAAGCTCTAAATATTCATATTTCTAAAGTACCGGCTCCACCAAAGAAACCTGTCCCAGAGGAGAAAGTTCCAGTGCCAGTTCCTGTAGCTAAGAAAGCTCCTCCTCCTCGAGGTAGGATTTGTCTCAGTTCTCTGATGGGAATATTTTAGCTTGTGAATTCTTGTTTTTTCTGTCTGGTCTCTTCTTGTACCTACCATCTATCTTGTTTCTGAGAGACCTGCGTGTGTATAAAGTTGTGATATGTGACTTGTTCTCCCATTTTGCTAGCAAGAATAGTATACTATACAAATCTCCCAAAATACTAAGGAAAGAGAGTTATTAAAATTCTTACATTTTAAACTTCAACTTTAATGCTTTTTTAAAGCTGAAGTTTCTAAGAAAACTGTTGTAGAAGAGAAAAGATTTGTTGGTGAAGAAAAAGTATCGGTTGCAGTTCCTCAGAGAGTGGAAGTCATGCGGCACGAAGGTATATCACCGGAAGTGAGGGGAGGAAGGAGTTTGTGTGTTTCCTAAGTCTTCTTCTCTTCTCCATGTATGTGTTTACCTTTGATCCTGTCTTGATCAGTTACTCACATAGGTTCCTCTTACGTAGGTTTTGGAATGTGTCTACCTGTTGTTCCGTTCCCCGTGTGCTTGTTTATCTTTGATCTTGTCTTTATGAGTTACTGCCTCTTACCTTGGTTTTGGAATATATCTACCTGTCTTAGCTTTCTGAAACTCTTTAGTGTCTACATTACCTTTCAATCATTCTAAGAAAGTGAATGTGCTGCTAAAATGTGACCATATGGAACTGGTCACACTTGGAGATGATTGAAGTATTCCTCTCAGTCTTGGGCAGATTG
Organism: Hydrochoerus hydrochaeris; assembly: GCA_004027455.1. NCBI lineage: Eukaryota > Metazoa > Chordata > Mammalia > Rodentia > Hydrochaeridae > Hydrochoerus > Hydrochoerus hydrochaeris. The sequence goes on from PVLA01000219.1 coordinate 293,121, forward strand.
TCCCCTCCTCTTAAATCAGCCTTCTCCTTCTTGTAGTGAGGAAGTCCTCTGCCCCAAACAGATACAAGAGCTGATATCCATCTGTAGGGAACACATAGCCCTTACTCATATTCCAGCTGCTGAAATTAAATTAAATTTTATCTGTTAACATATTTGCAGAAGAGGAATGGAGCTATTCAAAAGAGGAAAGAGTATCTGTTTCAGTTTACAGAGAAGAAGAGAGAGAGGAGGAGGAGGAAGTGGAAGTTACAGAATATGAAGGTAAACAGCCAAAAGAACTAGAGATGATCTGGAATCTTAATAAGTTCATTCATAGATGGCTTATTACACTAAAGAAAAATGACACAAAAATGATTCAGTGATCATCTACTGGCCTCATTAGCTGTATCTTTTGAGCAAAACACAAGATTCAGGAGTATTATACATTAAAGTAGCATTCAGTGTATTTATTCATTTCTTCTTGGCTGTATGGGGAAGTAAGTCTTCGTGTTTATACGTAACTAAGAGGAATAGGTATTCCCATATACATATACCTTTTCATCAAATAAAACAGCTTCAGCATGATGGGGCATATAAATGTCATGTTGGTAATCTAATGTCTAGATGATGTTTCTTTTGTTTTGTTTTGTCTTTTTGGTCTACTGAAAACCTTTATTATCTCAGAGTGTCAGTGGGTTGGGAATATGGCCATCATCCAGTCAGGACCTGGTTTTTCAAGGTTTTTCACCAGATTGCACTCAAGGTGTAAACTATACCTGGAGTCTCAGTAGATGGTTCAACTGAGGCAAGATTTGCCTCTGAGCCTTTGTTGTTGTTGGCAGAATCTCATTCCTTGGAGGGCTCTGAGAGCTGCGGTTCCCTGTGACTATTACCAAGAGGCTGCCCTCTATTGCTGGCCGTGTGGGCCTTTCCAACCTGGTGTCTTGCTTTCTTAACAGCAAAGGCAATAGAACTACTCCTTAAACAGATGCTGCTCCTTAAACATTTTTTTCTATCACAATCCACAGACAGACATGTATATTTTATAATACATACATGTTTGTATGTACATGCACATACATATCTGAAGCAAAAGTTGTATGAAACAATATTATCTTTACACTGTATTATGTACTTTGATTTTTTTATTCTGTTCATTTCTATTCTATCTATTCTCACATATTACAAGTGAAAATGATAATCCAATAAATGGTTTTCACAAGGGACTAATATGTCCTAATAGTTTAAAAATGAACAAGAAAATACATTGCCTCATAACTTTCCAAGCCCAAAGTCATGGATCTGAAACACTGGGCCAGGAGACTTTCCTCTATTTTACATTTGGAGAAAACAATTATGTAATTTACATAAACACAACAAATAACATAAGCATACACATAATCAATTCTGTAATACCTTGTTATTCAGATCATCTTATGCCTACAATGCCAGTTTTCCATTATTTTTTGAGGGATGAATCAACAAACACCTCACTGGGTATCTTTTCAATGAATTAAGTCACTACTAGGTTTCCTGCTAAAAAGCCAACATTCTGGCTAAAGCTGTAAATCCAAAAATAACATTGCTAAGAAAGTTTTCAAGTAGGACTACTTTAAAAGGAAATGATTGGGTTCCCTAATAATTTGTCTTTCTAATGAAAAAATGAGTAAAATTGCTACCCATTTTGTTGTTCTAAAGTACATCTCTGGCCAACAATCATGCCCCACATCCCCTTTCTCTATCTGAAACTCAAAAGGTGCAGCTTTGAAGGAATTGCTTAAAATAGAATAGGATTGGATGTGACTCCCATGAGAAGCCCACTAGTTCTATTATACTTACTGGAAGACACCATATTGGAAGGCATAGTCAGGAATCTGGTAGATTCGGAGAGGACTCTATCCCTTATAGAAATTTTTGGAAAAACAAACATAACATACATGCAAGGAAAGTTTTCATTGGCTGGAATTGACTTCTGTATTCAACAGTATACCCTATATAGTTTCCTTCAGATCTCTAAACTCTAGCTAAAAAAGAGACCTTCTGTGATGGTCTCACATCTTCATTAAGCTGAAAAGATGGGTGACCTGTTAGATTTACTTTAATTGTAAAAAAGCAGTTGTCTTTTTAATTGGACATCTCTATTCTGTAATTAACTTTATTCATGAGGGCTCAAAAATCCCATGAAGTCACTGTCTTTTCTACCTTATTACCTCCAGCAAAACTGAGAGGTGCAGATGAAATATCTTACAATTTACTTTTGAATCCTGTATTATTTTCTGCTCCACTGCTTTCCAGTCTAGAGTATTGGGTTGTGTTTTGAAACTTACCATCAAGTTCTTGTTTTTTGTTTATTCTATCATGAGTTAGTTTTCATGTTCTATGTGTCCTGTTACTCCTCTGCAAAGAAGCACTGTCTCGTTATGACATACTTAAACATTAAATTAATGAAACTGTTTCTCATTTTTTATTAAGGCATACACTTTTATTGAAATATTCTTGGGATACTTTAAGAGGCAACATTTATGTACTCAGCAAATGTTAAACCTTTGCTATTTTAATTGCTCTTCAGAGTGACAAATTACTGCTAAAATTAAATGTGAAAAACACTACAATTTGACTCCCTTAAAATTAATGTTTTTAAAGTGATGGAAGAGCCAGAAGAGGAATATGTTGAAGAAGAAAAGCTGCACATTATTTCTAAAAGAGTAGAAGCCGAACCAGCTAAAGGTATACAGACCATTTCATTAATTTTACCCCTACATCGGTTTATCACATTCTTTTTGTCATCATACAGCTGGCTTATCTTCTATATTGATAAATTGATAAATAGCATGACTAATGAAGAGTTCTTTTACTTTTAAAAATCTGGACATTTTCTACAAATACATTTTGTAATCTTTTCAAGTGCCTGAGAAGAAAATTATACCAAAACCAAAAGTTCCTGCCAAAATTGAGGAGCCTCCGGCCCCAAAAGGTATAATCTCTCTCAAAACAATGCAAAACCATTTGTCTTAATTGGTAAAATAATGAATTTAGCTTGCATAACTTTTTGTCAGCATGTGTCTGATCATTTTTGTTGAGTGTAGTCATTAATGTGTGTATATGTGTAATCTTTACAAAAATGAGTTTTAAGTCCCACACCAATATCACTTCTTAATGTAACACAAACTAATATTCTTAAACCTCATCTTTCTAAAGTTCCTGAGCCACCTAAGAAAATCATACCAGAGAAAAAAGTTCCTGCTCCAGTTCCTAAAAAGGAAAAGGTGCCACCAGCAGCAGGTATATAAGGTTTTACTTAATTCTTGAATAATGCATGTCTCTCTTTTTTTAATCTTAAATTGACTCTTCAAATTTTCACCGCAAGAACATACTTGTGTCTATATCTGGTGCATTTCATACTGTGTTTGACCATGTTGCCTGATATCTTTTAAGTACCAGAAGAGCCAAAGAAACCAGTTCCAGAAAGAAAAGTTCCTCCAAAAGTGATTAAGATAGAAGAACCTCCCCCAGCTAAAGGTAAACAAAGTCTCTGGGCACAAGACGTTAAGAACGTAATGTCTTGTCTTTCTCAGTCTGCTGTCCTTTATGTCACATTTTCTTATCTGTAGATATTTGGTGTCTATTTGTGACAGTGGTGTATCATCGCCTTGTCTTTGGGTAGAATATCATTTGTGATGTTTGGTTGTGTATGCTTTGTAAACTCTTCTACTCTAAAATCACATTACCTTCTGGCTAATATACGTTTGAAACATTCCACTTCAAGTAATGTAATTCCCTAACCCTAAAATTATCTTTTAAGTGACTGAGAGGCACATGCAAATTACTCAGGAAGAAAAAGTTCTTGTTGCTGTAACTAAAAAAGAGGAACCTCCGAGAGCAAGAGGTACATCAGCCCTCTGATCTGAGCGGTGTCAGCCTTGCCATGTTCTCTTTACTAAGCACACTGATTATGGGTGTGGGGTTTTGTGGTCTTTGTTCTTGTTTTACGTGGGAAATAATGAACTGTACAATCTTTTGTGTTCAGACTACGGCCGTATAATTGCCTTTTTGTAGTTTGAATAAGGGAAACAATTCTTTAAAATAAAATCTGTCTTTTAAGTGCCTGAGGAACCTAAGAGAGCTGTCCCAGAAGAAAAAGTTCCAAAACTCAAACCTAGAAGAGAGCCAGAGCCACCACCTAAAGGTATACTAACTCTTTAAAGAACTCAATATAAGCATCTAGCTATGGAAACTAATCTAGTATAGTTGTGAAGTATACTGTAGAATTGAAATCTTGAATTTTCTGCCAGTAGAGCTTATGAAAACACCTTAGAATTAAGATGAAAAAACTATTTATGTAACACTAATTTCTCTCAAATGCTTGTCGGTATTTTGATGGTCATTGTTTCTTCTGTGTAGTTGTCTTTTTTAGCTCAATCATATGTAGTAATTGATCTTGCTATACCTTTGAAGCAGTAAACTCAGATAAAAAATTCTAGCTATATTAGAATATGTTTATTATTAGGTCTGTTGATTTTTTTTTTTTTTTTGCCACGTAAGTGAAACATTTAATGGAACACCATTATGACTGTTTTTGTCCTTGGATTTGTTGGACAAAATTTCTCTTAGTACACATATTTCCAGAATCTTACAATTTACTTTTAATAATTACTCTTTTAAAGTGACTGAACTGAGGAAAAAAGTTGTTGCAGAAGAAAAAGTATCCATTCATGTTCCAAAGAGAGAACCTCAGCTTCCGAAAGGTATATGATGCTTTGATTAAATTACACAAAGCATGAAATGATGACTCTGCCTTCTGAGTCCCAGTTTAACTCCTGTACTTTATTGGCTAAGCATAGGGACTTAAACATTTGAAATCCCAGTTAGTAAAAGTGTATTTTATAAAACCTTGACCAGACCAGCCAAAGACAGTCAGGTCTCCCCTAACCAGTGCATGAATCTACCACAAAGGAACAAAACCAAACACTGTCGTGATCATCCCTGACTGGGTTTCAAATAAAATGCTGCCTGTTGTCAATATTATTCTAGAAGTCAGTGTGACAGAAGAGAAGAAATGGTCATACGCCCGAGAAGAAGAAATAGTTTCAGAAGAACGGGAAGAGGAATATGAGGCCTATGAAGAATATGAAGATTATAAACCATTAGAAGAGTATGAACCAACAGAAGAATATGACCAATATGAAGATTATGAAGAGCGTGAGTTTGAACACTATGAAGAATATGTCACAGGTAGGAGCAAAACTACAAACCCAAAACCACATGACACATGTGCAGACTCCATTAGAACAAAATAAAAATGTGGATGCCCAAAGACATTTGGCAAGAACTTTTTTTTTTCACTTGGGAAATTCAGAATATTTTTTCCTGGATAACTTTTGGGGTGGGGGAAGTCTCTATTAATGCTCTTAGAAAATTACTCTTGGTTCCTATCATTGAAAGTTGACAATAGCTGCTTCAAAAGTAATGGCAATGGAGATCACATTTGTAGTCATATAGTTTTTTTTTAATAATCATATAGTTCTGTTTCTGAAGAATTTACTTTATTTAAAGAGTAAATTTCACAGGAATTTTGAAACGAATTGGTATTATTTTACTTAATTACCTTCTAATGTTTCAAAGCCTAACTTTGAGAATTTGCTACATAGTTTTACAGATAGCATTAAAAATTAATATTATGGATGGAGGGCTTTTAGTCACAATCTTATATATCTCAAGTGAAGTGAGAATTTTAATATATGAGACAGTTACAATTACCTAATTGAAATGAATAGCAAGAGAAATACAAGCTTGTTTATGTCTTTTAGAGCTTGTCCTATCTGAATTTCTAATTCTTACCTCTAGAGGCTATAAGCTGTACTGTAAATAAAAGATCCATTATTTTAATTCTTTGATATAATTTAAGAAATATTATTTATTTATGCTGTAAGGTCTAACATTAAATACCTTGTCTATATTTTTAAAGAACCTGAGAAGCCTATTCCAGTAAAGCCTGTCGAGGAAGAACCACTTCCCACAAAACCAAAGCCTCCACCACCTAAAGGTAGAGTGAGAAAAGCATCAGTTATGAGACCTTTCGTTCCCCATGTGTGTCTCCTGTAACTGTATGTCAAAGTAGCAGTGTGTGAATCATGTGTATTTGAAAATATGGTGTTGTATATTGTACTACTTAGCTTTTCATTCTTACTGACTCTTGAGAAATCCAGTTCCTTTTCTAAAAAACTCTTAATGTTGGCTATATTTTAAAGTGCTGAAGAAAGCTGTCCCTGAAGAAAAAGTACCCGTGCCCATTCCTAAGAAACTCAAACCTCTACCACCTAAAGGTACATTGCAGAGTAAGAACTACCCCGAGCAAATTTTTCATCTCTGTTCTGTCACTGTGTCTTACAGTCTTGTCTGTTGTTCTCTGTTTTTACTCCGTAGACTGTCCTGGTTCTGATTCTTACATTTCAGTGTTTTACATATATTTTTTACAAAGTGCTCATAGGGTTGGTCTTAATGCTGTTTAATAATTAATATCTTTAAAGTGCCTGAAGAACCAAAGAAAGTTGTTGAAGAAAAAATAAGTATTTCAATTACCAAACGTGAAAAACAGCAGGTGACTGAACCAGCTGCTAAAGGTATAATTTCCTTCCTAGACTGTGGCCTTTTGTAATGTCTCTTTTGAAACTGATGTACCTAAGTTTCTCATTACATTGTTTTTGTACTTTTTAAAATTGATTGTTAAAAGTAAGTTGAATGTAAAAAACTGCTAGTACAAGATGAGAAGATAATGTTACCTTTAGACAGAATAATTAATTATAGCCACTGCCACTGATTCAATGGCTGTATTATGCCACATGGCTACGATATGTATAAAATAGAATGTCTGTATCCAAAATCAGTGACCATATGTCATATTCCTAATATATTTAAACATATAATAATATAAAAATGATCACCAAAGTTTGATAAATCTTTTTTCATTCTAAAATCATTTTAAAGTTTAAAAAACAAGCTAATTCAATATCTGGGCACTTTTTTCCTGCTTTATTCTAAGTATGAAATAACTTCCTTATAACTACAGGAAGTGTATTTTCCCAGAAGGAATTTGTCCTCTCAATAACAGATGCTTCTTACAGACAGAGATACTTGAACACTATCATTTCATTCCTTGACACTGCCACCTCACGCTTACTTCTATAGATTTTCATTTCTGTGAGGTTCAGAATGTTTTTCATGATAACCATAAAGTTCATTAGAGATGAACAATTGTAGGTACGTTGCTTTAGTGTCAGCTACAAAATTATTCTCTCTGCTTAAATTATGACGAAGCTAACACTGACTGGTGGCCTGTTTCTGGCAATAAAATTTCCTTACTCTTAATGTTTCAAGTGCCCATGAAGCCCAAGAGGGTTGTCCCAGAAGCAAAAGTTCCTGTCCCTAAAAAGGAAGTAGCAGCTCCTGTTAGAGGTACATAATACCTCCGGTCTTTTAATCTGTTGTTTGTCTTCTTTGCTGTTAAATTCATGTTCAGTTATACGTGTGAAGATCTTTGTTGTGGGGGGAAAGACACAATCTATTCTTGCTTTTGTTAGAAAGGGACCTGTGTTCTTAAAGTGTCTTAATGGGAAAATATCTTTAAAGTGCCAGAAGTGCCTAAAAAACAAGAACCTGAAGAAGTTGCCTTTGAAGAGGAAGCTGAAACCTATGAAGAGGAATATTTTGTAGAAGAAGCAGAGGAGTACGTTCATGAAGAAAAGTACGTTCACGAAGAAGAGTATGTTCATGAAGAGGAAGAGTACCTTGGTGAAGAAGAGGAGCTTGTAACTGAGGAAGAAGTGGTACCAGTGATACCAACCAAAGGTAGATGATCTTTCTTGTGAAGTGATATGCAGCAGCAACTTTGGAGTTTGGGTGTCTGACTTGATCAAATTTTGGGGGGTTATTAGCACCAATGACCAGCTCTGCTTACTTGTAGAGACAGAGATTTTTAGATGTGAAGTATGATATCTGCAGCTGCTTTTCGCATTTTGTATCTTTTCTGTATCATTTCCACAATTCTTAATAATATCTTTAAAGTGCCTGAAGTGCCTAAGAAGCCTGTTCCAGAAGAGAAGAAACCTGTTCCTGTCCCCAAAAAGAAGGAAGTCCCACCAGCAAAAGGTACACCACCATTCAGACGATGGGTATATAGGAGACTTAATCTGCCTTTTAATAATTAACTCTCTTCTGAGTACAAAACCTTTATGTGTCTGTTGTTATCTATTGCTAAAGCCATTAAATGTGCTTTCTATGGAAGTGTTGCTACTCAGAATCAGAACTTAATGATAAACAATGTCTTTAAAGTGCCTGAGATTCCTAAGAAGCCAGAGGAGAAAGTTCCTGTGCCAATTCCTAAAAAAGAGAAAGCTCCACCAGCTAAAGGTACATCTCTCTGTAACCCATCAGTGCAATAATAAAATAATTTACCCATATTGTGTAACTTGCTGCGCTACAGAAGTCTTTTTCCTATGACAATATTAATATTATTAATGGCAAGATAAGAACCACTCATCTAGTCACAGGATCAGGTTACCATATATTCTTCCATGAATCCTGCCATGTAACCATGCTTGTTCTTAATGCTCCGCTTCTCTCTCTTTCTGTGTTATTTGACAAGTTTTCACTATACAGTTCAGCTGGCCTTGAATTCACAGCTCCTTCTCTTTAGTAGACAGTTCTTAGCATAAAATAAACTATTTGCCAATGTCAAAATGTCCAAAGCCATCATTTACCAGCCATCGTGTGTTGTCTTTATCATCAGTCTGTGTTGTTTCAGTGGGTTTAACTTTTGTGTGTTACCTGCCCTTTGTTTTGTGGATATTATTTTCAGTCTTTGATTGAAATTGTTACACAATCGGGTGATGCTTCAATTAAGGTCTTACATTGCTAGATTCTTATCTATTGATGGAAAATGTGACAGTAATTCTCTTTGATGTCTTTAAAGTTCCTGAAGTGCCCAAGAAAGCTGTACCAGAAGAGAAAGTACCAGTACCAGTTCCTAAAAAGGTGGAAGCTCCACCAGCCAAAGGTAATGAAACTTGAGATGGAAATTCTTTATGTCGTATTTTCGTAGAAGTAAAACAATTTTTTTCAATGCTGTGTTCTTTAGGGATACAACTCTTTTATAGTATGCAAAACAAAAGCTTGCATTTTAAACATGATGTGCTTCTTGAAATTTCTGTCATTTTTTTATAACTTATCTTGAGCTTTATAAAGCTATACTTAGTCTCAGTGTTTTCACTGTATAAGACTTTTCTCTAAATCATTTCTTTAAAGTGCCAGAGGTGCCCAAGAAACCTGTGCCTGAGAAGAAGGTGCCAGTTCCTGCTCCTAAGAAAGCAGAGGTTCCACCTGCAAAAGGTACATCTCTTCATCATTTTAAGTACGTGGGGAGAAACCTTACATAAGGCACTTGTGCAAATTTTTCTGTAATACAGTGGTTTAAAAGTGCCTTGTTAAAAGTGGTGTCATGTGATTTTTTTTTATATATATGGCTGTGAGACAATGTAAGAGAACACATTTTTAAAGACAAATACTATTTTTAAAGTACCTGAGGTGCCAAAGAAGGTCATCCCAGAAGAAAAGAAACCAACACCTGTTCTGAAAAAAATGGAAGCTCCACCACCCAAAGGTACATTAATCTCTAATAGAACCAGAGAACAAAGGAAAATTAATGCATTGTTATACAGCCTCACTAATTATAATTAATGCTATACTATATGTATTTTGTTAACTGGTGCTTTATGATCTTAGAACATTTGCTTTTCATGGTTTACCATTGTCATGAATATTTTGCATAAAAGTGATGCTTGTGCAATTGAATGAATATCTTTAAAGTTACAAAGAAACGTGAAGTAGTCCCAGTTCCTGTTGCTCTGCTTCGGGAAGAGGAAGAGGAAGTTCCACTTGAGGAAGAAATTTCTCCGGAAGAAGAAATTTTACCTGAGGAAGAGGAAGTTCCTGCTGAGGAAGAGGAAGTTTCTGCTGAGGAAGAGGAAGTTCCTGCTGAGGAAGAGGAAGTTCTTCCTGAAGAAGAGGAATTTGTACCTGAAGAAGTACCTGAAGAAGAGGAAGTTCTTCCAGAAATTAAACCTAAGGTGCCAGTACCTGCACCAGGTATAATAGCTCTTCTTGGAACCAGACCTCTTCTATGTTAAATTCTGTCTGTGGGTCCATCTTTTAGTTGATTTCTAATTTTATCTATACTACTTTATTGTCTATGTTATCCACCATCTAAATCTTGGAAAACATTCCAGATATGTCCTCTTAATATTGTGTACCTACTTTGTGTGTCTGTCCGTTTTAAATAACCTAAATGTCTTTTCAGATGTCATGATATGAAATGTTACCTGTTTGTGGACTTATTCTTACATGGCCTTATTACATGCAATGTTGTATTTGTGGAGGTTTTTTTAAATGTCTTAAAATATTTTTTTAAGTGCCTCAAGTAACAAAGAAAACTGTACCAGAGAAGAAAGTCCCTGTTCCCGCTCCTAAAAAAGTGGAACCTCCAGCACCTCCCAAAGGTATACGCCCAAACAAAGCTGTATGTGCATTCTTTATCCTTAGCTGGACCAGATAAGTTGGAAGGGAACTGAGCTTCAGGAAAAATTATATTTGAAGACTGTGTAGGGACACTGATGTGCATTTCAGAAAAATGAGTGCTATCATATTCAAGAAAGTAAAAGGAAGTGCTGTTCCCTAATTCCCATAAAAATTCAACCTGATTTTCTATAATTTCATTAATCATATTTTTTCATATAGCTATGTTGTAAAGCTAAACTATTTCTAGGGAAGAATTACATGAAAAACATAATAAATAAATGTGCTTAGATTTTCTCTTCTGGTCATATATAGTAATCAGCCTCTGTAAACCCAGCTGAAAAGAAAAAAGAAAAACTAGTATGTTTACCACAGCACTGAGTCTTAATTTATGTCTTGTGACACATTTGTGTAAATAGTACCCCAACAGGTTTTGATTTTAGTCTTCTTGGCTTTGTACTGTGGTGTAATACTCTGAGCAAGTCTTTTAACCAATCTAAGCCTCAACTTTTTCTCTCATAAAATGGAGCACTCAAATGAGTCCTACTAAGCTCAGATAATGAGGATAAAATAAGCTGTAAAACTCCCCATCATTGAAGGGCTGGAATAATTAATCAATTAATATATTAGATCAGGTCATAGTACATGAAGGTACATATAGCTTAAAGCACGATCATATTTTCTGCAAAAGACAGTGGCACTACTACTTGAAATAAGCATCCCCCTTCCCCCGTGCAGTCATACAATCAATGAAACGGAAAGGCTGGTCTTTTACTGGATTTCAAAAATTCTGAAATATTTTATAGATAGCATATTACATCTGCATCCTAGTCATTCAGATAATCAAGTAGGTTTCTTGTCCGTTGCTCTGCAAAGCCCAATAACTCCATCTATTTGGGACAACAACTTGTACTACTGCCCCACCCCCCATAACTGTTTCATGTTGGTCTTTCTGTGTGTGGGCTTCTTGGTTTCTCTCTTTCTTATCCCTCAAAATAAATTCTTATTATGAAATGTCTTTAAAGTACCTGAGGTCAAGAAGAAAGTGCCAGAGAAGAAAGTAGTTGTGCCCAAGAAAGAGGAAGCTCCCCCTGCCACAGGTATTGCTGTTTCCAAGAATTTTAGCCACTGCTGTTTCTTTCCTTTACTCATAAAGCTCAAAACATCTTGTTCAGTACTGATTATCATAATTTATCCTATCGCTGTGTCTGTTGTCTTTGTGTTTATGAAACTGAAATTACAAAATAAAATAATATCTTTAAAGTGCCTGTGGTACCTAAGAAACCAGAACCAGAAAAGAAGGTGCCTCCTCCTGGTCTTAAGAAAGCAGTGACTCCTCCTGCCAAAGGTACATCATCCCTGACCAGATGTATTTGCTACGGCCATGTTGAACTGTGCTCTTCACACAGGATGTTCAACCTAAATGTTTCTGCTGTGTGATCTGTCATTGACGTTCATCATGTGTGGCACTGTTGTATCCAAATTGGTGTTATGTCAGGTTTTCCCACATGTGTTTGTGTGTTGTGTGTCATATGTTGTTTCTGTCTGCATTTTTTCTCAACATAAAAAATCTTTAAAGACCCACAGTGACTGCAAAACCAATCTCTAAAGTATCCATTGTTCTTCCTAAAAAACAAGAGGCTCCAACAGTAAAACAAAGAAGAGCTCTTTTTACTGGGCCCTTAATCTTAAACCATAAGTGTCTTTTTTCTTCTTGTATTAACTAATTCTGTGAAATGTCAATGTATCATCTTGTGCATGGGTATTGTGATAATTACTCTCTTGTTTTGAAATGGGAAGCATGGTCTTCATGTATTCTTCTTTGATTCTTGGATTTTAAGTGCCTAAAATGCTCAATATCTTTTAAGTTCCTGAGGTACCTAAGAAGGTGGAAGAAAGGCCGATCATTCCTCCTAAAGAAGAAGTTCCACCAGTAGAAGGTAGATGACTTTCTAAGAAAATAGCATGTCAGAGTCATCATTGTTTAATACTTGAAGGACATAAATGACTATTTTACCCCAGGAAATAAATATGTGCAGACTCTAAAAAAAAGTATTTACCTAATAGAAACTAGCAGGTAAACTAATACCATTAGAACCTCTTTCTTTCATGTGTAATCTTTTTACTGTTTGTTACTGTATATATTTTATTTCAATGAAAAGTTTTGATTTGGCTGTGGGAAATTTTTCATCAAATGATTTGAATGGCAGTGATGGAATCATTTAAGTGAAATTCCCAGTTAGCCTGAGTAACTGGTGCAGAAAATCTGAGTTGCTATTATATGGCTGATGTCAAATAAGTTTACCTCCATTGAAATAATAATTTTAATTTTAATTTGCCCAGTTCCAAATTCTGGGAATCAACTAATATATTTTGAAGACTCAATAAATTTTTTGAAGGACTAGTGAGCTTTTAGTAGCATGAGTTCTATCATTTTAGACTGAGATTGAAAAGAATTATAAAAATAATTTACAAAGTAAAAATCTTTTTAAGTGTATGAAGAACCTGAAGAACCTATTCCTGAAGAGATCCCGGAAGAACCACCTAGCGTAGAGGAGGTTGAGGAGGAGGTGGCGCCACCTAGAGGTACAACCGCTTGTATGAGTTGGACATTTGAAATACTGGTGTTCCAAATCTTTCTCAGAATTTGTCTAAACCTAATGTTCTCCGATATATTTTTCTAACATCATCTCAATGACAACTGAAGAATAGTTATTTTTTATCACTGAAGCTTTGTGTTATTTTTTATCACTGAAGCTTTGTGTCTTTTTCTTTTTCTGTAACCTCTTTTATCTTATCCATAATACAACTAAGGATAAAAACTGACTTTTCTGTTATTGGCACTTTAATAGTGTCTTGGAAATTACAATCCTTAATTTTTTTATTCCATGTTAATGTGGGACCACAATCTGTGTGGTGAAAGTGACTCTTTTGTATAACTCTTAACCGTTTACATCTAAAGACTGGCAATCTTGCATGACTGATGTTATGTTTGCTTATAGAATTTCTAGGTAATATGTTTCACATTTCTGGAATCCCTGCCCCATATATAGTATTACCATTTGGGTTGTTGATGTCTTTTTAAAATAAAATCAAGGCTTTGTATTCTTTATATTCTTGTACATAAGTGTTGTTCTGTTCATTGAATGTTGCTGTTCTCTTTCAAAATGTGCTTTAAATATCGTTTAAGTGCCTGAGGTGGTTAAGAAACCAGTACCTGAAGTACCTGCTCCTGTCCCTAAGAAAGTGGAGGCACCACCAGCTAAAGGTATGGCAAATCCTGATCAATATCTTTAAGTCCCCTTTCACTTTCTTTTTAAAATGCTAATGGCTCACCTTTCACAGTCTCCTTATAATAATTTAAACAGCAAACTGATTAATGACCAGTAAAAATGTAACTCATTATTTTTTTATCCTTCTGTAATATTAATGGATGACTGAGTATATATGTGTGTGTAAGTTAATCTAGAAGCTTCTTATTTAGAACAGCTAAAGATTTTAATCTGTACCTAGATCTATAACAATGACTCTGTCTTCTCCAACTGCTATTCCTAGATTTTATGTCATAAGTTTTGTTATATTTTATAATAATTTTACTATATTTACTCTTTTATAGAGAAAAAATATCCTGCTACTCTGGGATAATAACCATTCTAAAAGCCTCATGTCCTTTTTGTAATATTGAACCATAAGCATTCAAAGTTATTATACAATTTCTATTTCTATGTCTCATTGCTTCCTAATTCAATAATGTTTTGGATAGCAGCTTCAGCAACTACAGCATACTGTGCCTTTCATCAATTATGACAGTGTCCAGAAGAAAATGAGGCCTCTAACAGCACTTATGTACCCAGGATGGTACTCACTTAAAAAAAAAAACAACACTTTGTCAAGTGAAAAATAGTATCAGTTGGCAAAACAGTGGTAATCTCTTATTGAACAGAAAATAGTACAGTTCTTAGTAGACATATCTTAGCTGAGCCAGGATGGTTAGCATGCATCAATAGTGTGAGAAAGAGTCCTTATTACCTGTAAAATAGATGTCCAACAGTATAGAGTAGCTTCTTAGACACTTTGACCATTGTAATGTTGATGTTGTTTTTGATGTTTTATTTTTGCAAATTATTGAGCATTGTCAGCTAGCTAAAACACCTAATATCTTTCAAGTGCCAAAGAAAATTCCTGAGGAAAAGGAACCTGTTCCTGTCCAGAAAAAAGAGGCACCACCAGCCAAAGGTACATCTTCTCTTTTAAGCCTAAATTTCTTTTATCTTTCCTTGTTAAAACTTTTGTTTTATGTCCCTGTGACTTGTTTTTGATGTCTGATGTCAGTGCAATTGTATGCTTGACAGTCCTAAATATTAAAACTGTATCTTTAAAGTGCCTGAAGTACAAAAGAAAGTCCCAGAAAAGAAAATCCCAGAAAAGAAAGTCCCAGAAAAGAAAGTCCCTGTTCCTAAAAAGGAAGCTGTTACCCCTGCTAAAGGTATTTTTGGAAAGATGTTTGGTTTTCTTGTATTGGTGCATGCAAACCTTTTGGACAATCCTGTTTCTTACATTTTAAGGTTATGTCTGTATTTCTTCTGTGTTTTAAAAAGTAAATCTCTTAAAGCAGATGCTCTTTCAGGGAGAACTGTTCTTGAAGAAAAAGTATCAGTTGCTTACGAACAAGAGGAAGTAGTGAAACAAAGAATAGAATTTGAAGTAGCAGAAGCAGAAGTAGAAGAAGTTTATGAAGAAGATAAGATCCGTGAAGTTCAAGAATATTTTGAAGAAGAAGAATTTCACGAGGTAGAAGAATTCGTCAAAGTAGAAGCACGCAGATTTGAAGAACACAAAGTTGATGAAGTCCATAGGGTTGTAGAATTCTTAGAGGCTGAAGAAGAAGAAGAAGTAGAAGTTTATGAAAAACCCAAAGCTCCACCTAAAGGTATAGGGAATTCTGCAGATATTTCTAATTATTATATATCTTGGTATAACTGATATTCTTTTGAAAATATATTACATATTGGGTTTAGAATATTAGAAATTCCAATGAAATGCTTTAAGCATGAGTTTAAACTGATTGATGCAAAGATTGATACATAGTACAGAAAGTATTATTTTCCCAGACAGGAGAATAATATTTTATATCTACACTTTTTGGAGGCTGTTGTATGAATTTGTAGGCTCTTTAAAGTCTAACTAAGAATGTTACATGATTGTTAAAAGCATCAAAAAGAACTGAACAGTCTCAGTCTCATCTGTTGGGTGCAAAAGAAACTCCTTAGTCATTAAGTGATTTTCTAAACTTTTTTTTCCTGGTACTGGGAATCGAACTCAGGACCTTGCATTTGCCAGGCAAGTGCTGTGCTGCTGAGCTATATCCTCAACCCACATTGAATAATTTTCCTGTTCAGGCAAAACAGCCACTTCTTTGTTAAAATTTCAGATGACTCTTCATAAACTGATGACTCTTAAAAGTATAACATTTTTATTAGAGAAATAAGGAAGTAAGTAACGTGTAGGTCATAGAGCCTGCATTCTAGTAAATTTAAAGGGCAAATAAAGTTTGCAATATTTTCTGATACTATGAGTCTTGCACAGATTAATAATATATATGTAATGTGAAGAAATGTGTGTGTCTTATGTAGTAAATGTAAAATATGGAAAATATTTAGAAAAGTCAAATTTTTTTCAAAAGTATGCATTATATAAAGTATTGTGCAAGGTCTCATTATACTAACTTTAGAAGCACTTCTTATTTTATGAATTAATTCTAAATCAAAACACTAATATCTTTGAAGGACCTGAGATATCTGAGAAAATCATCCCTCCAAAAAAACCGCCCACTAAAGTTGTTCCTCGAAAAGAGCCAACTGATAAAGGTATTTTATTAGTGAGAAACTATTTACCTAATTTTAAATACAGTAACACTGTGTTTGCTTTACAAGTTTACATTCTATGTGATATTTTTCTTCTGTGTTTCGTGTTACTGTAATTTCTAAAACTAATATCTTTAAAGTGACCAAGGAACCAAGGACAGTTTAAAAAAAAAAAGATAGCACTATCATTATTCCTAAAATATAAATCTTGTGAGCCAAAATATACTTGGTGTTGTTTGACAATATGTACACTAACATGCTTATTCATAAACCTGTTTCTCTACTTATTATTAATGGTATTAACATTGACTATAAATATATACTAAATATGTTTACTATCCCTGTGTTATTCATGGTTGCTAACCTCTTTCACAACAGAAACTTGTAAAAACATCTGATAAATAACATAGACTCTGACCATGTAAGGAAGTTTAATTGAAGAGCAAGTACCAATTATTCCACCAAAACAACTCACAGAAGAAAGCATATTGATAGTTTTTCTTGTCATACTCTTACCATAACATGGGAAATTCCCCTGGATTTTTATTGTCATACTTGTTGTCAAAGTCCAACATATTTTAAACACTGTCAAGTCTGTGATAAAGGGATGTTTGCATTTTATACTGTGACTGTGCTCTGTGTTATGTACCTGTTATGTTCTTGCTAAAAAAGATCTGTATAAATGTTTTAAAGTAAAAGAAAATTATTACCACTATCTTTTAAGTACCTGAGGTGGCCAAGAAAATTGTGGTAGAAGAAAAAGTACGTGTTTCTGAAGAACGTAAAGTTTCACCGGCTAAAGGTACCTACCTTTACTGATTCACCACTAATATCAAATCCCTTTTTACTCACTTTCTACAGAGAAGAGAGAGGTCACCCTCTCCTCGGTGCCACAAGATGACTGCAAATGACATAAATTTCTAGTTATGAACTATAACATAATCTTGCCTTTTATGGTGATCCTTTAGCACAAAAGTATACCTTGAAGTTATTGTTTGAATTTTCCCTCTTCTTGAAATAATGAAGCATTCCTCGCCTCTCCATTTCTCTTCCAAAGATAATTCATTTTGGAAGCACTTACCAAATAGCTCTGGAAACAAATAAATATGTTCTAAATGACCATAGAAAATGATGCTATCTCCAAAAAGCAAAGTGTCTTTGCTTTAACAAATCAAAGACTCCAGTTCAAGCTTAGCGCAGGCAACTTGGCAATTTAGTGAGACCCTGTCTCAAAAACAAAACCCAAAGCAAAAACAGAAACTTCATTCACAGTGCCATCCAGACAAATGCGCTCTGTGTTGCCTTCAAGTTTTGAAATTCTTTTTATTTTCCTTGTCAGGGGCCCCTTTTTGTCTTATATTTCATACTCAATTATAATATTCTTTAAATAAGAAAAAGTAAATATCTTTAAAGCACCTGAAGTGCCCAAGAAAACTGTTCCAGAAGAGACAGTTCCTGAAGCTGTCCCTAGAAAGCCAGAAGTCCCAGCAGCCAAAGGCACACACTTAACTAACCCTCTTACATTAAATAACTCTTCGGTCAGTTTTGCATTGTGTGTGTATCAATGTGACATTAAATCTTTGATATTTTGTTTCTTTATATTCTTAATTTTGTATTAATACACTAATATCTTTAAAGTTCCTGGGATATCTAAGAAAATTATTGAAGAAGAAAAACCTCCTGTTATTCTTCCTGAAGACACAGAGATGTATAGTAAGTGTAGAAAAACCAGTGGTTCCCTTTGGTTTCGTCTGTGTCCTTAAACTCTCGTGTGTGACTGCATAGCTTTCAAAAGTAGATATGTCAGTATTTTGTAAAAAGCCTAGTATGCCAAAAATATTTGGTTCTAATTAACTAATATAAATGGTCATTAGCTTCAGACAAGATATATTTCCAGTAGGTCAGAAATAGAGAACTCTGAACATATAATTCAATGTATTTTCTGGTTTATACACAAATACATTCAAAATCAGAGCAGTGTTATAATTGTATTAATATCTTTCTGTAGGCAAAATAAAACAACTTTAAGTCCCTGGCCAATGAATTCCTCAATTTTTATTATGATTCTAAAGAAAAGCTAGAATCCTGTATTATAAAACTGGGAATGAGACATTCCCTAGCCAATGGCTACTTGTCACTAATTTGTGTTTGTGTGCTACCGTTAATTTGAATGATGAAAGTGTACTGTGTATTATGTATTTTTAATATTATTCTTCATTCAACTTGAAAAATGTTTAATTACGTGACTACTAATATCTTTAAAGTTTATGAAGCATTTGAAGAGTCAGTCATAGAAGAAAAAGTACTTGTGACTCCTCCTCAAAAGACAAAAACCAAAGTAGTAAAAGGTATATATCACCAGTAATCCAGTCTGGATAAAATTTATCTTGGGGTTCATTTTAGAAGCTCAATATTTTAACTTCACTTGTATCTCTTAAGTGCCTCAGCCATCTAAGAAAGTTGTTCCAGAAGAAAAAATATATGTGACTAAAAAGAGAGAGTCACCAGCAACTCAAGGTATATTTCAACTGCATCAAACTCAGATGAATCCCTTGGCTTTAAAATTTTTAAATTTTTATAGTTTCTAAGTGTAAACCTACTAATATCTTTAAAGAGCCTGATACAACCAAAGAAGTGTTTCCAGAAGTGGAGTTGACTGAAGCTGTTCCTGAAAGTCCAGAATACTCCCCAGTCGAAGGTATCATTCTCTAGCTATAAAAATCTAATGGAAACCTGTCTTCTTTAGTCTGCACAATATGCTCGGTGTTTTATGTACATTCTCATAACATCCAGTACTAAAACACTAGTCTTCAAAGCATCTGAGAGAGATGCCCAAGGCAAGGAGCTGGCTGTGACCTGCCTCACAAAAGCCAAGACCTAGTAAAGTAACATACAGAAATAAATTCTTAACATGAAAAGCAAAGTTCTAACTTAAAGATACAATATCTGTTAGCACACCTAACTTATTATGTATGTCATGTCTTTATCTTTGCCTTTTCTGAATTAAAAAAAATACTAATATCTTTAAAGAATTTGAAATCTTCGAGAACGTTGTTCAAGAGGAACGAACTATTATTACCAAAAGAAGAAAACCACCGTCATCAACAGGTACAAGCCAGAAGACGGTCTACTCCCTAAGCTCATGTTTATAGCTGCGGTTAACATGTATGGAAATACTAACATCTTTAAAGCCCCAGTGGTGGCCAATGAAATTATTTCAGAGAAATAACTCCCCAAAATCAAAAACCTGACCAAATATACATATATGTCAGAGTGAGCCATTCAAGAGGAAATAGGAGAGAAAGCTTTAATTCATACACATGAAAGATAGTTGAGCTATACAGTTTACTTATGAGCACTTCAGAGAAAACATGTAAGCATCGTACAGTGTATCTAGATATGCCATAGATGTTCTCCTCAATGAGAAATACCTATTCCTTTGCTTTGAAAAATAGTAAAAATCATACAACCTAGGAAAAATGAACAAGAAACCATTTCTAATATTGAAACTGGACTGAATTGGCACCATATACTTCCCTTTAAAGCATGAATTAGTGCCACCATATGGCACTAATTCCCTCCACACGACAGAATTCCAAGTCATCTCTGCTTATCAGAACCAGAATTGCTTTCCTAATACTAGTATTTTAGTAACCAGGAACACAACCCCTGATAATCAGGGGTTACACTACTACCAGCAATTCAGATTCTGGGGGTCCCCATTCTGGACTACTCCTGTATATGCAGTTATGACTGAAACACTTCCCTGCACCTCATAATTCCTAAGTACACTGACTTAATGCCTTTGAGGTGATTGTCCCTATAAAACAATACCCATGGCTACTTCCTCTGAAATGGAAACACCTGCTTCTCAAAGCATCATGCATGCTATTGTTCCTTCCATCTTGCTTTTTTAATAGCGTCTAACAAATGCCCATTCAGGGCACAATAGTTGGGAGCTGGGTAATAATTAAAGAAATGAGATTTCATTCCTCAAGATTGTGTGCCTCCTCCAACTCTTGAAGGCAGCACTCTTTGGTTTGGTTTCTGAAATTAATGTCTCCACTGATCCTTTTAACATCTGAGTATAATACTAATATCTTCAAAGCTCCAGAAGCCATGAAAGAAACCACTCCTGAAACTAAAGTAGTCAAGGACCTTCCTGAAGAGCCAGAAGCGCCATCTATGAAAGGTACATGTGACCTCTGAACAGATGTGGAAGAAATCATACATCCTCTGCTCTTAGAACTGTTTTTTTTTTTCTAACACTGTAATTCTTAAAAATAACATAACTAATCTCTTTAAAGGACCCAAAGCTCCACTATTAGTCCTTCTAGAAGGAATTTATGACTTTTCCTGTCACAACACAAAGTATCTGTGAACAAATACAGCCTTCCCTGCCTCTCTCTGCAGGAAATTGGTTCTCTGGGCAAAAAACCAAATCCGCAGATGTTTAAGTTTCTTACCCAAAATAACATAGTATTTACATAAAAATAATGCAGTGCTCCCATATGCTTTTACCATTTTTACTTTTAATACCATATACTATATTGTTTGGGCATTAATGACAAGAAAGGAAAGGTTGTGATAAGTGCAATGGTTTTCCCATCTGCCTCTGGCTGAACGGAAGATGCGGAATCCCCGGATGTGGAGGGCTGACTGCACCTTACAGTGAGGGCAACCTCTTGTCAAGGATCCCACGAGCTCCTTTAGAGTAATGTATTGGTGGAGCAAAAGCAGAGAGGGGAAGAGAAGAAACTTCTAAAAGGCTGCATTTGCTCTCTGACTGTGGTTACTACTTTCATTAATCATTTTAACCCTTCAATGTGAAATGCTAATATCTTTCAAGTGCCCAAAGTTCCTCAAGAAGTTGTTCCTGCAAAGAAAGCGCCTTCCAAAAAAAGAGAAGCGGCCTTCACTAAAGGTACAAGTTGCCAAGCCTCAAGAACTAG
Source organism: Hydrochoerus hydrochaeris (assembly GCA_004027455.1). Taxonomy (NCBI): domain Eukaryota; kingdom Metazoa; phylum Chordata; class Mammalia; order Rodentia; family Hydrochaeridae; genus Hydrochoerus; species Hydrochoerus hydrochaeris. Next base: position 314,482 of record PVLA01000219.1, read on the forward strand.
CTCTAGTAGTTTTGAAACTATTTTGCTGTTCCTAATAATGTTTGCAATATTAAACATGAAAATACTAATTTCTTAAAGTGCCTGAAGCTGCCCAAGAAATTGTCCCTGAACAGAAAGAATTTGGGTTTCGTCAGAAAAGGCACGAAGCTCCTTCAGAGGAAGGTATAACTTGCTGGAAGTTTCAAAGGGTGGGAAGAATGCCTTTGTGTCTAAATGTGCTTCCTGTTTGAACTGATTCTTTTAGCTCCTAAATGTAAATATATTAATATCTTGAAAGTGCCTGAGGTGCCCAGAGAAGTCACGTACCAAGAGACAATACAAGTGCATCTGCCCCAATTGCCCAAAGCAGTACCTGTGGAAGGTACATTCTTAACAGTCCTTTCGGGGGAATAGGGAGGTGGGGAGACAGAAGAGATCATGTTTCTTGCCTTAAAAACTCTTGCAATGTGTAAATGTTGCCTATGTCTGTGTTGATTCTTTTGACTCAAAAGTAAATTTACTAATATCTTCAAAGTACCTGAAGCTCCAAAAGAAGTGGTCCCCCAAAAGAAAATAATGGAAGTTTCTACACCAAAGCCAAAAGCACCACCTGTCACAGGTACTGATAACAGGTTGAAAGAAAAAACAGTCCTTAGTTTCAGTGTGTCTTGTGCTGTTTGTGCTCTCAAAGTGTAAAAACTACTAATATCTTTTAAGTACCTGAAGTTCCTCAAGAAATTGTCCCTGAAAAGAAAGCACCTGTGGTACCTCCTAAAAAGCAAGAAGCCCCACCTGTTCCAGGTATCTGTCACTCACCTGAGCTTCCTAATACTCTTCCGGTCCTGAAGATACTTCACTCAAGTGGTCTTCATAACTCCTAAGTGTAATTTCACTGATCTCTTTAAGTGCCCAAGGTGCCTGAAGTTGTCCCTGAAAAGAAAGTGCCCAGGGTGCCTCCTAAAAAGCCAGAAGCCCCACCTGTCACAGGTACTGGTCACTCACCCTAGAATTCACAACACATAACTCTTCTACTCATGAAGATACTTCATTCAAGTGGTCTTCACAGTTCCTAAGTATAATTTCACTAATCTCTTTAAGTGCCTGAGGTGCCCGAAGAAGTTGTCCCTGAAAAGAAAGTGCCCAGGGTGCCTCCTAAAAAGCCGGAAGCCCCGCCTGTCACAGGTACTTGTCTCTCATCCTGGGTGTCACATCATGTACCTTTTGTGCTCTTGAAAATGTTTAGTCCTAGTAGTCTTAATAATTTATAAGTGAATTTTCACTAATCTCTTTAAGTGCCTGAGGCGCCCAAAGAAGTTGTCCCTGAAAAGAAAGTGCCAGTGGTGCCTCCTAAGAAGCCCGAAGTCCCACCTGCCAAAGGTATTTATATTTGTCACTGACTTTACGCTTCATAAGATCCAGCTCTTCTGCTCTTGAAAATATTATGGTCTGGTGGTCTGTGTAAGTCTCATGTGGACTTTCACTAATCTCTTTAAGTGCCTGAGGCGCCCAAAGAAGTTGTCCCTGAAAAGAAAGTGCCAGTGATGCCTCCTAAAAAGCCTGAAGTCCCACCTGCTAAAGGTAGTCACCCTGCTGTCATTGTGCTTGATGCTGTGTCCTTGTCTCTACTCTTGTCTAATCATGAAAATACTAATATCTTTGAAGTGCCCGAGGTGCCAAAGGTAGCTGTCCCGGAAAAGAAGGTGCCTGAAGCTGTGCCCCCCAAACCAGAGAGTCCTCCCCCAGAAGGTAATGTCAATGTGATGCAAATTAGGGAGAAAAAATTACTACTTTAATAAGAAAATTACATGCAAAAAATCTTGAGCAATCAGGGTAATATAATTCTAAAGGAAAAACATGAATAACTATCCAGAGAATCTTGATACTGTATGCTATAGACATCAATTGTTTACACCTTTTCTCAAATTATGACTTGTTTTTAAGTGCCTGAAGTGCCGCCAAAGGAAGCTGTCCCTGAAAAGAAAGTACCTGTGGCTCCTCCCAAAAAGCCAGAAGTTCCACCAGCCAAAGGTACGCACCCTTGCATGTGGTTGGTCAGAGGGCAGGGGAGGTGTGTGAGAAGTGTCCTCTAGTCTCATATTGCATTTGCTCCGATAAATGCATTGTCAAGTACCCCCTTTGTAGTTTCTAACTAAAAGATACTAATATCTTCAAAGTTCCTGAAGTGCCGAAAGAAGTTATAACTGAAACGAAAGTGTTTGTGGCAGAACCCAAAAAACCAGAAGTCCCACCTGCAAAAGGTATTTTCCTCCTGTTGCTCTTTAAGAAAAAATATCATCTTGTAGCTGTGAAATCATTGTATTTTACACCATCACAAATTCTAAAACTACTAATATCTTTCAAGTGCATGAAGTTGCTCAAGAAGTTGTCCCAGAAAAGAAAATTCCCAAAGTACTGCCCAAAAAACCAGAAGCTCCACCCATCACAGGTATATGCCAGCTGAATCTTATTCTGCACATGAAGCATCTCTTCCAATTTTGAAAATGAATTTAGTCTACTTTTCTTAACTAACAAATATAAAACAACTAATATCTTTCAAGTGCCTGAAGTTCCTCAAGAAATTGTCCCTGAAAAGAAAAGACAATTGGTGCCTCCTAAAAAGCCAGAAGTCCCACCTGACACAGGTACTTCTTACACTGCCCTCATTCTGCAGGAGAAGCATCACTTCCAGTTTTTAAAAACAAATTTAGTCCACGGTTCTTCACTAACATAAGTATAAAACTACTAATATCTTTCAAGTGCCTGAAGCTGCTCAAGATGGTATACAAGAAAAGAAAGTTCTCATGATCTCACCCAAAAAGCCAGAGGCCCTACCTTCTGCAGGTATTTTTTACCTCTCCCCTTATTTCTCAGAAGAAATATTGCTTCTGTTCTGGGTAACATTTTTAGTCCATTTACCTCACTATCCTAAGTAAAAAACTACTAATATCTTTTAAGTACCTGAAGTTCCTCAAGAAATTGTCCCTGAAAAGGAAGCACCTGTGGTACCTCCTAAAAAGCAAGAAGCCCCACCTGTTCCAGGTACCTGTCACTCACCTGAGCTTCCTAATAGTCTTCCGGTCCTGAAGATACTTCATTCAAGTGGTCTTCATAACTCCTAAGTGTAATTTCACTAATCTCTTTTAAGTGCCTGAGGTACTCGAGGAAGTTGTCCCTGAAAAGAAAGTGCCCAGGGTGCCTCCGAAAAAGCCGGAAGCCCCGCCTGTCACAGGTACTGGTCACTCACCCTAGAATTCACAACACATAACTCTTCTGCTCTTGAAGATACTTCACTCAAGTGGTCTTCATAACTCCTAAGTGTAATTTCACTAATATCTTTTAAGTGCCCGAGGTACCCGAAGAAGTTGTCCTAAAGAAAGTGCCCAAGATCCCACCTAAAAAGCCAGAAGCCCCACCTGTCACAGGTACTCATCATTCATCTTAGGTTTCACAGCATTTAAGCTTTCTGCTCTTTGAGATGTTTCATTCAAGTGGTCATTTTAACTCCTAAGTATAATTTCACTAATCTCTTTTAAGTGCCTGAGGTACTCGAGGAAGTTGTCCCTGAAAAGGAAGTGCCCAGGGTGCCTCCGAAAAAGCCGGAAGCCCCGCCTGTCACAGGTACTGCTCACTTATCCTAGGTTTCTAATACTCTTGAAAATATTCCATTGAAGTGGTCTTCGTAACTCCTAGAGTGTAATTTCACTAATCTCTTTTAAGTGCCTGAAGAAGTTGTCCTTGAAAAGAAAGTGCCAGTGATGCCTCCTAAAAAGCCGGAAGCCCCGCCTGTCACAGGTACCCATCATTCATCTTAGGTTGCACAGCACAAATGCCTTCTACTCATGAAGATTTTTCACTCAAGTGGTCTTCATAACTCCTAAGTATAATTTCACTAATATCTTTTAAGTGCCCAAGGTGCCTGAAGAAGTTGTCCCTGAAAAGAAAGTGCCCAGGGTGCCTCCTAAAAAGCCGGAAGCCCCGCCTGTTATAGGTACTTGTCTCATCCTGGGTGTCACATCATGTACCTTTTGTGCTCTTGAAAATGTTTAGTCATAGTGGTCTTCATATTTTATAAGTGGACTTTCACTAATCTCTTTAAGTGCCGGAGATGGCTGAAGAAGTTGTCCTAAAGAAAGTGCCCAAGATCCCACCTAAAAAGCCAGAAGCCCCACCTGTCACAGGTACTAATCATTCATCTTAGATTTCATAGCCCATTAACTTTCTGTTCTTTGAGATATTTCATTCAACTGGTCTTTGTAATTCCTAAGTATAATTTCACTAATCTCTTTAAGTGCCTGAGGCGCCCAAAGAAGTTGTCCCTGAAAAGAAAGTGCCAGTGATGCCTCCTAAAAAGCCTGAAGTCCCACCTGCTAAAGGTAGTCACCCTGCTGTCATTGTGCTTGATGCTGTGTCCTTGTCTCTACTCTGTCTAATCATGAAAATACTAATATCTTTGAAGTGCCCGAGGTGCCAAAGGTAGCTGTCCCGGAAAAGAAGGTGCCTGAAGCTGTGCCCCCCAAACCAGAAAGTCCTCCCCCAGAAGGTAATAATGAAACTACTCATGTTAGTATCTTTCAAAAGATAAAGTCTCCTCTGTGCTATGAAAATCTCATTTTGAATGTGTTATTATATATGTTAAGTCAGTTCCAATACTGAAATGAGCTGGTATCTTTAAAGTGTACGAGGAGGAGCCTGAGGAAATTGTTCCGGAAGAGCCTTCTGTTGAGGTCCTGGAAGAACCTGAGCCTGCACCTCCTCCCAAAGGTACTTGGCAGGCTGCTGGGATCCTCAGCTGACCCTAACCCTTCGTGTCCCCAAAGTTCTGGGCTTGATGGGCTTGTGTCTCTTTTCACTCATCTTCATCCATTCTAATATCTTTAGTGACTGTGCCACCAAAGCCACCTGTTCCTGAAAAGAAAGTTGTCATTGCCAAGAAACCAGAACCACCACCGGCGAAAGGTACTTCTCACTGCCACTAACTTCCTACAGAAAAATGTCATTAAGATGTATTTTCCACTGCTCTACTTAATGATTTCCATACCTTCCTGAGACTGTGGCCTTAAACAGTACTAATATCTTTTAAAGTGCCTGAGGTACCCAAGGAAGTTGTCCCTGAAAAGAAAGTGCCTCGCGTGGTTCCCAAAAAACCAGAAGTTCCACCAGCGAAAGGTACATGTGACTATTCTCCCTTGGATGGGGCCGGATACAGCCTCCCACTCCAAAAATGTTATGTTCTGTGTAAATGTGATCAGTGGATGTTTACTGGCAGTTATTTATAATGTGAAAATACTAATATCTTTAAAGTGCCTGAAGTTCCCAAAGAAGTTGTTCCAGAAAAGAAAATCACTATTCCCAAAAAGCCAGAAGTCCTTCCACCTAAAGGTACATTCCACTAATGAGTTTCTCTCCTTCCCCAAGAAGTCCCCTATTATTGAACTCTGCCAATCCTCTTACATTCATGACCATAAAATTATTATTCTTAGTTTTTAGGAGTTAGAATTTTTTAAATCATTTTTTTAGGTGATGCACTTATTTTTTTTACAAGCTTTGGAAGACTTTACCAACATGGTTTTGTGATTCTTAATAGTTTACTTTTTCCTGTCCACTTAGATGGGGATACAAGGGCAGACCCCCAACTTCATTGTGAATTTTTTCTTGAATCTGTCCCTGAGTTCTTTGAACAAAATGTGAAGTAAATGTGTTATAAGTTTCATGTACTTCTTCACTACCCAGAAGTAAAACTAGCTAATATCTTTAAAGAGCCAGAGGTGCCGAAGAAACCCATCGTTGAAGAGAAACCAGCTGTTCCTGTTCCTGAGAAAGTGAAGTCTCCTCCCCCAGAAGGTACACAGGAGGCCATTAGTGAGCTTTCTAATTTAAGCATTGTTGCTTTTCTTTCCTAACTCATTGTCTCTCAGTCATTCTCATTCCTTTAAATTATCTCACTTCATCACTCTAGGTTAGCTCTGATCTCTAAACTATGTGAGGTTATCAGTCCATGGTCTTTATATAGGTCAGAGCAAGCTGTGTTAAATATAACATCTCTAATGTACCCAGAAAGATGGTAGATCTTAGAGTGTAAACAATATTTAATGCTGAAAGGACTCTCTAAGTATTCAAAGCCATAGACATAGAGCTCAGGGAAAACTAGAGAGATTTCATCTTCACAAATATAGAAGATATTAATTGATAAGGGGGAAATCTACACTGCTATTTATTATTTTGGTGTTTTGTGCATCTTAGAATTTTGCTCCACATTTTGAAGTAAAATTAACTAATATCTTTAAAGTATATGAAGAGCCTGAGGAAATTGTTCCTGAAGAGCCTGAGGAAATTGCTCCTGAAGAGCCTGAGGAAATTGCTCCTGAAGAGCCTGAGGAAATTGCTCCTGAAGAAGAGCCAGTTCCTGTTGTAGAAGAGAAGGAACCTGAAGCTCCACCTCCACCAGGTACAAGGCAGGATCCATTGCATGGGAAAATATGACTTTTATATTTACTGTACAACGTATTAAAGTAAAATGTTGGTCTCTTATCTCCATGCTTGAAATTTTCACTTGGTTGACAAGAATAACAGTTATTTCAACTGATTAAACTTTGATCCTACATAATTTTATAACATTCATAACAAAGATTATGTGTGGTCTTCTTTGTTCATTTGTTACCATGTATATTGTCCTTGTAATCATCTGACTCTAAAAGAAATTCCTATTCTTCAAGTACCGGAGGAGCCCAAAAAGATTGTCCCACCGAAGAAATTTCCTGTTATCAAAAAGGCAGAACCTCCACCTCCTAAAGGTACCTTTGTTAAAATAAATATATTCATCATTTTGTGCGTGTAAAATTTGTGCTTTTTCATTGTATTGTGCTGTATTATTCACTGTACATTATGTTGCTGAACAGACTTGTAAAATTTTGTTACTAAATGCTACTAATATCTTTAAAGTACCTGAGATGCCGAAGAAAGTTGTCCCGTTAAAGAAGGTCCCAATTGTTAAGAAGCCAGAAACACCAGAAATCAAAGGTATTCATGTCATAATTAATATTATAATTCTTTAGAAAATACTCTGATATCTTAAAATGGAATCCACCAAATTATCTTTATTGTTATTACAAAGTAGAGACAAAATCTTATTTTTTCCACTACTTTTAATGTTGCTTCATTATCGACCTTTTATTGTTAACATTTTAATACCCTTTCTAAAACAAAACTAATATCTTCAAAGTGTCAGAGCTGCCCAAGAAACTTGTTCCAGTAAAGAAAGAAACTACTGTGCCTGTTACCAAAAAACGAGAAGTCCGCCCAGAAAAAGGTATCTACCAAGAAGAAGTACATAGCCCTGACCACTCATGAAGCATTCTAGTTTTTAGAACAAAAAATTACCAAATATAAGATTGCAAACCAAATTTTACTGAGAAAAGGGGAAAATAATGAGGGTAGATAGAAAATGCAACAGACAAGCAGGAGGGAAAACATGAGTAAGTTGTGTATCATTCCAGAAGGGAAACAGAAACACCTCTCAGAACACAGAACAGCTCAATTCAGCATAATTGTTGGATATGACTATTAAAAATACAGTGTTTTAGAAAATATAATACCTGAACCTATCTTCAGGGAACTTGACTCTGGTGAGAGAGTAGAACAGAACTGTAGCACAGGCAGGAAGAAGCAAACTGAGAAGAAAGGTCTACAGAAACATAGAGCAAAAACTAATTTCAGGCAGAAGCATCATGGAAATAAGTGTGGGAGAAAAAGTATAAATTTTATGAACTTTTTCATAGAGAAGTTGGGGGAATGGTATTGTAGGCAAAGGGAAAAGCATGTTGAAAAGCAGAAGTAAAGAGACTAGAAAGTTCTAAGATTGGTAAATAAACATAGTTTGAGTATAGTTTGGTTGTGGAATATCTTGAAAGTTGTGTTACATAAAAAGATAGGAGTCACGTTTTTCAGCTCTTTGAATTCAAATGTAAAGCTTATATTTTGTAGGCACAAACTATAGAGAGCTTCCAAAGTTTTGATGAAAGTGTACAAAGTAATTGGACTTGAGCCTTAGAAAGATAATCAGCAGCAACTCAAGCTATGGAAAGATGGTGATAACAGTAAGGAGCCAGTGACTTAAAGTCAGTACAAGCTGAAAAAAACCAGTGATGGTAGAATGGGAAAGAGGAGTGTATTTGAGAGAGATAGAGTTGGTGTCTATTATCAAAGTACTTAGGGAAAATGAAAAGCCAATATTAATCATACAGATTGAAGCTAAATGGCCCAGAGAATGATTCATTAGATTCCTAGACTGTTTTAGAAAAAAGAGAGTGAATATATTTTTCATTTTTCAAGTGTGAAATTTGGGAAATGGGCATTAGCAACTTAAGAAATAGATGAAGCCTAGAAATACAGATTTCAAAGAAATATAGAACTCAGGTGAGAATAAGAGTTGAGCATGCAGGAGTAGATACACAGAAATGTGCAGTAATCTTTTTTAAAGTGTCAAAGGTAGTCCAGTGGGGAGCCCTACCTGTAAGGGGTACACAGAAGATGAGGAGCAAATGAAGAAGGCTGAGAATATTCATTTAGAAAATTAGGATGTTCAAGGAGTACCATGCCTCAGAAGCCATCTTCCCCGGGAAGCCTTATAAGATGAAGCTCTTCCCGCTGAGTTCTTTATCTGCTCTTTGCAAAATCTTCACACCTTCTAAATTCTTAATAATCAACAAAATCAATATCTTTAAAGTATCTGCAGTGTCCAAGGACATCATCTCGGAACAGGAAGTGTCTGTTTCTGTGCCTCAAGAACCAGAAGCTCCACCCTTCCCAGGTACATGACTGCTCTATAAATCTTGGAAAGTCACAACAAAAGTCTTCATCTTCTTTCATTGAGAGAGAGGTCTTAACATTTTTATCTGTCATCTGTCTCATGTCATGTCTCTTGATGTTATTGATACCTTGGGGACATCTCAATAAGTTGACGTATTGCAGGTTGGCAATTACATTGTTCTACTCTGAATGTAGTCTAAAATAAAATACTGTTTTTTTTAAATTGAAGAAACACCAGAGGAAATAATATATGAAGAAAAAGCATCCATAACCATTGGTAGAAAAGAGACCCCCCCTGTCGAAGGTATACATATATATATAAATATACATTTTATTAATTTCTTGAAAACTCTTATTAGAAACACAAAAGTACTTATAGGGCAACATTCCAACTTTAAATTACATGCAGAAGAATTCCAGCACATGTTTGATTGCTTTAGTTTTCTAATGAGAATCTTTAACTTGGTTTTTCTTGATGGCAATTTATCAACTCCAAGAGGCTGCTTCCTGAAGCAAAGTTGGAATAATTGCATTGAATCCTAAAATGATGACTTATTAGCAAAACTTTAAAGTCATCTCATTTGCCATCTACCTGGAAGAAACTAATTGTTAATAGAAAGTTCAAGTGTAAGAAAATGGAAATCTTACTTCTTATTGTATAAAAGTGAATCTTCTATTTTTGTGACTAATCCTTGCATGCATGTGAAATTTATGAGTCTGTGTGAAGAGCTTTACATTACAATCTTATATCCTTTGTCAATATCTTATAAAGAACGTGAAATTGCAAAGTATATTCAGCCTGAAGAGCCTGAACCTGAACCAGAGCCAGAAGAAATACCAGTACAAGGTATTCAATTAACCTGATTTAAATCTTCATCATATTCTTCCTCTTGATGTATATATATGTGGTTTATGTTGTTCTACATGTCTCTGCCTCTGCATGTGAAGGGTTCTTTATTTTAAATGTGCATCTTATTCTTATGTCTGTGTAATTTGTATTGTTTGTCTCATGTCAAAAGTGGCTTGTCTGTATCTTCCTCTATTTCTATGAGTGTCTTTGCTATGTATGTCTCTTCACCTATGTAGAGTGTTATTTTATGTTTTATGTTGGACTTCGTTTAATGTTTTATGTTGGACACTGACATGACACATAAAGCATTTTATTTCTTATATATTTAAATTTCTGCTAAATATATCATATATACACATGCTAACATATATGTATACTAACACTCCTGAAATACTCTTTCAAGAACCAGAACCTGAAAAGAAGGTTATTGAGAAACCAAAACTCAAACCAAGACCACCAGCTCCTGCTCCTCCTCCACCAAAGGAAGATGTAAAGGAGAAAATATTCCAACTTAAAGGTATACAATACCGCTCCCAAAAACTTATTAACCCACTTCAAACATCTATCCTGCCACTTAAAATGGAACTTGTAATGAATGTATTACTGTTGAAAGTGTGCGTGCGCACTGTGATAGTTGTATGGAGACATTTCTGCTGCCCCAAGGGCCCTGGATTGCCTTATAAAACTGCCTGCTCTCCAGGATGTCAGCTACTTTCTGTTAATGCCATCCTTGGCATCTGGTGGCAGAATCTCCCCAACTAATTTTCTTACGTGGAATGAGAAGGAAGGTCTTTCTTTATTTCAAACCCTGATTGCTATGCATCTATTGAAATCTTGTGCACGTGAAATGTCTGAAAAATCTTCGCTATTGAAAAGTCTTAAAAGCTATTAATATTGCAGTAACAAGTTTACATAAAAGCCAAAAACTTCCTTTTTAAAAAGTGCACATTCTTTTAACTATATTATAAATAATATGTGTATGATGTTCAGTGCCTGATATGTGCGCATATTCTACGAAAGGAAGCATATGGCAGCCAGTCACTGTCCTATACTGTCTGTTGTCTTGTTTTCTTTTTGAAGTTTTTTTTAAATAGAAACTTAGTTGTATTCTTTGGTGGTTCTTAGGGTAGCTGGAAAGGGTAGTTATGAATACATTTGATACCCAGCATCTGTTCTCAGTATTAAATTTCATATATCTCTTTCTGTGTTTTAATTTTTCCTTGAATCGGTACAGTTACTAGGAATGGGGATATAACTCAATGGTAGAGTGCTTGCCTAGGAAGAGCAGGATCCTGGGTTCAATATTCAGCACTGCAGGAAAAAAAAATCTCTTGAATTCTTGCAGTTGTTGCTTCATTTTCTAAAATACTGAAATCTGTAAAAATCTAAAATAAACTGGAAAAGCACATTATGTTTTCATAAGAAGAAGCCTTCTTATTTTCAATGTTATAAGATTTCTGAATCTAAAACAATCTTAGATTAGCAATTTTTTCAGCCTCAAATATCTACAAAGCCAGAATCTTTCAGAGCAGATCATTGCTTCTAGTGATTCTTGACCCTCTGCAGCCCTCCTGAGTTTTATTACAGATACAAAAATGGTAGCGCTTCTTAAAATAACACCTACTTCTTGAGTGATACTCTATGAGTACACACACTGAACACATCTCCTGAAAAATAAAATTTTACTCAGAGGATAATGTCTTCCTCCTATAAAGAACAAAAATCATCTTCTCAACTAGTCCTATTTACAGTATAACTTTGGAGTAAAACCAAGCATGTTTTCATGAGATCAACACTTTTTGTTTGTTCTTTGGTGGCTGCTCTTGGCTGTTATTAATGCTTTCTGCTAATAAGCAAAGCTTGGTTTGGGTTCTTAGAGTAAAAAGTTAATTATTTGCTTCAAATTAAATATACAAATAAAAAAGCAAGATCATGTTCTTTAAAGCTGTTTCAAAGAAGAAAGTTCCTGAAAAACCTGAGGTTCCAGAAAAAGTGGAGCTTACACCAGCAAAAGGTATTTCACAGACTGGATAATGTATTTGTATATATTATCCCCTCATTGGGTTCTTTGCACTTTATGCTTTCATAAAACTCTCTCTCTCTCTCTCTCTCTCTCTCTTAAAGATCAGGATAATAGTCATTCATTCTTTGTATTTTTGTGGCTTTTATAGTCCTGGCTCATGAGTGTTGCTTCCATTGTCTCCCATCAATTTCATACCTTACATGGATGTTGCCTGTCTTATCTCCATATGCCATCTTGCATTTTTCTTAACTTAAAAATAACAAATTTTATAGGTTAGCAGAAATTGATTCCAGGAGACATCTTAAGTTAAAATTCTGAGTAGGAGTAAGCTTTGGAGTTTTACCAGCACATCAGCATTTTAATTAGCATTCTAAGCACTAATAATTTTATCCTTCTTCTATATTATTAAGTGATTCACAGGGAGTTTCTAATGATTTATTTCTCTGTCACTTTCTTCTCACTTGCTCCAAGACATTTTCTCAGGAGTACAAATATCATGTTCCGGGAAAGTTCCATTACTACTGCATGTCACTTGTCAAGTTATTTTTCTTTAAATACTCTTCGCTATCTAAAATAAGACCATACAGGAAAATAAATAAAATTCTGGAAAATAAATACAATTCTAGAAAGTAAATATTAAAAATAAATTTATTTTTTCTAGTAAGGTTAGTGGGTAGCAATACTTTGTTTACATGCTTAACATATCCAACCCCAGAAACTGAATCTGCTCCTAATCACTCTGGAACTGTCAAAAAATCACCTGAGCACATATTTACTGAGTCGCAAAATGGAGATTACAAATAATTTTGTCATGAATATTAACTAGTGAACACTAAACTGGCACATAATGACATATAATGACTTTGAAAATAATAGCCACATCGATATGTTCTACATCCGGGTTTCAAACATTAATAAGACCTTAATAAAAAAGTTAATGCAGAAAAACAACTGCAAATATATTTTCACTATGTCTATACAAAAGTAAAGAAAATGTGTATTTTGCCATCTCAGCTTGCATTGATTAGATGCATGAATTCAGTCAATTAAAGTTGTTACATATTGAGAATCTTGGTAACTGACAAATAATATTCAAGGTCAATTTGTCATGGATAAAAAATGTTTAACTGTTAAATTTTTACTTAAAATATTTGGCATTATAAAACATGTTTATTTAAAATGAAATCTATACTTAACTTTTGTATGTTTCAATTTTTGAATAAGATTTAAGCAATGTTATCACCATCACTTAAAAAACTATTTAATGAATTTCTAATACTTTCTTTAAGCACTGAGTGGGAAATTTTGTGGGAATATTGAGATTTCATATGAATAAATAAGTTTGTTTTGGCACAAATAAATGATATTTTAAATTAGATTTTAACTGACATTAGTAGACAGGTAAAATGGTTCAGTTATCTCTTAAGAGTTTTGTTTTTGTTTTCCTATAAAAGCCCACGGGGACTATAATAGCAGTAATAGGCTGCTCTGAAAAATAACATCACCCTCTAGAATTGGCATCCACTGTAAATTCAAAAGGAAATTGATTTACAATTCCTAGGATACTTATCATTTAAATTCAAGCAGATTTCTGGTTCATGTAAAACAAGCTTCTAAGACTAACTTTGAAATTCTGTAGTCCAGTAATTTTAAATTAGCATTCTTTTGAACTAGAGACCTTACAAGCCAGATTTCTTGGGTGTCTTTTTCTACCAATGGAGAAGCCTGAGCAATTACACTAACTCCTGCCAATGTCACTGAGTGCATTTAATGGTCAGAGAGATACTGATACAGATCTGGGTACTAGACAGTTGCAGGTTGGAGCAAAGAGGCTGTCAAGAACCTTTGTAATTTGATGAAAGGTTCATACAATCAGGACAAAATCTGCTGTATTCATTTAGATGAGAACATTTTCCTGAAGTTTCTGTAGCTGAATCTCATCAGAGGCTTATACAGATGTTTGTAGAGGAATTAACTTGGTGGATATTAATTGCTATTAAATTCTTTAAAGTTACAAGCAGCAAAAACTCTTTTTGACACATTACAGTTAAGTAATTTGAGGAAAGACTTCTTTTCTTGTTGAAATTTCATTTTTATGTGAATTCAATTCACAATTTGAAATCATATTCTTTTAAGTGCCAGGAGCTGAAAAGAAAGTTCGGAAATTACTTCCTGAACCTAAACCTCAGCCAAAGGAAGAAGTGATTCTGAAAAGCGGTATAGTATTTTTCTCCCATGATATCAGCTTTAAGTATGTAAAACAAATCAACTGGAAAGCTTACAAAATATTTCTGTCCCTTGATTTTCTTTGAGTTAGCTTCACAATTCATCAAAATTTTAGTGCATTAAAATTTAAGGTTGCTAACATTTCCCAATTTCTTTAAAAAGAAGACAGAAATTTTGTGAGCATTCACAGTATTTTGGAATTTGTAATGTTAATAGACATAACTAAATTGATAATATCCTAAACTAACAATGACCACGAGTGTCACTTTTCATAACCAAGTTACCTAGTAAAATACACTAAATCTGTTAAATACACTTAATTGTCAAAGCTTAAATTTAGTATTTAAAGTATGACACAGTATCACAACTAATAAATAACCTTTGTTAAAGACTGGATGAATTCCTACTAAATATTTAAGAATTAAAAGTAAAATAAAAAATCAATTAAAAGAAAGATATTCAAGTGAATCAAGTTCTGACATTGTCTTCATATGAAAGTACAAATTTCTAAGCCACATTTCTAATTCTACTTAAATAGATGACTTTTACATTGAATTATTATTAGGATTGGTTGCTATTCAAATTATTCATTCATTTGATCCATTTCTGCTGTAGAGTTGTCTCTGAATAGAATCTCTATGTGAATTATAACAAACTACTTTTCTTCTGTGTGTATAAATGCCAATTTCCCAGGTACCAGCTTGCATGCTTTTCATTTTCCTTGCTTTGTACATTATTTGCATTTGTCAAGCTTATTCAACATCTTCATTTGTCTTGGTTTACATATAAACCTTTTTGTCTTTTAAGTTCTAAGAAAGAGACCTGAAGAAGAAGAACCTAAAGTAGAACCTAAAAAAGTAGAAAAAATTAAAAAACCAGAAGGTAGGAATCTCAGTGGCAATTTATGAAATTCACTCTTAATAAAATAAGTATTTAACAAAAGGTTTATCTTGTAAACATAACTGAAGTTAAGCATAAACATCACTTCATATTTCATTTGTATGTAATGTGTGTTTTCCATTGTCTGCTTTCTGTTTAAATATTATTATAGCAATTCCCAAATTCAATGATGTTTTCCCTGTACTACATTTTTATTGTTCTTTTGCCAATCAACTTTCTTCAGTGGAAATGAGTGAAATAATCAAATTAGCTATGGAATAATTTCGTGTCAGGACACTGACTAATATTTCACAAAATTTGGAGGCTTTTTAAATGAGCTGATCTGCCAGGCGTGGTAGTGCACGCCTGTAATCTCAGCACTCGGGAGGCTGAGGCAGGAGGGGTTGTAGCAAGTTTAAAACCAGCCTGGGCTGCATAGTGAGTTCAAGGCCAGCATGAACTGCAAAGTGAGACCCTGTCTCAAAAAGACAAAAATAAATAAAGACATAAATAAATAAATAATCATTTGATCTTTTGATATTATTAACCACACGATATGATTATTGAAAACTATTACACAAATGATTTAGAAAGGGAGAGCTAAGGTGGTGGGGAACAAGTGGGTGAAATAAAAATAAATTGAGGCAGAATCAAGAGGGGAAAATAGAAATCAATTAATAAACATTAAGTTTTTGTAAAAGCCATCAGGAGAATTTTTGAAAAATATTTAATCTGATATTTCAGATAAATTGGTTTCTAAGTCTTCAAATTTTAACACTGGAAAATAACCCTATTCTCTTAAAGTACCAGCACCACCTCCAAAAGCTGCTGAAGAGGTTGAAGCACCACCAGCTGTTACTCCAAAGGAAAGGAAGATTCCTGAACCAACGAAAGGTATAAACTTGGTGACATTTGCTCAGTTGTTTCTAAAAGTGGGAGTCCGTAACATTTACACTATTGCTATCCTGGCATCTAGTTTTGAACCTTAATCTAGTCATCTCTTATATCTCAATTTTCTTTGCCGTGTCTCTCTTCTGTGCAACTTACGAATGAGCAATCACTTGTTACTAGAAAAAATGTATTAGCAGGCAGTAGGCAGGGTAACATTAAAGCCAATAAGTTACCCTATTATAGTTTTTGCATATTTGGTTTAAAAATTTAAAAAAAATAGGCTGGGGATTTAGCTCAGCAGCACAAGCACCTGCATGGCATGCACAAGGTCATGAGTTTGATCCCAGGTACCAAAATAATAATAATAAATAAATTAATTAATTAAATAAGCTTAGAACATACAATTGACAACTATGTGTGTGAAAATTCTCATATCTTCCAAGGTATGTTAAGCTTGCTTAATTTTAGTTTTGACTTTGTGAAAAACTACAAAAGTACTGCAATAACTGCTCATTACTTTGGATTGTTTTAGTGCCTGAGATTAAGCCAGCGATACCTCTCCCTGCACCTGAGCCCAAACCAAAACCTGAACCAGGTAAGCAAGGTTACCCTCAAAGCTGGGATGTTATTCCTTCATGCCTCATACAAATACTGAGTAGTTAACTTTTAAAAACTAAGCACAAGTCAATATATATAAAATGATTCCTAATGTCTTAATAAGCTTAATATACTGCCTGGAAAACTGGTTATTTGAAAATTTCAAAATTAGATCAGAAAAGGCAATTAGGCCCCCAAATAGTTTCAGGAAGTGACAAGTGGCTTTGCTGTGTTAACGCCATGGGGATCATCTCTCTACAGAAGTGAAAATAATGAAGCCACCTCCTGTGGAGCCAGCACCGACCCCCATCGCTGCCCCAGTGACTGTGCCAGTGGTCGGAAAGAAAGCAGGTATTTATCCCTGTGGTTTCAGTCATATTTGGTTCAAGTTACAGCCAACTTTACATTGAAACATAGGCATCATTTCAGCTGTGGGGGGTAGGGTATGATAAATTCTTATCTTTTCTCCACCTTGACTCTTCTAATCTCTGTGTTTTGTTTTGTTTACTAAATTGAACATTCCCAGAATTCATCATTTCTCCCATATACTTTTAGGTCATGAGTATGTTTAGGGATGTTGAAAGCTAAGGAGACAGAATGGTACTGTAAAGTATGCACTCAGGAGTCCTATGAAAATTCAAATTTCCTTTATGCTCCACAGAAATCATTACTCATTTGTTTAAAAGGCTACATATTGAATGAATGAATGAATGAATGAATGAGTTCTGTAAGTGGATAATGTTGATGGTTGTACAATGTTGTGAGTATATTTAATACAACTGAATTGTATGCTTAAAATAACTAAAATGGTGAATTTTGTTAGGTATATTTTACCACAATAAAAAAATAAAACTACAGAGTTCAGCATTTAAATCTGTCTATGGTCAGATCAACAGTAATTTTTTAAATGTTCTAATTCAATTTTATAGAATCTCAAATACAAATTTAAGTACATTTTAGTTATATATTTAGTGGTTTGTAAACTACATGATAATTTCAAAATGAAAAATTAATTTGATGTATAATCATTAATCATCGATAAATACACATCTTATTTGGCCTTTGGAATATTACTTAATCTCTTTAAATTTTTATTCAAAGTTACCTCAAAATTTTGGGGCTTTTATTCTCTTTAATGAAAAAACCTATGTTCTTTTCACTACAGTCTAATTTTTAATATTTGTAATATATTTTATACCTGATTTAGCATTATTTCTTTTAAACTTTTATAATGTCAGTGTGTTACCTTTATTATTTCAGAAAAAATGTAATGAACCACACTTGAGCTAATTTCCTTAGTCTTCCATGATTTGTTTGTTCATTCAAAAAGACAAAAAGAAAGGCTTTTGATAACTTTTAGCATGTTTCCCTCTCTCTTTTTTTCAATACCTATTCCTTACCAATAAAAACTTTTTCCCTTGGATTACATGACCAAAACATACAAAAACATGTAAAATATTTTGTAGACCTAGATAAGAACAAAAATTCTCCTTATGGACCAATGATAAGCCTTCTGGAGACAGAAAGAGAATAATGAAACTTGCTAATAGAATTTGAAAATCCAAAATATGTTGGCAACTTAACATGGGAATATCAATCTCAAAATATGCCTTCTTGAATATATCAAAATATTCACCTTAGAACACATATAAATAAAACCAACTTCTCTTTTTGCATCAATATTTATAAAAAAGAACATGTCTCATTCCACCTCATTTATGATTAAGCATGAAATAAGTCTGAAAATTGTTTAAATGCGGTCTTCTCTTTATTTCAGAAGCCAAAGCACCCAAAGAGGAAGCTGCCAAGCCAAAAGGTCCCATCAAAGGTGAGATACATTTCCTCAGATGTGTATGATGACCTGTCATCTGAATTTCCAAACTTTACAATTAAAGGGAAAATATTTTCAAAATCTATATCCATCCTTATCATTTTTAATTGATTCTGCTAAAATCAGTATATAGGTCAAGCTATCCACCTTAATATTATTCAAGTGGTATCATGTATGTAACATTTTAGCATAATAAGCCTATAAGTTCTTAGCTTCATTTTTCTTATAAATTATCCTTGTAGATGACAAATAAAATAATTAGATATTAACCTGGGTATTTCATTTGTAGGATCAAAACTTGAGAAAACAAAGTGCATTTATTATTCATAGACTCCTTAAGAGATCCCATTTTCCTGCCTGAAACAAGGAAAAATAAATTCAACTGACCTCTCAATTGCCTGATCCTCAGTTTTCTGTTTTTGTCATCTAATTGCCTAATGGCTGGTTTCATCCAGCCAGCAACCCAGTACACACTTGGGGATCCCTATGGTGATGCCTAATCAACTTTTAATTCTACTTTAAATCAGGTGTAGCCAAAAAGACACCTTCGCCAATAGAAGCTGAAAGGAAAAAGTTAAGGCCAGGAAGTGGTGGAGAGAAACCTCCTGATGAAGCCCCCTTCACCTACCAGCTCAAGGCTGTGCCTCTGAAGTTCGTAAAAGAAATCACAGATATCGTCTTGAAAGAGGCTGAGTCCGTTGGCTCTTCTGCAATCTTTGAATGCTTGGTCTCGCCCTCCACTGCCATTACAAGCTGGATGAAAGATGGTAGCAATATCCGTGAGAGTCCAAAGCACAGGTTCATCGCAGATGGTAAAGACAGAAAGCTGCATATTATTGATGTTCAACTCTCTGATGCTGGCGAGTACACCTGTGTTTTACGTTTGGGAAATAAAGAAAAGACTTCCACAGCTAAACTTATCGTAGAAGGTAATCTCCAGTCTCCTGAATGTGATCTGTATTAAGCTTTATAAAATAAGCTTTAGTAGCAACTTCTATTAACTGTAGATAAAATGTCTTATTGCCAAGCTTTATTCCATTAAACATTTCTAAGGTGTTGAAATATATATTGAAATTCTCCACAGAACTTCCTGTGCGGTTTGTGAAAACACTGGAGGAGGAAGTGACAGTGGTCAAAGGACAGCCATTGTACCTGAGCTGCGAGTTAAACAAAGAGCGTGATGTAGTCTGGAGGAAGGACGGAAAGATTGTGGTGGAGAAACCTGGCCGCATCGTGCCAGGGGTCATTGGCTTGATGAAGGCTCTGACCATCAACGATGCAGATGACACCGATGCTGGGACATACACAGTAACTGTGGAAAATGCCAACAACCTGGAGTGTTCATCTTGTGTAAAAGTAGTAGGTTAGTACTCGGGAGGCCGAGATGGGAGGACCATCACTTGAGCACTTAGGTTTAAAATGAACCTGGGCAATATAGTGAGACCTCATCTCCAAGACAAAGAAGAAAATAATGATAGTAGGTTAATGCTCTGCTAGGAAATTTTTCTCGCTATTATTACACTAAAGAAGTAGAAGAAATGTTCCCTAGTATCTGAAAAGTCTTGTACCTTATCTAGAGGAGCAATATCAGTGTATGACAGCAGATTAAGGATGTGCAGTTTTAGGAGTTGTTTTCTAGCCCTGAATTTACTAGGAAAGCTATTTTGTAATAGTTATATCATATTTGTTTTCCCTTTGTGATCTCATTTTTATACAGAAGTCATTAGAGACTGGCTGGTGAAACCTATCCGAGATCAGCATGTGAAACCCAAGGGGACAGCTGTTTTCACCTGTGACATAGCAAAGGATACTCCAAACATTAAGTGGTTCAAAGGCTATGATGAAATCCCCATGGAACCAACAGATAAGACTGAGATCCTAAGAGAAGGAAATCGTCTGTTCCTCAAAATTAAGAATGCTATGCCAGAAGACATTGATGAATATGCAGTGGAAATTGAAGGGAAAAGATACCCTGCAAAGCTGACACTTGGAGGTATAAAACTCTTACCTATTATGCTGAAAGATAAATTTTATATATGCATAAGGCAAAATAATACACAAAAAATAGGGCAAGAAACCACTGCTTGATTGTTTCATGTTATTTCATCTCTGATCACTGCAGAGCGTGAAGTACAACTGCTTAAACCAATAGAGGACGTCACCATTTATGAAAAAGAAAGTGCAAGCTTCGAAGCAGAAATTTCAGAGGTAGATATTCCTGGACAGTGGAAGCTGAAGGGAGAACTTCTAAGGCCCTCACCTGTGAGTAATTTCCCATTTTAAGTTTGTTCTCATGTAAAATAACTGCATTCTACATTCAAATTTGATGTTCAGATTTGGCTGAGTAGTAATAAAGTTGCTTTGGGCTTTTACAGTCTCAGAGAAGGGAAGGGATTTGATGCACTTGTGGACAATTTGAATGAATTAAATACACACACACACACACACCCCAGGGATCAAACTCACAACCTCATGCTTGCCAAGCAGGCACTTGTGCCACTGAACTAAACCCCCAGCCCCTGAATTTTTAAAATTTTATGAAAAAGACACATTTTGCTTACATTGATTAGTAGTAATGTTAAGCTATGGAGAAAATCTATACATGAAACATTTCTCTACTAGAGGAATTTATCTCACACAAATGCCAATTAAAATTTTTGTTTTGTTTTGTTTTTCTTTTTTTTTCAGACTTGTGACATCAAACAAGAAGAAGGAAAACGCTTCTTAACTTTGCACAAAGTTAAACTGGACCAAGCTGGTGAAGTCCTCTACCAGGCACTTAATGCTGTTACCACTGCCATTCTGACAGTCAAAGGTAAGGGGCTGTTAGAACTCATGGAATGGGCTCGGCTTTTTACCCATCCGGAAAAGCGTTCAATCTTTATGAAATGAAGTAGAATGAAAAACCTTCGTTCCCATTCTGAATAGCCTCATTCTTTATGTTTGACTTCCAGAAATTGAACTTGATTTTGCTGTGCCCTTGAAGGATGTCACTGTTCCAGAAAAGCGACAGGCTCGATTCGAATGTGTCCTCACCCGAGAGGCAAACGTTATATGGTCTAAAGGACCAGATATAATCAAGGCGTCTGACAAATTTGATATCATTGCTGACGGGAAGAAACATATTCTTGTTATCAATAATTCTCAATTCGATGACGAAGGTGTCTATACTGCAGAGGTGGAAGGCAAGAAGACCTCAGCAAGATTATTTGTGACAGGTAAGCACTGACAGGATCTTCCTGAGACATCCTACGTGTAGGCAGAGGTATCTGTCACTTCAAAGAGAAGACACCAAGTTCAAAGCTGGAAGTGGCAACTAGCATCACTACATCACTTTCACAACGTCACCAAAACAAGCACATACCTTCTAAACCTAAGCTTTTTAATGGAGCATAGCTCCATTTAAAAAGAATAAACACCATGTGAAATGAGCCCCTTTTCCTCAAGCAGATTAGAACAGAATCTTCCTACAGGTAAATAATGTTTTGAACATATTATGCAACACTTGCATTGCAGGTATAAGACTGAAATTCATATCACCTCTTGAAGATCAAACCGTGAAAGAGGGTCAGACAGCAACTTTTGTTTGTGAGCTTTCTCATGAAAAGATGCACGCGGTCTGGTTCAAAAATGATAACAAGCTCCACACAACCAGAACAGTACTCATGTCTTCCGAAGGCAAGATTCATAAACTGGAAATGAGAGAAGTGACACTGGATGATATATCTCAGATAAAAGTGCAAGTCAAGAACCTGAGCTCTACAGCAAACCTCAAGGTCTTAGGTACGTGTGCCCAACTCCAGCTAGACAGCCAGCTTCTGCAAGGGTGAGAGCAGGCGGTAATTATTTTAGACCTGTTATTCTCTGGCTTTTGTCACATTCTGATTATATGTCAAAAATCTTGGGCAGAGGCCGATCCTTACTTCACTGTGAAACTACATGACAAAACCGGAGTGGAGAAGGATGAGATCATCCTGAAGTGCGAAGTTAGCAAAGATGTGCCGGTGAAATGGTTCAAAGACGGTGAAGAGCTCCTCCCTTCATCCAAACTCTCCATCAAGGCAGAAGGCCTGCGCCGCATCTTAAAGATCAAGAAGGCAGAACTTAAAGACAAAGGCGAATACGTGTGTGACTGCGGCACAGACACAACCAAAGCCACCCTTACTGTGGAGGGTGAGTTGCCCCTGAATCTGAAATTTGTCATTACGGAAGCCACAGTTTATTTGTTCCACAGCACTAACAGAACTTTGCATGCCTTCAGCTCGCCTAATAAAAGTGGAAAAGCCTCTGTATGGAGCGGAAGTGTTTGTTGGTGAAACAGCCCGCTTTGAAATTGAACTTTCTGAACCAGATGTTCATGGCCAGTGGAAGTTAAAAGGGCAGCCTCTCACTGCTTCCCCCGTAAGTTGAGATCAGTTGATCAAACTGGAGTGAGGTTGCTTTGTTGTTTGGGTGGGAAGAAAGTAAAATTGCTTGATGATTTCCAATACTAAGCATTCATGCAAATAACGTTCTTTGTTTTCTTCTAATCTTCCCTCTGCCTAGGACTGTGAAATCATTGAAGATGGGAAGAAGCACATTCTGGTTCTTTACAACTGTCAGCTGGATATGACTGGGGAAGTTTCCTTCCAGGCTGCCAATGCAAAATCTGCAGCCAAGCTCAAAGTGAAAGGTATGCTCCACCTGTCAGGTGTCTTTCAGCATTTTCTCTGCATAACTTCCTTATATAACCCTGAATTGGCCAGGGTTCGTGAATGGAAATATATTCCTCTTCTTTCAGAACTGCCACTCATTTTCATCACACCTCTCAGTGACGTCAAAGTCTTTGAGAAGGACGAGGCTAAGTTTGAGTGTGAAGTGTCCAGGGAGCCCAAGACTTTCCGTTGGCTGAAAGGAACCCAGGAAATCGCAAGCGATGACAAATTTGAGCTCATAAAGGATGGTACTAGGCATTCAATGGTAATCAAGTCAGCCGCTTTTGAAGATGAAGCAAAATACATATTTGAAGCTGAAGATAAACACACAAGTGGAAAACTGATCATTGAAGGTAGATATTTTTATCAAGTGGGCCACTCTAAAATGATTTTTTTTGCCCTTATTTTTACGTTTCTTTGTTCAAGTGCTGGAGTTAATGAGATATCTTTTTCCTTCTTAGGAATCCGGCTCAAATTCCTTACACCTCTCAAAGATGTGACAGCCAAAGAGAGGGAAAATGCCGTGTTTACTGTGGAGCTCTCCCATGACAACATTCCAGTTAGCTGGTTCAAGAACGACCAACGTCTCCATACCAGCAAGCGGGTCTCCATGGATGATGCCGGGAAAATACACTCGATCACATTCAAAGATCTGTCTATTGATGACACCTCCCAGATTAGAGTAGAAGCCATGGGGATAAGTTCAGAAGCTAAACTCACTGTGCTTGGTAGGTACTTTATAAAGTTGAATTTTACTGCATAAAATGCAACAAAAAATTGTGGAACATCTCATATGCAGTTGTCTTCTAAGCATTACATTGCATAAAAGCAATCTGTCCCTAAGACACAATCAGATATGTTATCAGGCTTCTTTCTAAAATTCTTTTATATAAAAACAGAAGGACTTTAATGAAGATTCTATCTTAGACCTACAAAAGTCAGGTAGAATCAGAATTAAAACTCAGTTATTGAGCCCTGTTATATTTAAAATAACAGTGTATATTTGCTGTTTCCTCACTTTTTCAACATTATTTCCAAGACATGCTTTTTAAATTTCTAAAAGAAGATAATATAATTCACTTTAAGAAGCCCCATTGTTTTTCTTAGCACTTTTGTATAAAGAAGATTAAATATAAAATCTAATATGGAGATGCAGTACTAAAGACAAACTATTAACAGACTTAGAAAAATAAATAATGTGAACGTATAAGGTAAACTAGGCATGATAGAGTTGCTAAGAAATATACATTAGGCTAATTGATGAAGGAACACTATTAAAAGGAAATGCCTTTTAATAGTGTCTTTTAAACTGTCGTTAATAAAATACTTCAAAATATTATATAGATATATTACTATATAATAATATAATATTATCTTATATTAATACTTCAAAATATTATATAGATGCATAGATTTTAATAAATCCAGTGCACTGATTCCTTTTCATGTAACAGAGAATTTTTTATCATGCCCATGTTAAATTACTAAAGACTTTGTGTAATTTTTAAATATGTCCAGAACTCTATGAGCTACCTCTTAAGTTTTCTTTTTCCTTTGTGGGTAGTAAACTTTTTCATTTATACCTTCTTTACAGAGGGAGATCCCTACTTTACTGGAAAACTTCAAGATTACACAGGAGTGGAGAAGGATGAAGTGGTTCTTCAGTGCGAAATTAGCAAAGCAGATGCGCCAGTGAAATGGTTTAAGGATGGGAAGGAAATAAAGCCATCTAAAAATGCTGTTATTAAGGCAGATGGCAAGAAGCGCATACTAATCCTAAAGAAAGCCCTGAAATCAGATATTGGGCAGTACACCTGTGACTGCGGAACAGACAAGACCTCCGGAAAGCTCGACGTTGAGGGTAAGCAAATTTCCATGTGTTTCACTCTTGAAGCTGTTGGTGTTATTTCTGCTGGAAGCTAATGGCATATGCTGACCCTTCACTTTTCCAGATAGAGAAATTAAACTGGTACGACCCCTGTACAGTGTGGAGGTGATAGAAACTGAGACAGCTCGCTTTGAAACCGAAATCTCTGAAGATGATATCCATGCCAACTGGAAACTGAAGGGAGAGGCATTACTCCAGACACCTGTAAGGCTATTTCTGAACTTGTCAACACCAAGAGTTGCTGTGTGAAATAGAAAAGCATAGGCGAAAAGTCATAGTGCATGTAGAGCATCTAATATATGGGATTAGGTTCTCTATCAAACCCAAAGCCAAAGAGAGATACTGGGATCTGTTCACCTTTGTGTTATTTCTGATCCAGCACAGTATAAATTGCATATATTCTGTGGTGCTGCTAGTTGGCTCACGAATTACACAGCTGAAAGAAATATTGCTTTCTTGTATACTTTATATCACTCATATACACAAAATATCATCATTTGTAGTAGTCCTTTAATTAATGTGGTCTGTTCTTAGAAAAAAATCTCAAAGAAAATTATTTACTATGAATCTTTTTTTCCTCTTTTTTGATACAGGAATGCGAAATTAAAGAAGAAGGCAAAGTACACTTCCTTATTTTGCATAACTGCCGCCTGGATCAGACTGGTGGAGTGGACTTCCAAGCTGCCAATGTTAAATCTAGTGCCCACCTCAGAGTTAAGCGTGAGTGTTATCTATTTTTGCTGAAAATCAAATACACACAATTGTGCAAAGTGAATGCAAGTAAACTTAATTGAAATTATTTAATTACACATCACTGCGAAGGTATAAAAATTGGCTTTTGCAGATTTACTTCAAGTGTATCAAGTTGCATTTTCTTATTCTTGTAGTCCTTCCATTTGAAGTAGATGAATATACAGTAAGGATTGGAGAACTCTTAAATGTCATGTCCCTCCAGTGGATGTTCAACTGGAGTCCTTGGGTTGGAGGGGGACTTTGCTGTATGGGCATTTCAGACTCTAGAAAGAAAGAGGGGGGAGCCCTAGGCTAACATTTTTGGAAGGTGCAAAGTGGTTGCTGGATGCAGACAGGCTATCTGACTGAGGGCCCCTTGTCCCACCCAATCAGAGTCTTAGTTATTTTGGAAGTCACATACCTTATGTAGCAAGAGGAACTTGATGCCCAGAAGAGAGACAGATGTAGTGCAGATTTCTTGCTGACCTTGTATATCCCAAAGAAGGGACCCTACAAATACCCACTCTCCAGCCACCAGCTTTCCCCCTTCTCAGCACCACGAGGCCACGTTCACTTGGGAGTTCTAGGTGACAAGTCATTGGGGCTCTTTCCTTCTTGAAGAAAGCAACCATGGAAATTGAGAACTAAGTCTATTCTTTTGGAATTACAAAATGAGTAAGGCGAACCCTTTTCTTTCCTCCCGAAAAGCACGAGTCATTGGTCTTCTGAGGCCACTAAAGGATGTCACAGTGACTGCAGGAGAAACAGCCACCTTTGACTGCGAGCTCTCTTATGAGGATATCCCAGTGGAATGGTACCTCAAGGGGAAGAAGCTGGAACCCAGCGACAAGGTAAAAACCAAGGGCATGGTTGCCTTGTCTTCCTTTTGCTCAGATTCTTCTGGCTTCAATTGTACCTTCCTATTCTTTGCTCTTTCTGATGTTGTCTCCATCTCCACTTTTCCTGATCTCCCCTCTCCAGCCTTATTTCTGCTGAAATTGTAAGGCAGATTTGTCAAAGGAGGAGGGGGGTTGTTAACCTGATGACATTTTTACTGAAACAGAAATAAAAATTTAAAGTATGATTAAGTTTTAGCTTTGCTGAAGAAATGCAAGCATTCATAGCTAACTGTGCTAGCTTGTTTAAGCAGAAATCAGGGTGGAAAAGGCTGTCTACCTGGGTGCTCAATAACAACAGCTCACATTGAGTTTTAAGACTAACTATCTCTATGTTATCTAGTGTTTTGCATATAAGGGGATTAAGAGGAGAAGGCTGGAATTCCATTTCAGGCAGTTGATCAAGTAGTTGAGATAACTTCTGGGTAGATTTGCTCTTTGAGCACTTCTTTAAGCTATTTTTAACCCTCAAGTGGTTTGGGGTATGCATATGCTGGAATGCAAGGGGGCTATTTAAAGTGCAGCTGGTGGTACTGACAAGAAAAAAGAGTGCTGTTATCACACACATGTATGAATGAATGTGCTTTAAGCAATTTTGACACATAATTGTCTCCTTTTAGCACCAAAATTGTATCCATAAGCAAAAACTGAGATTTGTACAGGCCTCAAATACATCTTGCCAAAATTGTCTATGTATTTTGCACTCCCCCCCAAAACAACCATTGTGCATTCCAAATAATTCATCATTAATTTCAAGTCTTTGCAATACATAGAAAATAGTGTGGGTTTAAAGAAAATACATTGTTCTGTGAAATTTTCCTTTAATATTTCAGAAATATTGAGTGCATATCAAGGTCTTACCAGCAATCAAACTTTGAAGTCTTAAAGAAATATAACTGAAAATAGATTCAGTCTAGAAAAGAACCACAAAGTTGACTACAGTTTTGGAAGACAATGCCTTTGAATAAATGCTCAAAGACAAGTTTAAAAACTAGTATTCTACCAAAGCGATTCACAGGCAATCCAGTAAATCATCTGGTAGCTAAGTTCTGCCTGTCATACAGACAGTGATGACCAGTTGGTCTTCTTTCTTTCCACTAAGAAAGGCACATTCCTTTTGTAGCTTGAGAATCTATTTGCATAGCATAAAACTTTCCTTACTACAAACTCTTCTAAATACTGAACTGAGTGATGGCACCATCTCTACCTTCCGGATTGTTGCTTTTAAATGTACATTTTTCCTGTTAAGTATGGTTTAATTAATTTTATTTATAAGGCAGAGAATTGGTTAGTTTTTCATGATCCTTCTTAGATCTGTAAATGTATGACACTACTTAAGGATAAATCTCATTGTGTTACTACAGAACTTTTGGTCAAATTACGAGCTTTTTATTAAACTAAGAGACCAGTCTCAAAAAGAAAAAAGATCAGCTGTAATTTTAATATAAAACCTGTATTATTCTTTTTGCTACTAAAATTTTTTTCTATGAATAGAAAGGATCAGTTTACGAACATTCTAGAGGGCTCTTTTGTATCTCCCTAGGCACAGGAATTTTAATCCTTTATTCGAGCTGCCTAAAATATCTCACCCTTTCATGAACTTGCCCTTACATTGCCCAAGTGTATCTGTTCCAAAGAATTTCAATATAAATTGTAAAACAATAAACTCACCTTATTAGATTTTACAGATTTTGTTTAAATTAACTCTATTAGACCAACATACTCTTCTTAATTTAATTCAGGTCTTTAACCTTCAGTTAGCACAAAATTTTTAGCTTACAAAATTTAAACAAACAAACAAATACAGGTTATAGAACAAGCAAAAACAGTTTACAGAAATAGGAAGTAAGAAGAAAACATTTTAAATAAGCTACATTTTGCCTTTTTTAAAAAAATCAATTCAAGAAAATACCTTTGATAGTTTTGTACTTAACCAAGTTTGATCAATCTTAGTGTGTACTGTGTTATCCTACTGTGCTTCCATTACATATAAATATTTTTAAAGTAGCCTTTAATATTATCCTTATATGATCTTTGACATCCATTTTATTGGTTTATTTTTATAAGATATCTGCTCTCCTTTTTTTTTTCTTTTGATATAGTTATAATGCTGACTACATTATGTATCAGCTATTCATCTAGAACCACTATATTCTGAACAATTACACTCTGACAGAGAATATCGCAAAGTAGCCTCAGGGGAATTCAGATGATAAAGCAATGTGTTAATAATTAAAGAAGCATCTGTGTATGGATTTGAAACTGAGATGCTTTTTAAAATAGCCATAAGTTGCGAGTTTAAAATTTATATCCAAAATGTATATTGAAATGATATAAAAATTTTTCCCATTCAAGGACCATATTCTTAAAAAAGTGGTATCGGTGTTCCTAGGTTAATTACCCTCTCCTACCTGTCTATTATTTTTCATTCTTCTCAATTATTAAGATAATTATATTAATAACCATGTCTTGCCCTTAATTAAGGAAAACATCTTCCAGTGAAACTTTATTCCTTATTCCTTTATATCAGCTTAATAAATAATTTCATTGGAAAAACCTTATATATGATTTTTTTTAAAAAAAACAGGGTCTCACTATGCAGTTCAGGCTAGACTTGAGCTCACTTTGTAGCCCAGACTGGTCTTGAACTCACAATGATCCTCCTGCCTCAGCTTCCCGAGTGCTAATATCATAGGCATGCGCCACCACACCCAGGTTTTGTACATAATTTTTAACTCTAGATGAACTCTTAGTAAATACAAAACCAGTCTCAATGAAAGCAATGTTTTAGGAATTTCAGATGGTACAACTGCATATACCAAATCCTCTTGTCTTTATTTCTCAATGATTCATATCTATAACGCCATTGATATTTGATTGCTTAATATTAATGCTCAAGCATGGGAAAAGGGAAGATGAGCCAACATCTTCATTTGCAATTTTGGACAAAATTAAGAAATTATAGAATTATTGTAATCATGCTTAATGGATTGCAAAATAAATTTAATTGCTAAAAGAAACAGAAGATTCTAGCTCTTTGTTGCATATATGGTAAATATCTTCCTATTAGAATATAAGATTTACTTTCAGAAAAAAATCCACTGTTAGCTTATCATATCTAATTATATTTTCTTCATTTTTTTAGCTTTTCTAATGGGTATATATATATATATATATATATATCTACTAATAGAATGGAGACACATACACATATATAAATATACATATTTTTAATAGATCACAAATACAAACAGCAATTGGCCTAGGCAAGTTCAACATAAAAGGTCACCTAATAAGTTATATAAAGGTAACTCTGAAAATCTAAAATATTCTTAAAGGTTTAGAAACTATTGGCTTAAGTAATGTTAAATACATACGTGGTATATAGTTGTTTATAAAACAATTGAGTAGCACTCTTTTAAAACTATTTAAATGAACTAAATGAGCCTAAATACTGGACTTATGTCTCACATATTCTCAAACTTTATTTTTTTTAAAACAATGTAGGTGGTCACACGTTCAGAAGGAAGAGTCCATACGCTTACTTTGAGGGATACAAAGTTAGAAGATGCTGGGGAAGTCCAACTAACAGCAAAGGATTTCAAAACTCAAGCGAATCTCTTTGTGAAAGGTAAGTACAAGACTTATTTTTAAATACATGTAATGCAGAGGCTTGTAAATAATGCCAACTCTCAATTATTCTTATATACTAAGTATCATAGATCATTAAATTCAACCAAATATTCAAAAGCCTAATTCTACCTTTCAACCTGATAAAATATTTTATAGACCATTAAAAAAAAGTCAAAATTATCTAGTGTAGGTTTTATTTCCTTGTTCTTTTTTCTTAGTTTTGTTGCATATTTTAGTAGTTCAAAAGTCAGCTAGGGGAAGAATTATCAAATTAGCTATCCATCACTTTATTAATCAAGAGTTGGTTATTATTTCCTTAAAGTTTCATTGTTTTCAAAATGCTTTTTCTCTATATGTATAAATAATGATGAAACATTAGAAGAAAATGTATGTGTGAAATCAGTTCTTAAAAATGAGCAAACTCAGAACAGA
Organism: Hydrochoerus hydrochaeris; assembly: GCA_004027455.1. Lineage (NCBI taxonomy): Eukaryota > Metazoa > Chordata > Mammalia > Rodentia > Hydrochaeridae > Hydrochoerus > Hydrochoerus hydrochaeris. Next base: position 344,838 of record PVLA01000219.1, read on the forward strand.
AAAAGCCCTGGAGATGCCACAGGAAAGTTGAGAAGTTACTGAAACTCTTGGAGAAAGGAAGGAGAAAGGCTAATGAGTATGATTCTTTCAGAACCCCCAGTTGAATTCACTAAGCCTCTTGAAGACCAGACGGTCGAAGAGGAAGCCACTGCAGTACTGGAGTGTGAAGTGTCCAGAGAAAACGCAAAGGTGAAATGGTTCAAAAATGGAACAGAAATCCTCAAAAGCAAGAAGTATGAAATTGTTGCTGATGGCAGGGTCAGGAAACTTATTATACACAACTGTACCCCAGAGGATATCAAAACATATACTTGTGATGCTAAGGATTTTAAGACTTCCTGTAACCTGAATGTCGTGCGTAAGTATTCTTACCCAGGTCTTTTCATGTACAACTCTTTTATAACTACAAAAAAAGAAAGCAATACAAAACTTTTTGCATGCTCTTCTTGGTCTAATCACACTTCTTGGCAACTTACAGTATTGATACTGATCTGATGCTTTAAATATTTTTTTAAGTCTTCATGCACATTTAGTCTAATAATGACATCTACCAGTTTTTGCTATGCCTCTTTTCTCTAAGTGATGAGCAGATGTTGCTTTTTGCCTCTGTGGGGTAAGCCTGTTATATGAATATTCTGTTGTAGGGGTCCCACGGAATAAAGAAAAAAAGCAGAATCCTGATTTTAAAAAAGAAAGTAAAAGTGATTTCCATCTGGAAGGAAAAAAGTTTTTAGGCCTAGGAACAACTAGAAAGTAGGCATGAAATTTCAGTTTGAACAGAAGCATACTAAAGTATTTTAATACGAGAAAGCTATTCACATAAATCAATCTCTGAGAATAAGAATGACTGAGAAGATGAAGCAAGGCCTGGATTCTTGAGTCCTGGATTCTTTGAATGAAGAACTCTAATGGTTCTTAACATTACATCTTCCCTGATTGGAAAAACAAAATCTTCTTTCAAAACGTCACATGCTAGTTCATTTGTTTCATCCATTCCTTTGTTCAATGATTCCATTTTTCAGTGCATATTTTTGTACAGAATTTGTTTAGTTATTTCCCATCTAGCAACAACTACAACCTCTAGTGGCTTTGATTATTCCTCATCTTGTACTGTGTTATTCTTTCCATTTCGTAATTCCTCTGCTTTAGCTTAAATCAAAATAGCTTCTTGGGTCTCCTTCTTCCCTTTACCATCTACCTCTACTGCAAGAAGGCCTAGCTGGTATCGGCAAGCCTATCAGCCAAACATTCATTACGATAAAGAAGGGTCATCTTGGAAAGGACTCACCAGGAGCTCTGAAAGAAGGAAGGGCAAGCAGACAGCTCCCTGATCTTATATAGCAGGTTGAATGAATGCTGGAGAGAAACGAAACAAAAGATGTAAAAACTGAATCACTCTTCCATATGCAACTCTTTACCCTACTAATAGCTGTTATGCCTGAATTGTACATCACGTCTTTGAAGCTGAATTTAAACCAAAAAAAAAAAAAAAAAAAGCTGGATGTTTGTGATTTCCACTACACTCATGCTTCTTAGTCATGCATAAAGCTGAAATAGTGCTTTAAGCTGTATTTGCATTCAGTTCTACTAATTTCTCAAAGATTATGCTGACTGCCTTAAAAAAGATACTGCTACTTTTCTTGTCTACTTTGACAAACAATATCTTTCAACTCTGCAATATCAGTAAAGATTTTTCTTTCAGTTATCATTCAAAAGAACTGAAATGGACGTATAGTATGCCAACAATTTTATATACAGAAAATAAAACTTCATTTCCGATTGGTAGCTCCAAGTGATTTCAAAGTCACTTGTAGCTGTTGAAAAGTTCCCACAAAAGAATCATTTTTTCTTAAATGTATATCATAGTAATGTCAGAATAAATTTTTACAAACCTCATTTTGAATTCTGTTGACATTCTCTTACAGCTCCTCATGTGGAATTCCTAAGACCACTCACTGATCTTCAAGTTAAAGAAAAAGAAATGGCTCGGTTTGAGTGTGAAATTTCTCGAGAAAATGCTAAGGTCTGTGATTATATACTTATTATTATGTATTGTCCAATGACTTTGTTTGCTTTTTGTCTAGCCAAAATGGGGGGAAAATGGAAAAAAGAAAGGAAAGAAGGAAGGAAGGAAGGAAGGAAGGAAGGAAGGAAGGAAGGAAGGAAGGAAGGAATTAGCCAATCCTTTCTCTGATCACTTTACTCTTAAAGATTACTTTAGTATGAAATATGTACTGAATTCTCTGTTTAATATTATTTATTTACTACACTTGAAAAAGCATGGGACTCACAATCCAGAGATTTAAATATTAGACTGAATATGCTGAAATATTGTTTTTATAGCTCAAAAACAACCAAAGTATTTACAATTTCATGTCTCTAGCTAGCACTGCCATTAACTGCCATGGACAAGTTGCTTAAACTTTGAACCTCAGTTTACACATCAAAAGAGTGGGTCTGCATGATATCTAAGACCTTCTGTGACTCTAAAGTTTTATGATCCCATTTTAAAGTACCTGATAACAGCATCAGAGCAGTTCACTTAACAGCAACTGATAACTTCATTATTTTCTGAATTTAGTCATATTTGCATTTGCAACCTTTGTACTTCTTTCTATTATAAAGTGCTATTGGTTGATTTCAGGAAAACTCAGAATCATAGTTCCTCTTAAGTAAACTCATATGAAGGAGTAACATGAAAACTAATAAATCTATTTGTCTTAAATATAGGTTCAGTGGTTCAAAGATGGTGCTGAAATTAAAAAGGGCAAAAAATATGACATCATATCGAAGGGAGCAGTACGCATTCTTGTCGTCAACAAATGTCTCCTGGATGATGAAGCAGAATATTCCTGTGAGGTCAGGACAGCGAGAACTTCTGGCATGTTGACAGTCCTAGGTAAGCATGAAGTCCTTCTTCACTGAAATGGAAGTGTTAGGAAAAATAATTGCTGGTTTAACTCAATTTTTTTCTCACCTTGTAGAAGAAGAAGCTGTCTTTACGAAAAATCTTGGCAACATTGAAGTTAGTGAAACAGACACTATCAAACTGGTTTGTGAAGTTTCTAAACCTGGAGCAGAAGTGATTTGGTACAAAGGAGATGAAGAGATCATTGAAACAGGAAGATTTGAAATGCTTACAGAGGGAAGAAAACGAATACTGGTCATTCAGAACGCTCACCTGGAGGATGCTGGCAGCTACAACTGCCGACTCCCAAGTTCTCGAACTGATGGCAAAGTTAAAGTACATGGTATGAAAATTACAATGAATAACATTTCATTTTTAACAATTCGTTTAAGATTTAAATGCATAGGATTTCAATATCATGCAACTTTGTCTTTCCAGAACTTGCTGCTGAATTTATCTCAAAGCCTCAAAACCTTGAAATTCTTGAAGGAGAAAAGGCTGAATTTGTCTGCACTATATCAAAGGAAAGCTTCCAAGTCCAATGGAAGAGAGACGATAAGACACTCGAAGCTGGAGATAAATATGATGTTATTGCTGATGGCAAAAAGAGGGTCCTAGTTGTGAAAGATGCCACACTACAAGATATGGGCACATATGTAGTCATGGTTGGAGCTGCCAGAGCAGCAGCTCACCTGACAGTAATTGGTAAGTTTGTCCTTGCTTTTTGGGTTTGTTTATGCTGCTTTGCATTATGTGATCCTTCTTCATACTATAAAGTCTCATTTATTGTTCTCAGAAAAACTCAGGATCATAGTTCCTCTGAAAGACACCCGTGTGAAGGAACAACAGGAAGTTGTCTTCAACTGTGAAGTCAATACAGAAGGTGCTAAAGCCAAATGGTTCAGAAATGAAGAAGCCATATTTGATAGTGCAAAATACATTATTCACCAAAAAGACCTGGTCTACACCCTCAGAATTAGAGATGCACGATTAGATGACCAAGCCAACTATAATGTGTCTCTGACCAATCACAGAGGTGAAAATGTTAAAAGTGCAGCCAACCTAATTGTAGAAGGTAAGTAATTTATATAGTATTAGAAATTTTTCCCATTAGTTTCTATATACACGAGGTCAACATTGTTGTTGTTCTCCACAACAGAGGAAGATCTTAGGATTATCGAACCTCTCAAAGATATTGAAACAATGGAGAAGAAATCTGTCACATTCTGGTGCAAGGTGAATCGTCTCAATGTCACCCTGAAGTGGATGAAAAATGGAGAAGAAATACCTTTTGACAACCGTGTATCATACCGAATTGATAAGTATAAGCACTCTCTAATCATTAAAGATTGTGGCTTCCCAGATGAAGGTGAATACGTTGTCATTGCTGGACAAGATAAATCTGTGGCTGAGCTTCTCATAATAGAAGCTCCAACGGAATTCGTGGAGCACTTGGAAGACCAGACAGTCACTGAGTTTGATGATGCTGTCTTCTCCTGCCAGCTCTCCAGAGAAAAAGCAAATGTAAAATGGTACAGAAATGGGAGAGAAATCAAGGAAGGCAAAAAGTATGCAAAAAGTTTCTTGTTCTCCTCTTCTGTAGCTATTGATACACTATGAACTTAAATGGTCATGAAGTTAGCTAATCAATAATTCAACCTCTTCTCAGATACAAATTTGAAAAAGATGGAAGCATACATAGACTCATTATAAAAGATTGCAGGCTGGATGATGAGTGTGAATACGCTTGTGGAGTAGAAGACAGGAAGTCCCGAGCTAGACTTTTTGTGGAAGGTATGGATTAAGTAAAAGAATAACTGTAATATTAGCAATGAATTTTTTAAACTTGTTAATCAAAAAGACAAACCTATTTCTATTTATTTAACATTTTCTTTCCAGAAATCCCTGTTGAGATCATCAGGCCTCCTCAAGATATCCTTGAAGCCCCTGGTGCTGATGTGGTCTTTTTAGCTGAGCTCAACAAAGACAAGGTGGAAGTCCAGTGGCTAAAAAATAACATGATTGTTGTCCAGGGTGACAAACACCAGATGATGAGCGAAGGAAAGATACACCGGCTACAGATTTGTGATATTAAGCCCCGTGACCAGGGCGAATATAGATTTATTGCCAAAGACAAAGAAGCCAGAGCTAAGCTTGAACTGGCAGGTAAGTCCTTTTATTTTATAATAGCTTCAGAATATCATAGATGATATAGACAAGCAATGGTGAGACTTTTAGAGACTGAGTGCCCAAACTGCAACACAAAACTCACTTATTGCAAAGTGCCGGCACTGCAGTTAAACCTGAATATCAGCTGCTCCGCTGCTCAGGTGATACTGGGCTGACTTGGCTCACATGCGAACAGAGAGGGCTCCGTAGGTTCTCCACCACTGACGCAGAGCTTTAACATTTTATAGTTATATAATAAAATAACCCTTGTGAGAGTCTTTCATTTCTATAAGTCCATCCACATGTTAACCATTCTGATTTCACTTGCTACAAAGTAAATGTGTAAGTAAGAGGAAATTGATGACATTCATCTTTAACCCCAGAATCTTAGACAACTCTTGTCATATGGTGGCTATTCCTGATTCCTTGAATTAACCTATTACCCTGAGGGTCTTCCTGGACCTAAAGACAATCTGACACTCTTCTTTCCAATTCCTGGGATCATTATAGATCTGTTTCATCCTGACCCAAGACATCTTGATAGGATATTATTATTATGGTGCCATTAACTTATCACTTGTACATAAGAAAGTTTGTCTGATTTATCTTGAACTAAATATGTAGTGCTTACACTATAAAGAAAAACATGTTTCATACCACTCTAAGTCCCTTGTTTCTGTTGGTGAAGAATGAATCCTTTATGATTTTATACCATCTTCAACCCTCTATTCTCCAGAGGTTGAAAATTTTGGGAAAAATTGTTAGACAGTTAAGTGTTCTCTGCTATAAAATTACTATGACCTACTTCCAATATTATACTACCAATATATTTGCTAACAAATGCATAGTAAAGAAGCTATTCTGTAGTTTGACCAGAGTACACAATTATATGTACATCATGTGATGTTTTCTAGCTGCACCTAAAATCAAGACTGCTGATCAAGACCTTGTGGTTGATGCTGGCCAGCCTCTCACAATGGTGGTGCCGTATGAAGCTTACCCCAAAGCAGAAGCTGAGTGGTTTAAAGAAAACGAAGCTTTATCTTCAAAAACTGTGGACACTACAGCTGACCAAACATCTTTCAGAATTTTAGAAACCAAGAAGGGAGACAGGGGAAGGTATAAAATCGTGCTTCAGAATAAACATGGAAAAGCAGAAGCATTCATCAATTTGCAAGTTATTGGTAAGTTTTTGAGTCACTCCACCTTGATTGGCTCAGCATAAGTCAAAAGGGTAATAAGACACTAAAATTATTATATGTGTGAATTTCAGATGTTCCTGGCCCAGTACGTAACTTAGAAGTGACAGAAACATTTGATGGTGAAGTAAGCCTCGCTTGGGAAGAACCTCTAACTGATGGTGGAAGCAAAATCATAGGTTATGTTGTTGAAAGACGTGACATCAAGAGAAAGACCTGGGTTCTAGCCACTGACCGTGCAGACAGTTGTGAGTTCACTGTCACTGGGCTACAGAAAGGAGGAGTTGAGTACCTATTCCGAGTGAGTGCAAGGAACAGAGTTGGCACTGGTGAGCCAGTAGAAACTGACAGTCCTGTGGAGGCAAGGAGTAAATACGGTAAGTACGTTTAAGTAAACTGCAAGCTGGTTTCTCTTTGCTTTTATGTGCACTACAACCAGAACTCATGTTCACTTCTTTTTTCATGAAAACTAGATGTTCCAGGCCCTCCTTTGAATGTAACCATCACTGATGTGAATAGATTTGGTGTCTCACTGACATGGGAACCACCAGAGTATGACGGCGGTGCGGTGATCACAAACTACATCATTGAATTAAGAGACAAGACTTCTATCAGGTGGGACACTGCCATGACTGTAAGAGCTGAAGACCTGTCTGCAACTGTCACTGATGTGGTGGAAGGACAGGAGTACAGTTTCCGCGTCAGAGCCCAAAACCGAATTGGGATCGGAAAACCAAGTGCAGCTACACCCTTTGTCAAAGTTGCTGATCCAATTGGTAAGCCCATCAAAGAGAGATACACAGAGAGAGGTGAGAGAGAGACAGAGACAGAGAGAGAGAGAGGAGAGGGAAAAATTGTATCAAATCAAGAAATTAGGTCAATTTGCAATCAATTAGGTCAATGACAATCAATTGAAATCATTCAAATTAAAGTTAATAAAAGGTAGAATACCAGAAAATTTGAACAAAATTATAAAATCTCAGACTTGCCTACTTTTATTCAGTGAGTTTAGTAAACCTGTTATTTTAATGAGAGTGGTAGAACTGGTAACATCGTGTTTTAGTAAATTACCACAAAATTAAATGGTGTTTATTTTGGTATCCAACCCTTTCTTCCATTCCAGAGAGACCAAGTCCTCCCGTGAACTTAACTTCCTCAGACCAGACTCAGTCATCAGTTCAGCTCACATGGGAACCTCCTCTGAAAGATGGAGGGAGCCCAATACTGGGCTATATAATCGAGAGGTGTGAAGAAGGAAAGGATAATTGGATTCGATGCAATAAGAAACCCGTTCCTGAACTGACTTACAAGGTAAGCAATTTGCATCTAAGAAGTATTCAGTATATGATCATGGAATTCAGTGTGTATGTTTCTAACAAAGATTTTCATTTTAGGTCACTGGATTGAAAAAAGGAAATAACTATTTATACAGAGTATCTGCCGAAAATGCTGCTGGTGTCTCAGATCCATCTGAAATTCTTGGTCCTCTAACTGCCGATGATGCAGATGGTAAACAAATATTTTATTTTTACATTTGGAACTAGCACATAGCTACTCTGGGGTATCAGGGATTTAAGTAAGGTACTGAGAACTCATTTTATTTATTTATTTATTATAGTTGAACCAACAATGGATTTAAGTGCTTTTAAAGATGGTCTGGAAGTTATAGTTCCAAATCCTATCAAGATCCTGGTTCCAAGTACAGGCTATCCAAGGCCAACTGCAACCTGGTCTTTTGGAGAGAAGGTTCTAGAAGCAGGAGACCGTGTGACTATGAAGACCTTATCTGCCTATGCTGAACTTGTCATTTCTCCAAGTGAACGTCCAGACAAGGGCATTTATACACTGACATTAAAAAATCGTATGAAATCAATTTCTGGGGAAATTAACGTCAATGTAATTGGTAAGGAATTAAACTTTTGTTGCCTAATGTGATTTAGCAGTATTAGAAAATATTGGCTTAAATCATCAATGATATTTTCACTGAATTTTTTTTAGCTCGCCCAAGTGCACCTAAAGAATTGAAATTTACTGATATAACCAGGGATTCAGTACATTTGACTTGGGAGACACCAGATGACGATGGAGGAAGTCCATTGATTGGATATGTCGTTGAAAAGCGAGAAGTCAACCGGAAAATGTGGACTAAAGTGAGTTTTGAGCAGTAACACATCAACTTCAGAAAAGAGAGCAGAAAAAATCCTGGAAGGCTGAGTTGACACAAAAAATTATATTTGCTATGTGTTTTTGCCTTTACCTCACTAGAAAAGTACCAAACACTGTTTTTAAAAATATGCTGATGTTTCCTGAGATGATTCAACCAAGGTTTAGTATAATTGGCTCACTTTGTGAGCCTTATCGAGTATTTGGCTATCAAGTTTTTTTAAAAATTCACTTAATAAGTACCCATTAACCTTTAAGCCATTTTAAGGAAAGTGTTTATTACACTGGTCATTCCATTTTTTTTCACTCCACTGGAATGCCTAAATTGGCTTAATCTGCCATTCTTTTCTTCCTTTATTTATACCAGTTACTATCCTTTACACTGATTTAAGGTCATATTTCTAATTACCAAACTGGTAAAAGGAATCTACACTTTATTTTAATGTACACAAGCTATGGAACAGTTTCTCCTTATATTGAAGGTCTAGTATTATTATATACCCTAGTTGCAATTTTTCCCTAATACAAAATTTTATAGGAAAAATTCTTAACATTCAAAACAACTTCCATTTGTGTTGCCACTCATGGGGAAAAAAGGTCTTCTGACTTAAGGAAATAGTTTTTGGGAAACACCTAATTAACTGTATTTCTTTGTCCTAGGTTATGGACTTGGGTACTGATCTAGAATTCACAGTTCCTGATCTTGTTCAAGGAAAAGAGTATTTATTTAAAGTCTGTGCTCGTAACAAGTGTGGCCCGGGAGAACCTGCTTATGTGGATGAACCTGTAAATATGTCAGCTCCTGCAAGTAAGTAGCTATGTGAGAATTTCTTACCCAGTCTCATGTTTCCCGTTTTTTGTTTTTGGTTTTGTTTTGTTTTGTTTTTAAATTTTAGACCTGAGGTTGACATTATGGGGAAAGGCAGGGGTTAGCAAAATGGACATAACTTCATAGGCATCCTGTGAGACTTTCTCTTTGAAATGTTACAGCGGTACCTGACCCACCGGAGAATCTCAAATGGAGAGATCGGACAGCCAAAAGCATCTTCCTAACATGGGAGCCACCTAAAAATGATGGGGGCTCACGCGTCAAAGGATATTTAGTTGAGAAATGCCCGCGTGGTTCTGACAGATGGGTCGCCTGTGGAGAACCTGTTGCAGAAACAAAGTAGGTTTTGAAATTATTGGGCACAAGAGTTCAGCCTTACTCATTAAAATGAGCTTTCCTTAGAAAAGGCAAATGTTCACTTCTTTCATTGAAAATTCTCTTAGTGCACCTGTATAATTTTAAAGCATTTGTTACATTATTGAAGCAATCCAGATACTATTTAAAAGCTAGTATTATACCAGTTGTATGAGTTTTGAAAAGATGTGACAGCTATACAATGACAGGTTATCTGCATGATAATAAAATGCCTATATTTTTTCTGACAGAATGGAAGTGACAGGCCTTGAGGAGGGCCAGTGGTATGCCTACCGTGTGAAGGCCTTGAACAGAATGGGTGCCAGCAAGCCATGCAGACCCACAGAGGAAATCCAAGCTGTGGACACACAAGGTATTTATTTTTTATTATTAACATTTCAAGAAGGCCTCAGGGTTTAATTCTATTTGAAGTGACTAACATACACAATCTTTTCCAATTCAGAGGCCCCAGAAATTTTCCTTGATGTGAAGCTCCTTGCCGGTCTTACTGTAAAAGCTGGAACAAAGATTGAACTTCCCGCTACTGTAACTGGAAAACCTGCCCCTAAAATAACTTGGACAAAGGCTGATATGATCCTGAAGCAAGATGATAGAATCACTATTGAAAATGTTCCTAAGAAATCCACAGTGACTATCCTAGATAGTAAGAGAAGTGACACTGGCACCTACATCATCGAGGCTGTGAATGTCTGCGGCCGGGCCACAGCTGTGGTTGAAGTGAATGTGTTAGGTAAGAAAGGCTCTAGTTTTAAAAAGGGTCAAACACATTTCAGTTACTTTCTTGAACATACCATGGTTAAATATTTTTTTTCTGCACAATGCCATCCACAGATAAACCTGGACCCCCTGCTGCCTTTGACATCACAGATGTAACCAGCGAGTCATGTCTCCTGACATGGAACCCACCACGAGATGATGGTGGGTCCAAGGTCACAAACTACATTGTGGAGAGGAGAGCTACTGACAGTGAAGTGTGGCATAAACTCTCATCGACGGTCAAGGATACAAAGTTCAAGGCAACCAAATTAATACCCAATAAAGAGTACATCTTCCGAGTGGCTGCAGAAAACATGTACGGTGTTGGTGAACCAGTTCAGGCTACCCCAATAGTCGCCAAATATCCATTTGGTAAGTTTCTAATCCAGCTGACCAAAAAAAGTTAAAGATGCTTATGTCAGACTCACATTGAGGCACTATATTCACGTGCAGGATAGGTATGTTTTTAACCATTATCCTTTCTGTAGATCCACCTGGACCTCCAACTCGCCTGGAACCTTCAGACATCACTAAAGATGCAGTGACTCTCACATGGTGTGAGCCAGATGACGATGGAGGCAGCCCCATCACTGGATACTGGGTGGAAAGATTAGATCCAGATACTGATAAATGGGTTAGATGCAATAAGATGCCAGTAACAGACACCACATACAGGTACATCCACGGTCTCTGTTCAGTGTTAAAATAGCAGTGTATTTAAAGTTTTGCTCTTTAGTATTCCTTTTGATCATAGGGATTATATGTTACTATTACATTTTAGTCACTTTTATTTTCTATTTTTATGTAATTTTTTAAATGATATAAATTCCATTCAAGGACACATTTCTTAATTTACTATTAACTTTCTGGAAGTTTCAAAGTGTTTTGTCCTCCAGTATATGATGATAAACATTATCACACTATAATTAGATTGATACACTTCGCCAAATTTAAAGTACGTGACTGTTAAAAGGCAATATTAAAATTTACATTAACATAGTTGGAGTTAAATTTCCAAATTAGTTTTTTCACAGGTTTAATCAACTAGCCTCTGCTGTGTAAATAAATGATTACTTTCACTTACCACGATGTCACACACACTCTTTGTTCCTATTTCAGAGTGAAAGGTCTTACCAATAAGAAAAAATACAGATTCCGTGTGCTGGCTGAAAACCTGGCTGGACCTGGAAAGCCAAGTAAATCAACAGAACCAATTCTAATAAAGGATCCCATAGGTATTTTTTTTATTATTTTCTGTGGTTATTTTTCAAGCTTGCATTTACTTATTTTTCAGCAAACCTAACTCATGATTTCTTTGGCTCACAGATCCTCCTTGGCCTCCTGGAAAACCAGTTGTAAGAGACATAGGCAAAACATCATTAACATTGAGTTGGACAAAGCCAGAACATGACGGAGGGGCAAAGATTGAGTCTTATGTCATTGAAATGCTAAAGACTGGAACAGAAGACTGGGTCAGAGTGGCTGAGGGGGTTCCGACCACTCGGCATGTACTCCCGGGGCTCATGGAAGGCCAGGAATACTCGTTCCGGGTGAGAGCCGTGAACAAGGCTGGAGAGAGTGAACCCAGCGAACCTAGCGACCCTGTGCTTTGCCGGGAGAAACTATGTAAGTTATTTTTGATGCCTGAGGCATATAAATTCTTCTAGCATCTATCTGAAAACTGTAATATGAGAAAAACATGAGAACCTCATTACTACTGTTCCCTTCTTGTTATTTTATATTATATCATATTATTTTATTTTCTAGTGGCTATCACAACATGCCGTAAACACTGAATGTTTGACAGTAAAAACTCAAATGTATTTTTCTTTCTTTCCTGTCCAGATCCTCCATCACCACCTCGTTGGCTTGAAGTTATTAATATCACAAAAAATACAGCAGACCTAAAATGGACAGTTCCTGAAAAAGATGGAGGGTCCCCCATCACCAACTACATCGTGGAAAAGAGAGATGTGAGGCGAAAAGGCTGGCAAACGGTGGACACCACCGTCAAGGACACCAAGTGCACCGTTACCCCACTGACGGAGGGCTCTTTGTATGTGTTCCGAGTTGCTGCAGAAAATGCAGTAGGACAAAGTGACTACACTGAAATTGAGGATTCTGTCCTGGCCAAAGACACCTTTAGTATGCTCTCTCATTTAATCTTTGTGACTTTTGTAGTAGATTATTAGTTTTCCCTCTGGTATTTCTAATCATGGATTATTTTCCTTTCAGCCACTCCTGGACCACCCTATGCCCTGACAGTGGTTGATGTGACAAAACGACATGTCGACCTAAAGTGGGAGCCACCTAAAAATGATGGTGGAAGACCAATACAGAGGTAGAACTTGAATCATTTCATGAAAAACATATATTCAGCCCAAAATCTTTAATTTGTTTTTTTTCATTAATGCTAATGAAATGACTTGTTATTTAAATAGATATATCATTGAGAAGAAAGAAAAGTTAGGCACTCGCTGGGTGAAAGCTGGAAAGACCTCAGGACCTGACTGTAATTTTAGATTAACTGATGTCATTGAAGGAACAGAGGTCCAGTTTCAGGTTCGGGCAGAAAACGAAGCTGGCATTGGTCACCCAAGTGAACCCACAGAAATCCTAACAATTGAAGACCCAACAAGTAAGTGGTGCTGATGATACAATGCATATAGTCTAGAATTTGATGATGAGCCTGCAAATGTAAAGATTTCACTCTTTTCTAAGGTCCTCCATCACCTCCCCTTGACCTACATGTGACCGATGCTGGGAGAAAGCACATTGCCATTGCTTGGAAGCCTCCAGAGAAAAATGGTGGAAGTCCTATCATAGGATACCATGTTGAAATGTGTCCAGTAGGCACTGAGAAATGGATGCGAGTTAATTCTCGCCCAATAAAAGACTTGAAATTCAAAGTAGAGGAGGGAATCGTTCCTGACAAAGAATATGTTCTGAGAGTGAGAGCTGTCAATGCCGTCGGTGTCAGCGAGCCATCTGAAATCTCTGAAAATGTGGTGGCCAAAGACCCAGACTGTAAGCATGCAGTGTCTTCTATAGTTAATCAAATAGGCTTTCTTCATGTATTGTATTTTGAGGTATTATTTTTCTTTTCTTTGGATCTTACCTTACAGGCAAGCCAACGATTGAGATGGAGACTCATGACATTGTTGTAATTGAAGGAGAAAAATTAAGCATTCCTGTTCCCTTCAGAGCTGTCCCAGTTCCAACTGTCAGCTGGCATAAAGATGGTAAAGAAGTTAAAGCAAGTGACAGGTTAACAATGAAGAATGATCACATCTCTGCACACCTTGAAGTTCCCAAAAGTGTCCATGCAGATGCTGGTATTTATACCATTACACTGGAAAATAATCTTGGCTCAGCAACTGCCTCAATCAATGTCAAAGTCATAGGTAATTATTCTTTAATGAAACACTCAACCTCCTTCACATGTTGGCAAAATTCATTAACTTTAAAATGTAGTATAAATGGCTTCATGAATTGGCATCTGTAAACTAAACATCCCTTTATTCCATATGAGAATAGAGAAATTCTAAAGAAATGAAATTACTACTTTGATTAGCCTAATTTACCCTTTTTTTAATTATGTCACCCAAAATGCAAATGTCTGCACTTAGAATGTATTATTAAAATGTTGGTTTTTCAGGATTATAATAATAATTGTCAATTTTATTTGTAATAGGTCTACCTGGTCCATGTAAAGATATTAAAGCAAGTGATGTGACAAAGAGTTCTTGTAAATTAACCTGGGAGCCTCCAGAATATGATGGAGGGAGCCCAATTCTTCATTATGTCCTGGAGCGCAGAGAAGCTGGGAGGAGGACATACATACCAGTCATGTCTGGTGAGAACAAACTGTCTTGGACTGTGAAGGATCTCATACCAAATGGTGAATACTTCTTCCGTGTCAAAGCAGTTAACAAGATCGGTGGAGGAGAATATATTGAACTGAAAAATCCAGTCATTGCTCAAGATCCAAAGCGTAAGTTTAAGTATGGTTGTAGAATGGCTGGGAATTAATACAGTTTCATTTTAAGAAGGTGGATTTTACAGTGTTAACAAATGCTTTCTTGTTCTTCAGAACCTCCTGATCCACCTGTAGATGTCGAGGTCCATAATCCTACAGCTAAGGCCATGACTATTACATGGAAACCACCTCTGTATGATGGAGGAAGCAAGATAATGGGTTACATCATTGAAAAAATTGCCAAGGGTGAAGAAAGATGGAAAAGATGCAATGAACACCTGGTACCAATCCTGACCTACACAGCAAAAGGACTTGAAGAGGGGAAAGAGTACCAATTCCGTGTGCGAGCAGAGAATGCTGCCGGTATTGGTGAACCTTCTCGGGCCACTCCTCCAGTCAAAGCTGTGGATCCTATTGGTGAGTTTTGTTCAATGGAATTGCCATTTTACCATTGTAAAATGAATGACAATAATGTTTTATCAGATATTTTAATCAGAGTTGGAAACAATTACTGTTTTTAATTGTCACAGATGCCCCAAAAGTCATTCTGAGAACAAGCCTAGAAGTAAAACGAGGTGATGAAATTGCACTTGATGCAACCATTTCTGGATCACCTTATCCAACTATTACATGGATAAAAGATGACAACGTAATTATACCAGAGGAAATTAAGAAGCGACCATCAGCCCCAGTTAGGAGGAGGAGGGGTGAAGTTCAAGAAGAAGAAGAACCATTCTTCCTGCCTCTGACAGAGCGTTTGAGTATCAATAACAGTAAACAAGGAGAATCTGAGCTACGTGTCCGAGACTCTCTTCGACGTGACCATGGCCTGTATATGATCAAAGTTGAAAATGACCATGGTGTCGCAAAAGCTCCTTGTACTGTTTGTGTGTTAGGTAAATAGTTAAAACTATACTTTCCAATGGAAAAAGTTTATGTAAGAGTTTTAGTAAAATATAAAAATAAGGAGGAAGGGGGACAGTTAAAAGAAGTGGGAAATAGCTTTATCAAATAATTTTCAGTTACATTGTATGTCCTGACTATGTTAAAAAAATAAATAAATCTTGCTACTTATTAGCTAATGCAATACAAACATAGCTGTGAGGAAACCAGGTGTTATGTCAAAAGTGCATGCTAACATTTACATTTTCCATAGCAAGAAATTTTTAATCATTGTTCTCTTTGGAAATATTAGATATACCAGGACCACCAATCAACTTCGTATTTGAAGATATTAGAAAGACCTCAGTCATCTGTAAATGGGAACCACCCCTTGATGATGGTGGCAGTGAAATCCTAAACTACACTCTGGAAAAGAAAGACAAAACAAAACCTGACTCAGAATGGATTGTTGTCACTTCAACACTTAGACATTGCAAATATTCAGTAACAAAACTGATTGAAGGCAAAGAGTATCTCTTCCGTGTAAGAGCTGAAAATAGATTTGGGCCTGGACCACCATGTGTTTCAAAGCCACTTCTAGCTAAAGATCCATTTGGTAAGACTTCTTTAGCTTTGCAAGTTGGCCTTTTCTACTATATACTTTGGTATATATATTACCACAGTCTGCAAAATTGAGTTTTATGTCATATTAGAGAATTAATTTAATTTTTTTTTATCAGAACCACCTGATGCACCTGATAAGCCCATTGTGGAAGATGTTACCAGCAATAGTATGCTAGTGACATGGAATGAACCAAAAGATAATGGAAGCCCCATCTTAGGTTACTGGCTTGAAAAACGTGAGGTTAATAGTACACATTGGTCTCGTGTCAACAAAAGTCTTCTGAATTCTTTGAAAGCCAAAGTGGATGGCCTATTAGAAGGACTCACCTATGTCTTCAGAGTATGTGCTGAAAATGCAGCTGGACCTGGAAAGTTCAGTCCACCTTCTGATCCCCAAACAGCACGTGATCCAATTTGTAAGTAACTCCTGAAGAGGAAGCTGAGAATAAGCTCTGGCATATTTTAAAACCATCAGTGAGTCTCATTTGTATATCTGCATTTATTCTAGCTCCACCTGGGCCACCTATCCCAAGAGTTGCTGACACAAGCTCTACAACTATTGACCTGGAATGGGAACCTCCAGCTTTCAATGGTGGTGGGGAAATTATTGGCTACTTTGTTGATAAGCAGTTGGTTGGCACCAATGAGTGGTCACGCTGCACTGAGAAGATGATCAAAGTCCGTCAGTACACTGTTAGAGAAATCCGAGAAGGTGCAGATTACAAACTTCGCGTGAGTGCCGTCAATTTGGCAGGCGAAGGACCACCTGGAGAAACAGAACCTGTTACCGTAGCCGAACCACAAGGTACTTATTGATTATTTGAATAAAATTATGGATATTTTCCCAATGGAGGACTATCTTTTCATCTTTACCAGGCTAATGCATGACTGTTCTCTTGCAACAGAGCCTCCAACTGTGGAACTGGATGTTTCTGTCAAGGCTGGAATACAAATAATGGCTGGGAAGACTCTTAGAATCCCAGCAGTGGTGACTGGCCGCCCTGTGCCCACAAAAGTATGGACCATAGAAGAAGGGGAGCTGGATAAAGATCGTGTTGTAATAGAGAACGTTGGAACCAAATCTGAACTCATTATCAAAAATGCATTGAGAAAAGATCATGGCAGATATGTGATTACAGCTACTAATAGCTGTGGTTCCAAATTCGCAGCAGCCCGGGTAGAAGTTTTTGGTAAGGAATGTTCCAAGGATTTTCATAGGATTTTTTTCAAATGATACCTCTTATTACATTGATTTGTTTTGTTCTCTTTTTCAGATGTCCCTGGTCCAGTTCTTGACTTAAAACCTGTTGTAACAAACAGAAAGATGTGTCTGCTTAACTGGTCTGATCCAGCTGATGATGGAGGAAGTGAGCTCACCGGCTTCATTATTGAAAGAAAGGACGCCAAGATGCATACTTGGAGACAGCCAATAGAGACGGAGAGATCTAAATGTGACATCACGGGTCTTCTTGAGGGACAGGAATATATGTTCCGTGTTATTGCCAAGAACAAGTTTGGTTGTGGCCCTCCTGTTGAAATAGGCCCAATTCTTGCAGTCGATCCTCTAGGTAAAAGATATTTTTCACCGTGTTTATAAAATAAGTACCGTTTTCCTTCTAGTTATATCATTTATTTGCTGAATATGGCTTCAAACTCCCTACAGTCTCAAACCTAGAGACTACCTAGAAAATAGTAAAAAAAGTAAATCAAGTAACCACTAACAACTTCAGAGATACAATATTTGGTATAATTCCAATATAATTTTTGGTTCTCAGTATATTAATCACACATAGTTTTCCGTACTTAAAAACTTGGTTCTACCAGGGCTTAGTAACAACCTGAAAGAAATTTAGAAGTATTAAATCTTTCCAATAGAACATACTGGAATAGGTTTTTTTAGTGAAACAATCTAAATAGAGTTCCTTATTTCTCCAAAAGATTATAGAACAGTTAATTGCCTTAAGATAAATGCCTTAGTCTTACTTTGCTACCAAGAAGTCCCTATAGTGGAAGGGTAAGAAAACCTAAAGGACCACCAAAAAATAGAAAGTCAACCAAGGAAATGTCCCAGAAACCAACATGAAATATTAAAATTGTGCACACTTTTTAATGCATGCTGACATCCCATTTAAGAAAGCAAGACCTCTATGAAGACCCAACCCTCAAGAGACCAAAGGAATTTCTTCTTTATGACCACCTCTAGGGAGGAGGAAAGGAAATTATATCCTGTATCACTGTTACTGCTTATTTTTAAAAGTCCACTGTACTTCAAGTTATGCTGAAAGCATGAGATCAGAGCTAAAGTGTATAGCTTCTAGCTACAGTAACAGTAGCTCGTGTAAACTGAATCCAGTTCACAATTATTCAAAACTTCTGCCTTTCAGAACATAAAACAGCAGCAGCATTATGTAAATTATCTTTCCATCATATTTTAAACCCACACTTGAGGCAGCATGACTCAAAGGATGGTACATAGCACTACCTACTATCTGTTAATAAGCTTTCAATAAAGAAGAAATATTTTGCTCTTATCTGGTCATCGAAAGCAGAATGTTATAGGGCTATTTTCATAGTACATTAGAATTAGAAGTCCTTTGACTTATTTTTATTTAGTAATCTTGATACAAAAGATTGCTAAGAAAAGTTCTGTCCACAAGAATTATTAATAATTCTGTTAACTGATATGTGCTGGGAAGGATTTTAAAGATAAATATAAGGTAATGCCAACAAGCTTATTCTTCACAAAATTAAATTGAAATGAGGTATTATTTCTTACATAAGTGTTAATCTCATGTTCACAATTTTCTCTGGTTGAAGGTCCTCCAACATCTCCCGAAAGGCTCACATACACAGAAAGGACCAAGTCCACTATCACCCTTGACTGGAAAGAGCCCCGCAATGATGGCGGCTCTCCCATCCAAGGATATATCATTGAAAAGCGACGTCATGACAAACCTGACTTTGAAAGAGTTAACAAGAGACTCTGCCCAACCACATCTCTTCTGGTTGAAAATCTTGATGAACACCAAATGTATGAGTTCCGTGTCAAAGCTGTCAATGCAATAGGTGAAAGTGAACCATCCCTGCCTCTGAACGTAGTCATACAAGATGATGAAGGTATGAATCCCGAATATAATAACTTGAACATACTCTACAGTGCTGCTGTTAGCCCGTCAATGCAGAGAACATCTATATGACTTGGCATGTTTTCTCCTTCCCTTCTCTTTGCAGTGCCTCCAACTATTAAGTTGCGTCTGGCCGTTCGAGGAGACACCATCAAAGTGATGGCAGGAGAACCTGTTAGTATCCCTGCAGATGTGACAGGCCTTCCAATGCCTAAGATTGAATGGGCCAAGAATGAAAAAGTGATTGAAAAACCCACTGACACACTTAAAATAACCACGGAAGAGGTATCCCGAAGTGAGGAAAAGACTGAGCTTAGCATTTCCAAGGCGGTCCGAGAGGACAAAGGCACCTATACAGTCACAGCTTCCAATCGCCTTGGTTCAGTGTTCCGAAATGTTCATGTCGAAGTATATGGTATGTCCCTGGCTTCTTATATCAAAAATATAAATTCACTGTTTGTTTAAGAATGTCTTGCCAATCTTTGTCGGTATCTTTCTAGACCGTCCCTCTCCACCAAGAAATCTTGCTGTTACTGACATTAAAGCTGAATCTTGCTACTTGACTTGGGACGCTCCTCTGGACAATGGTGGCAGTGAAATTACTCACTATATCATTGACAAACGTGACGCAAGTAGGAAAAAATCTGAATGGGAGGAAGTCACCAACACGGCTGTAGAGAAAAGATTTGGGGTAAATTATTCAAAATATTTTCCTATATACATTCATTAAAAGGAATGATTCTGTTTTGATATCATTTTAGTATAATTCAATGATTAAAGTCAAAACCAAATGCAAGAAGCTATTATTTTGTTATTTCAACATTTGGCACTATTCACGTAATGTCTCAATAAATACTAGATATGCAGATACTTTTTTACTTGAGAGCTCCACTGTGAGTTACAGAAAATTTACACATTCATATTTTGAAAGTGCCTTCTTTTTTTCGGTCATCCCCGTACGTTGAGTCAGTGTATTTGTTTCTCTTTATAGTGTTTTTCCGCAAAATAAGCTCTTTCAAAATAAGTTAAAAAACAACCTAAGTAAATTCTTTTTAAGAAATTTCTATTCTCTACACTCTAGATTTGGAAGCTTATTCCCAATGGCCAATATGAGTTCCGAGTTAGGGCAGTGAATAAATATGGAATCAGCGATGATTGCAAATCAGGCAAAGTTGTCCTTCAAGATCCTTATCGCCTTCCTGGACCTCCTGGAAAACCCCAAGTCTTGGAACGCACCAAAGGCTCCATGCTAGTGAGCTGGACTCCTCCTTTGGACAATGGCGGATCTCCAATTACTGGCTACTGGTTGGAGAAGCGAGAAGAGGGTGGGGCCTACTGGTCACGTGTGAGCCGAGCACCAATAACCAAAGTGGGATTAAAGGGTGTGGAATATAATGTTCCCCGCTTGATCGAAGGCGTTAAATACCAGTTCAGAGCCATGGCAATAAATGCTGCAGGAATTGGCCCTCCAAGTGAGCCATCAGATCCAGCTCTTGCAGGAGACCCTATATGTAAGTATGCTTCCATTTCTGGGACTCATTTCAAAAGACACAACTACTAAATGGATAATTCTGCTTTTATACTTCCTGTAGTTTTCTAATTTTAGTATATGTGCTGCTGAGGTGATCACTGTGATAGTTTTCTTTTGTTGTTGCTGCTGCTGTTTGTTTGTTTGTTTGTTTGTTTTGGTACCAGGAATCAACTCAGGGGCTTGTACTTGCCAGGCAGGCACTGTGCCGCTGAGCTACATCCCTGGCCACTCTGGTAGTTTTTTATATCAAAGTTTTCTTTTTCTTTTCTTTCTTCTTTTCCCCTGGTACTGGGGGTTGAACCCTGGGAAATGAACCCAGGCACTCTCTGCTACTGGGCTATATCCCCAGCTCTTTTCATTTTGAGACAAAATCTCACTAAGCTGTCCAGGCAGTACTCAGACTTGTGATATTCATAGCCCAGCCTCAATTTTATTAATTAAAGTAGAAATATTGTTATTCACATAGACTTTCAGAATAGATATGGATATATATGTATATATACACATACATGTACACACATATGTACATATACATAAAAGCATACAGTTTATAAAATCTTGGAGTAAGCTAGTATTTTATGAGAAATCACAATAATAAGGACCTTGACTGTAAGCTCCCTTCTGCTATCATGGTTTAGTAAACTTCTATCTCATCAGAAACTATGGATATCATTTTTTCCAAATGAACAGACCTTCCTGTAGAAATTTGACAAAAAGCAAAATGTTGTTAGTTTTTTAGTGATATTTACAGAGCTGAGATATCAAGTTCTCAAGCAAAGAGTAATGCCACACAAAAAAGAAAAATTCTTCTGAAAGATCTTTGAGCATGTCAGTTCAAAAATGAAAATAATGTGATATTAATAATTAATCTATTTGCTTATATTTCTCTAATTAGATTATCTGCATAAAACAATTCAACTATTTGCTTAAAAGATTTAAAACATTCTCAAATGCTGTATGAAGAATAAAGTATTGTAGTCATGCACTCATTCAGCAATCTAATATTGAACACAGACTATATTCAAGGTTCTACACTATGCACAGAGGAAGAAGAGTTATCACTAGAAAGGCAAATGACATAAAGAGATTTCTGCAGTTGTAAGACACTCTCAGAAATGTAAACAATTGTCACGTTATTATTGTGTGCTGATCCTTTCCCAAAGAGCATTATAATTAGTTTCTCTTCAAAAGTTTAATGGCTAGTGATGAGTCATTTTTAATTTTTGTATTTTAAATTTTATATTAAAATATTTTGTATTTTAAAAATCAATTTTTATTAAAAAATACTATGAAATCTCTTCAAAGGATCTCAAAAGTATAACAGGGTTTCACCAGTAGCATAAAGAAAGTCAAGATCTAAACTAAAGACAGGGAGCAGTCTTTCCCTAGTTAGTTGTCGCTTTCTCTATTTTTGCATTCATGCTAAAGTTAAATACACTATTTCCTATATGTCTTATTCTGTTTAACATTCCTATTTTAATAGACTAAAAATAATTGTGTGTAGCAAAGATTCTTACCACATATGTTTCTATGCTAAGAATCCATATTTTGGTACCATACATTTCCATTACCCTCAAAATCTGATATTTTGCTTTTTTTTCTTATTAGACCCACCTGGCCCACCTTCTCACCCAGAGGTTAAAGATAAAACAAAGTCAAGCATCTCACTAGGGTGGAAACCTCCAGCCAAAGATGGTGGCAGTCCAATCAAAGGATACATTGTAGAAATGCAGGAAGAAGGTTCTACTGACTGGAAACCAGTCAATGAACCAGACAAACTTATAACTACCTGCGAATGTGTGGTTCCTAATCTGAAAGAACTCAGGAAATACAAGTTCAGAGTGAAAGCTGTAAATGAAGCTGGTGAATCAGAACCAAGTGACACAACTGGAGAGATTCCTGCCACTGATATTCAAGGTACAAATCCTTATTCTTGTTATCTTATTTTGAAATTGATAAACCAGATGAGCATATATATGTCAATTACTTTTTTGAGAGATGTCAGCTAAATACTTTATATTTCTCATGGTATTACAGAAGTACCAGAGGTTTTCATTGACATTGGAGCACAAGACTGTCTGATTTGTAAGGCTGGCTCACAGATTAGAATCCCTGCTGTCATCAAGGGACGCCCAACACCAAAATCATCTTGGGAATTTGATGGAAAGGCAAAGAAGGCAGTCAAGGTACAAAAACTACAATTCTCCCATGTTTCCTATTGAATCACTAAAAGTATTTATACTATAGCTATCTTTCTTTTCTAATAGGATGGAGTTCACGACATTCCTGAAGACGCACAGGTAAAAAAAATAATAATTAAAGCAATTTAGAACATAGTTCTTCAGTTCTATTTTATCTCACTCAGTGAATCACTATTATTTTCTTTGTACAGCTGGAGACTGCTGAGAACTCATCAGTAATCATTATTCCAGAGTGTACTCGGTCCCACTCAGGCAAATACAGCATCACAGCCAAGAATAAAGCAGGACAGAAGACTGCAAATTGCAGAGTGAAAGTCATGGGTAAGAGAGATTTTAAAAGATGTTGCAGAATAAGAAAAAAATATTTTTAAACTCCTAAAAAACATTGCTCACCTTGTGATTTGCATGCAACAGATGTGCCCGGTCCACCCAAAGATCTGAAAGTCAGTGACATCACCAGGAGTAGTTGCAAACTTTCATGGAAGATGCCAGATGATGATGGAGGAGATAGGATCAAGGGCTATGTTATCGAGAAGAAGACCATCGATGGAAAAGCCTGGACTAAAGTCAATCCCAACTGTGGTAGCACCTCATTTGTAGTGCCTGATCTCATCTCTGAACAGCAGTATTTCTTCCGCGTGAGAGCAGAAAACCGTTTTGGAATTGGCCCACCTGTGGAAACCATTCAGAGGACCACTGCCAGAGATCCAATATGTAAGATTTAAGATATAAGTTTAAAATATCTTCTCAAAATTGAACAGTACTGTTACAGATAATGTTCAATGCTTCCTTGAACTATTTTTACAGTTCCTCCTGATCCTCCCATTAAACTCAAGATTGGCCTTGTAACAAAGAACACAGTACACCTGTCATGGAAACCTCCTAAGAATGATGGGGGCTCCCCCGTCACCCACTATATTGTTGAGTGCCTTGCATGGGACCCTACCGGGACCAAGAAAGAAGCGTGGAAACAGTGTAATAAGCGAGATGTGGAAGATCTGGAATTTACCGTTGAAGACCTCGTCGAGGGTGGGGAATATGAATTCAGAGTCAAAGCTGTCAATGCTGCAGGCGTCAGCAAACCTTCGTCTACTGTTGGCCCTGTGACTGTCAAAGATCAGACATGTAAGTACCAGCATACCAACAGAGAATTCCCTCTTTTTGACTGCCTTTCTAGATAGTTAGTAATGGTTATTATTTAGAAAGAGGTAGTGTATCTACCTCAGGAAGCACTCATGAATGCAGTACTTAATTACTCTCAAGTCTGACAGAACTATCATATTTCCTTGCATGTTACCTTTTTCCTCATTAAAGGAATTATAGTTTTCTTACTATATTTCTCCATGACAAGCTATTTCATTTTTCAGTAATTAAAGCAGTTCTTATTCTATTCTAATGTGTCAGAAAATAGCCAGTCATTTGCTTAGCAACTGATATGATCAATTCATTTTCAAAAATCAAGTTTCTTTTTCTCTGCTTGAATAAAACATAAATCCATCTTGATAAATCAAATATACATACAAATTTGATATTAACCTCCCTCTAATTATTACTACCATCATTACTTTTGTGTATTTGTTCATTTCTCTTTTCTAAATGAAGAGGCTCTGGTTACTACCTTCTTTGCACAGTCTTATATTAAATCTGTGGAAAATTGTTTTGCCTCTACTAGCAGTTATATTTCTTATAAGGTGAATTCATCTTAGAGTGAATAATGTAAATTTCTTCATATCTTTGCGTAAATATTAAAGAAAATATCATGATAGCATTCCCCAGCCTTAGCTAGTGATCTTCATTCTGCTCTGTCCTATTGTCAGATTACACATGTGCATAACGATGTCAAAGAGTGATTAGCTGATGAATAACAACATACAGACCCAATAAACATCCATGCATGATAACTAGATATACTTGTTCCCCAAACTAGCATATCAGTGATAAAAACAGTCTCATTCTTTATATTGGATGGGCTGCAAAGTCTGACTGTATAGTAGATCCAAATAACTTTAAAATAGTTACTGTGAATTCTTCCTATCTTTCAGTGCTTTTTGCTCCTAATGATAACTTTTTAAATTTGTATGATCTAGGCCCACCATCAATTGAGCTAAAAGAATTCATGGAGGTTGAAGAAGGAACAGATGTTAACATTGTGGCTAAAATTAAAGGTGTGCCATTCCCAACACTTACCTGGTTTAAAGCTCCTCCAAGGAAGCCTGATATCAAAGAACCTGTTGTCTACGACACCCATGTCAACAAACTGGTGGTGGATGATACTTGCACTTTAGTTATTCCACAGTCTCGCAGAAGTGACACTGGCTTATACACCATCACAGCTGTAAATAACCTGGGAACAGCATCAAAGGAGATGAGATTGAATGTCCTTGGTAAAGAGTTCATGGTTTGATTAAAACTATATATTTTTATCCATATTTTAAAATCACAGAAATAACAAAATGTTCTTCATCTGAACCATTTTAGGTCGACCTGGACCTCCAGTGGGACCCATTAAGTTTGAATCTGTTTCAGCAGATCAAATGACAATATCTTGGCTTCCACCTCTAGATGATGGTGGGTCTAAGATTACAAACTATGTAATTGAGAAAAGAGAAGCTAACAGGAAGACATGGGTACATGTCTCCAGTGAACCTAAAGAGTGCATGTACACAGTTCCCAAATTGCTGGAAGGCCATGAATATGTCTTCCGAATCATGGCCCAGAATAAATTTGGCGTTGGAGAACCACTTGACAGCGAACCCGAAACAGCACGAAACCTCTTCTGTGAGTAGGATAACATCTTCATATCAAAAGACTCTCTTATCTGTGACTTTTATAATTTCTTATGAATCGATATTTTCCACAGCTGTTCCTGGAGCACCAGATAAGCCAACAGTCAGCAGTGTAACTCGTAACTCCATGACTGTCAACTGGGAGGAGCCAGAATATGATGGAGGCTCTCCCGTGACTGGATATTGGCTAGAAATGAAAGACACCACTACAAAGCGATGGAAGCGGGTTAACCGAGATCCTATCAAAGCCATGACTTTGGGAGTTTCTTATAAAGTGACTGGTCTTATTGAAGGTACTGATTATCAGTTCCGAGTATATGCAATCAATGCTGCCGGTGTGGGTCCAGCAAGTCTGCCATCAGATCCAGTGACTGCTAGAGATCCAATTGGTAAGTCTTGAAACCACTCTTTTAAAAGAAAAATCCTACATTCAAAAAGTGTCATGGAAAAATCAAGAATACTAATATATACCGCTTTTTTCCAGCTCCTCCTGGCCCTCCATTCCCCAAAGTGACAGACTGGACTAAATCATCCGTGGACCTGGAGTGGTCTCCCCCATTAAAAGATGGTGGATCCAGAGTAACTGGATACATTGTTGAATACAAGGAAGAAGGAAAAGAAGAATGGGAAAAGGTACTATGAATAACCTAAAGTTGTAGCAGTTATTCTCTATACCACTAACGTCAATCTATATTTTTGGATTAAGAAATCAGAAAAGTAATATAATCATAGCTGATAATCCAAGTATCTGTTAGTTTCAAAAAGTTAATCAGATTAGGGTTAGAGGAAATAAAGGAGGCCCAATAATGAGTACCAAAACAGATAGGAGGAATAAGTTCTAGTGTTCTACAATAGTAGTGTGACTACGGTTTACAACAACAAATTATTAACTTTATACCAAACTGGAGGAGTTTGAAGATTCCCAACATTAAGAAATGACAAATGTTTAAGAAAATAGAAATGTGAATTACCTTGACTTGACCATTACACATTATATACAAGTATTCAGTTATCACTGTACTCCATAAATATATGTGATTATCATATGTCAACTTAAAAGTAATCAAAAGTTGTCATGCTATTAACTTCTTTCAGTTATAAACCACAGAAAAGTGGGATAAATGAACAGGTTGGCTTTTTCAATCATTTGACAGTTTTAAAACATAATCCTGGAAAGTAATCCCATTCAGCATTATCTATAATATCTGAGCCCTAAAATCTAAACTGGCAACAGGTTTCCTGAAAGAGCAAATAGGCTGCTGGTTTATACTTCATAAAGCTTAGAATGAGAAAGAACTATACTAATTTTTAAATGTGTTTGATTTTCCCCTACACACACACCAGGCCAAAGATAAAGAGGTGAGAGGAACAAAACTTGTTGTCACTGGCTTGAAAGAAGGGGCATTTTATAAGTTCAGAGTGAGAGCAATCAATAGTGCTGGCATTGGAGAACCTGGAGAAGTCACAGACATCATTGAAATGAAGGACAGAATCGGTAAGTATCAGTACTTCTAGTTTTTTATCGATATTCATATTTCAAATTGAAAATGAAACTCACATTTGTAATTTTCATTTGTTTTCCAGAGGTACCTGACTTGCAGCTAGACGCCAGTGTCCGAGACAGAATTGTGGTCCATGCTGGAGGAGTGATCCGGATCATTGCCTATGTGTCAGGGAAGCCCCCTCCCACTGTCACCTGGAACATGAATGAAAGAGCCTTACCTCAGGAAGCCACCATTGAGACCACAGCCATTAGCTCATCCATGGTCATCAAGAACTGCCAGAGAAGCCACCAAGGCGTCTATTCTCTTCTTGCCAAAAATGCAGGGGGAGAAAGAAAGAAGACAATTATTGTTGATGTATTAGGTAAATACATTTGATTTGTCCATGCAACTTTTTAAAGAAGTATTTTAGTTATATCTACAACGAGGCTATGCTGTAGTAAAAAAACAAACAAACAAACAAAAAACTGTTATAAACATTTTGGAAAAGGAGGAAAATCATTGATGGATGATTCCGTTGTCCATTTTTAGAACTCTTTAATTTTTCTCTTTGCTTGTTTATCCTACATATATTCTGCATAGTTGTACTCCTATTATAAACTGTGCTTTTTAATGTGACATGCCAGCATAAGCACCTACTTTGTTATTGTTTAGTACACATAAAAGAAATTTTCTTGCAAATGTACCTGAATGTATAATGATTTGCCAGTGAAGACCATTTCACACCATGAAAGTTCACTTATTTGATAATTATAATCATGCATAATAACCTCTCTGGGTTTCAGTACTCTACATGAAGAGAAGTATCATATTTTATTACTAGTGGAACATTTCCTGTCACTGAATGCAGAGTTGAAGTTCACAAGGTTTCTTTCTTTCTTTCAACCTCCTGGTTCTTGTAATTTGGCAAATGAAGCCCTCCCACTCTAAGCTGCTGGCTCTAGGCACAGCCTTACCCAAACAACCCCAGTTTCCATGTGAAAATAGCCAGTCCTCTATTAACATAACTAATATAAAAATGACATCAGGAAAAAATATTTGATTCAGCAGTAGCTCTAAAAATTTTAGGTTAGCTTTAAGCTCCTAAACCCTTTTACTCCTAAACACCTATCACTTTAACCAGAAACCAGCACACTTCCATGTTAACATTTAAGTCCTCACAATCCTTCTGAGATCTGGGCTTCCTGAACTGCTCCTTGATTAACTGTTCACCCAGAAAAAAAACAAAATCTTGCTCTTTCCCTCGGGGAGGGGAAACAACACTAAATGTGATATTTCACTCCTTGACTATCACACCCCACTTCCCTGTGGCTGCCTCCCACCTGGCACAAATTTTGCTTTTCAAACTTGAAGCATTCATAGGTAAATGGATGCACCTGGAGACTATAATGTTAGGTGAACTAAATGAAACCTAAAATATAAATAAAGAGCAAAATAAAAGATAGATAAAAGGAAAAAAATCATTTTTTCCTCTCTTCGGCAGCTACTAAAACCATGGTAGCCAAAAGTGTTGAAAACCTACTTGATTTAAAAGTGTGGTCAAATATAAATGGGACAGCAACTCAGCAATAGACACAAAACCTTATTTTCCTCACAGTCACATGTTTATCTCTTTTTAAAAACAAAGGATGGCACATGTTGAGTGTTGTAGTTTAATGAAGACAAATGGCTTGAAATCTTTTCCTCTGATTTCCAGATGTGCCAGGCCCTGTTGGAATCCCATTCCTATCTGACAACCTAACCAATGACTCCTGCAAACTGACATGGTTCTCTCCAGAAGATGATGGGGGCTCTCCAATCACCAACTATGTCATTGAGAAGCGAGAATCTGACCGCAAAGCGTGGACCCCAGTGACGTACACAGTCACCCGACACAGTGCGGTTGTCCAGGGTCTAATTGAAGGGAAATCCTACTTTTTCCGAATTGCAGCTGAAAATAGTATAGGCATGGGCCCATTTGTTGAGACACCAACTGCCCTTGTCATCAGAGAACCAATAAGTAAGTACAATTTAAAATGAGTTTATGCTTAATTACCTCTTTATGCATTCAATAAAATATTATGGTGACAGTTAGATATAAATGCCACAGGTTTCATTTATTTGGCAAGCATGTTTTAGGAAACTATTCAGTAGGAGATTAGGCATGTTTTCATGGTGGTTGTGAAAAAGATTATGGGAATATACAGTGTATGACTCATTGCATTGTTTCTATGTATACTACACTGCTTTTTATAAGTTTCCTGGCTTGATGGCAAAAGGAGAAACTGAATTACTTTCTGAACTCTAAAACTACCAACTCTGGACACCTTTTTAAAATTAACCTCAGTAAATCTCTATTTCCTTACCTATCAATGGAGGAAATTATGTTGTATTGGAACTTTTCTAGCTCTGATAGTTCTATGAGATCATTTTCATTATGCATGGTTTAATATTTAAATGCAATCCTCAGAAAGGAATAGCTACTACACTCTACTGCTTTCTAAGTATGTAATTTCACTATAATTCTACTCACAGCTGTTCCAGAGCGTCCTGAAGACCTGGAAGTCAAAGAAGTTACTAAAGATTCCGTCACTTTGACTTGGAAACCTCCTAAATATGATGGTGGATCAGAAATTATTAACTATGTCCTAGAAAGCCGGCTCATTGGAACTGAGAAGTTCCACAAAGTTACAACGGACAACTTGCTTAGCAGAAAATACACTGTCAAAGGCTTAAAAGAAGGCGATACCTATGAGTACCGTGTTAGTGCTGTCAATATTGTTGGGCAGGGCAAACCATCGTTTTGTACCAAGCCAATCACTTGCAAGGATGAGCTGGGTATGTGTCTGCTACAGTTTACATTTTGAAAACATGTACTTTTATAGAGTTCCTGAGAGACATCAGTAAAAATGATTTTTTTTTTTTTAATGATTACAAACTTTAGCTCCCCCAACACTTGACCTGGACTTCAGAGATAAGCTCACAGTTCGAGTTGGTGAAGCTTTTGCCCTCACTGGTCGCTATTCAGGCAAACCAAAGCCTAAGGTTAGTTGGTTCAAAGATGAAATTGATGTGCTAGAAGATGATCGCACTCATATAAAGACCACTCCAACAACACTTGCTCTGGAAAAGATCAAGGCGAAACGTTCTGACTCTGGCAAATACTGTGTAATTGTGGAGAACAGTACGGGCTCCAGGAAAGGTTTCTGTCAAGTCAATGTTGTTGGTAAGTAGCGGTTATCAAGAATAACAGACTTGATGTTCTTTAAAAACTAGAGCTGGAAATAACATTTTTGCTATGGTTGTTTTGTTTTGTTTCTCTGCAGATCGTCCTGGACCACCAATAGGACCTGTCAAATTTGATGAAGTGACCAAAGATTACATGGTTATCTCTTGGGAGCCACCTTTAGATGATGGGGGAAGTGAAATTACCAATTATATTGTTGAGAGGAAGGAGGTGGGTAAAGACGTTTGGATGCCTGTGTCATCTACCTGTACTAAAACAACATGCAAAGTTCCTAAACTGCTTGAAGGAAAGGATTATATTTTCCGGATACACGCTGAGAATCTGTATGGAATAAGTGATCCTCTGGTGTCTGATTCAATGAAAGCCAAAGATCGTTTCAGTATGTATATTATATTTCTTTTCAATGATTCAATGCTTGTTACAGTTAATTGGAAGAACTAAATTTCTAATTCATTTTGCTTATATTTGCCATAGGGGTTCCTGATGCACCGGATCAGCCAATAGTTACAGAAGTCACCAAAGACTCTGCATTAGTAACTTGGAATAAGCCACATGATGGAGGAAAGCCTATCACAAACTACATCCTGGAAAAGAGGGAAACTATGTCCAAACGATGGGCTAGAGTCACCAAAGAACCTATCCACCCATACACTAAATTTAGGGTTCCTGACCTTCTAGAAGGATGCCAGTATGAATTCCGAGTTGCTGCAGAAAATGAAATTGGTATTGGAGATCCAAGCCCACCATCCAAACCAGTCTTTGCAAAAAATCCAATTGGTATAGTATTGAAGCATCCACTCAGTTTTCATGTTATCCAACATTGTTTTAGCCATATTCTAACTTCTTTTTGTCTTTTTTTCCTTTGTCTTGTATAGGTAAACCAAGTCCACCTGTTAATCCTGAAGCAATAGATACAACATGTAATTCAGTTGATCTAACTTGGCAGCCACCACGTCATGATGGTGGCAGCAAGATACTGGGTTATATTGTTGAATACCAGAAAGTTGGAGATGAAGAGTGGAAAAGAGCCAATCACACTCCTGAGTCATGTCCTGAAACTAAATATAAAGTCACTGGTCTTCGGGATGGTCAATCCTATAAGTTCCGAGTGTTTGCAGTCAATGAAGCTGCTGAATCAGATCCAGCTAATGTTCCAGAGCCAGTCCTAGTAAAAGACAGACTTGGTGAGTAGAATACTTCCATTTGCAATTACAAAGAAAATAGATATCTGGTTGTATATGCTTCATTGTAATATGCATTACAGAGTAAAATTTGAATGTACTGTTCTCTATTCTAGAACCTCCTGACTTGATTCTTGATGCCAACATGGCAAGAGAACAGCACATTAGAGTTGGTGATACTCTAAGACTTAGTGCTGTTATCAAAGGAGTGCCATTCCCAAAAGTAACCTGGAAAAAAGGAGACAGAGAGGCTCCAACCAAGGCCCGAATTGATGTTACTCCAGTTGGTAGCAAGCTTGAAATTCATAATGCTGCCCATGAAGATGGTGGAATTTATTCCTTAACAGTGGAGAATCCAGCTGGTTCAAAAACCGTCTCAGTGAAAGTACTTGTATTAGGTAAAAACTTAATACTTACGCTATTAAAGAAAAATTTTTGTACAGTTTTTGCCTTTATGGACTGTCAGTTATATTACTATTATTTAATATTTTTCAGATAAACCTGGGCCGCCTAGAGATCTGGAAGTCAGTGAAATTAGGAAAGATTCTTGTTACCTTACTTGGAAAGAACCATTGGATGATGGTGGCTCTGTCATTACAAATTATGTGGTTGAGAGGAAAGATGTTGCCAGCGCACAGTGGGCAGCTCTTTCAACAACATCAAAGAAAAAGAGTCATTTGGCTAAACATCTGAGCGAAGGCAATCAGTACCTCTTCCGAGTGGCTGCCGAGAATCAGTATGGACGTGGTCCTTTTGTTGAAACAACCAAACCCATTAAAGCCGTGGATCCTCTCCGTGAGTTGCTTTGTCTAGACAAAGCAGTATTGTTTAACAGTTGTTTCTGACATTTCTTGTTCATCATAACTTCTTTTTTTCTTTTTGCTAAAGATCCCCCAGGGCCACCCAAGGACCTACACCACGTAGATGTTGACAAGACTCAAGTCTCCCTTGTTTGGAACAAGCCAGATCGTGATGGTGGCTCTCCAATCACTGGATATTTGGTGGAATATCAAGAAGAAGCTGCCCAGGACTGGATTAAGTTCAAGACTGTGAAAAACTTAGAGTGTGTTGTTACTGGATTACAACAGGGGAAGACCTACAGATTCCGTGTAAAAGCTGAAAATATTGTGGGTCTTAGTCTCCCCGACACAACTATCCCAATAGAATGTCAAGAAAAAATAGGTATTTTTTTTCTTTTGGAATTACTATTTTTTATTTCTTCTTTAAATTATTAATATTGTGGAAGTCAGAATCTAATGACCTCATGTTTATTTTCCAGTGCCTCCTTCTGTGGAGCTAGATGTGAAATTAATTGAAGGGCTTGTGGTAAAAGCTGGAACCACAGTCAGATTCCCTGCTATCATAAGAGGTGTACCCATTCCTACTGCAAAGTGGACAACTGATGGAAGTGAGATTAAAACAGATGACCACTACACAGTTGAAACTGACAGCTACTCATCAGTACTTACCATTAAGAACTGTTTAAGGAAAGACACTG
Source organism: Hydrochoerus hydrochaeris (assembly GCA_004027455.1). Lineage (NCBI taxonomy): Eukaryota > Metazoa > Chordata > Mammalia > Rodentia > Hydrochaeridae > Hydrochoerus > Hydrochoerus hydrochaeris. The sequence goes on from PVLA01000219.1 coordinate 377,772, forward strand.
GGGAATATCAAATCACAGTTTCCAATGTGGCTGGTACCAAAACAGTACCTGTACATCTCACTGTTCTTGATGTTCCTGGCCCACCAACAGGTCCTATTAATCTTCTGGATATTACCCCTGAATATATGACTATCTCATGGCAGCCACCTAAGGATGATGGAGGAAGCCCTGTGATAAATTATATTGTTGAGAAAAAAGATACGAAAAAAGACACATGGGGTGTTGTCTCTTCAGGAAGCAGTAAGCTGAAGCTCAAAATCCCACATCTGCAAAAGGGCTGTGAATATGTTTTCCGAGTTAAAGCAGAGAATAAGATGGGTGTTGGTCCTCCCCTTGACTCCATACCTACTGTTGCCAAACATAAGTTTAATCCTCCATCCCCTCCTGGTAAACCAGTGGTTACAGACATTACTGAAAATGCTGCAACGGTGTCCTGGACCCTGCCAAAGTCTGATGGTGGCAGTCCAATAACTGGATACTATGTGGAACGTCGAGAAGTAACTGGCAAGTGGGTGAGGGTCAACAAAACACCTATTCCTGACCTGAAGTTCAGAGTGACTGGACTCTATGAAGGAAATACATATGAATTTAGAGTTTTTGCTGAAAACCTTGCAGGGCTAAGCAAACCATCTCCAAGTTCTGATCCAATAAAAGCTTGCCGGCCCATCAAACCACCTGGACCACCAATTAACCCTAAACTGAAAGACAAGAGCAGAGAAACAGCTGACCTGGTGTGGACGAAGCCTCTCAGTGATGGTGGTAGCCCCATCCTAGGATATGTAGTGGAATGTCAGAAACCTGGCAAGGCACAGTGGGACAGGATTAACAAAGATGAGCTCATTAGACAGTGTGCCTTTAGGGTGCCTGGACTAATTGAAGGAAATGAGTACAGGTTCCGTATAAAGGCAGCTAATATTGTGGGTGAGGGAGAACCAAGAGAACTTGCAGAATCTGTGATTGCAAAAGATATCCTTCATCCTCCAGAAGTAGAACTTGACGTTACTTGCCGTGATGTCATTACTGTCAGAGTGGGCCAAACTATCCGCATTCTCGCGCGAGTCAAAGGCAGACCTGAGCCAGAGGTAACTTGGTCTAAGGAAGGCAAAGTATTAACCCGAGAGAAGCGGGTTGATCTAATTCATGATCTACCTCGTGTTGAGTTGCAAATTAAAGAAGCTGTTAGAAGCGATCATGGCAAGTACATCATCTCAGCTAAGAACAGCAGTGGACATGCCCAAGGTTCAGCCATTGTTAATGTCCTTGACAGACCTGGACCTTGCCAGAATTTGAGAGTTAGCAATGTAACCAAAGAGAACTGCACACTTTCTTGGGAAAACCCACTTGATAATGGTGGTTCAGAAATAACAAATTTCATAGTAGAATATCGTAAACCAAACCAGAAAGGCTGGTCAATTATTGCTTCAGATGTCACCAGGAGATTAATCAAGGCCAACCTTTTAGCCAACAACGAGTACTATTTCCGAGTTTGTGCAGAGAATAAAGTAGGTGTTGGGCCAACCATTGAAACAAAAACTCCAATTCTGGCCATTAACCCTATTGACAGACCAGGTGAACCTGAAAACCTTCATATTGCAGACAAAGGAAAGACATTTGTGTATCTAAAGTGGCGGCGGCCTGATTATGATGGTGGCAGCCCAAATCTGTCATATCACGTTGAGAGGAGGCTGAAGGGCTCTGCTGACTGGGAAAGAGTGCACAAAGGAAGCATTAAAGAAACCCACTATATGGTTGACAAATGTGTTGAAAACCAAATTTATGAGTTCAGGGTACAAACAAAAAATGAGGGTGGAGAAAGTGATTGGGTAAAGACAGAGGAAGTTGTTGTGAAGGAAGACTTACAGAAACCAGTACTTGATCTGAAATTAAGTGGGGTACTGACTGTCAAAGCCGGGGACACCATCAGACTCGAGGCAGGTGTTAGAGGCAAACCATTTCCAGAAGTTGCATGGACCAAGGATAAAGATGCTACAGATTTAACAAGATCACCCAGAGTCAAGATTGATACCAGTGGTGATTCATCTAAATTCTCTATGAGCAAAGCAAGGCGAAGTGATGGTGGTAAATATGTGATCACAGCAACAAACACAGCTGGCAGTTTTGTGGCCTTTGCCACTGTCAATGTTCTAGATAAGCCTGGTCCTGTAAGAAATCTGAAATTTACTGATGTGTCCAGTGACAGATGTACTATTCGCTGGGATCCACCAGAAGATGATGGTGGTTGTGAAATCCAAAACTATATTCTAGAAAAATGTGAGAGCAAGCGAATGGTTTGGTCTACCTATTCTGCTACTATCTTGACACCTGGTACTACGGTGACACGTCTTATAGAAGGAAATGAATATATTTTCAGAATCCGTGCAGAAAATAAAATAGGTACAGGGCCTCCCACAGAAACTAAACCAATCATCGCAAAAACCAAATATGATAGACCTGGTCGCCCTGACGCCCCAGAAGTCACTAAAGTGAGCAAAGAAGAGATGACTGTGGTTTGGAATCCACCTGAATACGATGGTGGAAAGTCTATCACAGGATACTATTTGGAGAAAAAAGAAAAACATGCAGTACGATGGGTCCCTGTAAACAAGAGTGCGATCCCTGAGAGACGTATGAAAGTACAGAATCTTCTCCCAGGACATGAATATCAGTTCCGTGTCAAGGCAGAAAATGAGGTTGGCATTGGAGAACCAAGCTTGCCATCAAGACCAGTGGTGGCAAAAGATCCCATAGGTAGGTTGCTTTTGTTTCTTTCTGATACTACATCAGCTCTTAATTTCAAGCACAGAGGTATTAGATGATTTAACCATAATATCAAAACTTTATTTTAGCCAACATTTCCAAATAGACCTTTTACCAAATCACCTAAAATCTAAAAGCAGTGGTAGATTCTAATTTTTAAGAAGGACAATAAAGAGGACTCCATAATTGAGATATTGAATGACCCCTTTTTGCTTGAGGATTGACTATATAAACTTACAAATTAAAATATTGCTGGTAGTAAATGTGTGTTCATTTATTTTTATGTAATTGATTTTCAGAACCACCCGGTCCACCAACCAATCTAAAAGTGATTGATACAACCAAACATTCCATAACTCTTCGATGGGGGAAACCAGTCTATGATGGTGGTGCACCGATAATTGGGTATATTGTAGAAATGAGACCAAAAATAGCAGATGCATCACCTGATGAAGGCTGGAAAAGGTGCAATGCTGCTGCACAGCTTGTTCGCATGGAATTCACGGTTCCCGGCTTGGATGAAAACCAGGAATATGAGTTCCGGGTGTGTGCCCAAAATCAAGTTGGCATTGGGCGCCCTGCAGAGCTAAAAGAAGCCATCAAACCTAAAGAAATCCTAGGTGAGGTCTCTTTTCAACTTAGCATCGGATTCATTCACATTTCATTTCTCTGAAGATTTTCCCATGTTCTGAAAATGTTCTGAAACTTTAATGTCATTAATGTTTGCAGAACCTCCGGAGATTGATCTGGATGCCAGTATGAGAAAGCTGGTCATAGTGAGAGCAGGATGCCCAATTCGACTATTTGCAATAGTGAGAGGGCGGCCAGCCCCCAGAGTCACTTGGCGAAAAGTGGGTATTGACAATGTGGTCAGAAGAGGACAAGTCGACCTGGTTGACACTATGGCCTTCCTGGTCATCCCCAATTCCACCCGTGATGACTCAGGAAAATATTCCTTAACACTGGTGAACCCAGCAGGGGAAAAGGCTGTGTTTGTGAATGTCAGAGTATTAGGTAGGTTGCTAAAAGGCTTCCCTCTCACCTTTCAAAAAAAAAATTAGTTCAAAAGAACACTGACAAAACATGTATAACTGATTCTCTGGTTCTTTACAGATACTCCTGGACCTGTATCTAATTTAAAAGTTTCGGATGTCACGAAAACATCATGCCATGTGTCCTGGGCACCTCCTGAAAATGATGGTGGTAGCCAAGTGACACATTATATTGTGGAGAAACGTGAGGCAGACAGAAAGACATGGTCAACAGTCACCCCAGAAGTTAAGAAAACAAGCTACCATGTATCCAATCTTGTCCCTGGCACCGAGTACTTCTTCAGAGTAACTGCTGTCAACGAGTATGGCCCTGGTGTCCCAACAGATATCCCCAAACCAGTGCTTGCATCAGATCCTCTAAGTAAGAATTCTCCTTCCTCCCTCCTCTTAACTCTAGTGCCTTATTTCAGCAAGATTACCAACAGCATTTTAATCCATTTCTGAAAGGGATTTAACTTGTAGAAACTCTCATAGTGCGATAAATATGTAATCCACTCAGGAAGGACTTTTATGATCTGCCTCATCTTGTATTTTTATACTTTCAACATACTGAACTACAGCACTCCGGGGTTTAGCTTAGTTTGCTAAGGTCCCACTCTGTAAACACGCTGAACTACAGGTTTCTTATATTTTGAATAAATGATATATTAAAAGTATGTTAACAAAGGGGTTTTGATTTAGTTACCTAGATAATTTTCTAAATTGTGTTTTCCTTGTAGGTGAGCCAGATCCTCCAAGAAAACTAGAAGTGACCGAAATGACAAAGAACAGTGCTACATTAGCCTGGTTACCACCTCTCCGTGATGGAGGTGCTAAAATCGATGGCTATATCATTAGTTACAGAGAAGAAGACCAGCCTGCAGATCGCTGGACAGAGTACTCGGTGGTGAAAGATCTCAGCCTTGTTGTCTCTGGTTTAAAGGAAGGAAAGAAATACAAATTTAGAGTAGCAGCCAGAAATGCTGTTGGAGTCAGCTTGCCAAGAGAAGCTGAAGGAGTATATGAAGCCAAAGAACAACTGCGTAAGTAATCATTGCTTCATTTAGATCATGTGATAAAAGTTCGTGGAAATTTTCTTTAGTTATGTAGACTTGTCCCTGAGGAATCTAGTTCTAGAAATATGTGAAAAACTCTAGTTTTTGAAAACATAGACCCACAACACATAGTAAATAAACTTTAAACCATAACTCAACCTAAACATGTACCTGAAAGACATCTCTTGAAGTGATACCTAGCCTTATGTGCCTGCATCCAATGTTTTCTATTTTATCCCATTCTATTTCTTTTGGAAATACTAACTATAAGGCCAGCATCATTTTGAGCTCACTATGGGCTGCAATGCACTGCTTGAAAAATCTCCCCCACCAGAGAAAATTTAACACACTCTCCAAATTAATGTGTTTCCCTTTTACTTTTAGTGCCACCAAAGATCCTTATGCCAGAGCAAATCACTATTAAAGCTGGGAAGAAACTCCGCATTGAAGCCCATGTGTATGGAAAGCCTCACCCTATCTGCAAATGGAAAAAAGGAGAAGATGAAGTCGTCACGTCCAGCCACCTGGCAGTTCACAAAGCAGACAACTCTTCTGTTCTGATCATAAAAGATGTTACTAGGAAAGACAGTGGTTACTATAGCCTCACAGCAGAGAACAGTTCTGGAACAGACACTCAGAAAATCAAAGTCATCGTCATGGGTAAGATAAGCATAGGACAATGGTTTTCAAAGTATGAAGATCACAAAATTTTTTTCCCTATCAAATCCATGCTCATATATTCCTTCCCTCTTGACCCATGCAGATGCCCCTGGACCCCCTCAGCCTCCATTTGACATTGCTGATATCGATGCCGATGCTTGTACCCTGTCATGGCACATCCCTCTGGAGGATGGAGGCAGTAACATCACCAATTATGTAGTGGAGAAGTGTGATGTGAGCCGAGGGGACTGGGTCACGGCCCTAGCTTCAGTCACAAAAACTTCCTGCAGGATTGGAAAGCTGATCCCAGGCCAAGAGTACATGTTCCGGGTCCGTGCTGAAAATCGATTTGGAATTTCAGAGCCTCTCACGTCTCCAAAGATGATTGCTAAGTTCCCATTTGGTATGTGATTTCCGAGGAAAAAAAGAAATTTTTCTTTCCACTCTGTTACTTAAGAGCACGAGCTGACATCTCCCTTATATTCATCTGCAGATGTGCCTAGTGAACCAAAGAACGCACGAGTCACTAAAGTCAACAAAGACTGCATATTTGTCGCATGGGACAGACCAGACAGTGATGGAGGGAGCCCTATTACTGGTTACTTGATTGAACGCAAAGAAAGAAACAGTTTACTCTGGGTGAAAGCTAATGATGCTCCCGTCCGGTCAACTGAATATCCTTGTGCTGGCCTTGTTGAAGGTCTAGAATATTCATTCAGAATCTATGCCCTAAACAAAGCTGGATCCAGCCCTCCCAGCAAACCAACAGAATATGTAACTGCAAGAATGCCAGTTGGTAAGTTTGTGGGAGTGAGGGTTGCTTTGTTTTTTAGTATTGTGGAGGTCATTTAAAACTTAGGGCCTCTGAAGATTACTACTTCCATTCAGGAATAGGTTCTATCTCTTATCATGAAAATGTGCTGCATATAACTCTTATAAGCACATAGTAAGGACTCAAAAGTGTATCCTTTTAAGCTCATCATTTAGGAACAGGATAATAATGTGAAGCATGGAATTTAAACTTCTGTTAGCAATTTAAATACTGAGAGTATTTCTTCTGCTTTTAGATCCTCCTGGGAAACCTGAAGTTATTGATGTCACCAAGAACTCTGCATCTCTTATCTGGGCCCGTCCAAAGCATGATGGAGGGAGCAAAATTATTGGCTATTTTGTAGAAGCTTGTAAACTTCCTGGTGATAAGTGGGTACGGTGCAATACTACACCTCACCAGATACCCCAGGAAGAGTACACAGCTACTGGCTTAGAAGAGAATGCTCAGTACCAATTTAGAGCAATTGCCAAGACTGTAGTAAACATTAGCCAGCCTTCTGAACCTTCTGATCCAGTGACCATCCTTGCAGAAAATGGTAAGATTCCACTGAACATTCCAGGGTGAGATGTACAGTACTCATGAAGTTTATTACATTTAGTACAGATACTAAACCTACCCCTATGATAAAAAGAGAAAATAAAATGATAGGTACTCTGGACATCACACTAAAATTTTCATTAAAGAGACAAAATTCTAACCTAAGAGCAGGGCACAAAACCAAAGACTCTAATTTCGAGTTTACATTCACAGAAATATGACTATCAAATGCATTTAATGATAGCAATGATTATGCAGAGATGTTGGAATTATAGAAATTTATTTCTTTTATGCTCTCAGCATTGTCAAACTTCTATATTTTCTATATTAAGCTTTTTGTTACTTTTGTAATAAATATATTACCTAAAAAAAACTTTATGCTTGGTTGTTATCAGCAGTTAGGGAACAGAGAAAGGGTAGATGTCAGTCAAAGGGTTCAGAGTTTCAGTTAGACAGTAGGAATAAATGGTAGTGATCAGCTGCATAGCTTGGTGGCCACAGTTAATAATGTTGCTAAAAGAGTAGATTTCAAATGAGTGAAGGATATGTCGATTTTCTCATTCTGTAATGTATACACACACCAAAATATCACCTTGTACTTCATAAATATGTACAATTATTTGTATAGAAAGGTAAAAATATCCTTGAAGGATGTACACTCCATGAATTTCTATTATTCATAAGAACTATATAATGTATTTTTGCATACACTAAGTCCTTTTACCTTGTTTCTTTCTAGTTCCTCCCAGGATAGACCTGAGTGTAGCTATGAAATCTTTGCTTACTGTGAAAGCGGGAACTAATGTTTGCTTGGATGCTACCGTTTTTGGTAAACCAATGCCAACTGTTTCTTGGAAGAAAGATGGCACACCAGTAGAACCATCAGAGGGCATAAAGATGGCCATGCAGCGGAATCTGTGTACCTTGGAGCTATTCAGTGTGAACCGGAAGGACTCAGGAGATTACACCATTACTGCTGAGAATTCAAGTGGTTCCAAATCAGCCACCATCAAGCTTAAAGTACTAGGTAACTAATGAGTTTAATTAGAATCCAATTTTTACTTAGGTTGAGGGCATGTAAATAACATTTATTAAAAAATATGTCAGAAAAAAATCCATATACTGATATATATTTCCTAACCACTGAATTGATCTTATCACAGAATAATCCTTTAGAGCTAGAAAGATGATTAGAGATCACATATTACAGTTACCTAATTTTATATATTAAGAAACTAAGATTCTGAAAAATTAAGACTTCAGGTTCATACAGAAAGTTAATGACAACACAACGACTGCAGCCCAGGGCTCCAACTTCTGCCTTGTACTCATTTCCCTTTCCTAATATATTAGTGAAAATTTTTACCTCTCCTCCTTAATTTTTTCAGATAAGCCAGGTCCTCCAGCCTCTGTGAAAATCAACAAAATGTATTCAGATCGTGCAATGCTTTCTTGGGAGCCTCCGCTTGAAGATGGAGGTTCAGAAATCACCAACTATATTGTGGACAAACGTGAAACAAGCAGGCCCAACTGGGCTCAAGTCTCTTCTACAATACCCATCACCAGCTGCAGTGTGGAGAAGCTCATAGAGGGCCACGAATATCAATTCCGTATCTGTGCTGAGAATAAATATGGAGTTGGCGATCCAATCTTTACTGAACCAGCAATTGCTAAAAACCCATATGGTAGGAACATTTTCTTATAGTTGCTCCTTTTAATTTTTTTAATATTACCAGTTAGCTTGGAAAGCTGACTTTTGAATCAATCTCTGCAGACCCACCTGGACGCTGTGATCCTCCCGTTATTAGCAACATAACCAAAGATCACATGACAGTCAGCTGGAAACCCCCAGCAGATGATGGAGGCTCACCCATCACTGGCTATTTGCTTGAAAAGCGGGAAACTCAGGCAGTTAACTGGACTAAGGTCAACAGGAAACCTGTGATAGAAAGAACAATAAAAGCAACAGGTCTCCAAGAAGGTACTGAATATGAGTTCCGAGTCACAGCTATAAATAAAGCTGGACCAGGCAAACCCAGTGATGCATCCAAAGCTGTGTATGCTCAGGATCCTCTGTGTAAGTTTTCTTCAAAGTCTTACATACACTTACAATCAGCATTAAACAACCAGGAATGAAGTTTTAATTAAGACTTTCTGTGATTCTTTATCTTCAGACCCTCCTGGCCCACCAGCTTTCCCTAAAGTCTATGATACAACCCGTAGCTCCGTGAGTCTATCTTGGGGCAAACCAGCTTATGATGGTGGGAGTCCGATCATCGGTTATCTCGTTGAAGTAAAACGAGCTGACTCTGATCACTGGGTGAGATGCAATTTACCAGAGAAGCTCCAGAAAACCCGCTTTGAAGTGACTGGCCTGATTGAAAATACAGAATATCAGTTCCGCGTGTATGCTGTTAATAAGATTGGGTACAGTGACCCCAGTGATGTGCCAGATAAACACTGCCCCAAGGACATCTTAAGTAAGTATTACCTAAAGATAGATTGGACTTGTCTCATCAATTTGTATGATAAGAGGGAGGATAGAACTCCATTGTGTAGACTGATCTATTTATGAGCTTTGGAGTTAGTAACTCCAGGTGTACACTTTGAGAGAACTGGGTTGGTATTTCATGCAGTTGTAAAGTAGGCCAAATGAAGTGCAAGGTGACTTGTGGTTTTGAAAAGCTTTTCATATATACCTGAAAATTTCATGTCTCCCAAGGAATATGTAATGTGGGAATTTTATTCTGAGAATAAAGAGGGTTTTAAAATTAAAGAATTATTTGTCTTATTTATCTAAATTATTCTTCTGGTTACAATTTACTGTTGTAGTCTGCTATCTCTGAGAGTGTGTAATTGATGGCCTCTCCATCATATTTTCTCTCCAATATTACTTCTAGTCACTTACTCTCCATCACTAGTCCTCCAACGTTTTTTCAGAAAAAAAGCTACTTGGCATTATATTTCACTGACTCTACAATTCTCTTTCTACAATGAAATAATAAAACAGCCAGAGTACTGTGCATGGCAGAGTGCCTTCACAGAATATAAAAAAGTAAAGCAAGAAGGGAGGATAGTCAAAGACCAGTCACCCACTTTCTTTACTAGAGTTTGAAATTATGTAGGATTTATGAGTACAGAAGGTACTGATCCTCCCAGCAATACTTGGTTGAGCATAACACATCCTAGAAAATGGAAAGATCAACAATTGGTAAAAAGTATTGAAATACTTTTGAAAATTATATTAAGGATGTTTTAGTGAATAAGAAATGAATTTTAGAAAGGAAATGTATTTTAGGAGTAATAAGGCCAGTCCCTGGAAATACACCAGACTATTAAATTTTTATTAATTTTCTTCACCTCCAAATTACATAGTTCCACCTGAGGGAGAGCTTGATGCTGAACTACGGAAAACACTCATATTACGTGCTGGAGTTACGATGCGACTCTATGTGCCAGTGAAAGGACGGCCACCTCCAAAGATTACTTGGTCCAAACCAAATGTCAATCTAAGAGAAAGGATTGGACTGGACATAAAGTCAACTGATTTTGACACTTTCTTGCGCTGTGAAAATGTGAACAAATATGATGCAGGAAAATATATCTTAACCCTGGAGAACAGCTGTGGTAAAAAAGAATACACCATTGTAGTGAAAGTGCTTGGTAAGTCTAAGTGAAGACAAGCATCATATGTGTGTAAAACTAAAGTTTATATATATTAACATGAATGAAATTTTTTATAATTCCTATTTACTTATCCAGATACTCCTGGGCCTCCTGTCAATGTGATTGTAAAGGACGTATCCAAAGACTCAGCTTATGTCACCTGGGATCCTCCCATTATTGATGGTGGAAGCCCCATTATAAACTATGTGGTAGAAAAACGCGATGCAGAAAGGAAGTCCTGGTCTACAGTGACAACGGAGTGCTCGAAAACGAGCTTCAGAGTATCTAACTTGGAAGAGGGGAAATCCTACTTTTTCAGAATATTTGCTGAAAACGAGTACGGCATTGGCGATCCTGGTGAAACACGGGATGCTGTCAAAGCTTCTGGTGAGCAAATGAACCCCTTTATGTGGAGTGATGCTGGTTAGCTGGGGCTTAGACTTATCATTTCTCCTTTGCTTTAGAAACCCCGGGACCAGTCGTGGATCTGAAGGCACTATCTGTAACTAAGTCATCTTGCACCATTGGCTGGAAAAAACCTCACAGCGATGGTGGAAGTCGAATTACTGGCTATGCAGTTGATTTCCTGAGTGAAGACAAGTGGCAACGAGTTATGAAATCATTAAGCCTACAGTATACCACAAAAGATTTGAGTGAAGGGAAGGAATACACGTTCAGGGTGTGTGCTGAGAATGAAAATGGAGAAGGTACCCCGAGTGAGATCACTGTCGTGGCAAAGGATGATATTGGTAAGTCCCTTCCCCAGGCATTTCATTTTCTTCTTATTGTCATCAAAAATGCACTCTATATACTGGCCTGTCAAAAAAATCCATTAAAAGCTATAATGATCTGAAAAAGTTAATTGCTTTGGTTTTTTTGTTTGTTTTGCAGGGTATTTTTGGTTTTTTTGTTTTTGTTTTTTGTTTTGTTTTTTTGTACTGGGGATCAAACTCATGACCTTGCACTTGCCAGGCAGGCACTTATGCCACTGAGCTATATCCCCAGCCCAATTTCCTGGTCTTAATTTGCTGGGCTGGGAATGTAGCTCAATGATAGCATATTTACCCAGCACACATGAGACCTGGGTTTGATCCCCACCAGCAGGGGAAGAAAACCAATACTTTATGTTTGCTGTTTTACAGTGGCTCCTGATCTTGACTTAAAGGATCTACCTGATTTGTGCTATTTGGCTAAAGAAAACAGCAACTTCCGTCTTAAGATCCCCATAAAGGGCAAGCCAGCACCATCAGTAACCTGGAAGAAAGGAGAAGACCCTCTAGCAACTGATACGAGAGTCAGTGTTGAGACAACCGCAGTTAACACAACTCTTGTAGTATATGATTGCCGGAAATCGGATGCTGGAAAATACACAATCACACTTAAGAATGTTGCTGGCACCAAGGAAGGAACTATCACTATAAAAGTTGTTGGCAAACCTGGCATCCCCACTGGGCCAATCAAATTTGATGAAGTCACAGCAGAAGCCATGACCTTGAAGTGGGCTCCTCCAAAGGACGATGGAGGTTCTGAAATCACCAACTATATCCTAGAGAAGAGAGACTCCGTGAATAATAAGTGGGTGACATGTGCTTCCGCTGTCCAGAAAACCACCTTTAGAGTAACAAGACTTCATGAGGGAATGGAATATACCTTCAGAGTCAGTGCTGAAAATAAATATGGTGTAGGAGAAGGCCTGAAATCTGAGCCAATTGTGGCCAAACATCCATTTAGTAAGTACCTCAAAGCCAGAAGACGCAAATAAAATATGGTTGGTGGTGGTTCCTTATTATAAAATCCGTCTTATGTACTTTTTCCTAGATGTGCCCGATGCTCCTCCACCTCCCAACATTGTGGATGTTAGACATGATTCTGTGTCTCTTACTTGGACTGACCCCAAGAAGACTGGTGGCTCTCCAATCACAGGTATTCAGTTTGTTCTTACCCTACAGCTCTGTCGGTGTTCCTTCCAGGTATTTCTGTGAAAATGAAATAAATGTGTGCTCATTGTTTATAACCCCGTCTGCATACAGAATAGTTATTTTTCTTTCAGTACATATGACTGATGTTTGATTTCACTGAAAACCTTCTAATGTAACAGTTAATAGAGACTTTCATGGTGACAATCTCTACTTTTGTAAGCTAATGTTCAATTGAGGGGCACTAAAGATAGATATTGCAGGAGGGAAAAATGGCACTATGCCTGAGTAATAAAAGTGTAGATAGTATGAATGATTATCTGTTCAACTTGTAAATAATTTGAATATATGTGCAGTAAAGTCGATCTGTATATATAAACATTTATATATATATATATAAGTCAGTCTGTATTTGTACTTTGCATCTGAATTGATTCACTTGTGGTTTTATTCGTAGGATATCACATTGAGTTCAAGGAAAGAAACAGCCTTTTGTGGAAGAGAGCTAACAAGACTCCAATAAGGATGAGAGACTTTAAAGTGACAGGATTAACTGAAGGTCTTGAATATGAATTCCGAGTCATGGCAATCAATTTAGCAGGAGTGGGCAAGCCAAGCCTACCCTCAGAGCCAGTTGTGGCTCTTGATCCAATTGGTAAGTCATTATATGAAGAAAAACCCAAGGACTTTTACTATGTGAAGCAAACATTGGTATTTGTTTGACTGATTTTATTTTTGTTTTAGACCCTCCTGGAAAACCTGAGGTTATTAATGTAACAAGGAATTCAGTGACTCTCATTTGGACTGAACCCAAATATGATGGTGGCCATAAGTTAACTGGATATATAGTGGAGAAGCGGGATCTACCTTCTAAGACTTGGATGAAAGCCAACCATGTAAATGTCCCTGACTGTGCTTTTACTGTAACTGACCTTGTTGAGGGTGGAAAATATGAATTCAGAATTAGGGCAAAGAATACAGCAGGGGCCATCAGTGCTCCATCAGAAAGTACAGGAACCATCATTTGCAAGGATGAATACGGTAGGTCAATTTTATTTTTTACTGCATTTAAAAAACAGCAAAATTAAGCCTCCTTCCTTTTCTGATTAAAATTATTTTTTTTTCTTTGCAGAGGCACCAACCATTGTCCTTGATCCCACGATAAAAGATGGGCTAACAGTTAAAGCAGGGGAAACCATTGTTTTGAGTGCCATTAGCATTCTTGGCAAACCTCTTCCAAAGTCAGTTTGGTCCAAGGCAGGAAAAGACATCAGACCATCAGATATCTCTCAGATAACTTCAACTCCAACTTCTTCCACACTTACAGTCAAATATTCTAGTAGAAAGGATGCTGGTGAATATACGATCACTGCTACCAATCCTTTTGGCACAAAGGAGGAACATGTGAAAGTAACAGTCCTTGATGTACCTGGTCCCCCAGGTCCTATTGAAATCAGCAATGTTTCTGCTGAAAAAGCAACATTGACATGGACACCTCCCTTGGAAGATGGTGGATCACCAATTAAGTCCTATGTTCTTGAAAAGAGAGAAACTAGCAGACTTTTGTGGACAGTGGTTGCTGAAGATATTCAGTCTTGCAGGCATGTGGCAACCAAGCTAATCCAAGGGAATGAGTACATCTTCCGTGTCTCAGCTGTGAATCACTATGGCAAAGGAGAACCCGTGCAGTCTGAACCTGTCAAAATGGTAGACAGATTTGGTATGTAGAGCATACCAGGGAACTGACATATAAACATTTACCACAGCATTTAGGAAATCGTGAATTACTTACAAATTTGCTTTTTTTTTTTTTTTTAGGTCCTCCTGGTCCTCCTGGAAAACCAGAGATATCAAATGTCACCAAGAATAGTGCCACTGTCAGTTGGAAAAGACCAGTTGATGATGGTGGCAGTGAGATTACAGGATATCACATAGAGAGAAGAGAAAAGAAAGGCTTGCGATGGGTGAGAGCAACAAAGACACCGGTTTCAGACCTCAGATGCAAAGTAACCGGACTGCAAGAAGGAAATACCTATGAATTCCGTGTCAGTGCAGAAAACAAAGCAGGAATTGGTCCACCTAGCGATGCATCGAATCCTGTTTTAATGAAAGATGTGGCATGTTAGTATTTATCCTTTTCAACACTCCCCACTTGGGAGTTTCATTTTTACAGATAAATTATTCAAAAGCCAAACTCTTACTATATATTCTTTTATCTTTTTCAGATCCTCCAGGACCACCTTCAAATGCACATGTCACTGATACTACCAAGAAATCTGCTTCTTTAGCATGGGGCAAGCCTCACTATGACGGTGGCCTTGAGATCACAGGCTATGTGGTAGAGCATCAAAAAGTAGGAGATGAAGCCTGGATAAAAGATACCACAGGAACTGGCCTCCGAATCACTCAGTTTGTTGTCACTGAGCTTCAGACTAAAGAAAAATACAACTTTAGAATCAGTGCTATCAATGATGCAGGTGTGGGGGAGCCAGCAGTTATTCCAGATGTTGAAATCGTAGAACGGGAAATGGCTCCTGACTTTGAACTGGATGCCGAGCTTCGAAGAACACTTGTGGTGAGAGCAGGACTCAGTATTAGAATTTTTGTGCCAATTAAAGGTCGTCCTGCTCCTGAAGTGACATGGACCAAGGATGATGTGAACCTGAAAAACCGAGCCAATATCGAAAATACAGAATCATTTACTCTTCTAATTATCCCAGAATGTAATAGATATGACACTGGGAAATTTGTGATGACCATCGAAAACCCAGCTGGGAAGAAAAGTGGCTTTGTAAATGTCAGAGTCCTGGATACTCCAGGCCCTGTCCTTAACCTAAAGGCAACAGACATCACTAAGGACAGTGTCACCCTGCACTGGGACCTGCCTCTGTTTGATGGGGGCTCGCGTATAACAAACTATATTGTGGAGAAACGTGAAGCAACGCGGAAATCTTATTCCACAGTTACCACTAAATGCCATAAATGCACATATAAAATTACTGACTTGTCTGAAGGATGTGAATACTTCTTCCGAGTGCTGGCAGAAAATGAATATGGAATCGGTGAGCCAGCAGAAACCACAGAACCTGTAAAAGCCTCTGAAGCACCATCACCCCCAGACAGCTTGAATATTATGGACATAACTAGGAGCACAGTCAGCTTGGCATGGCCCAAACCCAAGCACGATGGTGGCAGTAAGATCACCGGCTATGTAATTGAAGCCCAAAGGAAAGGCTCTGACCAGTGGACCCACATCACAACTGTCAAAGGGTTAGAATGTGTTGTGAAGAATCTAACAGAAGGGGAGGAATATACCTTCCAAGTGATGGCGGTAAACAGTGCAGGGCGAAGTGCCCCTAGAGAAAGCAGACCGGTTATTGTGAAGGAGCAGACAATGCTTCCAGAGCTGGACCTCCGAGGCATCTACCAGAAATTGGTCATTGCCAGAGCTGGTGAAAATATCAAAGTTGAAATTCCAGTGCTTGGTCGACCAAAGCCCACAGTTACTTGGAAAAAAGGAGACCAAGTTCTTAAACAGACACAGAGAGTCAATGTTGAAAATACAGCAACATCAACCATCTTAAATATCAATGAGTGTGTCAGAAGTGATAGTGGACCATATCCATTAACAGCAAAGAACATTGTAGGAGAGGTTGGCGATGTCATCACTATTCAAGTCCATGATATCCCAGGGCCACCTACTGGACCAATCAAATTTGATGAAGTTTCATCTGACTTTGTAATCTTCTCTTGGGACCCACCTGAGAATGATGGAGGTGTACCAATAAGCAATTATGTGGTGGAAATGCGACAGACTGATAGTACTACGTGGGTAGAGTTAGCAACCACTGTTATACGTACTACCTATAAAGCCACTCGCCTTACTACTGGAGTGGAATACCAATTCCGTGTAAAAGCTCAAAATAGATATGGAGTTGGACCAGGCATCACGTCAGCATCTGTAGTTGCCAGCTATCCATTTAAGGTACCTGGGCCTCCTGGTACCCCTCAGGTAACTGCAGTTACCAAAGACTCAATAACAATCAGCTGGCATGAACCACTTTCAGATGGTGGAAGCCCCATTTTAGGATATCACGTTGAAAGAAAAGAAAGAAATGGTATTCAGTGGCAAACTGTAAGCAAAGCATTAGTACCAGGCAATATTTTCAAGTCCAGTGGCCTCACAGATGGTATTGCTTATGAATTCCGAGTAATTGCAGAAAATATGGCTGGCAAAAGCAAGCCAAGCAAGCCATCTGAACCAGTGTTTGCTTTGGACCCCATCGACCCACCTGGGAAACCTGTACCTCTAAATATTACTAGACACACAGTGACACTTAAATGGGCTAAGCCTGAATATACTGGAGGCTTTAAAATTACTAGTTACATCGTTGAAAAGAGAGACCTTCCAAATGGACGGTGGCTGAAGGCCAACTTCAGCAACATTTTGGAGAATGAATTTACAGTCAGTGGGCTAACAGAAGATGCTGCATATGAATTCCGCGTAATTGCCAAAAATGCTGCTGGTGCTATCAGTCCACCTTCTGAGCCATCAGATGCCATTACATGCAGGGATGACATTGAAGCACCAAAGATAATGGTGGATATTAAATTTAAGGACACAGTTATATTAAAGGCAGGTGAAGCATTCAAGCTAGAAGCCGATGTTTCAGGTCGCCCACCACCAACAATGGAATGGACCAAGGATGGAAAAGAGCTTGAAGGCACAGCAAAATTAGAGATAAAAATTTCAGATTTCTCTACTAATCTGATAAACAAGGATTCCTCAAGGAAGGATAGTGGTGCCTATATCCTCACAGCAACTAATCCTGGTGGCTTTGCCAAACATATTTTCAATGTCAGAGTTCTTGATAGACCAGGCCCACCAGAAGGACCTTTAGCTGTATCTGATATGACAGCAGAGAAGTGTGTACTGTCATGGTTGCCTCCACTGGATGATGGAGGTGCCAAAATTGAACATTACATAATACAGAAACGTGAAACCAGCAGGTTGGCATGGACAAATGTAGCCTCTGAAGTCCAACTAACAAAACTGAAGGTCACTAAACTTTTGAAAGGCAATGAATACATATTCCGGGTCATGGCTGTAAATAAATATGGAGTTGGAGAGCCACTGGAATCAGAGCCAGTGCTTGCAGTGGATCCGTTTGGACCTCCTGATCCACCCAAAAACCCTGAAGTTACAACTATTACTAAAGATTCCATGGTTGTCTGCTGGGGACATCCTGACTCTGATGGTGGGAGTGAAATCATAAATTATATTGTGGAACGGCGTGACAAAGCTGGGCAACGCTGGGTGAAATGCAACAAGAAAACCCTGACTGATTTAAGGTATAAAGTGTCTGGACTGACAGAAGGACATGAATATGAGTTCAGGGTTATGGCAGAAAATGCTGCTGGGATTAGCGCACCAAGTTCTACCAGTCCGTTTTATAAAGCTTGTGATGCTGTGTTTAAACCTGGCCCACCAGGTAACCCACGTGTTCTTGATACAAGCAGATCATCTATTTCAATTGCATGGAATAAACCTATCTATGATGGTGGTTCAGAAATCACTGGGTACATGGTTGAGATTGCCCTGCCAGAAGAAGATGAATGGCGGATTGTTACCCCACCAGCTGGACTCAAGGCAACTTCTTATACTATCACTGGCCTCCTGGAGAACCAGGAATATAAAATCCGTATCTATGCCATGAACTCTGAAGGACTTGGGGAACCTGCCCTGGTCCCTGGAACTCCAAAGGCTGAAGACAGAATGCTGCCTCCAGAGATTGAACTGGATGCTGACCTGCGCAAAGTTGTCATTATAAGGGCCTGTTGCACTCTGAGACTTTTTGTTCCAATCAAAGGAAGGCCTGCACCTGAGGTGAAGTGGGCCCGGGAACATGGAGAGTCTTTGGAAAAAGCTAGCATTGAATCCACAAGCTCTTACACCCTGCTCATTGTTGGAAATGTAAACAGATTTGACAGTGGCAAATACATACTGACTGTAGAGAACAGCTCGGGCAGTAAGTCTGCATTTGTCAATGTTAGAGTGTTAGATACACCGGGCCCTCCACAGGATCTGAAAGTGAAAGAGGTCACAAAGACATCCGTCACCCTGACATGGGACCCTCCTCTTCTTGATGGAGGATCAAAAATAAATAACTACATTGTTGAAAAGCGGGAATCCACAAGAAAAGCATATTCAACTGTTGCAACAAACTGCCACAAGACTTCCTGGAAGGTAGATCAGCTTCAGGAAGGCTGTAGTTACTATTTTAGGGTTCTCGCTGAAAACGAATATGGCATTGGACTGCCTGCTGAAACTGCAGAGTCTGTGAAAGCATCAGAACGGCCTCTTCCTCCAGGAAAAATCACTTTGGTGGATGTCACAAGAAATAGTGTATCACTGTCTTGGGAGAAACCAGAGCATGATGGAGGCAGCCGCATTTTAGGTTACATTGTAGAGATGCAGAGCAAAGGCAGTGACAAATGGGCCACATGTGCCACAGTCAAAGTCACAGAAGCCACTATAACTGGCCTGATCCAGGGAGAAGAATACTCTTTCCGGGTTTCAGCTCAGAATGAAAAGGGCATCAGTGATCCCAGACAACTGAGTGTGCCAGTAATTGCCAAAGACCTTGTCATTGCACCAGCCTTCAAACTCCTGTTCAATACTTTCACTGTACTAGCAGGTGAAGACCTTAAAGTTGATGTTCCATTCATTGGCCGCCCCACACCAGCTGTAACCTGGCATAAAGATGACATACCACTGAAGCAGACAACTAGAGTAAATGCAGAAAGCACAGAAAATAATTCACTACTGACAATAAAGGAAGCCTGCCGAGAAGACGTTGGACATTACATAGTTAAACTGACTAACTCAGCTGGTGAGGCTACTGAAACTCTTAATATTATCGTTCTTGACAAACCAGGGCCTCCGACTGGACCAGTTAGAATGGATGAAGTGACAGCTGACAGTATTACGCTTTCCTGGGAACCACCGAAGTATGATGGTGGAAGTTCTATCAACAATTACATTGTAGAGAAACGCGACACCTCCACAACCACTTGGCAAATTGTGTCAGCTACAGTTGCAAGGACAACAATAAAGGCCTGCAGATTAAAGACCGGCTGTGAATATCAGTTTAGAATTGCTGCTGAAAACAGATACGGAAAGAGTACCTACCTCAATTCAGTGCCTATTGTTGCCCAGTATCCATTCAAAGTTCCTGGTCCACCTGGCACACCATTTGTCACTTTGTCTTCCAAGGACAGCATGGAAGTACAGTGGCATGAGCCAGTCAGTGATGGAGGAAGCAGAGTCATTGGTTATCATCTAGAACGCAAGGAAAGAAATAGCATCCTCTGGGTCAAATTGAATAAAACACCAATTCCTCATACCAAGTTCAAGACAACTGGCCTTGAGGAAGGCATTGAATATGAATTTAGAGTCTCTGCAGAAAACATTGTGGGCATCGGCAAACCAAGTAAAACATCAGAATGCTATGTAGCTCGTGACCCATGTGATCCACCAGGGCGACCAGAAGCAATCATTGTCACAAGGAATTCTGTGACTCTTCAGTGGAAGAAGCCTACCTATGATGGTGGAAGCAAGATCACTGGTTATGTAGTTGAGAAGAAGGAATTGCCTGAGGGCCGCTGGATGAAAGCCAGTTTTACAAATGTCATTGATACTCAATTTGAAGTAACTGGCCTAATCGAAGATCATAGATATGAGTTCCGGGTTATAGCTCGAAATGCCGCAGGAGTATTCAGTGAACCTTCAGAAAGCACAGGAGCAATAACAGCAAGAGATGAGGTAGATCCACCAAGAATTAGTATGGACCCTAAATACAAAGACACAATTGTGATTCACGCTGGTGAGTCATTCAAGATTGATGCAGATATACATGGCAAACCAATACCAACCACTCAGTGGATAAAAGGTGAACAGGAGCTTTCAAACACGGCTAGATTGGAAATAAAGAGCACTGACTTTGCCACTAGTCTCAGTGTAAAGGATGCAGTACGTGTTGACAGTGGAAATTATATCCTGAAGGCCAAAAATGTAGCAGGAGAGAGATCAGTGACTGTGAATGTGAAAGTTCTTGATAGACCAGGGCCACCTGAAGGACCTGTTGTTATATCAGGGGTTACAGCAGAAAAATGCACACTAGCTTGGAAACCTCCACTTCAGGATGGGGGGAGTGACATCATAAATTATATTGTGGAAAGGCGAGAAACCAGCCGTCTAGTCTGGACTGTGGTTGACGCCAATGTGCAAACTCTCAGCTGCAAGGTTACTAAGCTTCTTGAAGGCAATGAATATATTTTCCGGATAATGGCTGTAAACAAATATGGTGTTGGTGAACCTCTTGAATCTGAGTCATTAATTGCCAAGAATCCATTCGTAGTACCGGATGCACCAAAAGCTCCAGAAATCACGACAGTGACCAAGGACTCAATGATTGTTGTATGGGAAAGACCAGCATCTGACGGTGGCAGTGAGATTCTTGGATATGTCCTTGAAAAACGGGATAGAGAGGGCATTCGCTGGACAAGATGCCACAAGCGTCTGATTGGCGAGTTGCGCTTGAGAGTAACTGGGCTCTTAGAGAACCACGATTATGAATTCAGAGTCTCAGCTGAGAATGCTGCTGGACTAAGTGAACCAAGCCCTCCTTCTACATACCAAAAAGCTTGCGATCCAATTTACAAACCAGGTCCACCGAACAACCCAAAAGTCATGGATATTACCAGATCTTCAGTTTTCCTTTCCTGGAGCAAACCAATATATGATGGTGGCTGTGAAATCCAAGGATACATTGTTGAAAAATGTGATGTGAGTGTTGGTGAATGGACCATGTGCACTCCATCAACTGGAATCAGTAAGACAAATATAGAAGTAGAGAAGCTGGTAGAAAAACATGAATACAACTTCCGTATTTGTGCCATTAATAAAGCTGGAGTTGGTGAACATGCTGATGTCCCAGGACCTGTAATAGTTGAAGAAAAATTGGAAGCGCCAGATATAGATCTTGACCTAGAACTAAGGAAAATTATAAATATAAGGGCAGGTGGCTCCTTAAGGTTATTTGTTCCCATAAAAGGTCGTCCTACCCCAGAAGTGAAATGGGGGAAGGTAGACGGTGAAATCCGAGATGCAGCTATAATTGATGTCACTAGCAGTTTCACCTCTCTTGTTCTTGACAATGTCAATCGATATGATAGTGGAAAATATACTCTCACATTAGAGAACAGCAGTGGAACAAAATCTGCCTTTGTTTCTGTGAGAGTGTTGGATACACCAAGTCCACCTATTAACCTGAAAGTCACAGAAATCACCAAAGACTCAGTATCAATTACATGGGAACCTCCTTTGTTAGATGGGGGATCCAAAATCAAAAATTACATTGTTGAGAAACGTGAAGCCACAAGAAAATCGTATGCTGCTGTTGTAACAAATTGCCATAAGAATTCTTGGAAAATTGATCAACTCCAAGAAGGTTGCAGTTATTACTTTAGAGTCACAGCTGAGAACGAATATGGTATCGGCCTTCCTGCCTGCACTGCTGATCCAGTTAAGGTTGCAGAAGTCCCACAGCCTCCAGGAAAAATAACTGTGGATGATGTGACCAGAAACAGTGTCTCTCTGAGTTGGACAAAACCTGAACATGATGGTGGCAGTAAAATCATTCAGTACATTGTGGAAATGCAAGCTAAACAAAGTGAAAAATGGTCAGAATGTGCTCGGGTAAAGTCCCTTGGGGCAGTAATAACCAACCTAACTCAGGGAGAAGAATATCTTTTTAGAGTTGTTGCCGTAAATGAAAAAGGAAGAAGTGATCCTAGGTCCCTTGCAGTTCCAATCATTGCCAAAGATCTGGTTATAGAGCCAGATGTAAGACCTGCATTCAGCAGTTACAGTGTACAAGTTGGCCAAGATCTGAAAATAGAAGTACCAATTTCTGGGCGTCCTAAGCCAACTATTACCTGGACTAAAGATGATCTTCCTCTGAAGCAGACCACAAGAATCAATGTTACTGATTCACTTGACCTCACCACACTCAGTATTAAAGAAACTCATAAAGATGACAGTGGACACTATGGAATCACAGTTGCCAATGTTGTTGGTCAGAAAACAGCATCCTTTGAAATTAT
The DNA here is from genome assembly GCA_004027455.1 of Hydrochoerus hydrochaeris. Taxonomy (NCBI): domain Eukaryota; kingdom Metazoa; phylum Chordata; class Mammalia; order Rodentia; family Hydrochaeridae; genus Hydrochoerus; species Hydrochoerus hydrochaeris. The sequence goes on from PVLA01000219.1 coordinate 400,393, forward strand.
AACTCTGGATAAACCTGATCCTCCAAAAGGACCTGTTAAATTTGATGAAGTCAGTGCTGAGAGTATTACATTATCTTGGCAGCCTCCAGTATATACAGGGGGCTGCCAGATTACTAACTACATTGTTCACAAGAGAGACACAACCACCACAGTATGGGATGTTATTTCTGCTACTGTTGCTAGAACTACACTCAAAGTAACCAAACTGAAAACTGGTACAGAATACCAATTCAGAATATTTGCTGAAAACAGATATGGACAGAGCTTTGCCTTGGAGTCAGAACCAGTTGTGGCTCAATATCCCTACAAAGAACCAGGCCCTCCAGGCACACCATTTGCCACAGCCATTTCCAAAGACTCTATGGTCATACAGTGGCATGAACCAATCAATAATGGCGGAAGCCCTATCATAGGTTACCATCTCGAGAGAAAGGAAAGAAATAGTATTTTGTGGACAAAAGTCAACAAAACTATTATTCATGACACCCAGTTTAAAGTGCTAAATCTTGAAGAAGGCATTGAATATGAATTCAGAGTTTCTGCTGAAAATATTGTTGGTATAGGCAAATTAAGCAAGAATTCAGAATGCTATGTAGCCCGAGATCCCTGTGACCCACCAGGAACCCCTGAAGCAATAATAGTTAAACGAAATGAAATTACTTTGCAGTGGACCAAACCTGAGTATGATGGTGGAAGTATGATTACAGGCTACATTGTAGAGAAACGTGATTTACCCGAGGGTCGCTGGATGAAAGCTAGCTTCACAAATGTCATTGAAACTCAATTTACTGTGTCAGGTCTCACTGAAGATCAAAGATATGAGTTCAGAGTCATTGCAAAGAATGCAGCTGGTGCAGTAAGTAAACCCTCTGACAGTACTGGACCAATAACTGCCAAGGATGAGGTTGAACTCCCAAGAATTTCAATGGATCCAAAATTCAGAGACACAATAGTGGTAAATGCTGGAGAAACATTCAGGCTTGAAGCTGACGTCCATGGAAAGCCCCTACCTACCATTGAGTGGTTACGAGGTGATAAGGAAATTGAAGAATCTGCCAGATGTGAAATAAAGAACACAGATTTCAAGGCTTTACTTATTATAAAAGATGCCATTAGAATTGATGGTGGGCAGTATATCTTAAGAGCCTCCAATGTTGCAGGTTCTAAGTCTTTCCCAGTAAATGTGAAAGTATTAGATAGACCAGGACCACCAGAAGGGCCAGTTCAGGTTACTGGAGTTACTGCTGAAAAATGCACATTAGCATGGTCTCCGCCACTTCAGGATGGTGGCAGTGACATTTCTCACTATGTTGTTGAAAAACGACAAACCAGTAGACTTGCATGGACTGTTGTTGCTTCAGAAGTTGTGACTAACTCTCTGAAAATTACCAAACTTCTAGAGGGAAATGAGTATATTTTCCGTATAATGGCTGTCAACAAATATGGTGTTGGAGAACCTCTGGAATCTGCACCAGTACTAATGAAAAATCCATTTGTGCTTCCTGGACCACCAAAAAGCTTGGAAGTCACAAATATTGCCAAAGATTCTATGACTGTGTGTTGGAACCGTCCAGATAGTGATGGTGGAAGTGAGATTATTGGTTATATCGTAGAGAAAAGAGACCGAAGTGGCATTCGATGGATAAAATGTAATAAACGCCGCATTACAGATCTGCGTTTGAGAGTGACAGGATTAACAGAAGACCATGAGTATGAATTCAGAGTCTCTGCTGAAAATGCTGCTGGAGTTGGAGAACCAAGCCCAGCCACAGTTTATTATAAGGCTTGTGATCCTGTGTTCAAACCTGGTCCACCCACCAATGTACACATTGTAGACACCACTAGAAGTTCAATTACACTTGCCTGGAGCAAACCCATCTATGATGGTGGTAGTGAGGTCCTAGGATATGTCATAGAAATCTGTAAAGCAGATGAAGAAGAATGGCAAATAGTTACTCCACAGACTGGTCTGAAAGTCACTCGATTTGAAATCTCAAAACTCATTGAACACCAAGAATATAAAATACGAGTCTGTGCCCTCAACAAAGTTGGTTTAGGTGAGCCTGCATCAGTTCCTGGTACTGTGAAACCAGAAGATAAACTTGAAGCTCCTGAACTTGACCTTGACTCTGAGTTAAGAAAAGGAATTGTTGTAAGAGCTGGTGGATCTGCCAGAATTCATATTCCATTCAAAGGTCGCCCAACTCCTGAGATCACTTGGTCTCGAGAGGAAGGTGAATTCACAGATAAGGTTCAAATTGAAAAGGGAGTAAACTTTACCCAACTATCAATAGAAAACTGTGATAGAAATGATGCTGGCAAATACCTTCTCAAGTTGGAAAACAGCAGTGGATCTAAGTCAGCCTTTGTAACTGTGAAAGTTCTTGACACTCCAGGACCACCACAGAATTTGGCAGTCAAGGAAATCAGAAAAGATTCTGTTCTTCTGGTATGGGAACCACCCCTCATTGATGGAGGGGCAAAGGTTAAGAACTACGTTATTGATAAACGTGAGTCAACCAGGAAAGCATATGCTAATGTGAGTAGTAAATGCAGCAAAACAAGCATTAAAGTGGAGAACCTTATAGAAGGAGCCATTTATTACTTTAGAGTCATGGCTGAGAATGAATTTGGAGTTGGTGTTCCAGTGGAAACCGCAGATGCTGTGAAAGCTTCTGAACCTCCTTCCCCACCAGGGAAGGTCACACTCACTGATGTGTCCCAGACCAGTGCATCCCTTATGTGGGAGAAGCCTGAACATGATGGTGGAAGCAGGATCCTGGGATATGTTGTTGAAATGCAGCCCAAAGGAACTGAGAAGTGGAGTGTTGTGGCTGAATCCAAAGTCTGTAATGCCGTTATTACTAGCTTAAGTTCTGGACAAGAATATCAGTTCCGTGTCAAGGCTTATAATGAGAAAGGCAGAAGCGATCCAAGAGTACTTGGTGTTCCTGTCATAGCCAAAGACTTGACTATACAGCCTAGTTTTAAGTTACCATTTAACACATATAGTGTCCAAGCTGGAGAAGACCTTAAAATAGAAATTCCTGTCATTGGTCGACCAAGACCTACAATTTCTTGGGTCAAAGATGGTGAGCCTCTTAAACAGACCACAAGGGTAAATGTGGAAGAAACAGCTACTTCAACTATTTTACATATTAAAGGAAGTAGCAAAGATGACTTTGGAAAATATACCATCACCGCAACAAATAGTGCAGGCACAGCAACAGAAAATCTCAGCATTATTGTTTTGGAAAAGCCTGGACCTCCAGTTGGACCAGTGAAGTTTGACGAAGTTAGTGCAGACTTTGTAGTCATATCTTGGGAACCTCCAGCCTATACTGGTGGCTGTCAAATAAGTAACTACATTGTAGAGAAGCGAGATACAACCACCACCACCTGGCATATGGTATCAGCAACAGTTGCAAGAACAACAATTAAAATAACCAAACTGAAAACAGGCAGTGAGTACCAGTTTAGAATTTTTGCTGAAAACAGGTATGGTAAAAGTACCTCTCTGGACTCTAAACCAGTTATTGTGCAATATCCATTTAAAGAACCTGGGCCACCTGGAACTCCTTTTGTGACATCAACCTCAAGAGATCAAATGCTTGTGGAATGGCATGAGCCAGTTAATGATGGAGGCAGCAAAGTTATTGGCTACCATCTTGAACAGAAAGAAAAGAATAGCATTTTATGGGTCAAGTTAAATAAGATCCCCATTCCAGACACCAAATTCAAAGCAACTGGGCTTGATGAGGGCCTTGAGTATGAGTTCAAGGTTTCTGCTGAAAATATTGTTGGTATTGGCAAGCCTAGCAAAGTATCAGAATGTTTTGTTGCTCGTGATCCCTGTGACCCACCTGGTCGTCCTGAAGCCATTGTTATTACAAGACACAATGTCACACTGAAATGGAAGAAACCTGCCTATGATGGTGGTAGCAAAATAACAGGGTACATTGTAGAAAAGAAAGATCTACCTGATGGCCGCTGGATGAAAGCCAGCTTTACCAATGTAACAGAAACTGAATTTACAGTGAGTGGACTTGTGGAAGACCAAAGATACGAATTTAGAGTAATTGCAAGAAATGCAGCTGGCAACTTGAGCGAACCATCTGAAAGCAGTGGTGCCATTACTGCAAGGGATGAAATTGATGCACCAAATGCCTCACTGGATCCAAAATATAAAGATGTCATTGTTGTTCATGCAGGAGAGACTTTTGTTCTTGAAGCTGACATCCATGGCAAACCCATACCTGATGTTGTTTGGTCAAAAGATGGAAAAGAGCTTGAAGAAACAGCTGCTAGGATGGAAATTAAATCTACCATTCAGAAGACAACTCTTGTTGTCAAAGATTGTATACGGACAGATGGAGGGCAATATATTCTGAAACTCAGCAACGTTGGTGGTACAAAGTCTATACCCATCACTGTAAAGGTGCTTGACAGGCCAGGGCCTCCTGAAGGGCCTCTGAAAGTTTCTGGAGTTACAGCAGAAAAATGTTACCTGGCATGGAATCCACCTCTGCAAGATGGTGGTGCTAACATTTCACATTACATCATTGAAAAGAGAGAGACAAGCAGACTCTCCTGGACCCAGGTTTCAACTGAGGTACAAGCCCTTAACTACAAAGTCACCAGACTTCTCCCTAGTAATGAATATATTTTCCGTGTCATGGCTGTGAATAAATATGGAATTGGGGAGCCCCTGGAATCTGAGCCTATTATAGCTTGTAATCCATATAAGCCACCAGGTCCTCCTTCAACACCTGAGGCCTCAGCAATCACCAAAGATTCTATGGTAGTAACATGGGCACGCCCAGTAGATGATGGAGGTGCTGAAATTGAGGGCTACATCCTTGAAAAACGAGATAAAGAGGGTGTTCGATGGATCAAGTGCAACAAGAAAACACTAACAGATCTGCGATTCAGGGTAACTGGACTTACTGAAGGCCATTCATATGAATTCAGAGTTGCTGCTGAGAATGCAGCTGGTGTGGGTGAACCTAGTGAGCCGTCTGTTTTCTACCGTGCGTGTGATGCCTTGTATCCACCAGGTCCACCAAGCAACCCAAAAGTGACAGACACTTCCAGATCATCTGTCTCCCTCGCATGGAATAAGCCCATTTATGATGGTGGTGCACCCATTAAGGGCTATGTTATTGAGGTCAAAGAAGCCTCTGCTGATGAATGGACAACTTGCACTCCACCGACAGGATTACAAGGAAAGCAGTTCACAGTAACCAAGCTTAAAGAAAATACTGAATATAACTTCCGTATCTGTGCCCTGAATTCTGAAGGTGTAGGTGAACCTGCAACTATACCTGGTTCTGTTGTTGCTCAAGAGAGGACAGAACCACCAGAAATAGAACTTGATGCTGACCTCAGAAAGGTGGTCATTTTGCGTGCCAGTGCTACTTTACGCTTATTTGTCACTATCAAAGGTCGACCAGAACCGGAAGTTAAATGGGAAAAGGCTGAAGGTATTCTCACTGACAGGGCCCAGATTGAGGTGACCAGCTCATATACCATGTTAGTGATTGATAATGTTACCAGATTTGACAGTGGTCGGTATAACCTGACACTTGAAAATAACAGTGGCTCCAAAACAGCTTTTGTTAACGTCAGAGTTCTTGACTCACCAAGTGCCCCTGTAAATTTGACTGTAAGAGAAGTGAAGAAAGACTCAGTGATACTGGCCTGGGAACCACCACTTATTGATGGTGGAGCCAAAATTACAAACTACATTGTTGAAAAGCGAGAGACCACAAGGAAAGCCTATGCTACTATTACAAACAACTGCACTAAGAATGCATTTAAAATTGAAAATCTACAAGAAGGATGTTTTTACTACTTCCGAGTCTTGGCCGCCAATGAATATGGGATTGGTTTACCAGCTGAAACAACTGAACCTGTTAAAGTGTCAGAGCCACCCCTCCCACCAGGAAGAGTAACTCTTGTGGATGTGACCCGTAACACAGCTACAATTAAGTGGGAGAAACCAGAAAGTGATGGTGGCAGCAAGATTACTGGTTATGTAGTTGAAATGCAGACTAAAGGCAGTGAAAAGTGGAGCATCTGCACACAAGTTAAGACTCTAGAAGCAACCATATCTGGCCTAACTGCTGGAGAAGAGTATGTCTTCAGGGTATCTGCAGTTAATGAAAAAGGAAGAAGTGATCCAAGACAACTTGGAGTTCCAGTAATCGCAAAGGATATAGAAATAAAGCCTTCAGTTGAGCTTCCTTTCCATACTTTCAATGTAAAGGCTAAAGACCAACTCAAGATTGAGGTACCATATAAGGGAAGACCTCAAGCTACTGTAAGCTGGAAAAAAGATGGTCAGGTTCTTAGAGAAACAACTAGAGTCAATGTTTCTTCTTCAAAGACTGTCACTACACTATCTATTAAAGAAGCTTCAAGGGAAGATGTTGGAACTTATGAATTGTGTGTTTCGAACAGTGCTGGATCGCTGATGGTTCCTATTACTGTAATTGTTCTTGATAAACCGGGACCTCCAGGGCCTATACATATTGATGAGGTTAGTTGTGACAATGTAACCATTTCTTGGACTCCTCCAGAATATGATGGTGGCTGCCAAATTAGCAATTACATCGTTGAAAAGAGAGAAACCACTTCTACCACATGGCAAGTAGTTTCACAAGCAGTTGCAAGAACCTCCATTAAAATAGTTCGTTTAATAACAGGAAGAGAGTACCAGTTCCGTGTGTGTGCAGAAAACAGGTATGGAAAGAGCTCCTACAGTGAATCTTCACCTGTTGTTGCAGAGTATCCATTCACTCCTCCAGGTCCTCCTGGTACTCCTAAAGTTGTACATGCCACAAAATCTACCATGCTTGTGAGCTGGCAAGTGCCTGTTAATGATGGAGGAAGTCAAGTTATTGGCTATCACCTTGAATATAAAGAAAGAAGCAGCATTCTTTGGTCAAAGGCAAACAAACTCCTCATTGCAGATACTCAAATGAAAGTCTCTGGTCTTGATGAAGGACTGCTGTATGAGTATCGCGTATATGCTGAGAATATTGCTGGGATTGGTAAATGCAGTAAAGCATGTGAACCAGTTCCTGCAAGAGATCCTTGTGATCCTCCTGGACAACCTGAAGTCACAAACATCACAAGAAAGTCAGTTTCACTCAAATGGTCTAAACCACATTATGATGGTGGAGCTAAGATCACAGGCTATATTGTTGAACGTAGGGAGCTACCAGATGGCCGGTGGCTGAAGTGCAACTACACCAATATACAAGAAACATACTTTGAAGTAACTGAACTTACTGAAGATCAGCGTTATGAATTCCGGGTTTTTGCGAAAAATGCTGCTGACTCAATTAGTGAACCATCTGAATCCACTGGACCAATTACAGTCAAAGATGATGTTGAGGCTCCAAGAATTATGATGGATGTCAAGTTCCGAGATGTTATTATTGTCAAAGCTGGAGAGGTCCTTAAGATAAATGCAGACATTGCAGGTCGACCTCTACCAGTAATTTCCTGGGCCAAGGATGGCATAGAAATTGAAGAAAGAGCAAGAACAGAAATCATCTCAACAGATTGTACTACCTTGTTAACAGTTAAAGACTGTATAAGGCGAGACACTGGGCAGTATGTACTAACTTTGAAGAATGTTGCAGGAACTCGCTCTGCGACAGTTAAATGTAAAGTACTTGACAGACCTGGCCCACCTGCAGGACCACTTGAAATCCATGGCCTTACTGCTGAGAAATGTTCTCTGTCATGGGGACGGCCCCAAGAAGATGGTGGTGCAGATATTGACTATTACATTGTAGAAAAGCGTGAAACAAGCCGTCTTGCCTGGACAATATGTGAATCGGAGTTGAGGATAACCTCGTGTAAAGTGACCAAGTTACTCAAAGGCAATGAGTATATCTTTAGAGTAACTGGTGTTAATAAATATGGTGTTGGTGAGCCCCTAGAGAGTGTAGCTGTGAAGGCACTAGACCCATTTACAGTTCCAAGCCCACCCACATCTTTGGAAATTACATCTGTGACCAAAGATTCCATGACGCTTTGCTGGGCAAGACCAGAGAGCGATGGAGGCAGTGATATCTCTGGATATATCATTGAAAGGCGAGAGAAAAATGGCCTACGATGGGTACGTGTAAACAAAAAACCAGTTTATGATCTGAGAGTGAAATCAACAGGACTTCGGGAAGGATGTGAATATGAATACCAAGTTTATGCAGAGAATGCTGCTGGTCTAAGTCTTCCAAGTGAACCCTCTCCCTTAGTTCGGGCAGAAGACCCAATGTTTTTACCATCTCCTCCATCCAAACCCACAATTGTGGACTCTGGCAAGACAACGATAACCATTGGCTGGGTTAAGCCCTTGTTTGATGGTGGGGCCCCAATAACTGGATACACAGTTGAATACAAAATGTCCAATGAAACTGACTGGAAAACTGCCATTCAGAGTTTCAGAGGCACAGAATATACAATGAGTGGACTAACAACAGGTGCTGAGTATGTCTTCAGAATAAGATCTGTCAATAAGGTTGGTGCTAGTGATCCCAGTGACAGTTCTGATCCTCAGATAGCAAAAGAAAGAGAAGAAGAACCAGTTTTCGATATTGACAGCGAGATGAGGAAGACTTTGATTGTCAAAGCTGGTGCCTCATTTACAATGACCGTGCCTTTCCGAGGAAGACCAGTACCCAGTGTCTCGTGGAGTAAGCCAGACAGTGACCTCCGAACCAGGGCATACATTGATTCCACAGATTCTCGGACATCACTTAGTATTGAAAATGCCAACAGAGGTGATTCTGGAAAATACACATTAACAATTCAGAATGTGTTAAGCGCTGCTTCACTGACCTTCACTGTCAAAGTTTTAGATTCTCCAGGTCCTCCTGCCAGTATTAGAGTGCATGAAGTAACCAAAGAGAGTGCAGTGTTATCCTGGGATGTTCCTGAAAATGATGGAGGAGCACCCGTGAAGAATTACCACATAGAAAAACGGGAGGCCAGCAAGAAAGCTTGGGTCACTGTCACCAACAACTGCAGCCGCCTATCCTACAAAGTCACCAACTTACAAGAAGGAGCCACTTATTACTTCAGAGTGTCTGGAGAGAATGAGTTTGGCATTGGTGTGCCAGCTGAAACGAAAGAAGGCGTCAAAATAACAGGTACATTTTAAGCACAAGAAAAACCAACATATCTGTATTAATTTTGTTAGAATACTGTGATTCTTTCTAGCTTTTGTTTACCCTTACGTGCTTTTGATTCACCTCAAACTATTCATACTATAGCATGAAGTGAAGTCCTAATGATATATTGAATTTAAGTATGATCACATTTAACTGCATATATATATATACATAGTATCTGTGTATGCAGAAACTATATAATGAAGTTTCTTATAAGATTGAATTCCTTCTTTTTTTAACCTATGATGAATTTAGAGTAAATTTTATCATTTAATCCGTTTTTTTGATAATTTAAATGTGAATACTATGACACTTAATGGGCTACCTTAGGGAGGTTTGGTTGGCTTCAAAGTCAAGCAAATATAAGAAAAACTGAAATTAAAGTAATATGAGCCCCACTTAGAAGTTTTCTTTTGAGAATTCAAGGAGGTCAACATGGAAAATAAAATACTGTAATAACTGTTCCCTTCCTTGGGATGCTTTATTTTCCTAGAAAAACCAAGCCCACCTGAAAAACTTGGAGTAACAAATGTCACCAAAGACAGTGTTTTCTTGACCTGGTTGAAGCCCGAACATGATGGTGGAAGCAGAATTGTACACTATGTTGTTGAAACACTAGAAAAAGGACAGAAGAACTGGGTTAAATGTGCCATAGTAAAGTCAACCCAGCATGTTGTTTCTGGTCTGAGGGAGAATCATGAATACTTCTTCCGAGTCTTTGCTGAAAACCAAGCAGGTCTGAGTGACCCAAGAGAACTCCTTCTTCCTGTTCTTGTAAAGGAGCAGCTAGGTATGTCTAATTATATGTAAAAGAAAAATTTGAACTTGTTTAATTTAATTTCTGTAAACTTTTAACCTCCATTTCCTATACTCTTATTTTTCAGAACCACCTGAAATTGACATGAAGAATTTCCCAAGTCACACTGTGTATGTTAGAGCTGGTTCAAACCTTAAAGTTGACATTCCAATTTCTGGAAAACCATTGCCTAAAGTGACCTTATCAAGAGATGGTGTTCTCCTCAAAGCAACCATGAGATTTAATACTGAAATTACTGCTGAGAACCTGACAATCAACCTTAAAGAAAGTGTAACTGCTGATGCTGGAAAATATGAGATCACTGCTGCTAACTCCAGTGGAACAACCAAAGCTTTCATTAACATCATTGTGCTGGACAGACCTGGTCCTCCAACTGGCCCTGTTGTTATTAGTGACATAACTGAAGAAAGTGTGGTTCTCAAATGGGAGCCACCTAAGTATGATGGTGGAAGTCAGGTTACCAATTACATTGTGCTCAAGAGAGAAACAACTACTGCAGTATGGACTGAGGTGTCTTCAACAGTTGCCAGAACGATGATTAAAGTCATGAAACTGACTACAGGAGAAGAATACCAATTCCGCATCAAGGCAGAAAATCGCTTTGGTATCAGTGATCACATAGATTCAGCTTGTGTGGTTGTCAAGCTACCATACAGTAAGTTGCCAAACTTTTCAAAGATCCCAGGTTTCCATTTACCATATATGTACTAAGTGTCTTTTATTAACCTGTGAAAATTTTTCCTCTTTTGTAGCAACACCTGGACCACCATCAACACCATGGGTCACTAATGTTACTCGTGAAAGCATCACCGTGAGCTGGCATGAACCAGTGTCCAACGGAGGCAGTGCTGTCACAGGTTATCACTTGGAAATGAAAGACAGAAACAGTATTTTATGGCAAAAAGCCAACAGAATGCTCATCCGTACAACTCATTTCAAAGTCACAACAATCAGTGCTGGACTTATTTATGAATTCAGGGTGTATGCAGAAAATGCTGCTGGTATTGGAAAACCCAGCCGTGCTTCAGAACCAGTCTTGGCCATCGATGCCTGCGGTATGTATCTGTGATGAAGAGAGTATTTCCAGCAACTAAAGAATGTAAATCTCATTTCTGCAAAGCAAGATAAATTGATATAAGTGTCACTAATCCGCTTTCTTTCATTACCACAGAACCCCCAAGAAATCTTCGTATCACTGACATTTCAAAGAACTCTGTCAACCTTTCATGGCAACAACCAGCTTTCGATGGAGGAAGCAAGATTACAGGCTACATTGTTGAGAGACGTGACCTTCCAGATGGTAGATGGACCAAGGCCAGCTTCACTAATGTTATTGAGACCCATTTCACCGTCTCTGGCTTGATTCAGAATTCCCAGTATGAATTCCGTGTCTTTGCTAGGAATGCCGTTGGCTCCATCAGCAATCCCTCTGAGATTGTGGGCCCTATTACGTGCATCGATTCTTATGGTAAGCAATTTTAGCACTTTGCATCCCAACATCTTTGTAATTTAATATTTTTCTTTTACTTTAATAACTTATTGTGTGCTTTAGTGAAGCTTTTGAAGAAAGTATAAATTGACGTACTTAGGAAAGTTCCTTAACCTCTCCGTATTTCTTCATTATAAAAAACACTACAGAGATCTGGACTATAGGATATCTAAAGGCCCTTCAAGTTCAATGAATCTTTGTGTTGGCATTTTCATTCTGTTTTAAATTATCAGCCAATAATTAAATCCATAGGTGTACCCCACAGAAAATTGCTTTTACAAAAGATAACAACCTAAACAGATTTTGAAGATAGCATTAGCAGCAGCTAAGATTTACTGTCTAATTATCAATTCTCTCCCTTAGTTTGAACAGCCCTAATTTAGCCCATTTTACAAAAGAAGAGAAATGCAGGCTCAAAGTGCTAATGCAATATCCTTGAAGTCAAGCAGCTCAATAGTGATGGAGTGAGGTTCTCCAGAGCTCGCTCTACATCATGATCAGTCCAAAATACATATACTTGACATTCTGGAAAATAAGTGGCATGCTCAACTAAGAATGCTTTGAAAATTAAAATGCCATGAAAGTCAAGTACTCTAAAATACTTTTTTTTAAAGTTCTCTCTCCATTATAAAAAGGAATGAGCCACTGTAGTGTCCAGACAAAGGTATCTATTGCCACTCTCAAGTGAATAATTCCACAGCTAATCTGTATCAGTCAAGTTTTGTGGACACAGTATTCATGAGACTGTGAAGCATATCTAATTTAGTCCATTTCTCAATAGTTCTGAGAAGCCCACCACCAATCTGCATAGTGACTTTATAGTTCTGTGAGTAGAGAACTTGAGCTTCAAAAGTCTACCTTGCACTGACCACACTTGGATATATATATCCGTGAACTAGAAAGGGAAATTAAAAGCAAAAGAGAAACTAGAGTGAGAGAGAATGTTTAATACTACCTGTGACTTGATAGTGTACTTACTGCTGTATATCACTTCACCACTGGAGTAAAATATGTAATAGGCTTTAAAATATACTTAGAAGGCAGTTAAGTGCCTATGGAATTAGTGCAGTGTTGATGAGAAACACTGTACTAATTCCAGAGCTTGTTCACAGCCTGTCTTCCCCATCTGAGATAAAAGAGTGATTTATAAAATTTAAAAGGTTAAAATAATAGGTGAGTAGAATTAGAATAAAATGCACTTATATACACAAAAATGTATAACACATGCATATGCATATGTGTAACATGGTAAATGCCAATGATTTTTTGGTTGAGTTATGTTTTCATCCTTATAATGTTTTAAATATGCCTCATCTGGGTTTTTTTCTTGCAGGTGCACCTGTAATTGACTTGCCTCTGGAATATACAGAAGTTGTCAAATACAGAGCAGGTACATCTGTGAAGCTCAGAGCTGGCATTTCTGGAAAACCTGAACCCACAATTGAGTGGTATAAAGACGACAAAGAATTACAAACCAATGCACTGGTGTGTGTTGAAAATACCACCGACCTCGCATCTATACTCATCAAAGAGGCCAACCGCCTTAATAGTGGAAGCTATGAATTAAAACTCAGAAATGCCATGGGCTCTGCTTCAGCCACCATTAGAGTACAGATCCTTGGTAGGTGTTTATACAGGCTAATGTCATATTTGGTTGCCTAAAACTTAGTGATTTTAAACTGGTAGCTTTTCTAAAGTACTAATATCGTTTTGTTCTTTCACTGACAGATAAACCAGGTCCTCCAGGTGGCCCAATCGAATTTAAGACTGTGACTGCTGAAAAGATAACCCTTCTCTGGCAGCCTCCAGCTGATGATGGTGGTGCAAAAATCACTCACTACATTGTAGAAAAGCGGGAGACAAGCCGAGTTGTGTGGTCTATGGTGGCTGAAAATTTGGAAGAGTGCATCATTACAACTACCAAAATTATCAAAGGAAATGAATACATCTTCCGGGTCCGAGCTGTGAACAAATACGGAATTGGCGAGTCCCTGGAATCAGAGCCAGTTGTAGCGAAGAATGCATTTGGTGAGATACAATTTTATTAGGAAATTGAAATAAAAATCAAAATTTTTAAATAATTATAAACCATTTTTCTAAGCTGTGCATATATTTTTTAAAAATATTTTTCTTTTGTGTCACATCTTGTCTCATTACTGTCCTTTTCACAAAGTGGAAAATATAATAAATAAAACTATTCTTTACGTATGAAGCTCAAAAAGTAGAATTTATGAGTAATGTTGATCATTTAAATCCCTCTGCCTTTTCTAAACAGTTACACCTGGGCCACCAAGTATACCAGAGGTAACAAAGATTACCAAGAATTCAATGACTGTTGTCTGGAGCAGGCCAGTTGCAGATGGTGGTAGTGAAGTAAGTGGCTACTTCCTTGAAAAACGAGACAAGAAGAGTCTAGGATGGTTTAAAGTACTAAAGGAGACCATCCGTGACACTAGGCAGAAAGTGACAGGACTCACAGAGCACAGTGACTATCAATACCGAGTTTGTGCTATAAATGCTGCTGGAATGGGTCCATTTTCTGAACCATCTGACTTCTACAGAGCTGCTGATCCTATTGGTAAGTGATCACACAGGCCACATCTTCACCATGCCTTTTCTGTGTGACTGAATTGCACATGAGCATGTGTATTTACTGTTTTGTGACTGGCCATTCCAGATCCTCCAGGTCCACCTGCCAAGATAAGAATTGCAGATTCAACTAAGTCATCCATCACTCTTGGCTGGAGTAAACCTGTCTATGATGGGGGCAGTGCTATTACTGGATACACTGTCGAGATGAGACAAGGAGAGGAAGAGGAATGGATTACTGTCTCTACCAAAGGAGAAGTCAGAACTACAGAATACGTGGTATCGAACCTACAACCTGGAGTCAATTACTACTTTCAGGTATCTGCAGTCAACTGTGCTGGGCAAGGAGAACCTATAAAAATGACTGAACCTGTGCAAGCTAAAGATATACTTGGTATGTACAAATAAGGGTGACTATGTTTTTTTCTTTTTTATTAGAATATTTGCTGTAAAAGACTCATTTTCTTTCTTTTAACATTCACTGTATATGTCCATTTTATGTCTACAGAGGAACCAGAGATTGACCTAGATGTGGCTCTCAGATCGTCTATTATAGCTAAGGCTGGTGAAGATGTACAAATCTTGATTCCCTTCAAAGGCCGACCTCCACCTACTGTCACCTGGAGGAAAGATGAAAAGAATCTTGGCAGTGATGCTAGATACAACATCCAGAATACCGATTCATCTTCTTTACTCACTATTCCTCAAATTACCCGCAATGATACAGGCAAATATATTCTGACAATAGAAAATGGAGTTGGCCAGCCAAAGTCTTCAACTGTGAATGTTAAAGTGCTTGATACCCCAGCCGCCTGCCAGAAGCTTCAGGTTAAACATGTTTCTCGAGGCACAGTTACTTTGTTGTGGGATCCTCCTCTCATCGATGGAGGATCTCCCATAATTAATTATGTCATTGAAAAGAGAGATGCCACAAAGAGAACTTGGTCTGCTGTGTCACATAAATGTTCTAGTACATCCTTCAAGGTCATGGATTTGTCAGAGAAAACACCATACTTCTTCAGAGTTCTTGCAGAAAATGAAATGGGAGTTGGAGAACCCTGTGAAACTACGGAACCAGTGAAGGCTGCTGAAGTACCAGCCCCTATACGTGATCTCTCAATGAAAGATTCTACAAAGACATCTGTTATCCTGAGCTGGACCAAGCCTGACTTTGATGGTGGGAGTGTCATCACAGAATATGTCGTGGAAAGGAAAGGTAAAGGCGAGCAGACATGGTCCTATGCTGGCATAAGTAAATCATGTGAAATCGAGATTAGCCAGCTGAAAGAACTGTCAGTCTTGGAATTCAGAGTATTTGCCAAAAATGAGAAAGGACTGAGTGATGCTGTCACTATTGGACCACTTACAGTGAAAGAACTTGTAATTACGCCTGAAGTTGACCTATCAGATATCCCTGGAGCACAAATCTCAGTAAGAATTGGGCATAATGTACACCTTGAATTGCCTTATAAAGGAAAACCCAAACCATCTATCAGTTGGCTGAAAGATGGTTTGCCATTGAAAGAAAGTGAAAATGTTCGCTTCAGTAAAACTGAAAACAAAATCACCTTGAGTATTAAGAATGTCAAGAAAGAACATGGAGGAAAGTACACGGTTATTCTGGATAATGCAGTGTGTAGAAATTCATTCCCCATTACAATCATCACCCTTGGCCCACCATCAAAGCCCAAAGGACCCATTCGATTTGATGAAATCAAGGCTGACAGTGCCATCATCTCCTGGGATATACCAGATGATGACGGAGGAGGAGAAATTACTTGTTACAGCATTGAGAAACGGGAAGCTTCACAAACTAACTGGAAGATGGTATGTTCCAGTGTTGCCAGGACGACTTTCAAAGTTCCTAATCTAGTCAAAGACACTGAATACCAGTTTAGAGTTAGGGCAGAAAACAGATATGGAGTCAGTGAACCACTTGTCTCAAACCTTATTGTGGCGAAACACCAGTTCAGGATTCCTGGTCCCCCAGGAAAGCCAGTTGTATACAATGTGACCTCTGATGGTATGTCACTAACTTGGGATGCACCAGTTTATGATGGTGGCTCAGAAGTTACTGGATTCCATGTTGAAAAGAAAGAAAGAAACAGCATCCTCTGGCAAAAAATTAACATGTCACCAATATCTGGAAGAGAATACAGAGCGACTGGGTTAATAGAAGGACTGGATTACCAATTCCGAGTATATGCTGAAAATTCTGCTGGTCTAAGTGCACCCAGTGACCCAAGCAAATTTACCTTAGCAGTCTCCCCAGTGGGTAAGTGACTCTTATTCAAATATATTTAACTCAGCAAGTGAATGTGTTAGTAATAAATCATTCTTTTCTTCCACATATCACCTTTCTTGCTATCTTTTTGTCACTAGACAACTGATTATATAAAGTGAGAGGGATGATTTTAATTAAGTCAAATGAGACAATTTAAAGTTAAGTACCATGAAACAGAGACTTGAAATTAATGATTAAAATGTGTTTGGGGGATTTATTCATGCTATTTTTCTTCCATTGATGATTAAGAGCTGGTTACTGATGTGATGATAATACAGTTAACTTCCTTATGACTTTTCAGACCCACCTGGCACTCCTGACTACATTGATGTCACCAGGGAAACCATAACACTTAAGTGGAACCCACCATTGCGTGACGGAGGCAGTAAGATTGTGGCGTACAGCATTGAGAAACGGCAAGGGAGCGACCGCTGGGTCAGATGCAACTTTAGTGATGTCAGTGAATGTCAGTACACAGTTACGGGACTTAGTCCTGGGGATCGATATGAGTTCAGAATAATTGCAAGAAATGCAGTTGGAACTATAAGCCCACCCTCACAGTCTTCTGGTATTATTATGACGAGAGATGAAAATGGTAAGTGTTTCTGACTGATTTCCATCTGAGTAAGAATAATTGAATTAAAAAAATACTTTGAGCCTCTGGTCTATAAAAGGGGAACAGAAACATCATTACTCAAGGTTGCTATGTAGATGAATTAAGACTTTTCCATCTTTCAGATTAAAAAAAGAAAAAACATAATTGGCATCTATTATTTTTACTATGTCTATTATTTTACTCCATTCCCACATTAAGAGCAAAGATGAGTTTTTAACTTTGTAATTTTAGCTATTTTATAATAATAAATAAAAAGGGTCCCTAGAATAGCCATCCATCTGTACTAGAGAAATTAAAATACACTTGTCCAACAATACAATCATCATGTTGTTTGTGTGCAGCTGATAGCCTCTTACAGATACTTGTTTGAATAAGCACTATTAGAAAGTAAGTGACCTGCAAATATTTCAGTTTCTCTTCTTATAAATGGCAAAGCAAAATTATTAACATGACTGATATAACAAAGGGTAAAAAGTTATAATAGACCAATGTTTAATCCCATAGTCTAAACTCTCAATTACCAATTCTTTCAAAATAGCCTTTGGTAGCACAGAAGTCACAATCTTCCCATTCCTGATGAGGTGCAAATAAAAAATACATGTTTATATATCCATAATAAGTCAAACTAATACATTTCTGTTTCTCTTATAGTTCCACCAATAGTAGAGTTTGGCCCAGAGTACTTTGATGGTGTCATTATTAAGTCTGGAGAGAACCTTAGAATTAAAGCTTTGGTACAAGGACGACCAGTACCTCGAGTCACTTGGTTCAAAAATGGAATTGAAATCGAAAAGAAGATGAAAATGGAAATAACTGATGTCCTCGGATCTACCAGCCTCTTTGTTAGAGATGCTACACGAGACCATAGTGGCCTATATACAGTGGAGGCCAAAAATGCATCTGGTTCCACAAAAGCAGATATTAGAGTGAAAGTACAAGGTACTTAGAAAGAACTTTTTAGGGTTCCAACTGACAGGATTGGGATTAGTGACATGCCTGATTTTATATTTTAATGGACAAGGAATAAGAAATTAACTATAGACACTTTTTCTTATAGATACACCAGGAAAAATAGTTGGGCCAATACGATTCACTAATATTACTGGCGAGAAGATGACACTATGGTGGGATGCACCACTCAATGACGGCTGTGCTCCTGTCACCCACTACATCATTGAAAAACGGGAAACAAGCAGACTTTCTTGGGCATTAATCGAAGATAACTGTGAAGCCCAGAGTTACACTGCCGTTAAACTAATAACTGGCAATGAATACCAATTCCGTATTTCTGCAGTTAACAAATTTGGTGTTGGGAGACCCCTTGATTCTGACCCAGTGGTAGCTCAAATACAATACAGTAAGTTTCCATTTTTATAAATGGTACTCTGGAATAAGGTTAACTCTCCAACCAAATGTATCTAACTGGTTTTGTTTCTGTTTTCTTTCATTTTATAGCGGTTCCTGATGCCCCCGGCACTCCAGAGCCTAGTAATGTAACAGGCAATAGTATTACGCTGACATGGGCAAGGCCAGATTCAGATGGTGGCAGTGAGATTCAACATTACATCCTTGAAAGGAGAGAAAAGAAAAGCACAAGATGGGTCAGAGTGATCAGCAAACGACCTATCTGTGAAACAAGATTCAAAGTCACTGGTTTAATAGAAGGCAATGAGTACGAATTCCATGTCATGGCTGAAAATTCAGCAGGAGTAGGACCTGCAAGTGGCATCTCAAGACTAATTAAATGCAGAGAACCTGTTAATCCACCAGGTCCTCCCACAGTGGTGAAAGTAACAGACACATCAAAGACAACT
Source organism: Hydrochoerus hydrochaeris (assembly GCA_004027455.1). Taxonomy (NCBI): domain Eukaryota; kingdom Metazoa; phylum Chordata; class Mammalia; order Rodentia; family Hydrochaeridae; genus Hydrochoerus; species Hydrochoerus hydrochaeris. The sequence goes on from PVLA01000219.1 coordinate 419,187, forward strand.
GTAAGCTTAGAATGGTCCAGGCCAGTCTTCGATGGTGGACTGGAAATAATTGGGTACATCATAGAGATGTGCAAAGCTGACCTAGGAGACTGGCACAAGGTGAACACAGAGGCATGTGTGAAAACGAGATACACGGTCACTGATTTACAAGCAGGTGAAGAATACAAATTCCGGGTTAGTGCTATCAACAGTGCTGGAAAAGGAGACAGCTGTGAAGTGACTGGTACAATTAAAGCAGTCGACCGACTGACAGCTCCTGAATTAGACATTGATGCAAGCTTCAAACAGACTCACATTGTTAGAGCTGGTGCCAGTATTCGCCTTTTTATCGCCTTCCGGGGTAGACCTACTCCTACAGCTGTGTGGAGTAAGCCAGACTCTAACCTTAGTATCCGGGCTGATATCCACACAACAGACTCCTTCAGTACCCTTACTGTGGAAAACTGCAACAGAAATGATGCAGGGAAATATACCCTTACTGTGGAAAACAACAGTGGCAGTAAATCAATTACATTCACTGTGAAGGTGCTAGACTCTCCAGGACCACCTGGTCCAATTACCTTCAAAGATGTGACCCGGGGATCTGCTACATTGATGTGGGATGCACCTCTACTTGATGGTGGTGCCCGAATCCATCACTATGTGGTAGAGAAACGAGAAGCAAGTCGCCGTAGCTGGCAAGTTGTCAGTGAAAAATGTATTCGTCAGATCTTCAGGGTCAGTGACCTAGCAGAAGGCATTCCATACTATTTCCGTGTTTCTGCAGAAAATGAGTATGGTATTGGTGAACCATATGAAATGCCAGAACCAGTTGTAGCCACAGAACAGCCAGCGCCACCTAGGAGACTTGATGTTGTCGACACTAGCAAATCCTCTGCAGTCTTAGCATGGCTTAAACCCGAACACGATGGAGGCAGCCGGATTACTGAGTACCTCCTTGAAATGAGACAAAAGGGATCTGACTTCTGGGTTGAAGCTGGACACACCAAACAGATGACTTTCACAGTAGAACGCCTTGTTGAGAACACCGAATACGAATTCCGTGTAAAGGCCAAGAATGATGCTGGCTATAGTGAACCTAGAGAAGCCTTCTCATCTGTCATCATCAAAGAGCCTCAAATTGAGCCAACTGCTGATCTCACTGGAATTACCAACCAGCTCATAACTTGCAAAGCAGGAAGCCCGTTCACCATTGATGTGCCAATCAGTGGTCGTCCAACTCCCAGAGTGACATGGAAACTGGAAGAAATGAGACTTAAGGAGACAGATAGAGTGAGTATCATAACAACAAAAGATAGGACCACTCTCTCAGTAAAGGAAAGCATGAGAGGAGACTCTGGAAGATACTTCTTAACCCTGGAAAACACAGCTGGCGTTAAAACATTTACTGTCACAGTTGTGGTCATTGGAAGACCAGGTCCAGTAACTGGCCCCATTGAAGTCTCATCTGTCTCGGCTGAATCTTGTGTCCTGTCATGGGCTGAACCTAAAGATGATGGAGGCACTGAAATTACTAATTACATAGTTGAAAAGCGTGAGTCCGGTACAACAGCTTGGCAGCTCATTAATTCCAGTGTCAAACGCACTCAGATTAAAGTCACTCACCTCACAAAATACAAGGAGTACTCTTTCCGTGTCAGTTCAGAAAACAGATTTGGTGTGAGCAAGCCTATAGAATCAGCGCCAATTGTTGCTGAGCATCCATTTGGTAAGAAAAATAAAATTCAGATTTCTAAGTCTCTATTCTATTTCCACTGAATCGTATAAAATTGTATTCATATCTGATACCTTTGTTTATATATAGTCCCACCAAGTGCTCCTACCAGACCTGAAGTCTACCACGTATCTGCAACTTCCATGTCAATTCGTTGGGAAGAACCCTACCATGATGGTGGCAGTAAAATCATTGGTTATTGGGTTGAGAAGAAAGAACGTAACACCATTCTTTGGGTGAAAGAAAACAAAGTGCCATGTTTAGAGTGCAACTACAAGGTGACTGGTTTGGTTGAAGGACTTGAATATCAGTTTAGAACTTATGCACTCAATGCTGCAGGTGTTAGCAAAGCCAGTGAAGCTTCAAGACCTATAATGGCTCAAAATCCAGTTGGTAGGTATTGAAATTCAATTTTACTATTCTTGGTATTAGCAAAACTCAGAGTGGTATTTTTTAACCTTATTTTTTGCATTACTTCTAGACCCACCAGGCAGACCAGAAGTGACAGATGTCACAAGATCAACAGTATCACTGATATGGTCTGCCCCAGTGTATGATGGAGGCAGCAAGGTTGTGGGCTACATCATAGAGCGTAAGCCAGTCAGTGAGTTTGGAGATGGTCGCTGGTTAAAGTGCAACTATACCATCGTATCAGACAACTTTTTCACTGTAACTGCTCTCAGTGAGGGAGATACTTATGAATTCCGTGTGTTGGCCAAGAATGCAGCAGGTGTAATTAGCAAAGGATCAGAATCCACAGGCCCTGTCACGTGCCACGATGAATACGGTACAAAATACTTACCTTCTCCTTTCATGTTGTCACAATTCACATGAAAATAAACTGTCAGATACTCATTCACATTTATTTTGACTGTTGACAGCTCCACCCAAAGCCGAACTGGATGCCAGATTACAGGGTGATCTGGTTACCATTAGAGCAGGTTCAGATCTTGTTCTTGACGCTGCAGTTGGTGGCAAACCTGAACCCAAAATTATCTGGACCAAAGGAGACAAGGAACTTGATCTCTGTGAGAAAGTCTCTTTGCAGTATACTGGCAAACGAGCAACTGCTGTGATCAAGTTCTGTGACAGAAGTGACAGTGGAAAATATACATTAACAGTGAAGAATGCCAGTGGAACCAAGGCTGTGTCTGTCATTGTCAAAGTTCTTGGTAAGCATGTCAAATGTTCTTGGATTTTTAGAGCATTTTCTTTATTGGATAGCATTTTCAGTGTGAGCAGAAAGAATGACCTTCATCATGGCTTGTTCCTGTGCTTGTTCCAGACTCCCCTGGCCCATGTGGAAAACTCACTGTCAGTAGAATAACAGAGGAGAAGTGTACTTTAGCCTGGAGCCTCCCTCAGGAAGATGGAGGAGCAGCTGTGTCTCACTACATTGTAGAAAGACGCGAAACAAGCAGGCTCAACTGGGTGATCGTTGAAGGCGAATGCCCAACCCTATCTTATGTGGTTACCAGACTCATCAAGAACAATGAATACACATTCAGAGTGAGGGCAGTGAACAAATATGGCCCTGGTGTGCCTGTTGAATCTGAGCCAATTGTAGCCCGAAATTCATTCAGTGAGTATCAACGTTTTCTTTCCAACAATTTGGTGACTGAAATGTGATAGGATCAGGGGAGAGGGGCACTCACATTAATAAGATTTCATTAATCATCTTTATTTTCATCAAACATAAACAGCTATTCCATCACAACCTGGCATACCTGAAGAAGTTGGGGCCGGCAAAGAGCATATCATTATTCAGTGGACAAAACCAGAATCTGATGGTGGCAGTGAGATCAGCAACTACCTGGTAGACAAACGCGAGAAGAAGAGCCTGCACTGGACACGTGTCAACAGAGATCATGTGGTGTATGATACCAGGCTGAAGGTGACCAGCCTGATGGAAGGTTGCGATTACCAGTTCCGTGTGACTGCAGTGAATGCTGCCGGTAACAGTGAACCCAGCGAAGCTTCCAACTTCATTTCATGCAGAGAACCATCCTGTGAGTTCTACAGATCATGCACTAGCCTCACATTCACCACAACCACATGAGTAATTCTCTGACATGCCAATTCCAAGACCTTGTAGAATTTATAAAAAGCATATGTCTAGAAAAGCATATGCTTATTGGTGTGATCTTAAATATAGCCTACATCAGAGAACATTTGAACTGTTACTTCTGTTGGCAAGTTAGCAGTTAGCTTGGCTGAAAAGTTTTGCAGTATTTCTTCTAACTTATGAAAAAATTATTATACTACCAATATGAAAGATATATTTTGTGAAACTTTAGACTGATTATAAGTACTGAAGAGAGGCAAAGTCCCTTCTTTTTTTAAATTACATACTGTCATCTTTGTTCAAGTCACAAAACTAAAGCATACAAAGTGGACATTCAGACAGTGAGACTGTAAACAGTTCTGCTCAACAATCCAAGTTCCTTTTAAGATGAGGCTCAGCAGAAGCATAAAGTCTCTAATATTTTAATATTAGTGGCAGAATAATTGTTATGAGGAGACAAGTGAGAAATCTTTTTACAGAGTTTGAACCCAAGTGCTGAAAGAAATGTCTTTGGGACTGAACAGATGAAGATGATAAAATGCTGATTCCTGTAGTCATTAGAAATACAGAAATGACCTGTAATATTAACCCAGTGAAAGATAAGCAATTAGAGAAAAGTCCCTGAGGATGGGTTAAGCAATGTAACAAAGAGTATGCTATAGCTAGCTATGGCAGTAGAGTAGAAACATTTACCTTCCTAAAGTAATTTATTTCTTAGAATAATGATAGTGGTCACATTGCATACATTGCTGTCCTATAATACCAAAGAGCCCAGTTACAAAGATGATCTTGGTAAATGTAGACAAAGAGCAATAGTGCCTCTGGGAGTCTTGAAAACAAACAAAAAAGAAATCAAATCTCAAAGTTTTTTTAAATTTTATTTGTATAACATCTACATTCTACCTTTTAAATTCTATAGATACCCCTGGACCACCTTCTGCTCCAAGAGTTGTGGATACCACCAAGCACAGCATTAGTTTGGTGTGGACCAAGCCCATGTATGATGGTGGTGCTGACATCATAGGATATGTACTTGAAATGCAAGAGAAAGACACTGACCAGTGGTACCGAGTGCATACCAATGCCACAATAAGAAATACTGAATTCACTGTACCAGACCTTAAAATGGGCCAGAAATACTCCTTCCGAGTTGCTGCCGTGAACGTGAAGGGTATGAGTGAATACAGCGAAACAACTGCTGAAATCGAGCCCGTGGAAAGACTAGGTATTTACTCTATCAGCTTTTAGGTGAATTATTTTCTCATCATACCTCTTCTCAAATTAATGAAATTGTGATATTTCCTTTCCAGAAATACCAGATCTTGAGCTTGCAGATGATCTAAAGAAAACTGTGACCATCAGGGCTGGGGCATCTTTGCGCCTGATGGTGTCCGTGTCTGGTAGACCACCTCCCGTCATCACGTGGAGCAAGAAGGGCATTGACCTTGCGAACCGGGCAATTATCGACAACACTGAAAGCTACTCTTTACTTATTGTAGACAAGGTTAATCGGTATGATGCTGGAAAATACACAATTGAAGCTGAAAATCAATCTGGCAAGAAATCAGCAACAGTCCTTGTTAAAGTATATGGTAAGTATTTTTCTTAAAATCGACTATACTGGGAGTAGAGTCTCTAGAAAGCTATAGCTTGACCTCTGATCACCTTTCCAAAGAAGACTTAAATTGTTGATTGTATTTTTCTGAAAAAAAAAGTCTATCAACTAAGAGGAAGGTACCACCTTTTGTTATTTTTTTGTCCTTTTTCAGATACTCCTGGTCCCTGTCCTTCAGTGAAAGTTAAGGAAGTATCAAGAGATTCTGTGACTATTACTTGGGAAATTCCCACAATTGATGGTGGCGCTCCAGTCAGCAATTATATTATTGAGAAGCGTGAAGCTGCCATGAGAGCATTCAAAACAGTAACTACCAAATGCAGCAAGACACTCTACCGCATTTCTGGACTTGTAGAAGGAATGATGTACTATTTCAGAGTGCTTCCAGAAAACATTTATGGCATTGGAGAACCTTGTGAAACATCTGATGCTGTTTTAGTCTCAGAAGTGCCCTTGGTGCCCTCAAAACTAGAAGTGGTTGATGTCACCAAATCCACTGTCACTCTTGCCTGGGAAAAACCACTCTACGATGGTGGTAGCCGACTCACTGGATATGTTCTGGAGGCCTGTAAGGCTGACACAGAAAGATGGATGAAGGTTGTCACCTTAAAACCCACAGTCCTAGAGCACACTGTTATTTCCTTAAATGAGGGTGAACAATATTTATTTAGAGTGAGGGCACAAAATGAGAAAGGTGTATCAGAAGCAAGAGAGATCGTCACAGCTGTGACTGTACAAGACCTCAGAGGTATGTATTGAACAGTCAAAAAACAACAGTTAATTAAAAACCATTCTGAGTTCTTGATACTTGTTAGAAATAATGCTTAAAAATAAATGCTTCATTTCTTTTTTACAGTGTTGCCAACAATTGATCTTTCTACAATGCCTCAAAAGACCATCCACGTCCCTGCTGGCAAACCAGTCGAGCTGGTAATACCCATCACCGGCCGTCCACCCCCTACTGCTTCATGGTTCTTTTCTGGTTCTAAACTGAAAGAATCAGAACGGGTGACAGTTGAAACTCACACTAAAGTAACTAAATTAACCATTCGTGAAACCACTATAAGAGATACTGGAGAATATACACTTGAATTAAAAAATGTTACTGGAACTACTTCAGACACCATTAAAATTATCATTCTTGGTAAGGATATGTGATAAAGATACAAGAGAGCTGTTGATCTTCTGTCATCCAATTTTGATTTGATGTAATAATTTCTTGACTTTCTTTTTCTTTTATAGACAAACCTGGCCCACCAACTGGGCCTATCAAGATTGATGAAATTGATGCTACCTCAGTTACTATTTCCTGGGAACCACCCGAATTGGATGGTGGTGCTCCACTGAGTGGTTATGTGGTAGAACAGCGTGATGCACATCGTCCGGGATGGCTGCCAGTTTCTGAATCAGTGACTAGAACAACATTTAAGTTTACCAGACTCACGGAAGGAAATGAGTATGTGTTCCGTGTGGCTGCAACAAACCGCTTCGGGATTGGCTCATACTTGCAGTCTGAGGTCATAGAATGCCGAAGCAGCATCAGTAAGTCCTTGGACCTTTCCACCACCACCCCCCTCATCTCTGATTCCACATGTTAACGAAAAGGAATATGTTTTCATCATGCCCTACTGTAAAGAAAAAATGGCTCACAAAATTAACTGCACAACTTGTGGTTTCTAAACTTCATTTCCTTCAAAGTTTTTAACATGGTTAATTTAAGTACTTTTATGAAAGAGAAAAGAAAGAAGTTAGGAAATGAGGATGAAAAGACATGAGGAAGGAAGGCAGGGATGGGCAGAGGGAGGGATGCAAAGGAGGATGGAGGGTGAGTAAGGAGGAGGAAAGTGGGCTATGTTGTGATACAAAAATTACAGCGTGCATACTTAATAAATGTTTATAATTTTGCAGAAAATAAGGAGCAGCAAAAGAGTACAAAAGTGAATGCATCAGGGACAGAGCCACAAGTGTCATATATCACTTGAATTATCAGCTTAAAGCTAAGATACACACAAATACATGAGACTTTATTTTAATTTATTCATATTTCCATATTGTGCTTATCTCTGTCTTGCTGCAGGTATTCCTGGGCCCCCAGAAACATTACAGATATTTGATGTCTCCCGGGATGGCATGACCCTTACCTGGTACCCACCTGAAGAAGACGGTGGCTCCCAAGTGACTGGGTACATTGTGGAGCGCAAAGAAGTGAGAGCAGACCGATGGGTCCGTGTAAATAAAGTACCAGTGACAATGACGCGGTATCGCTCCACTGGCCTTATTGAAGGCTTAGAATATGAACACCGTGTCACAGCCATCAATGCAAGAGGGGCTGGAAAACCAAGTCGTCCTTCCAAACCCACAGTTGCCATGGATCCAATTGGTAAATACATTTTGCCTAAGTCAAATGTATTGAGATATAATTTATATGCAGTAAGATTCAGCCTTCTGTAGTAGATAGCTCTGTGAGTTCTGAAAAGTGTACTGTTTTGGAACTGCCACATAAACTTGTAGAATACAAAATACGGAAAACAAAAAAAAGTCTAATGCTAACAAGTCAGGTATTTCAAAGTTTCACTAAATTTGCAAGGTGGCACCATGAAGTAACTGTAACAAGTATGCTTTTGTCATCTTCTTCCCAGCTCCACCAGGAAAGCCACAAAATCCAAGAGTTACTGATACAACAAGGACATCTGTCTCCTTGGCCTGGAGTGTTCCAGAAGATGAAGGAGGATCTAAAGTCACAGGCTACTTGATTGAAATGCAAAAAGTAGATCAACATGAATGGACCAAATGTAATACTACTCCAACCAAGATTCGGGAGTATACTCTAACACACCTACCTCAGGGCGCTGAATACAGATTCCGTGTCCTTGCTTGTAATGCTGGTGGACCCGGGGAGCCTGCTGAGGTACCAGGAACAGTCAAAGTCACTGAGATGCTTGGTAAGACATATGATCATTCACTTTTGACTATAACTGCCTTAAGATTTCTTACTCTCTTCCCACCAAAGAATTCTAAATTGCAACCCTGCCTTTTTCTCTAGAATATCCTGACTATGAACTTGATGAAAGATACCAGGAAGGTGTCTTTGTAAGACAAAGTGGAGTCATCAAACTTACCATACCAATCAAAGGAAAACCATTCCCAATATGTAAATGGACCAAGGAAGGCCAGGATATTAGTAAGCGTGCCATGATTGCAACATCTGAAACACACACTGAACTTGTGATCAAAGAAGCAGACAGGAATGATTCTGGAACCTATGACTTGGTTCTGGAAAATAAATGTGGCAAGAAGACTGTTTATATCAAGGTCAAAGTAATAGGAAGTCCCAACACTCCTGAAGGGCCGCTTGAATATGATGACATACAAGCCCGCTCTGTGAGGGTCAGTTGGAGAGCTCCTGCTGATGATGGTGGTGCTGACATCTTAGGCTACATCCTTGAGAGAAGAGAAGTGCCTAAGGCTGCCTGGTATACCATTGATTCCAGAGTCCGGGGCACATCGCTGGTGGTAAAAGGCCTCAAAGAAAATGTGGAATACCATTTCCGTGTCTCAGCAGAAAACCAGTTTGGTATAAGCAAACCCTTGAAATCTGAGGAACCAGTAATACCAAAAACACCACTGAGTAAGTGCTCTTTCAACCACAGAACTAAAACAATTATTTCATTATCTTGTGTTTTAAAATGAAAGCCATCATCTCATAAGTTTTGAGACTGTAACATGTGCATGCTTTCCACTTACATTAATAGATCCTCCAGAACCTCCAAGCAATCCTCCAGAAGTACTTGATGTGACCAAGAGTTCTGTTAGCTTGTCCTGGTCCCGTCCCAAGGATGATGGTGGCTCTCGAGTCACAGGTTACTACATCGAACGCAAGGAGACATCAACTGACAAATGGGTCAGACACAACAAGACTCAGATAACCACCACAATGTACACCGTCACTGGACTTGTTCCCGATGCTGAATATCAGTTCCGTATCATTGCACAGAATGATGTTGGCCTCAGCGAGACCAGTCCTGCTTCTGAACCAGTTGTTTGCAAAGATCCATTTGGTAAGGAAAGAATTTCCAATGAAGATAAAGCAAAACCTTCTTTAGTCTTGTTCTCTTATTTCACAGGTAAATCTGATTCTCTTTTCAATTGCCTTAAAATATTTCAGATAAACCAAGCCAACCAGGAGAACTTGAGATTCTTTCAATATCCAAAGACAGTGTCACTCTACAGTGGGAGAAACCTGAATGTGATGGTGGCAAAGAAATCCTTGGATATTGGGTTGAATACAGACAATCTGGAGACAGTGCTTGGAAGAAGAGCAGTAAGGACCGTATCAAGGACAGGCAGTTCACAATTGGGGGATTGCTTGAAGCTACTGAATATGAATTCAGGGTTTTTGCTGAGAATGAGACTGGACTTAGCAGACCTCGAAGAACAGCTATGTCTATAAAGACTAAGTTAACATGTAAGTAGCCTTTAACTCTCTACTTATAATTTACAAACTAAACAACACATTAAGACTAATTTTTCCCCTACACTGAATAAAACTATGGCAATCTTTATTGGAAAGCAAGTGTTTGGAAAAAAACTACTCCTGCTGGCATATGCACACACACAGAATGGTTGATAAATTCTCTAGGAAGCCATTTGAAGAACATAGCCAGCAGGAAATGTTTGGTACACTAAATTAAGGGCATTCCTGGAGTAATTTTGCTCTGGTGTAATGGATTTTTTTATATTTCCTAGGAATACTGGAACTTCCATGAACTTAAGGCAGTAATACTATAGTTTACAGAAAGGATTATTTAAGCTTCTCCAGAACCTTATATTACATTATTAATGTTCTCCCAGTCACCTACATAATAATGTGTTAAAGGACTCATTTAACCCTAATTTTCCATGTGATTTATGAAAATGACTTCAAAAAACTTTTTAAGAATTAGACTTATATGTAAATCATAGCATGTAATAAAGTGTTAGTAGAATAAATTCAATCCTGATATACAAGGGCAGAGGGTTATAGAGTCAGTGGTATCAACACATTGAAGAGTATCTTTCATCTCCTTCAGCTGGAGAGGCTCCAGGAATACGCAAAGAAATGAAGGATGTTACCACCAAATTGGGAGAAGCTGCTCAGCTCTCTTGCCAGATTGTTGGAAGGCCTCTTCCCGACATCAAATGGTACCGATTTGGTAAGGAGCTCGTACAAAGCCGGAAATACAAAATGTCTTCAGATGGACGTACACATACTCTGACGGTAATGACAGAGGAACAAGAAGATGAAGGCGTCTATACCTGCGTAGCTACCAATGAGGTTGGAGAAGTAGAAACCAGTAGTAAGCTTCTCCTGCAGGCAGCGCCACAGTTCCATCCGGGTTACCCACTGAAAGAGAAATACTATGGTGCTGTGGGTTCTACACTCCGACTCCATGTTATGTACATTGGCCGTCCAGTACCCGCCATGACCTGGTTCCATGGGCAGAAACTTTTGCAAAACTCAGAGCACATTACCATTGAAAACACTGAGCACTATACTCATCTTGTCATGAAGAATGTTCAGCGTAAGACTCATGCTGGGAAATATAAAGTTCAGCTCAGCAATGTATTTGGAACAGTTGATGCCTTCCTTGATGTGGAAATACAAGGTATTTTGGTTTTGTTTTCAGTGATTTTATGTTTTTAAACAATTTTGGGAAACATACCAAGTATGCATGTTACAGTGGTAAACTCAATTGAATTTCCTCCCAACAGATAAACCAGACAAACCCACAGGGCCAATTGTGATTGAAGCTCTATTGAAGAACTCTGTGGTGATCAGCTGGCAACCACCTGCCGATGATGGAGGCTCCTGGATCACCAATTATGTGGTGGAGAAATGTGAGGCCAAGGAAGGGGCTGAATGGCAATTGGTGTCTTCAGCTATCTCAGTGACAACCTGTAGAATCGTGAACCTCACTGAAAATGCTGGTTACTATTTCCGGGTATCGGCTCAGAACACCTATGGCATCAGCGAGCCTCTAGAGGTCGCTTCAGTTGTGATCATTAAGAGTCCATTTGGTAAGTGCAACCAGATAATCTCACACGGAAAAATTCTGCCTTTAGGTAAGACTTTTTGAATAGATACAAATTTTGAAAGTAAACATTAAAGATTCAGATAAAGTCCAACACCTCTCCTCTTGCTTTAATTGAATGCATATTGAAAAAGGGAAATATATGTACTACCTTTCTCTTTATTAAGGAATTTTGTTTTTGGTAAGTCTCTTAGCACAAAGTATCCATTTTCATTTGTCTAGAATAGCTATTTTTAATATAACTTTGGAATCAATGTTTTGTATATCTTTTAATAAGATGCCTTATTTACCTCATAACTCAAATCTATCTTTCTTTCTTTCTTTCTTTCTTTCTTTCTTTCTTTCTTTCTTTCTTTCTTTTAATAGAAAAGCCAGGTGCTCCTGGAAAACCAACTATTACTGCTATCACAAAAGATTCTTGTGTTGTGGCTTGGAAGCCACCTGCCAGTGATGGAGGTGCAAAGATTAGAAATTACTACCTCGAGAAGCGTGAGAAGAAGCAGAATAAATGGATTTCTGTGACAACAGATGAAATTCGAGAAACTGTCTTCTCTGTGCAAAACCTTATTGAAGGTCTTGAATATGAGTTCCGTGTGAAATGTGAAAACCTTGGCGGGGAAAGTGAATGGAGTGAAATATCAGAACCTGTCACTCCCAAATCTGATGTCCCAATTCAGGCACCACACTTTAAAGAAGAACTGAGAAATCTAAGTGTAAGATATCAGAGCAATGCTACTTTGGTCTGCAAAGTGACTGGTCACCCGAAACCTGTTGTGAAATGGTACAGACAAGGCAAGGAAATCATTGCCGATGGATTAAAGTACAGGATTCAAGAATTCAAGGGTGGCTACCATCAGCTCATTATTACAAGTGTCACTGATGATGATGCCACAGTATATCAAGTCAGAGCTACCAACCAAGGAGGATCTGTGTCTGGTACTGCCTCCTTGGATGTGGAAGGTAAAAACAAATCAGTAAATATCAGTTTGGTGTTAGATGATCTACCCTTAATTTTAGGGAGAAAAATTTTATCCTTAAATAGATATTGTGAGGTGTTGCTAAGTCATCTTCTCTCTTCTTTTGTTCTGATACAGTTCCGGCTAAGATACACTTGCCTAAAAATCTTGAAGGCATGGGAGCAGTTCATGCTCTCCGAGGCGAGGTGGTCAGCATCAAGATCCCTTTCAGTGGCAAACCAGATCCTGTGATCACCTGGCAAAAAGGACAAGATCTCATTGACAATAATGGCCACTACCAAGTTATTGTCACAAGGTCCTTTACATCTCTTGTTTTCTCCAATGGAGTGGAGAGAAAGGATGCTGGATTCTATGTGGTCTGTGCTAAAAACAGATTTGGAATCGATCAGAAGACAGTTGAACTGGACGTGGCTGATGTTCCTGACCCACCCAGAGGAGTCAAAGTTAGTGATGTTTCGCGAGATTCTGTCAACCTAACATGGACAGAGCCAGCTTCTGATGGTGGCAGCAAAATCACCAACTACATTGTTGAAAAATGTGCAACTACCGCAGAAAGATGGATACGTGTAGGACAGGCCCGAGAAACACGCTATACTGTGGTCAACTTATTTGGAAAAACAAGTTACCAGTTCCGGGTAATAGCTGAAAATAAGTTTGGCCTGAGCAAACCTTCTGAGCCTTCTGAGCCAACCATAACTAAAGAAGATAAGACCAGAGCTCTGAACTATGATGAAGAGGTCGATGAAACTAGGGAAGTTTCCATGACTAAAGCATCTCACTCTAAAACCAAGGAACTCTATGACAAATATATGATCGCTGAAGATCTTGGGCGCGGTGAATTTGGAATTGTTCACCGTTGTGTTGAAACATCCTCAAAGAAGACATTCATGGCCAAATTTGTTAAAGTCAAAGGAACTGATCAGGTATTAGTAAAGAAGGAGATTTCCATTCTGAACATTGCTAGGCACAGAAACATCTTATACCTCCATGAATCATTTGAAAGCATGGAAGAATTAGTTATGATCTTTGAGTTCATATCAGGACTTGACATCTTTGAACGCATCAACACAAGTGCTTTTGAACTTAATGAAAGAGAAATTGTAAGTTATGTTCGCCAAGTCTGTGAAGCTCTTGAGTTCTTACACAGTCATAGTATTGGACACTTTGACATTAGACCAGAAAATATCATTTACCAAACAAGAAGGAGCTCCATCATTAAAATAATAGAATTTGGCCAAGCCCGACAACTGAAACCAGGGGAAAACTTCAGGCTTTTCTTCACTGCTCCTGAATACTATGCCCCTGAAGTCCACCATCATGATGTTGTCAGCACAGCCACAGATATGTGGTCCCTTGGTACACTGGTATATGTATTACTGAGTGGTATGAATCCATTCCTGGCTGAAACTAACCAACAGATAATTGAGAACATCATGAATGCTGAATATACTTTTGATGAAGAAGCATTCAAAGAAATTAGCTTTGAAGCCATGGATTTTGTTGACCGACTATTAGTGAAAGAAAGAAAATCTCGCATGACAGCATCTGAGGCACTCCGGCATCCATGGCTAAAGCAGAGGATCGAAAATGTCAGTACTAAAGTCATCAGAACATTAAAACACCGGCGTTATTACCACACCCTGATCAAGAAAGACCTCCACATGGTTGTGTCTGCAGCCCGAATTTCCTGTGGTGGTGCTATTCGATCTCAGAGGGGAGTGACTGTTGCCAAGGTTAAAGTAGCACCCATTGAAATTGGCCCAATTTCTGGGCAGATAATGCATGCAGTTAGCGAAGAGGGAGGATATGTCAAATATGTATGCAAAATTGAAAATTATGATCAGGCTACCCAAGTGACCTGGTATTTTGGTGTCAGACAGTTGGAGAACAGTGAGAAATATGAAATCACCTATGCAGATGGTGTGGCCACCATGTACGTCAAAGACATCACTAAATTTGATGATGGCACCTACAGATGCAAAGTAGTCAATGACTACGGCGAAGACAGTTCCTATGCAGAGCTGTTTGTTAAAGGTGTGAGAGAAGTTTATGATTATTACTGCCGTAGAAGCGTGAAGAAAATCAAGCGCAGAACAGATGCAATGAGACTACTGGAGAGGCCGCCTGAATTTACCCTGCCTCTCTATAACAAGACAGCTTATGTGGGTGAAAATGTCCGGTTTGGAGTAACTATAACTGTCCACCCAGAGCCTCGTGTGACATGGTATAAATCAGGTCAGAAAATCAAACCGGGTGAAGATGACAGGAAGTATACATTTGAGTCTGACAAAGGTCTTTACCAATTAACGATCAACAGCGTAACTGCAGAAGATGATGCTGAATATACTGTTGTGGCAAGGAACAAGTACGGTGAAGACAGCTGTAAAGCAAAGCTGACTGTAACCCTACACCCACCTCCAGCTGAAACTACCCTAAGACCCATGTTCAAACGGCTCCTGGCAAATGCAGAATGCCAAGAAGGCCAAAGCGTCTGCTTTGAGATCAGAGTCTCTGGCATTCCTCCACCAACATTAAAATGGGAGAAAGATGGTCAACCACTGTCCCTTGGGCCTCACATTGAAATTGTCCATGAAGGCTTGGATTATTATGCTTTGCACATCAGGGATACTTTCCCTGAAGACACGGGTTATTATAGAGTCACAGCCACCAATACAGCTGGATCCACCAGCTGCCAGGCTCACTTACAAGTGGAACGCTTGCGATATGTCAAGCATGAATTTGAGAGTAAGGAGGAGCGTGAACGACATGTACAAAAACAGATCGACAAGACACTGAGAATGGCTGAAATTCTTTCTGGAACTGAGACCGTGTCACTGACACATGTAGCCCAAGAGGCTCTGAGAGAAGCTGCCATCCTGTACAAACCAGCTGTCAGCACTAAGACTGTGAAAGGAGAGTACCGACTTGAGACAGAAGAAAAGAAGGAGGAGAGAAAATTCCGTATGCCTTATGAAGTCCCAGAGCCACGCAAGTACCAGCAAACCACTATAGAAGAAGACCAGCACATCAAGCAATTCGTGCCAATGTCTGACATGAAATGGTACAAGAGGATCCGTGATCAGTTTGAAATGCCTGGGAAACTTGACAGAATTGTACAGAAAAGACCCAAGCGCATCCGCCTTTCAAGATGGGAACAATTCTATGTGATGCCCCTTCCTCGCATCACAGATCAATACAGACCCAAGTGGCGGATCCCCAAACTCTCCCAAGATGATCTGGAAATGGTGAGACCAGCTCGCCGGCGTACGCCTTCTCCCGATTATTACTTTTATTACAGACCCAGGAGACGTTCTCTGGGTGACATGTCGGACGAGGAATTGCTCCTCCCCATCGATGACTACCTAGCCATGAAGAGAACAGAGGAAGAGAGGCTACGTCTTGAAGAAGAGCTCGAGTTAGGCTTCTCGGCTTCACCTCCCAGCCGAAGCCCTCCACGCTTTGAGCTTTCTAGCCTACGTTACTCTTCACCACAAGCTCATGTCAAGGTGGAGGAAAAAAGGAAAGACTTCAGGTATTCAACCTATCACATCCCTACAAAGGAGGAAACTAGTACAAGCTACGCTGAGCTTCGTGAAAGGCACGCCCAGGCCTCCTACCGCCAGCCCAAGCAGCGACAGAGGATCATGGCTGAGAAGGAGGACCAGGAGCTGCTCCGGCCAGTGACCACCACCCAGCGTCTCTCGGAGTACAGAAGCGAGCTTGACCACATGGCGAAGGAAGAAAAGTCTAAAAAGAAGTCAAGACGACAGAGAGAAGTGACGGAGATAACGGAGATTGAGGAGGAATATGAAATCTCAAGGCATGCTAAAAGAGAATCGTCCGCATCCGTGTCTAAACTGCTGAGACGCCGGCGTTCTCTGTCCCCGACTTACATCGAGCTGATGAGGCCTGTGTCTGAGCTGATCCGATCACGTCCACAACCGGCAGAGGAATATGAAGATGACTTAGAAAGAAGGTCCCCTACTCCAGAGAGAACTCGCCCACGCTCCCCCAGCCCCGTGTCTAGTGAGAGATCACTCTCCAGATTTGAGAGATCTGCACGATTTGATATCTTTTCCAGGTATGAGGCCATGAAAGCCGCTTTGAAGACTCAGAAGACATCAGAAAGGAAGTATGAAGTTTTGAGCCAGCAGCCTTTCACGCTGGACCATGCCCCTCGCATCACATTGAGAATGCGCTCCCACAGGGTGCCAAGTGGCCAAAGTACACGCTTCATCTTAAACGTTCAGTCTAAACCAACCGCTGAGGTGAAATGGTACCATAATGGCGTGGAACTCCAAGAGAGCAGTAAGATTCATTACACCAACACTAGTGGGGTCCTGAGCCTGGAAATTCTGGATTGTCATCGTGAAGACAGCGGAACCTACCGTGCTGTATGCACCAACTACAAAGGTGAAGCTTCTGACTACGCGACCCTGGATGTAAGTGGAGGTGATTATACCACCTATGCATCCCGGCGCAGAGATGAAGAGGTCCCCAGATCAGTGTTCCCTGAGCTAACAAAAACAGAGGCATATGCGGTTTCATCATTTAAGAAAACATCTGAGATGGAAGCTTCTTCGTCTGTCAGGGAGATGAAATCTGAGATGACAGAGACAAGGGAAAGTCTCTCGTCATATGAACACTATGCCGCTGCAGAAATGAAAAGCACTGCATTAGTGGAAAAGTCAGTGGAAGAAAAATCCACAACCAGAAAGATCAAGTCAACTTTGGCAGCAAGAATCCTAACAAAACCACGGTCCATAACTGTCCATGAAGGTGAGTCTGCAAGGTTTTCATGTGATACTGATGGTGAGCCAGTACCAACTGTGACCTGGCTGCGTGGAGGACAAGTGTTAAGTACTTCTGCCCGCCACCAGGTGACCACCACAAAGTATAAGTCGACCTTTGAGATCTTCTCAGTGCAGGCATCTGATGAAGGCAGCTACAGTGTGGTGGTAGAAAATAGCGAGGGGAAACAAGAAGCGCAATTCACCTTGACTGTCCAAAAGGCCAGGGTCGCTGAAAAGGCTGTGACATCACCACCAAGAGTCAAATCCCCAGAGCCTCGGGTGAAATCCCCAGAAGCTGCTAAGTCTCCAAAACGAGTGAAATCTCCAGAACCAGTGACTTCTCCTCCCAAAGCTGTATCACCCACAGAGACAAAGCCCACACCAACAGAAAAAGCTCAGCAGCTACCAGCCCCTGCCCCACCGAAGATAAGCCGGTCCCTGAAAGCAGAAGCTTCTAAAGACATTGCAAAGCTGACTTGTGCAGTTGAAAGTAGTGTATTAAGTGCAAAAGAGGTCACGTGGTATAAAGATGGCAAGAAACTCAAAGAAAATGGACATTTCCAATTTCATTATGCAGCAGATGGTACCTATGAGCTCAAAATTTATAACCTCACAGAATCCGATTGTGGAGAGTATGTTTGTGAGGTTTCTGGTGAAGGTGGAACTTCCAAAACTAGCTTCCAGTTTAAGGGACAGGCCTTTAAGAATATCCATGAGCAAGTATCAAGCGTATCAGAAACTAAGAAATTGGCTCAGAAAACTGCCGAGTCAACAGAAACCAAGAAAACTGAACCAAAAGCTCCAGAACCAATTTCCTCAAAACCAGTAATTGTTACTGGGCTGCAGGATACCACAGTTTCTTCAGACAGCATTGTTAAATTTAAAGTTAAAGCCACTGGAGAACCCCAGCCAACTGTCACCTGGACAAAGGATGGAAAGGTAACCAGTTCTTAAATGTACCCAACTTTATCTTCTAAAAAAAACTAACTTCTCCCCTCATCCCTATTGAAAGCCCTGTCCCTTTTAATAACTCAAATCACTTGCACTCCCCAGGCAATTAAACAAGGAGGTAAATACAAACTCTCTGAAGACAAAGGAGGATTCCTCCTAGAAATCCATAAGACTGAAACTTCTGACAGTGGACTGTACACTGGTACAGTAACAAATTCAGCTGGATCAGTGTCCTCCAGCTGCAAACTGACAATAAAAGGTAAGTTAGCTTTTTATTTTTTTTATTTTTCTTGAGACAGGGTGCCCAGTTTAGGCTGGCCTTGAACTCACTATGTATAGCCCAGGATGGCCTAGAATTCACAAAGGTGCTTCTGCCAGTGCTGGGATTGCAGGTATGCGCCACCATGCCCAGCTTTGTTCTTAAGCACCATTTTGTTTAAGAAAGCAATACTAAGAAAACATTTTTAACATCCTCTATTACAGATACATGAGAAAATTTTAAAATAAAACTATTTTTCTAACTCCAGAACCCCATTTGTAAACAAATACAAAAATACATACATTTGAAGTTAACGTATATTTGTATTAGCACAAAAAGCATGCCTAATTACATGTAGTATTACATATAATACCATGAGCAAGTCCTTGCTCCCAAGAATAAGTAAAAATAAAATCAGACAAGTGGTACTGCTTCCCTAAAACTTTATTTTTGCTATTTTTCCAGAGCAGCACAGTTATGTTTTCTCAGTTAAAATTATTTGAATTTCACCTCAGTCTTCTAAAAGTAATTTAAAATTTTAAATTGTTCAAAATTCTTTTCAAAATATTTCTGGTGCATCATTAAAAATTATCTTCATTTTGGTTTAATGCAACTATACATTCATTTCAAAGGGCATCCCCAGAGTTTTCCAAGATTGAAACAGAGACAGAACTGGTGTTACCTATATGGCACATAGAAGCTGACATTTTTTTCTGATCCTTTACAGTATTATATACATGAACAATCTACACAATAAAGGGTGGGAGGTCTCTTTCCGATTCGGTTTGCCTTACAGAGGTTTCTTTTTTTAGCTGCAAAAGAGAGCGAGACACAGAAAGTATCTGTACAGAAGACCTCTGAAATCACATCTCAGAAGAAGGCAGTTGTCCAAGAGGAAGTCTCCCAAAAGGCCCTCATTTCTGAAGAAGTGAAAATATCAGAGGTGAAATCTCAAGAAAAGCTAGCCCTCAAAGAGGAAGTCAAGAAATCAGCAGCAACCTCCCTGGAAAAGTCCATCGTCCATGAAGAAGTCACTAAATCATCACAGGCAACAGAAGAGATCAGAACTCAAGCTGAGATTAAAGCATTTTCTACTCAGATGAGCATAACTGATGGCCAAAAAGTGACTTTAAAAGCCAACATTGCTGGTGCCACTGATGTGAAATGGGTACTAAATGGAGTAGAGCTTACAAACTCTGAGGAGTACAGATACGGTGTCTCAGGCAGTGACCAGACCCTCACCATCAAGCAAGCCAGTCACAGAGATGAAGGAATCCTCACCTGCATAGGCAAAACCAGCCAAGGAATTGTCAAGTGTCAGTATGACCTGACCCTGAGCAAAGAACTCTCAGATGCTCCAGCCTTCATCTCACAGCCCAGATCTCAAAATATTAACGAAGGACAGAATGTTCTCTTTTCTTGTGAAATCAGTGGGGAACCATCCCCTGAAATTGAATGGTTTAAAAACAACCTGCCAGTAAGTTAAATTATGAACATACTATGGAAGACAAGTTTGAAACACCACATCTACTGCTGAATGTAAATGCTTTTATTCCTTTCCTTTTAGATTTCTGTTTCTTCACATATCAGCGTAAGCCGCTCCAGAAATGTATACACACTTGAAATCCGAAACGCATCCATAAGTGACAGTGGAAAATACACAGTTAAGGCCAAAAACTTCCGTGGCCAGTGTTCAGCTACAGCTTCCTTAACAGTCATTCGTAAGTATATCTTTGCCATCTTCCTTATTGGTTTAAAGACCTTCCTGTATGTGTGTGTATGTGTGTGTGTGTGCGTGCACATGTGTGCGGGCATGTGGGGGTGCCTGGTGTGTCTTTTCAGCACAGAAAACTCTCAGAATCCTCACTGAACTCCATGTGTGAGTGGGACAAGCATCCTTCGTGAATTCATCCTTAGAATCAATTGCTTTACAGCTAAATAGAGCCTTGAATAAGTTAAATTTCAAGGTAAAGCTATCAACTGCCCTGTAGTACTTTTAGAATGTATGTTGATCATTTTCAATATGACTAATCATTTTTCTCCTAGTGATTCTTAGTACCTGCATGTAATGTAATGATAGAAATACAAGGATTCATTTCTTGGAGACATTGAGCTAGCTCTTGACAAATGTATGTATCTACGTATCTGCTTATGCTTTGACAGCACATTGTTTGGTTTATGTTTTTGTGTATGCTTTTGCAAGCCAACATCGGATGTCACCAATTAACCAGATGTCATTGATGTTCACTGTGTATCCGCTATGCTCCACAGCTCTAATCGAAGAACCTCCCAAAGAGGTAGTATTGAGGACAATTGGCGACACGAGCTTGCAAGGAAGCTTCTCGTCTCAGTCAGTCCAAATGTCTGCCTCCAAGCAGGAGGCCTCCTTCAGCAGTTTCAGCAGCAGCAGTGCTAGCAGCATGACTGAAATGAAATTTGCAAGCATGTCTGCCCAAAGCATGTCCTCCATGCAAGAGTCCTTTGTAGAAATGAGTTCCAGCAGTTTTATGGGAAAATCTAGCATGACACAACTGGGAAGCTCAACTAGTAGAATGCTTAAAGCAGGCGTAAGAGGTGAGCAATACAATTACTGGTAGAGGTAGACAAGCCAAGTAGTATGGTACAGTCTTTAGTATGGTATAGTCTTTATAATTCAGTAGTATGGTATAGTCTTTATAATTCAGTAGAGAGCAAATCATTATTTTTTCAGTGATCCTAAAACTTTGTTGTTGTTCTGTAAAGGATTTCCACCTAAAATCGAAGCTCTTCCCTCTGACATCAGCATTGATGAAGGAAAAGTTCTAACAGTAGCCTGCGCATTTACAGGGGAGCCTACCCCAGAAATAACATGGTCCTGTGGTGGAAGAAAAATTCAAAACCAAGAACAACAAGGGAGATTCCACATTGAAAACACAGATGACTTAACGACCTTGATCATCATGGACGTACAGAAACAAGATGGAGGACTTTATACCCTGAGCTTAGGGAATGAATTTGGGTCTGACTCTGCCACTGTGAATATAAATATTCGCTCCATGTAAGGGCCTGTGCTCTTACACGTCTATACTCATTCTTAACTTTACACAAATGATTCACATGGACTAATCTTTCTGATCTGTAAATATTTTTTAAAAAGTAGTTTTGTACCCACCTAAATGAGTCAAAGTTCAAAAATAAGCATTTCAATCTTAACGTAACTGTTGACCTCAGAATACATTTGCTGATGACATGTACATACTGTATATAGCCGGATTAACGGTTATAAAGTTTTGTACCATTTATTTTATGACATTTTACAATGTAACTTTTGAAACTAACTGTTGGCAGGAGAAAGTTTTTTAGGGAACGAATACCCTGCTCAACATGTTATCAATCTTTGTGCCTCAACATACCGTTGATGTCTAAGTATGCCTCAGTGGGTCGAGAAATTCCCCACTGAAGATGCCCTGTCCACCTTAAAGATGATGATGCCGCACATGTCACCCGATGTGTGTGCCAATACCTATTGAATCAGAAATGTAAGGCATTGGTGATGTTTGCATTTACCCTCCTGTAAGCAACACTTTAACGTCTTACATTTTCTGTGATAGTGTCACACTTAAAATTATCATGACTTAAATATTACCAGAGCAAAGTGTAACGGCCAACACTTTGTTCGCTCATTTTACACTGTCTCTGACATAAAGAGTGCCTGGATAACTTGGAAAAGTACCATCTCCTGGCCATCCCCTCATTTAACCAAGCTATCCAAGTATTCCTATGTCAGAGTAGTGCCAACTCGTGGAGGTCCTGGTGCAGCCAATGCCTCTGTGTGGTAGCTCTCAATTTAAATTACACATGTAAAACTGGGCAACTAAGCAGTGAGCCACAGCAAAGAAATAAAGAAAGCACAACATTAAAATGAAGCTGTTGTTAAGTTAAAAACAATACTACCAACTGCCCAAAATGTCAATTGGATGTAGTTTTCATGCAGATATAAATTCAGTTGTTAGTTATAATTGTTGGACCTCCTTGAGCTAGTAACAACAAAATAAAGCAAGCTATCTGCACCTCAAAATGTGTGTTTGGTTGTTTTCTGAGACATTATGGGATGGGGAAGTACTTCCATATAAAACATAAAAGATCACAGCTAAGATGAAGCAATGCAAGTTCAAAATACTCCATCTTAATAACCTTTTATTAACACATTTCACATAAATAAGATGAACAAATGCAAGTCCACATATGTTCTTTTTTTAACTTGATTTTTCATTAGTGAATGTTTGTTATATATATTGACCATATTCATCATAGGGAATTTGAACCTGTACATAATCTATCTTGATTCTTTTTTTCCCTATTCCCCTCTCCAGCCTTCAACCCCTTCTCCTCTCCTCATTTACAAAAGCTTTGTTTTCATCATTTTCCTTCTATTCTTTTTCTTTTCCTTATTTCCTTTCCTCTTCCCTTCCCTATGCCCCTTTCCATTTACACATTTTCTTCTTTTAAGCAAAGTTTTAATGATGTTGGCTATATTCAGCAATTTTGTTTTAAAAGCCTGCATAGACTTCTTAAATTTATCCTCAAAAGTTTATCTCCTAAACTTAATCAAGAAAAGCAGTTTTATGGGAGCTAATTCAACCAAATCCAAAAACACTCAACCTCTGTAATTCACAGTGTTTTCTGCGAGACACCACACAGAACTGTGTAAAAATGCCTAAGATGATATGGCTCCTGTCCGGCAAGGAGGGCAGTGAACAGGAAATGACAGTTTCTGGGGGGAACGATGGGCTGAGCAACTGAGTCCATACTGACCCCTGCCACTCCAAACTGAGCCTAGAAGACCTTGGGATGAGAGAATTTATTTCAAATGATTCTACCATGCTTTTTAAAACAACTGATAAATACTTGGATATTAAACAGTGTCATATGAATCAGTATGGTATTTGCCCACCTCAATTAGCTAACAGTACCTAGAAGGTATGAAGTTATTTGTCTAAATCGACTTCCTTAATGTAATCGCAAGTGGGCAAACCTGAAGCAAATATACTGTCGATTTTTATTTTTGCAGAGACAGAGCTTAGGTCCTCATTAACTTTTTCAGCAAGTTCTCTTGAGTAGGATTCCCTCAAAGCAGTTCCCAGACACTTGTCCAAGTGGGAGTCTTGAGTCGGGTTAGCGGCACCCCCATCTACTTATCTGGGAGGTAACCACTGGGTAATAAAAACAGGGATTCTGGTCTCAGTGCATTCCTTGAGGGAAAAGGCAGCAAGGGAAGCAGGTAGAGCAGAGGAAGAAGACTAAGCAAGAATGTGGTGTCAGCAGGAGCCTCAGCCTGGTCTCGCAGGCAACATGAGTCCTACCACAGAGCTGGTTCTGGTCAGGAGCAATGGAGGTGCCCATCTGTGCCCCTTTACCAGCCACAAGCACTACAGGCAGTGAACTAGCAGGGGAGACTGGCCGGAGGAGGAGGGAAAGAACCTCCTGAGGGAGCCCAGCTGACAGGGTAGGGCAATTCTCCTTCCTCCTGGGGAGCTAAACAGCCAACACTCCAGAAACAGGGAGGCAAGGCAGGGAGCACATACCCTGGGAATCTGGACAGCCAGTCAAGAGCATCCACTAGGCCAGCTGCAACGCCTGTCTGTGTTCCTCCACCTGCGGCCAGGTCTGGTGAGGTGGTTTCCTGAGGACCGTGTGTTGATATCCCTACATGTTCCGCAGTGCCGGATACACAGGCGGTGTAGACGTAGCTGACACCGAGGCTGAAGGCAGGATCTCGCCTTTTCTGCAGTTGCAGCTCCTGAGGGCCTGAGAGCCCTTTCTAGGCTTTCCATCCAGCCAGCGTCTTTACCCACAACAATCACCCCTCAAAAAACAAACAAACAAAAAAAACACAACTTGCTTCAGGCTGGAAAGGAGGCAGAGTCCTGCTCCACAGTGCCCCCATATCCTGCACCTTCGCCAACTCCAGCATGGCTGCACCATTTCCAAATCACAGGAGCTCTTGCCTGAGAGCAATGAGAGCACAAACCCCTGGGCACACCCCGGTTCCAACCCTTCCAATCCTGCCAGCAATTCTCCTCATCCCTCCACCACTCTTTTCCCTAAATCCTTCCTGTCTAGTCTGTTAACCCTACCCCCTGGCTACATAAGCAGAATAATGTTGGAATCACACAGCTGCATTTCAAACCCTGAGTGCTGAGCTCAAATCCAAGATCTGCTACTATTTACTAACTTGAGTGACTTGGCATAGGTTATTGAACTCCAATCCTTAACGTTCTCATCCATAAAATGGGAATAACAGCAATCCTACAAGATTGCTGTGAAGATTAGACGTTACTGTTACATAAAATACTTGGAGCAGTGCTTAGGATGACAACCAGTAAATGCTAGTTCTTTGTTGTATTAGGGTTCACCATGCAGAATATTGAAGTTAAGAGACAAGCAGGGAAGTAGCATGTTAGAGTTTGCATACAGCTCAGTGCTGCTCACTGGATGTCAGAACCAAGCACAGTTTTATGACTCACAGTTGTGGAGGGTCAAAGTCCAAACTCAAGGAATGGGTTGGGCTGATTCCTGTGAGACAGAGGGAAGGATTTGACCCAAGTCACTCTCCACAGGGGTCTTCCCCTGTGGCATTTTCCCTGTATATGTTTCTGTTTCCAAATTTCCCTTTATCGAACACCAGCCGTACTGGATTAGAACCCATCCTAACATCTCATTTTACCTTAATTACCCCTGCAAAGACCCTGTATTCAATAAAGTTCACATCGTAGAGGTGAGTCCAGCCTATCTTTTGGGAAGAGACATTTATACAACTGGATATGAAAGGCATACGATGACACATTTTTATATGAAATGTTTCAGTGGAATTTCTCAACATATAAATTATCTCTATCCAGCAATATGGATTACATAGCTGAACCATGTAGTGTTAACCCAGAAAGATCCAGTAAAATAATATTTTAAATCTTTAGTTTCCACAGTGGATTCTAAGAATGTTTTTGTGACCGTGGTCCAAGAATATAATGTGCAATTTGGTTTACCCGAAATGTAATTTGAGAGATTCAGGTAGAGAAAGTCAGTTTCCTTGTACTATATGACAAGAAAAGTGACTACAAGATAAACGAAGACTTAGGGAATAGACTAGCCCATGGGTTTTTATCTTAAGCACATAAAATGAGAAAACTTGTTTTATTCCTATGGGTATCTCTGGATCAGGATGTCTAATTCTTGTAAAAGAGTTCCTCCTAAAAAGTTGAACCCCACTTTAGAAACCCAAGTGGACTCTGGTGCTCAGAATTCCTCCCCTGTACCAACTGCACCTCACGGAAAATGTTTCTTGCTCGGAGTGAGACAGGTACAAATTCCATGTTAAAGGGGAAGATGTCTCTAGAGTTGTCAGCTGGACTGTTTAGCAACAGGAAGCTTCAGGGAGTAGTCGTGTTTTCCTGCAATTGCCACATGTAAATGAAGTCAGCTTTCGGTTGGCAGCTGGCAGCTCTGCAGCTGAAAGACCACTGCACTCTGCTTTAGAGGTTTTGGTCAGGGAGGGACACAGGTATTCCTCACTCCCCAACTGCTCAGCAATTGGGTCCCCACCCATAGAGAGGCCAGCTGCCTCTCCTCTACTTCCACTTACCGGCCTAGAGCTCAAAGAAGCTGGAGACCCATGGGCCAAAAGCAAACGGAGGCTGAGATACCATGTCCTAATAAAGAGAAGGATCACCAAGAAGACTCTGATATAAACAGCTGCCAGAAGGAAAGCTGCAGGTGAAGAACAACATACCCAAAGCCATGATCAACTGCAGATCAGGAACCAGGAGGCAGATCTGTTATCAATGTAATCTTTCTACCACTTTGTGACAGCATAAAACCAAACCTGCTAGGTGAGAGGGAAAGACATAGTGCTTGTTCCAGGAAAAAAGGGATCTGTTCCATTTTGAGAGTCATCGTTTTTCCAGGGAAGGATCAACAACAAAATTTCTTCAAGTCATTCCTTGCAAAAAAGGGCCTTGCTTCCTGTATAGTCAGTCAGTCAGTTTGTCTTCTCAGCAAGCCAAGGCCAGAAATACTATTTCACTGGGATCTGCAACCAAGCTAGAAAACAGGATGCTTGCTTGACCCGGTAAATCATGGAAGGGACTGCAGGGGAGGGGAACAGAAGTAAAGTAAACAAACAGAAAAAGAATCTTTCCATTCTCCAAGAAAGTAGCTTGACAGAATAATCTGCCTGGTTTGGGGGATAGCTGAGACAAAGACCTGCTGAGAGCTCATGGAAAATTTAAGGCATGGTACTGTCACAAGGCAGGTCTCTTGAATGCTGGGGGGTGGGAAGACATTATTCCAGAGAACAGAGGATTCTCATTTATTCTTCTCAGTATGAGACTAGGATGAGTTTGTCGTTGTTGTTTTTAACTTGAAGGGAAATTTCTTTCTCTTTCAAAGGAGGCGTCTCAGAATAAAGTACCCTTCTGAGGACGGCACTTCTTACTCTTCTCTAACTCAAGGCAGCTGAGGGAAAGGATTAAAGAGCACTGCCATCAGCCTGCCTGTCTTTCTATTGGCTGCTTTCTCCTGCTCCATCTCAGGGCAGAGTGGAATGCTGGTGATGCG
Source organism: Hydrochoerus hydrochaeris (assembly GCA_004027455.1). Classification (NCBI taxonomy): domain Eukaryota; kingdom Metazoa; phylum Chordata; class Mammalia; order Rodentia; family Hydrochaeridae; genus Hydrochoerus; species Hydrochoerus hydrochaeris. The sequence continues at coordinate 446,227 of PVLA01000219.1, forward strand.
GGTCATTTCCTCCACATCTGCTCCAGATCAGGAAATCACCTCCAGCTCTCTAACCTGCTGACATGAGCACCTCATACATGTTTCATTTTCCCAAGCTGGATCACATTAACAAGACCTGGGTAACACACAAAACCAGAGAGATGCAAAAGGCCAGGTGTGTGAGATCTACATTTATTTAATGCCACCTCCACCAGGGTTTCTCAAACTTGAATCACCGGAGGATCCTGTGAAAATGCAGACACTGGTTCTGCAGATTTGCAGATTGGGGTGGAGCCTGAGATTCTGCATTTCTAACAAACTGCCAAATGAAGCAGATGTTGCTGATTCTCCGACTGTAACAATGAAGACCTGGAAAAGTGTATGACTTTTCAAGTCGTTTGATGATAGTTTCAAACTTTAATAAGATAATGTAGGCAGATGAGATAGATCTCTATACATATGTACAGGTCTGTATGCTCACAGGATACACACACACACACACAAACACACACACACACAACATCACCTTAAATACAACAATCAGGAGTGGGGGATTCCATCCAGCTCAAAGGTTCTCAACTAGGTTACCCACTGGAATTACTGGGGAATTTAAAAAAAGCACTGATGACTGATTGCTGCCCAGAGGTTCTACTATAATTGTTCAGGGTCAAACTAGACCCAAGAAATTTAAATGTATACCACTTAAATGCTTTAAGGATTCACCTTGCTTTTCTAGCCAATTTCTGATATAGACATATAAAGTAATTAATTCATTTAAAGGTTAACTATTTTAATTCCTGCTCTCACATTACAACCCTAACGTTAAGCTAGCCAGTCCATTTTGCATTTAAATGTGTGGCAAACCAGTGTCATCTTTTTAAAGATAGTCATCCTTTGATTAACTTCCAGGATATGCTGTACTTAACAGTTGTTTTAGTGGCATGGTAAATTTATTAATTTCCCCCCACACTGTTCAGATGGCTCAGTTTTATTGAATTTATAAATTACTACAATACTTGAAACAAGCAGAATGTTCATATGAAAACATCAGTATACACCTTTTACAATTTGGAAGAGAAAAAAATACTCACAGAATAAGTATACACATATTTTTAAATGAAATTTATTTTTTTCCCTTGGAAACAGAAATCTCACTCTGAAGAGTTTCAAAATTAAAGTGCTTTGTTATATCAACCTAAATCCATGTTTGCTATTAGATTACTAAGTTTATTTTGTGACTGGCTCTTCCACCAACTCAAATATTTCTGATTTATCTTCCAAGGTTACAAAACTTTATTTAAATACCCACAAACTCTTGCAATTCTTGTTGCAATAACTATATGTATTACTTACAACCAACCAAAACTAAAGACATTTAAAAGGCAAAAATAAATACATATGCTTATGTTTTTAATAATACTTATAGACACAAATATTTTGAAGCAATCAAAAAACTGCCTAATGTTTGCTTATTTATGTTTAGGTTAAAATATGTTTGGTGTATAAGTGTGAGTAATAAATATTACTCAACTAGTTAAATGAAAAAAGTGAAAATTTAGGAAAACTACAGTGAAAATAGGTTATTTCAACTATTACGCTAAGCAGTGAGTTGTAAGTGCATTTAAAATCTAGAAATTAACAAAATGTTAGAAATTTAGGAAGATAAACATTAGCAACATAGCACTTAGTAAGTCCCTAGTGAGTACTGACTGAGAAAATCTGTTAAAAACAGGGCAACAAACATCTAGACAATCATAAAGACTAACAGCCCTCCTAGACTCAGCACCATGCCCAAATCATTATTTTCTTTTCCAAAACAATATGCCACATAAGACACTGAGAAGGCCTTTTGGAGAAACTCTACAGGTACCAATCAAAACTGTAGAAACATAGTGAATAAAAAAGAAAAGGTTGAGTAGAAAAATTTATACAACTTTCTTTTTGGCTAATTATAGATAACATTAGGAAGTACTTAGAAATCTACTCTTGATATATAACCATGATTTCTTACAGGTTCTTCAGAACAGGTAGAAAATACCCAGAATTCTGAAAACCAAAGGCAAAATATCTCACACTGAAAAACAGAAAAACAAAAAATAAGACCTTCTTTTCTATACAGCAAGTGACTAATGGACTTGAACTAGTAAAAGCATCATCTACAACTATCCACTACTGTCATACCCCACCCCCAAAAGAAAGAAAAACTAATGAAGGAGTTAAATCTCCATAACTGACAGATTTAAACATTAATTATAGTACAGGAAGCTATGTATTCCCAAAAAAGGCCATGATGTCACCAAAAACTGATGAGTCATCATTATAGCCTACCAAGCTTCCAGATTCAAGTAATGTTCAAACACTGTGTGACCAGCGAGGCTTACTTCACAAAAAAAGTTGCAAGATATGCACTTTGCCCCAAACTCATGGCCTATATTAACAAAACAGCAAGGGGAGAAATGAGGGAAACTCATCCCTGAAGAGGTTCGCTACTTAAGCAAAACCAGGAATAACTAAAATTTTCTTTCCAATGATGACAAAAAATGACCTAAAAACAAAAATGACTCATGCAAAACACTGACATGCCATTGAATTTCACTTGCTAAATTTGTAGTTTAAAAAAAAATAAATTGGCACTTTTCCGCCCTGAGTATCTGTCAAGGTTGCAAAGATCTTCAGATTCTTAAGGCACTACCAGTAAATGAATGAAATATATATATATATATATATATATATATATATATATATACACACACACACACACACACACACACACACACACACAAATACACTTGGCCTAAATAATGGACTGGACAATGGACTGAGTTAGTTTCTATTTTTTAAATTTGCCTATGTTTAAATTCCTCCTAGTGAGAATGGAAATTGAACACAAGGATTTCCTCAATTATGGGTTGTTAAACTTAATTTATTGTGAGTGTTTAAAAAAATAAAATCTAGCAAAGTCAGACCTTAATCATTGCCCTACATTGTCTGAACAGGTCTCCTTGCTGTCATTCCCAGCACATGCTGGCATTATTAATCAAGTAGGTGGGGCCAGGGATATAGCTCAGGAGCACAGCGCCTGCCTGGTAAACTCCGGGCCCTGAGTTTGATTCCCGGTAACAAAAAAATAAATAAATCAAGTAGGCACATCACTGTCTGCTAATCCTACAATCCTAGCTTCCAATTCAGAATCCCTAGAACCCACAACTAATTAATCAGTGTTGGCAAAGAAAGAAACAAAAAAGCTTACTATATATGGTTACAATGTTAAACTAAAGGTTATTTACTGCCACACTTTTCTCTAGCCAATCACTGCAAAACGGGAGAATAAGAAAAAATCAAGTTAAATGGGAATGGATTCTGAGGCCTCACCCAAGATGTGCACCACAGTGAAGGGTTATGGACAACTGCCTGAGTCAATTCTGAAGGGATTGTGAAATACTTTCATAACTTAGCAACCACAAACATCACAGGAAAGGGGCATAGGAGAGAAATATGCTATTCAAGTACAAAGTTTAATTCTGACACTTAAAAGCTATTCATTGTATGCCCATTTACTATACAGATTTGCCAAATTAAAGCTTTTCATTAGACAGACATATATATATTTGATGACAAAAACTGGATGCTTAATCCTATATTAATCTAGGTCACATTTTAGATTTTTACTAAAGAAACAAAAACTGCAACAAGCAAATTTGTTTCATTTTCATAGCTATTGTTAAAATCAACTGTTTCATCTTTCATAGCTATTCTTAAAATCAACTGTAAAATGAAACATAAAGCTACATCTCAAAGTGAATGAAGTTGCATTGTCCACAGCCAAAAAACTAAACAGAGAGAGAGAGAGAGAGAGAGAGAGAGAGAGAGAGAGGCACTAGAAATAGTAGCATGGTCTGTTACAGGAAAATGGCCTTATTCTAGCTCTCTACAAAAATGCAATCAATTCATCATGGTTGTGAATTGTGAATCATACACAAAAATACACCACCACCTCTTTCAATATTACAGGTTGCACAATACAAATGTACCTCTGTTTATTTAACTGACTACTACTAATGAGCTCATCTGAATGGCATCTCTATAAAATCAAGGTTAATGGGAAAAAATTCCTGGGAGAATAAATATTTATTCCTGGGAGAATAAATACCATAAAACACTGGTTACTCCTGGGGAAAAGGATGACAGTGAACTCTGGTATGTTCACATTGTCTAAAATGATTGTTTAATGAAGAATATATAGTCCAGTATTGCTTTTTAAAAGGCGGCTTGGGAAATAACCAGTTTTCTTAGAATGTTAAGTCCAAGTACTGGGAGAGAGAGGATCAGCAGTGCAGATGAAACCTTAAGTTTTCCTACAATGCTCCTTTCATTGTACAAGACTCACCCCTCTTCATTCCTAAACCACTTCACCTCATGCACATGCTGACTTGCTCTGCCTGTAAAAGCAGGAGCTGGGAAAGGGGTATGGGGACAGCTCCTGATGGCTCTAGATCCCTTCCCCACCAGCCCCATACTACCAAATCAGGTGATGTCAGTTACACCGATTGAAGCAGGTAAAACGGTCTTTGCCAAATTTTTAAAAACATAAAAGTATAACCAAAGCATCATCCTCCCATCCTGGTAAAATAAAACTGAGGAGAAACTTAAACATTTTATTCACCTTTGAGATTTGGAATACATTGTCCAAGGAAATTCCCCTTGAAGATGTCAAAAGAATTGCTTAAAGTGCTATTATTACCCCTGTACATTAATTCACTTTTTTTTATCTACAGCAATTAATCAAAACAATCTACCCTGTTACTGGATCCTGTTTTTTGTAGATTAGTTTTAGGTTTATTTAGTCAGCAACTAGCAGTAGTCCAAAGAATTCAAGTACAGGAATTAAAATACTAAACAGGAAATTTAAGTAGTGAGTATCTCAGGATATTATAAAATGTTCATCATTCCAATCAATTGCATGAATTTATACTGCTCCTGTGACTTGGCTGCTCCTAGATTCCTGTACCTTAGTAGTTCTGTTATGAGGCTAAATGAGGTAAAGCACTTGGTCTACAGTGCATGTTCTAAAGCATTTTATTCACAATGAGACCACTGAAAGATTTGGCAGGGAAGGAGACCACATTAAAGAACAGAAAGGATAAACTCTATGCTGTGAAAACACACATCAATTACAGCATTTACAGAAGAGGCAGCATAAAGGCTGTAAAGTAAAAAATCAAACTCCAGAGATGAGATGTCAAGCAGTCAATAAGAGGGTCCATGATGGCAGCAGCAGTTGCATCCAGGAAAGGGGAAAGTGACAGTAGAAACTAGTGGACACTCTTAGGGCTTAGCATCAAGCTGTTTGATTTGTTCTGCTGAAGTTATCCCAATGATCTGCAGAGATGGACCTACACTGAGCCAGTGGGCATTCCTCCTGCAAAAACATTTCTGTGCCAGAATGGATTAAGAGACATTTGCCAAAAATGTCACTTCCATAACAGAGAATCCCAATGTCCCTACCAGTAAGAGTCCCATTCCCAAATACACAGGTCACTAAAGTCCTATATGCCCTGCTCTCCTGTCGCTTACAAGAATTAGTATCATATTACATACTCCTCTTCACACAGACACAAAAATAGATCTTAAAATTTCTGGAAGGAATTTAATAATCTAGGCTCAAGCTTGTTTCTACCTAGAACATAATTACTTAAAAAACATTAACATATAAAAAAAAGCAGGAAAAAAAACTTTAAATGAATAAAGAATTTAAATAATCTTCCCCAAAATACTAACTATAAAAAATTTAAATTAAAATGCACTTAATGAATAAATGCAGATGTGTATGTCTACAGCATTTTCTCAAACTGTACAACTATTCATAAGAAGGTTACTGACACAGTGACTGTAGTCTATGTCTGTACTTCAGGAATTTACATATTCAAAACACATTCCACCTACTGCTCCATAGCCTAACATCATAATTTTGTCTATATTTCATATTTAGTTTATAAAATAACCACACCATTAATGAAGCTGAAAAGCACATCAACATTATTATGTTCTCTAAAGCTCCTAAAGTAACTGTTATTGACCATATTTATTAAGTCTTTAACGTTAGGCAAAGAAAAACGATACTTGAATATTTCATGTTAAATCTAGTTATGTGTAAGGTGAGTAATACCAAACAGTAGATTTTCCAGGTATTAGTAATTCTTCATATGGTGAAAACTCTTCACCTAATACTAAACAGGTTACTAAATCAAGAAAGATAGTAGTGATACTAATAGCAACAATAACTATATTAATAATAGCAAACTTATTTAATACTTGTGTCAGGCACTATTTGAAGACTTTTTATGAATTGATTTTTATACTCCTCATAACTGTATGAGGTAGACAGTACAGTAAATGCATAAGAATAAAAAATTATTAAAGTAGAAAAGATGAATTGCAGAATGAATTTTTTTTTGTTTTTTGAGACAGGGTCTCACTATGCAGTTCGGACTGGCCTTGAGCTCACTATGTAGCCCAGGCTGGCCTCAAACTTGCAGTAATCCTCCTGCCACAGTCTACTGAGTTCTGGGGTTACAGGTGTGTGCCACCATGCGCAGCAAGCAATTTTATTTTCTGCATGCTAGAATTTAGATCTAGGTTTCCAGTTAAACATAGACTCACCACATGGGTAAAACTCCACCAAAAAGACATTAAAGGAATACAAACACTACTAGACGAAGAGAACAATTACAAAGCCAGTGTCTAAAGAAAGAAAGCAGGACAAGCTGTGATAAGTACCTGGCACAGTAGAGAAGGTTAAAGCCTAATCACCCAGGAAAACAGAAACCAACACATCCCAGAAATCTCTAGTACATTCAGGATTTGGAAGCCCAAGCATCATGGAAGACAGGGTGAGGTGCAGCGCTGAAATCAGTCTGCAGCAAGTGCTGCAGGGCCCCAGGTCTTTCCCATCCCACAGTCAGCCTCCCACCCCACCTATAGGAGAAAGTGAACCCCAGGGCTGCAAATCATAGCAGATGGGCCAGGGCACTGAAGGAGGCTGGAAACACGCATTCAATCAAGGCCATGATGTAATCTATACATTCTCAGCTACCTCCTGCCCTATTACCAGAGCCCAATTTTCTACAGAAACTCAATGGCACTAAAGAAAATTTGAGGGATCCTAACAGAAAAGGCTAACTCTCTTACCGATGGTCCGTTAGACAACTGCTTAACCCACCACACACACAGACTCTATGAATTAGCTTTGTAGACCAAAGAACAACATGAATGGATGATAAAGGGTCTAAAAAGGGACATGAAAAATACAGAAACAATGCAAAAAAGGAAAGATATGAGATAAAAACTCCGTAATTTCATCTTCAGGGAGCTATGAGGAGATACTGAATCTACAAAATAAAAATAGGGTTTTATGATAAAAGAACAGAGTAAAAACATCTCTTAAAAATTAAAATATATACATTGCTAACTTGATACTAGTAATTGGTTCTGAAGGGTGCAATGAATACCAAAAATGAGGAACACCAAATACCAAAAATGAGGAATACCAAAAGGGTAGCAAGTCAGAAGTAATCAACACTAAGTTCAGCTTGGACATAAGGGCACCAAACGAGTGACCCACCAAATGCATCAAGGACCAAATTTGACAAGTAACAAAGTATGACTGGGTATAAAAACAGGAAATTCAGCAGAAGAGCTAGAAAACAACAAAAAGAACAAAAATAATACAACTTAAGGAGTAACTGGAAAGAAAAGATTTTCTTAATTAGAGGATCCATGTGGGAGATCTAACATTCAAATAACAAGACTTCTAAAAAAAAATAAGATAAAGGAAATAGAGGAGAAAAAGTTATCAAAGAGACAACACAGCTGTGTGTGGGCAGTACACACCTGGAGTCCTAGGATTATGGGAAGCTGAGTCAGGATTGACCACAAATTCAAGCACAACCTGGGCACCCTAGTGACTTCTTTGTGAGATTCTGTCTCAAAAGGAAAAAGGGACGGGGAAAAGAGTTCAATGTGAAGCCTGGGTTCCAATCCTCAGGACCTAAAAAAAAAGAGTTTTTTTTTTAAACTTTTAAAGAAAACACAAAAAACTCCTCTAATTAAAGTAGACAAGTTGAGTTAACTGACTGGCTCAACCAAATCAAATAGTCAACAACACGAGTGAACATAGATGCACATTATCAAGTATGAGAAGTAAAGAGAAGCTCTTAAATACTTCCAGAGATTAAAAATAGCTTCCCTGAAAAAGAAGAACTTCAGAATTCTCATGTAATACTGAATGCTAAAAGACAACAGAATACTGCCTTTAAAATTCAGGGAAAATTATTTCCAATGGACTCCAAAGCAAGTGTGGAGACATCTTCAGACCTGAAACGCCTCAACATCTGTACCTCCAAGGCATCTCTTCAAGGATATTACTGGGGATAAACTTTAGAAAAAGAAAATGGCATTAAATCAAGAAAGAAAAAAAAAATCACAGGATAAAATAAACAGGAAAGAGACAAAACATAGAAGGGTCTCAGCAGACCACAGATATAAAAACAGGCCTGGAAAGGAACAGTATGAATAGCAGAAGAGGGATGGAAGAATACCGCCCCTAAAGGACAATGACAAAAAAGGAATTGACAGATTAGCTGATGTTTTTAGCATTTGAGTGTTTGGATTACTACTGTAATAATTTTTTAAACAGATAATTTTTAATTACTGGAAAAATAGAGTTCTGTATAGTTACTCAGGTGACTGAGGCAGGAGGATGACAAACAGGCCAGCCTGGGCAACTCAGCAAGATTTTATTTCAAAACAAAAAAATTAAAAGGGATGGGGGAGTAGCTGACTGGTAGAGCACTTGCTCCATAACTGAAAAATACAAACGGAAATAGTTCTGGTAAAAAGAAAATAATGATAGCCTTATGGTTCATCAGTGAACAACATTTTTAACTACTGACTTAACAAAAAGTTTTGTAAATATAAAACTATAGTGGGAGGAGTGGGAGAGAACAAAGAGAAGGTGGAAATGCAAGTAAATCCTCCTACCATAAAAGGAATTCAAGAAATCTTTCCTAAAATTAATAATTCAAGAATAAAATACTATAACATTTTTAAACAAGAAGATAAATACTAGAACAAAACTCTTAACTTTTAAGACTTAAAAATGCTTGTCTTTTGGATGCTAAGTTGGGGAGAGGAGCAAATGCTCTTTTCAATTTGAATCTTTTATTTGATTTTTAAAATTATGTAAATGAATTGGTTTAATAAAAACAAAGCTAAATTTTAAAAAAAGAATTTCAACTTACAAACTCATCATGAATTCAAAGAAAGGACTGGAGAACCAGGAAGATGTGGAAAGGAAGCCTAAGCTACCAGCTCCTCCTATTTACTTCCCTACCCTGGGCGATTAAAAGAAGCCTCATCCAAGGAGCTCCTGCAGCCTAACCTAGCTTCCTTTCAGGCTAGGGCACCTGCTCTGCACGGAAGTCACAACAGCAAGGATCAAGTGACAGATCTACAGTCACCTCATTAAACAAAGGAAAACTGGCAAAGCTCAAGTTAATGATATAATAATGTATATGAAATTAGTATAAACAGCAGTCTAGTATTAACATATTACGAAGATACACTTCTTTAAGTCTTATGAAGAATTTTCAAATTTCTAAAAATGGTAACACATAGTGGAAAAAAAAAAAACTACAACTGAGAGTCACAGGTTCCAGGGCATCTGTAAAAAGGAAGACACTTCATCTCTTGCCTTGGAATTTAAATTTGGCAATAGCATCCACTGCCCTTATTGAAGATAACACAATAATCCCATCTAAAGTATTAGTTCATTTACAAAACAACTCTCATCAAAGTCCTATTCCTCAAGAGGACCAAGCAATAGACATAAAAAGCAAGCACTGGTTTTGCTCAGACCACTGACCTGCCACATTTCTTGATAACCTCATGGCCTAGGCAAATCAAACAAGGGTTATGAGCACTATAAATTATAGAAAAAACTTGACAGCAGTTAAAATTCTTATAGAACTGTTCTTACTTCGTTCATCTTTTTTTAAAAATTCAGAAAAGTCAGGCACCTTTGACAACAGAGAGTTCTTACAATACAAAATTCTCTTGAGCTTTGTAGATTGCTTCATGCTAATGGATCAAAACTGAGATATAAATCAGGGATCCTAGCCACTCAGGAGGTAGAGGCCAAAGGATTGCTGGGCAACCACTTGAGTGATCATTGAGGACCAGTCTGGACCACACAGTGAGACCCAGTCACAAAAGAAAAAAAATCCTAACCCTGCACATAAAATCAACACATATTTATACTACCTCCAAAAACTGATTTCACAAATATTTTGGTTCCTAAAGGAAAAAAAGTGGATAAGCATACCTGTTCAAGCTTCTATTTCACGAGGGGAAATAATACAAACTAGAAATGGCAGCACATTATTTTTAAAAATATTTACAGAAAACTGTTCACAAACTCATCTATTTGGGTAAAGCAATAAAAAACATGGATTTGACTATTTTATATGAATTCAAAAGCCTATTATAGTATTTTCATTATAAACCTATTACCTCGAAAAATAACTATCAGAAAAATATTTTTACCAATAGCACCTTGACCTTCCTGGTCCTAGTACTGTGCAAGTTCCTACTACCAAAAAAAAAAAAATCAAAAGACAAACCAAAAAACGCTGATTATTCATTCAATATGAAAATGTACTACCTTTTTTCAAATTAGACAAATGAAATACAAGTGGGAAAAAATTACAATGAACAGAATATAGAGAAATCTGATAACCTGTGTGCTATTTAAAATTACAATTTTAGAAGCACTTTATTTAAATACATATTAATATATGCAGTTTATTTGTGTCCATTTTAATTTAAGGAAGAAAGCCTATAGATTCTGTTTTACTAAATACTAAATATTAACTCTTGAAAGAAAATTCCCACATGTACTAACAAAATTTTAAAGTGAACAGACCACACCATTCATTCTAAATTCTAAGTATGCTGCAGGTCTGAATATACAAAATGAAATCAACAGAGACCACTTAAGAAAGACGAGACAGAGTATCAGTGAATGTAAAAAATACAATGTATTATATGAAGAGTTTGAATGCAAAAACCACATATTTATTAAACATATCATGAACTTAAAAACACCAAGCCAAATTGTTTTAAAGTGCTGTTCATTCAAAACGTTAGACAAAACCATCACCCCAAAGTGAATTTTAAAAAAACAGATTATAAGGCCAACACTGACAATATATGCAGACAGGCACTACAAAAAAATGCTATTTGTTCTTTACTATATAATGCCATTCTCAAGTGATGTATAATAGTCACCTTGACAGAATTCCTTCTTTGTATAAATATTCATAAATAAAAAACTGTCTCTAGATATTCCAAAGAGCTGCAAACAATACCTTACAACAGCAGCTTAATGTCTATTTTAGGGGAAAAAAAGCACTAAAATCTTCTTCCATTGAAAGTCATTTATTTCTCTGGTTTAAGTGAGCAAGGTCACAACAACATTAACCTCTCTTGCAGAACAATGTAAATAACAGTGTATACACATCAGAAATTTGGTAGGTAACAAAAGTTAAAACACAATCATCTTTTGATGCACCAAGAAAATAAATACATAAAAAATTAAATACTTTAACCCAACATTTGGTATTGACAAATCAGTAGTGTCAACTTCACATATGAAGGACAGCAGAGTCTGTTTTTTTTTGAAAAATGCTCAATATTTGGGCTAAAGACATTTAGAATATTAAGTGTTTCCTTTTTGCTCAAAGGAATATAATATAATCACCATCAAGCTGCTATCGTAACTCATTTTAAGCTGGGATAGAGTGACCTTTTGGTCCATGGCACAAGTTACATATATCACACTTCTGTCAAACTGAAACCTTGTAAGATTTCATGTTTATAAACTACAATACACACTGACCAAGCTATCAGTTCCTCACAGCTTTTTAGAAAAATATCTACATTTGTCTTTATGGATGTCAAAATGTTATACCATCATTTGTTTAAAAAAAAAAAAGATGCACATTTGTACTGTGGAGTTATTAGGAAAATATTCTTGCAAATAAACTATATAAAGATAAAATACACTTCAAAAGTATGTGGGTTGTTTTTTGTTTGTCTGTTTTACAATGTTCTGTAAAGTGCAAGAAATCCTAAGTAAAGGGAAAAACTACTCCCTATAACAAGTTTAATTACAGCAGCTTTTGCATAGCAATACTGAGAGGAAGTTGGATGCTTCAATTTCCTCAGGAAGAGAAGGATGGAAGAGAATCTTCCAATTCAGATTTCTTTTTGGCTGTAAGTCTGCTTTCTTCAGGAATGGTTGCTGATGCCAAATCTCCATTAAGTGTATTTCTTGAACAGTGAACAGGTCCTATGAAAAATTGATTAGAAATTTAAACACCTTGTCAATGTTAACTCTAGTCCTCTGTGAAAGAGTATTTTAAATTTCCAATTCCGGAACATGAAATTCCTTTAGATTCCTGTTAATTTTTTGTCTGTTTAACAGAAAAAAAAATCTAATTCTTTTACTATTGACAGTAATAAGGGAGAAATTTCAGAGTTCATGAGATAAATTACATAACTACCTGAAGTAGAAATTTTTATTTTGCTCACTGCTATACCCATGGTTGGCACAGAGGGGCTATCAATAAATACTTGCTAAGCTGAAGTTAGTCTTGTTTTTTCAGCCTGATTGGTTTAGTGCTGTTAGTAACCTTCTTGTTTTTAGGCAAAGAAACTAAGATCCAGGAAAAGGATATACACCTGGGTCTAGATCACACAACTGGTAACAGAACTAGACTAAATTCAGATCTTTGTTTCATTAAAAGTTTCTTTTTTATTTCATATGTGCAGTCTTTATTGACTCATCTGCAAGCCCATGGATTATCTCCCTTTCTTTATAGTCTGTTGATGTGCTCATCAAAGGTAATGTCCATTCTTGTGACTGATATGTTATAGTAGTCTTTATTAAATTCTTTTTTTTTTTTTAACCAGGGATCAAACTCACAACCTTGCACTTGCCAGACAGGCACTTGTGCCGCTGAGCTATATCCCTGGCCCTTAAATTTTTTTTTAAAGGACATTTTTATTTTGTTCTAGTGAGTGGAGAAACTGTTGGCTGACCATTTTGCTTCTTTCAGATATGTTTGGTTTTTTAAAGAGCAGGTTTAATTTTATTTTATCCTTAGTAACAGGTCAAGGTCTTATCTCTTGGATATATGCATACTTGTCATCCCAGCACTCTGGGAAGCTGAGACAAAAGCACTGTAAGTTTAAACCCAGCCTGGGCAAATTAGAAAAAGCCAGTCTCGAAGAGAAAAATAAAAAAAGGACTGAGGCTAGGCATGGTGGCACACGCCTATAATCCCAGCACTCAGAAGGTTGAGGCAGGAGAATCATCACAAGTCCAAAACCAGCATGGCCTACATAAGTTCAAGGCCAATCTGAACTGCATAGCAGCAAGACCCTGTCTTCAAAAAACCAAACTCCCACCCCCAGAAAAAGGACTGAGGGTATAGCTCAGTATTAAGGCCCTGCATGCAATCCCCAGCACTGAAAAGAAAAAAAATAAAAGGCAGCACTAACAGTCTTAATGAGGTGAGGAAAGACTCTTTAATACTTGCTACTGATGAACTTTGTGAGGCAGGGCATCAGGGAGAAGGAAACCACAGAAAAAGTGGGTCCCGAGAGTCTAAACCGCAGGTTCCCAGTCCTTCACTGAGCTCCGCTATCAGGTCATACAATGAGACTAAGGTATACTGAGATATCAGAGGACGTACAATACTCCATATACTGGCATTCCAATCTATCCAAGGTGAAAGAGTTCACAGAATACCTTAGGCTTTAATTGTAACTCCAGGAAGACTATCTCTAGTGTAAGGGCCACCCCACATGACCTTCTGAGTTAGGTGACAAGATGCGTCACACTGAAAGCTCCTGTGTCCCAAATGGGATGTGGAGCTATCACTGTAACTCCAAGAAAACACAGCTGAACACGCTGGTGTACTCCTGTTCTAAGGTAGCTATATTTTTTTAAATGTATCATTTAAATTTACCTAGACCATCTATTATTTTTCTAATTTTTAAGCATCTTCTTAAAACATAGCAGTTGTATTCATAAGAATATTGTGCATAAAACTTTCAAGCATTGTTATACATATATACTTTATAAGGAATGGTACTAACTCTCTGTCAACTAACCAAAATAGTTACTTTGGCATGAACAAAAGAAGATGAAACTTAGGACCTTGCCAATTTTGAGAAGCTTTAGTCCTAAAAACTAGTTAGGGAAAGCTAAATATAATAAGGCATGCAAACACAGATATTAGAAAAATTCAGTACCAAGATGCCTAAAATAAATGAGCTAAGGGAAAATGGTCAGCTTAAGAAAAAAAATAACAATTTTCATAAATGGTCTCTTTATAAAGAAAAGGAAAAGAAAAGAAAAGCACCTAGAGAAAAGTATGATACAGAACAGGAGCTTTGGATTAAGAGTTGTTTGTAAAAGGTCTAAAGAACAAAGAGAATCAGAAAGTGTACTACCTGCTTCAAGTAATACCTCTGTGTGTGTGTGTGTGTGTGTGTGTGTGTGTGTGCACGTGCATGTGCCTGTGTTACTAGAGACTGAATCCAGCAGGGTCTTCACATTGGGCTACATTCCCAGATCTTTCTCTCTCTCTTTTTTTTGTTTTGGAAACAATGTCTCACTAAATTTTCCAGGCCAGGCTCCAACTTAAGAAGCTCCTGGCTCAGCCTCCCAGAGTGCTAGGATAACAGGTGTGTGCCACCATGGCCAGCTACAAATTTTTATACAGACCCCGCCTCTTCAATTTTCTTCCCTTCTTCTCTCTTCCAGGTCTTGTTCAGTTGGCTAGAAAAATCTTTTCCTCCCTCTCCCTTTCTATGCTCACCTTTTTCTTTCCTTTGTGTCTTTACCCACTGTCTCCACTTAAATTCAAGATGGTAGTGGCATAATGTTCTGTATAAGTATATATATACTGTTAGTTCTGTTTTTAAATGGGCATTAAAAAAGGTGCCATCTCCTTTGCAAAATCTGAAGATGGTCAGAAGTTCTATTTAGAATCACCACAGTCTGCATGAACTATGTATCCTCCTCCAGTTAAATATGTTTAATTTTCTGGTTAAGTAAAACAATGCTACTTTAGTCAAAGTTTTCAATATACTCAAATTTAGAAATTCACCATTTTTGTCACATGTCAGTCAGGGCTCTCCTAAGCATCTAAAGAATCTAACCATCAATTATCATGTCATTTCCATTAGAGAAATAAAATTTGTGTCCTCAACAACTGACCTACAGACGAACTCTTGGAACATGACACATTCCTTAACTGCGAACTACACATAATTTCTATCCTGCATGCTTCACTGGAAATAGTAAAGACTTTAAAAAGTAAAAGTCTATTCATGGAGAGACATAATAATAAGACTGTATTTGTGTTCACTAGAAATTGTCACTAATGTCAAGCTAGACATTGTGACACACTTTCAAACTTTTTCTCTTTAGAGACAAATAATAAAAACTTTAACATAAAACCTTTCCGAAAAATCACATTATGCTGTCTCCAATAATTCACCACTACTACCAGATAAAATTATTTTCCTTTGCCATTTTAAGACATTTAATAATGAAGGCTGACTGGTTATTCTTTGGACTTAGAACTTGTCTTTATTTTCCCCAGAATCCTACCTGCAATTCATGCTTTCTTCTAAAATGTTTTTTAAATGGAAGTGTAGTAGAGGTAAAAAATGATGAGATATATATCTATGTCTGTATATATGATTATATTTACAAAGCAATCCTCAGCACTTCTTAGCTATTAAGACCATGTTAAGAGCAACTGTTGATTGTATGTGGTTTACTTAGCTCTGAATTAACAAATTAATCCAAGAGCAAAGTACAATGTTCCAATACCTTACCCTTCACTTCCAGAAATTACAGAACCTTCAATAATTTTTCTAACCAGGCCAAAGAAGGAGATAAAGCCATGTAACTCACTGTCTGGGTCTTCAAGGGGAACTTCATTACAAGAGTCTGTATCTGAGTAGGTTCTTCGGCGTCGTTGGGAGAGTCGGTGAAGTGCAGACCCTGGTTCTTTCACCAAGTAGCTGCTTCTGCAAATTAATAAAATGCATCAAGTTTCAAGGCTTTAAACAAATGAAACACCCTTAACTGGAAATGTAAATGACTTCTCTTCAAGTGGAAGGAGGACTAGTTCTAAGCCCAACCTGCCAGCCATGTCAGCAACTTTTCTACTCATCAATTCACCAGACTGCTGGCAAACTGACCCTTGAGAGCCCAGCTGATAAGCAGGATAGCAGGGCTCCAGGCTGAACTGGCTGGAAAAGGAGTACAATAAAGAGGAGACCTCCTTCAGAGGGGAGGGTTCAGCAAGACAGTGGGCATGAAAGATGGCTTACCAAATAAGAAAACTGATTAACAAGTACATGCACCTGAAGTCAATCCACATTTGATCAAAAGCAGTGGACTTTAGGGGATGGACAAGAAGTTTAGGGAAGATGCTAGAGGCAGACTCCCTGAGGGCAGCACAAGACATATAGCAAAAAGGAGGCCAGAAAAACTTTTTTTTTTGGTATCGGGGATCGAACTCACAATCGCACACTTGCAAGGCAGGCGCTTATGCCACTGAGCTAAATCCCGAGCCCCAAGGCTAGAAAACCTTAAAAATCAGTCTAAAAATGTAGACATTGAAGCAAATCACCACCACCTGACAGCACATTATTTTTATTTCATGATACCAAACCTGCTGTACTTGACAATACTGTGCCGCCAGAAAAAAGTTTTAGGTTTTTATATTTTATTTCACAAGGCAGAAAAGATCAAAGTATAATTAGAAACATTTCTATCATAAGAACAAGTCTGTCAATGGCTGATTAAGCCCTAAGAGATACACAAAGGGGTACTGGGAGAAGCAGATAGGAATCAGACTTTATGCAGAGTTTACATTTCATACCACTTATTAGAAGCCAAAGAATTCACCAAGGGAGACATAATCTTGAGAGAATTTGGTCAAAAGAACAAGTCACTTTACCTTTCTGAACTGCAAGAACCAGGGTGACTGACAGAACGTTTCATCTAGAAATTTAAAAAAAAAAAACAGCACAATCTTAATGTCAAGTAATATTCATAAAGCTGCGATTTATTATTAGTAATAGTATTTTTATTATTATAATTAACATAAATTTATTTGGACAAAAAGATGTCTGGCAAAAAAATTTCTTTTTTATAGACTCAAGTAATATTGGTAGCATGATGTCAAGCTTTCTCTCTAATAACAATTATTTGGAATTTTCACAACACATACCAAACCATGCTGTATTCTTTTTTCAATACTAAAAGCCAAACTTTTAATCCGTGTGTGTGTGTGTGTGTACATGTGCGCGTGAAGACACGTAAGAAACAGTGCATGTATAACTAATCCAAAAGTCCCATGCTTTTTTGTGATTAAAAATTAATGTTCAGCAACCCAGAAAATGTTATAATAAATGTCTCTCTCTTTTCTTCTGAAGGGCAAGAGTCGTTAGGCAACAAAGCTTTTCTTCATCATTCGTCACTCGGAGCTGTGGTTTTCAGGGAAGAGGGCAATAATTCAAGTCTTTAAAGAACTCAGAAGGAAGAAGGTCAAACTTCAAATAGATTTCTACAGCATATATTTTAAAAATAGATAAGTGATTAAGTTGGGCATTAATAAATATGACAAATTCTAAATATAATTTAGAAGACCAAACTATTCCATCGAAAAAATAAAGGGAGGTGCCAAGTGAAACACTATTTCAGAGATAATAACAAGGTATCAGAAAAGCAAAGTTTGTAGTAAAGGTTTAAGAGGGTTTGTTTTACATACACGGTCCCAAATGATCTACAACCCAGGTCTAACATATGTGTTATGTAAATGCCTCCTAGCTTTGGAACATAAACCACTAGGCTGCTGACAAATCCCAGAAGAAATGGTAACCCATCTGTAGCCCGCATACATCTGACAGAAACTAAGGTGCACATAGACATGTACCACTCATTTTAGCACAATTTTTTTCAGACTTACTCGTCCAGAGATACTTTTACTACTATAATAACCATTCCTTCTGTGCATCAAAGTGGCAGCTGTCTGAATTTTCGTGATTTGCAATGAAGTTAAATCCAAGTTTTTCTAAACTGGATTCAATTAGATTAAATACATAAACTGGTTATAGAGATCAGATTAATTAGTTTTGAAATTCTCATATTCCAGCTTTATTTTTCATATCAATATTTTCATTAAAAAATTTTCATATCAGTAAATAACTCATGTTGTCCTTAGCTAAACATGTTGCCCTTGAAAACTGTCTGGTCTTGACTTCCACACTATGTGCTGCCAGAATCCATAATTCTTATTTTTTGCCATCAAGCAAAATGACACAGGAAGGAAGAACAGGGAGCCTCTAACCTATTATTCCTAGATTAATGCTGAATATCCTGTAATTTTTTTTTTTTTTTACTAATAACAGACTGTCTTATAAAAGTGATAGTTATAAGCCAGGCCTGTAATTCTATCATTCTGAGAAGCTGAGGAAGGAGGATTACAAGTTCCTGCCCAGCCTGGTGACTTCTATACTCTGTCTCAAAATAAATTAAAAAGAGGGTTCGGGGATGTAGTTCAGTACAAAAGCCCCAGGCTCAATTCCAGTACTGAAAAACTACAACAAAAAAAACAGAGATAGTTCCTTATACAAGAAACATACATATGACTTCTCTGAACACAACTCCAGAGAAGTTCAATGCAAAAATGAGGCAACTTTGAGGTGTTTTTGCATGAGTCTATAAAGCACATCCTTAAAAAAAGAAAGAGTATCCCTAGTATATCCACCTCAGCAACACAGCACTATACATCCATCTCAAAAGAGTGGTTTCTTCATTCAACTACACAAGCTATTTGATAGTGTATAGCACATTTACAATTGTTCTAAAAAGCAGTATTGCCTTCTACTGATCCTCATACTCCTGCCAGAGGACATTCAAAAATAAACAAAAAGGATTCCAATATTAAGCTCACAAACTGAATGCTCCCTCTCAGAGATTCGTAATACATTTTAACATAAAACAGTCTCTAAAATGCAGACATGGTGATACATGCTATAATCCTAACTGCTCTGCTCAGGAGGCTAAGACAGGAAGACTTCAAATTGAAGGCCAGTTTGGGCAACTTAATGAGAATCTGTCTCAAAATAAAAACCAAAAAAATAAAAAGCGCTGGGGACATACCTCAGGGGTAGAATGCTTGCTGAGCATACCTTAGACCCTAGGTTCAACACACACACACACACACACACACACACACACACAGAGAAAGAGGAGGAGACAGAAAGATTCTGAGGAGACAGACTGTTCCAGCAGACTGTTCTTCTCAGACCAGAACAGAAAATCCCAATTCATCAAACTGACCAAAACTTTCCTAACTAATGTGACTATAAAACTCATTTTCATGGTAGACCTGTCTCAGAGGACACTATTCACACTGATAGGAAAACAATGTTGTTAAACAGAGTTCGGCAACAATCCACCATCCCCAACAAAAAGAGCTCTAGTAGTTCAGGGCAATCAGGAAGTAAGAACTAACACTAAACACTTAACCTTAAGCAGGTCAGATCCTTCACAATGACCCTCTAACGGAAAAGACACTTTTATTTTACAAATGAAGAAACTGAGGACCAGAGATAACTGCAAGAGTTCAAATCCAAATGCTAACCACAGAATACTGTTCCCATTGGACCATGTTTAAAGTCCCTCCCAACTCCAAAGATACACTTAATTATATAGCATCATGAGGAAAATATTACCCCATTGTAAAGTTTTTACCAAGTGGAACAGTGCTCCCAACCTTTCCTGCATCACAGCACACATATCTTACAATGCTTTCCCACTACACTGAGGTCAACTGATAAAGCGGCTTAGGGGCAGACAGTACATGGCCCTTCAGGAGGAAGGGGATCGGACCTCGGGCATATATGCTGGAGCTCATCAGCTGGGAGAACTCCATGCAGGATATGAGAACAAACAGAAGAATTCAAGGCATTGACTGCTTCCTGCCTACTGTTTCTATCCTGTTATGGTTTATACCTAGATGTTGCCCTAAAGCCTCATGTGCTCATAGGTTGGGCTTTGAGGAGGCCTCTGGATCATGAGAGTGTGACTAATCCACATCATAGTGAGTTCACAGCTAAACATGACATCAGGAGGTGAAGCCTGGATGCAGAAGGTGGGTCACTGAAGGAGTAGCTAGCAGGTATTCCTCCTCCTCCTTCACCTCTCTGCTTCTTGCCTGCCACGCTGCAAGCAGGCCTCCTCTGCCATGCTACCCTTGAAGTCAGCTGATTATGGACTGAAATCTCTATACACTGGGAGCCAAAATAAACCTCTCCTCCTTAGAGCTGTGTTTGTCCCAACAATGAGAAAGTCACTATGACACACCCTTCAAAATAAAGATAAAACTCAGATAAGGTATCACTAAAGGAAAAGCAAGAAGTTCCAACCATTTGAACAGGAGACGGTGACACAGGAGAAACCAAAGGATCTGGATGGGGCAGCTGAAACATCTCAGGCTTGAACTTGGCATTCGCGATCTTCACACATTCCTCAAGCGTTGAGATGAATGTATTACATGTGGCACTAAGCAGGGAAGAGGCTTCGTTCATGTTCTGAAAAGTTACAGACAAAGATTGGAATAAAACCATACACAACCATAGGATGATATGTGTCCTTATCATCAAATAATGAAATATTATCTCCACTGGACATCTTACTAGGTTATGGTTAAATCTAGAGAAAGTTAAAGCAGTGCATTACTAAGAAATGTCTGTTTGGGGCTGGGGATTTAGCTCAGGGGCACAGGCATTTGCCTGGCAAGTGTGAAGCCATGAATTTGATCCCTGGTACCAAAAAAAAAAAGTCTGTTTCTTATGTTAATCATGTATGAAGTTAGATTCAAAGAAAAATAAATTTTGCATTTAAACCAAATATACTAAATACTGTGTATAAAAATGTAACTTAAGAGGCTGAGCATGGTGGCACACATCTGCAATCCCAGCACTTGGCAGGCTGAGGCAGGAGGATCCCTATGAGTCTGAGGCCAGCCTGAACTGCATAATGAAACCTGTCTCAAAAAGAAAAAGAAAAGAATCTCAGAGAACCTAACCAAATTTATAATCTAACTGTCTATGAGAATCCTGAAGGTGGTGGGACCTCTGAGAGTCACTTGGTGGGTAAATTATCAGCTTTCACTTGAAGCTGGGGCTTTGTTACCAAAGGAAAAAAACAGCAGTCGTCAAATGAAGTCACGCAGCTGGCCTGGAGGACAATGTGCGAAATGCTCCCCCCATGCCCCTCAACCTCCAAACTATCAGAGTGGCTGCAAAGACGGGCTTGGACTCCCAGGAGAAGTGTGCTGCTTCATGCTTGGCTCAGGCTGCAGACACACGCCACAGAAGATGCGGCAGATTCCCAGTGTCCACAAGGCCAGAATAGCTAGAAATAACTCAAGTAAACAGTTCTCCTCCATCATCCTCCGGCACGCATGAGGACACACTAGTGTGGAACAAAACACTATCACAAGGGAAAGGATCCACTTTGCTTATACCTCTACACTGGGAGGTGAATGATTCTCATCATGGTGAACAAATTCCTGGATTGTATGAACCTGCTGCATTAGGAGGTCACAATAGAGGCGAAGTTCAGACATTTTGGTTTTCAGAGATTCACTGGTTTCACTTATTTCTGAAAGGAACATAAACCACCATTCAATCAGACCAGTTTTGCATTCTTTGGACAATAAACAAAATGTTATCATTTTAAAAATATGGCAATAATACAAACACCTACAGCTTAAGAAACGTGAGATCTTGGAAATAGGATCATAAGGGCCCTACTCACCTTCTCTTTAGATAACTGGAAAAAGAACTGACAATCATTATGTCTATCATGAAGTGTAAGTAGACTGATTTACAGACACAAAGTGCCAACCACTGGATATTTCATATAAGATATTTCTACTCCATTACTCATCCTCTTGCATTTGAAAAGTACCTATAATTCTTTTATGAATTAGTAGATTTTGGCCTTCATATATTTTTTCAGCTTTGATGCTTTTCTCTTAACACATAAATTGATCATTTATAAAAATCCTCACACCTTAACAATGATAGATAGTCTTTTGGCTTAGGTTACACACTACAAACACTTTTCCAGATACAGCATTAGCTTTCTTTCAATTTATTGTATAGTTTAGCAAACCAAGATGTTTAATTTTCATGCAATTAAAACCATTATATATAAACATCTGCTTATCTTGTGCTGTTTTCAGCTTCATTTGCACATTAGCTTGTTTTCACAATTTTTACAAAGAATTTATTCTTGGGCCAGGGATACAGCTCAGTGGCACAGCATCTGCCTGGCAAGTGCAAGGCCCTGAGTTTGATTCCCAGTACCAAAAAAAAAAAAAAGCTTACTCTTTTCTCCTTAGTAATTCCAGACAAACTAAATACCCAGCCATCATCTCAGCCACTGATAAGTGTCACATCCTTTAAGCTAGAAGTCAAAGCTCTAAAGAAAAAATGACACAATAGTGGATTCTGGTGTTGCTAGGCACTCCCTGGGCAGGTCAGTGGCCCTGCTTTGGGGTCCTAGCCACAAAGCCACTCTTGCCAGAATATACCCACGCAGCTCTCCCTGTACATTTGATCTGACCTCAATTATTGCTAAATTTTAGCTTGTTCCTTCTTTAGCTATATAAAACATCCCTAACATAAAATGTACCATTTTAACCATTTTCAAGTATACAGTTCCTTGGCAATAAGTACATTTAAACTTTGTCCAACCATTACAATCGGCTATCTCTAGACCTTTTTCATCTCTCCCAAGAGAAATCTGCATTCATTAAATACCCAGTCCCTCCTCCCCATTGGCTCTGCCCCACATTCTACCATCTGCCTATATAAATTTATCCTTGGCATTTCATAAAAGTGAAACCATGCAGTATTTTGTGCTTTTGTATCAGGCTTATTTTACTTAGCACAAGGTCTTCAAGGTTTGTCCATGTTGCATTATATGTCAGAATTCCCTTCTTTTTTTAAGGTTAAATAATACACCCCATTGCATGTGTATGTATACACTACATTTTGTTTATCCATCCATTTATCTATGGACATTTGGGTTGTTTCTTTCCTTTTGCTATTGTGAGAATCCATTCCTTCTTATCCTAATCTTAGCCATACCTTTATCCATGCTGTTCTTTCATATATTTGAACACTGCTAAAAATTCCATCCTCAGTCTCCATTTATCAATATCAATAATTTTCACTAATTTATCTTAATATTGCTTTTAAAATAAAAGTAATATATACTAAATGAAAAATTTTAGACAATAGAAGAAAAAATACAGTGAAGAAAAATCAAACTGCAACCTCACTACCAAGATATATTGCCAATGTTTTCCTATTTAATCTATATATATAATTAGCTTGACACCGTAAGTCATTTGCTTTGCTTTTTATTTTTTTGAATTGACAACAGATGTTCATAACAAAGTCAAGGTATCAAAGAATGCACTATGAAAAGTTAATCTCACAAATTCCCTTTCCAAAGGTAACTTAACTAGTTCTTACATACCTTTCCTAAGCCAGTCAATAAATATAGTCTCTGTAATTCTGAATTCTGTTTTTAACCTTGGGCACTGTCTCACATCATTAAAATTTCCAGTAAATATTTTATTGTGCACATAATATATCAGCCAATCGGAGCACTGATTTACAGAATATCCTCTAACTTTGTATCTTTATATTATTGTTTACAAAATTTTTGCCAGGTTGGTCCACATATGTAAATCTTCTTCTACATTACTGTTTATGTTAAAAGAATGCACTCTTCTCCTAAGAGGAAAGATTATACTTACCTTTCTCTTTTTTTGTCCTAGTATCAGTCAAACAGGCTTTGGAGCTCCCCAGAGCAACCAGCCACCGCTGTCTTTCAGCTGCGTTTACTGCCTTCATGTAGAAATGC
Organism: Hydrochoerus hydrochaeris; assembly: GCA_004027455.1. Lineage (NCBI taxonomy): Eukaryota > Metazoa > Chordata > Mammalia > Rodentia > Hydrochaeridae > Hydrochoerus > Hydrochoerus hydrochaeris. The sequence continues at coordinate 470,309 of PVLA01000219.1, forward strand.
TGCTCTCCCGGAATGATTAATTCCATTCTTGTGTTGTCTGCTGAATGAACTGTGATGATAAACAAAGCAGAAACACAGTTACAGACTTAAGTAACTTGGAGAAAATCCAATCACCACTCTTACACAACACTGTATCAAGAAGCTTCATACACCTAAAACAACAAACCATGATTCACAGCACACCTATTCCTGCTCCCTAAGGGCCCACCCAGGGGCAGCCTTCGAACTACCATTCTCACACAGATCAATGCTGCCAAATCAATAACAGCACACACAGAGGAAACAGGGATCAATAAACTACTGCGAAGGTAGACCCTCTTTTGGGGCCTGCTACACCACCTTAAATATACCCACAATGAATGTCACACATATTATACATTTTTTTACTGACTTGCTTGAAAGCAGAATCTATGGTCTGGTATGTCTAAACCTAGGGTAGTTCCTGGAATATAGGAGGAATGAAATAAATGGTAATTATGGTCACTTTCCATGAGACCAATAGTTCTATAATATTCCTCTAATTAAGGCCATAGGTTATAATTCTCCCTCTACTTCCACCTCCCCTCTTACACACATACATATCCCTTATGATACTCTTAAAGAAGAGTTAATCAAGAAATATGCTGAGCCAATCCCAAATCTTTGTTGTAGGATGAAACTGCTACACTGTCCATAATCAGCAATACTCACTCAGCTCAGACCAGTGTGAGTGGAGGGAAAGAGAAACAGTGAGAAAAGGAAGTTGCTACTCTTCTGAAACTGACAGCACAATGAAGCAAAGGGACCCACCAAAAATAATCAGTACATTGAAATGTTGAATTCTTTTGTCAGAGGTTTCATGTGTAATTGTACAAGTAACAAAAGACACTAACTTTTAAAAAAGCTTTAAGAGCAAAATTTGAACACAGCAGGACTGAGAAGAAAAATGGCAAGAGAAAAAGCCTAATGAGAAAATAAACACAAAATATACTGAAGAAATCAGGAAACAGGTCTGAAAGGAATCTTGTGTTGTACTTCCAAGTAATACTCATATTCAAAACTGGACAAGCTGAGGAGAGTCAAATGATGAGGGCCACAAAGTGTGAAGCTCTTACTTAGAGAAGTACTTACACAGAGAATCTTGACCAGATGCTCAGTGGCAAGTAAGTGCCACAAAAGCTTTGCTATTCTAGTCTATTTATATAGATTCAAATACTGAAGTTTATAACCATGCAACAATCAATGATAAGTACAAAAGAATTTTACACTGGGATAAAACTAGTGGCATTTCAAAGTTCAAGGACTCTTTTTTTGCTAACTGCTAAGTCTAGCAAAAGCACTAACAATTACCTTAAAAGAATGCTCTAAATTCAAATGATATTTGCTAAAGATGAAACTAACCAACTCACTTTTAATCATGGAAGAATTTATGCATCCAATCAAAGCTAATTGCCTCCAAAGTTGCACCTTTGGAGAAGGCAAATTTTAAAATGATGCCTCTAAAACATCAAGTCTGTAGCAGGGAAATGATGAACATGACCTCAACACAGAGAACTACAAAACATTACTTAGAGAAATCAAATACCCAACTACAGAGGTATATCATATTAAGGGATCAAAAGACCTAACATTGTTAAGAATAAAATTCTCAAATTGATCAACAGGTTTAATGTCATTCCAATCAAAATTCCAGTAGATAAGTGGAAGCAAAATCTAACATGTATAAAAAATACAAAGGCACAATAACAGCCAAGACAATAATAAAAACAAATAATTAGAAGAATTAGGCTATGAGACACAAAGATTATAAAGCTAAATTACTTAATATAGTGATATTGGCACAAAGAGACAAATAGAGGAACAGAACAGTCTAGAAAAACACCCACACATCCAGTACAATGCAGAAAAGCTTACTATTTTCAATAGATACATTTAGTCAATTGGTTATTCACATGGGGAAAAAAATTAATCTTGACCACTGACACCCCCATAAATAAAGTTAATTACAGCCCCGATACAGACCTAAACATAAATTGCAAATCAATAAACCTTCAAGAAAGTAATGTAGAAGATAACTTAAATGGGACATAAAAAGCTCTAACAAAAGAAAATTAAATTAGACTTCATCAAAATTAAGAACAACTGTTCATCAAAAGTACTAGAATGAAAGCACAAACTATAATAGAGCAGGAAAAGGACTCACCAAAATTGCACAAACTCCTACAAATTAACATGAAAGGTAGCCAAGTTTAGCAAACGGGCCAAAGACTTCAAAAGGGAATTCAAAACAAGAGGACAAATGGCCACTTAATAAAAAATAAATAAGTCCTGCAAGATAAACCACCATGCGATACCACTAAACATACTACAAATCCTCAGAATTTAAAAACTTGGTAATACCAAATTTTGGAACAACATGAAGCAATTAGAATCCTTACATTCTGCAAGCTGAAGAATAAACTGACATAAGCACTCTGGAAAAAAGTTTGGCATTATCTAAAACAAAGATTATCTTAGCGAAATTTTAGGCAGGCTCTTTTGAGTTCTGTGCTCTACAGGGCTTCCCATCTCCATGCTGGAAGAGACCTGTTTCAGCAAAAACTTTTGCTTTTTTATATGAGAAAAGTACTTCTCATGAGGTCACCTTTTCTCACTATTATTATCAAGTTTGCTTATAAATATTCTTTTCAAATAAATATAAATGAACCAGAAGAAAGGAAAGGAAAGGAAAGGAAAGGAAAGGAAAGGAAAGGAAAGGAAAGGAAAGGAAGAATCTTGCTAAATAAATCAGTTAAACCAAAAAGCCCCACCCTCAATATCCCATCACCCTTGGTATTGAACCAAATTCTTCATTCCCTACCATTTCCGGGGAGATAACTGTTCACTCTCGCCTGTCTTTAGCAAGAGTCCTAACAGGATGTGTTAGCTAGAATATCCGCTTGCCTCTGAGGTTTCTTCTTGTGGTCATCTGACAACTCCCCGAGCCCCACTTCAGCTATAAATTCCTACTTCTCTTTGTTGTGTTAGAAGCTGAGCTCAATTCCTCTCCTTTACATCAAAACCTGATTGAAATAGTCCTTATTTCCATTATCAAAGTCCTAAATAAAGTATACTATATGTTTTAAGAAATGCCAAAAATCATTTTTTCTGTATTTCCAATTGCTTTTTTCCCATATTTTAAATTAGTGTGTATTAAGCAGGTTAATAGGTTTCATTTTGACAGATTTATACCCCCACATGGCCTACTTTCCCTCCACTACCTACCTCCCCACTAGTTTCACCGGGAGAGGGGTTCGGTATAATGTGTTTTGACCACAGTCACCTTCCATTATCTGACAAAAATAACTTATTTCTTTAACAGAAGTTAAAGTTCAATGTGTGAAACATTCAATGCCTCAGCAATTTTACTTTGCTTCTAGATATACACTGGTCAGAAAAGAAATATGTAAGAATGTTCTTGGGTGAGACATTTAGCTCAGCAGCACCACACCTGCCTGGCAAGTGCAAGGTCCTGAGTTCAATTCCTGGTACCAAAAAAAAAAAAATGTTCGCAATGCAACAGTAGTATATACTTAACAATGATTAAAATAATAAATACATTAGATGTACTGTAATACAATTAAATACATTTTAGTTAAAAAAATTTTACAGTGGCTTGAACTGGAAACATCACCAAAATCTACCAATACTAATAGAGCTACACTAACTATGAAATATTCACAGAATGGAATACTGCACAGTAAGAACTGAACTACAGTGACAGGGAACAATATGGGTAAACATCACAAACCAATATTGAGTAAAAGCAAACAGACACAAAAGGAAATAGTAAATTGTTCCAGTTTTTTGGTTCTGGGGGATTAAACTCACAACCTCATGCTTGCCAGACAGGTGCTTATACCACTGAGCTAAATCCCAGGCAGCCTTCTGAGCTTAGGGGTGGCTACACTCACATTTTCACTGTTAACATTCTCCAAGCCTATGTATCTGTATTATTCTTCAGTAAAATGATTAAACAAACCACCAAAGATGCTGCCACAGTTTGAACTCTTTTGGAACTGACAATTCTGCAGCAATCTTTTAAATATCATCAAAGCTGACAAATACTTGAACTTTAAATGTAGTTTTGCTCAAAGTGCATCTGGAATGGAATCAGAAAATAAGATGGAATAAAACCACCAGTTTTTAAAAGAAAAAAACTAGTATTTTGAATGAATTTTTTAGGTGTATTTATCAATGAGCTCTTTCTACTTCCCACTATGGGCTCTTGAGGAAATTCCAAACGAGGACTTCTGAAATGTTATAGCTAGGGAGAGTACAGTTGAAAATGAGTTATACAGACTCCAAAAATGAGTACATGAAAAGCCGACACTCAGTAGCACGTTTTAGTGTTTGTTAAAAATAAAACTATCCTTCATGTATTTCATACAATACACCAGTAATGACACATCAAGCTGAAGTGTTTCTGTATCTTATATAGCCATAACTCCTCTCCATTAGAACAGTAGTAATTCTCAACTAAAGGGAACAGGACACTGTACAATCACCTAGAAGGTGTGTGCAGTGTAGAGAAAACTCCCAGATAACGTATCTCCCCCACACTAAGAATCACTGATCCTAAAGGAATCAGAACAGCAGTAAATCCGAGATGAAAGTGAGAAACCAAGTGTGCAGCTAAAGAATATGAACCTAAGAGGAAAAAAATCTGTTTCCTCCTTGAATTACTAGAAAATCACATGAAAATAGCAATCTAGGCCTAGAAAAAGTGGCACAATGCATTAGCAAAACATAGGCTATTTTGTATTCCATTTTCCCTACCTCTGTCCCATGTATCCCAACCACACATATAAATGAATCACTGGTCCATGAAGCTATCATGAATTTAAGTCAGAAAATGCACAAAACAGTAAGATGACTCCGAGGAGTATTTGATAGCTATGAACGAGAGCTAACCATATTCAAAGAATAGCCCTTAGAACAACTATTAAAGAGCAATTATTTAAGCTATAGAGAAATGAGAAATACCTGGAGTGAGTTTTTTGTTGTTTCTGGGTTTTTTTTGACATGGCCTTACTGTATAGTTCAGACTGGCCTTGAATACACAGTGATCCGCCTGGATCAGCCTTTGAAGCATACTAGGGTTACAGGCATTTGTTACCATTCCTGGCTGCTGGAGTGAGTTTTAACGTTCACTTCTACAGTGCTCTAGCTCATCGTCAATTCTCTGACAAACTAAAATCTCTTCATTATTTTTTTTTTTAAGTTTTTGTGGTTGTTTATTTTGTTTTGTTTTGCAGTACTGGAGCTTGAACCTAGGGCCTAATATAGGTTAAGTTAACACTCTACTACCGAGCTACATTCTCAGCCCTTTAAATTGTATTTTGAGACGGTGTCTTCCTAAATTGCCCAGGCTGGCTTAAACCTTTCAATCCTTCCACCTCATCCTCTTAAAAACAGCTGGGATTAGAGATGTTCCTCACCACATATGGCCTATTTTGTATTCCATTTTCCCTACTTCTGTCCCAAGTATCCCAATCACACATACGAATGAACTGCTGGTCCATGAAGCTATTGTAAAATCTGCAACACGACCTACTGCTTTACCTCTACCCTGCTGAAAGGAAGGGAAACTATACCATCCAAAAAAGCTCATCTCCAATTCAGGAGAGCATCCAAATTTATGATTCAAAATTTGTACTTTATCAAAACTCTATAGAACTGGTCCCCCATTATCTTCAGAGTTTGGTTCCCAACCTCAACAGTACTCTTGTATCTACAAAAATGAAAAAGAACAAATGCGAAAGCAACATGGACACTAACATGGCATCCACAAAAAATTACCTGTCAAGTCCGAACTGGAAGACTATTTTCAATGTCTATTCTAGGTAGGTTTATAGAGGGAGAATTATCAAAACAGGTGTTCAACAACACTAAATGCCAATTCTGATTGCTAAGGAAGTAAATGGTATCAGAAACTCACTGCATGGTTAAAAGATGCTTTTCCCCCTGTGCTTAGCATGCTATAGAACTCTTTACCACAAAACTTCAAATCCCTCTGATTTTCACTTACCTTTAATTTCACAGACTGCCATCTTTATGCTTCCTTTGCTCCCTTTGCAAACATCGTCCTGTGAATCATAGTAGGATAGGATTCCATTATCTAAAACAAACCAGCGAGGCTGCCAACCTACAAAGATCATACGTAACAAAAGGTTAAAAAGACATTATTTTTTATCATATAGAAAAACTCAAACACTGTCACTTACATTAATTTCTTGGCTCTCACGTGACATTAATTAATACTGAAATTTGTAATAACCAACACCCTCCCAAAATGTCCTTGCATCAATCTCCACTTTTCTGGTAGAGATTGCTAGAAGAATCTCTATGTCAGCATAAAGAGAGGAACATTTTTATTCTGACTTACAACCTTACTATTAACAACCCATAAAACTCATGCTGAGTGACAGTCCTACACAGGGTGCCATGTAAAAAACTGCCCCCTTTTCTGAAAGAACAGAGTTGAAGTTATGAAGCACAGATTAAGTGTCCCTTATCCAAAATGCCTGCGGCTAAAAGTTTTAGATTTCCAAATATTTGCATATATACAATATATTCTGAGAATGGGATCCAAACATAACCATCAAATTCATTCATGTATCATATACAAGTACATATACAGCCTGAAGGTAGTTTTATGTAATTCAGTATTCTTGGTTCTGTCATCCATGATATGAAGTCAGGTATGAAAATTTTTCTGCTTGTGGCATCAAACTCAAAAACTTCTAGAAGTCTGAAGCATTTCAGATTTCAGATTAGAAAGGTTCAACTTGTAACAGAAAAATTCTTGTTGAATAACCTGGGGCAAATCTTTTCATTTCAATAAATCTCTAAAATTCCCAGTCTCCAAAACAAGTAGGTTGAGCGAGAGAGACCTCTCAGGTGTAGCTCGGCCCTAACTCTGTAAGGTGATCTTACCCTGTCTTATAAAAGATGTTGCCTAAGCAAATTCCCTTGCACTCAGTGAGTGCTAAATGAATTCCAGTCTTTTATAAAAGATGCTATAACCCATGATAGGAATGTAGATTTCCCAATATTCCCCTCCCTTCAGGGCTGCTACATAGCAAAGGCAGAAGTGTCAGAAGCTGCAATCATATGTTATTTACTCAGCAAACGGACCATATAACTATCATACAGACTTAGCTCTAAGGCAAGGCTGGCAACTACAATGATGGCCTTTCTTTAGTTCCCAAATTCCACTTCTCTTGCAAGGCAAATTTGGTGTTCCCTGGGATTTTATCAAGCCTGCTACTAATTTATAAGCCTGGTGGAGCCAGGGTGACCATCTGCCCTTTCTGTAACTATTAAGTCACAATGCAGCACAAGTGGTTCAGACTAAACTGTGCCATGTTTTAAACCATGGGTCTTCAAAGCCTGGTCACTTTGGCCAAAGCCTCGTATACGATTAGTTCCTTTTTTCCAGGGCCAATTAGGACCAAGACAAGGCAGACAGGTGAACCATTTATATACCAAAGACATAACTTCCTGAAAGGCTTTACCGGAGACACTATGGAAATGACAAAGTTAAGTCATTATAAAAAGGTTAAATTTTAATTTGTGTGCCTTGCTGAGAATACCATAAAATAGGACAGAAAGATGGATGTCTGAAATAAATAAAATAAACCAAGCAATTTTCAGATGCCTGGAAAATTCATTTTTATGAATATTCCTTAATGAGACCTTCCAAATTAGAAAGTTCTTTTGGTTACATGAACTTTATCTTATTTATCACTGCAGTTCCAGCAACAAGAATGTTGACTGGTAAACAATACATGCTTAAAATTGTATTCTCAAGTGACTGAAAAAAAAATGAATACCAGAAAAGTGAGATACATAACAGGCAATACTATCCATGAGAACATACTGTCATAAACACACATGGAAATGATAAAAATATTATCTGTCCAAATACGCCAATTCACTTTGGTAAATTATAGGGAGGTCTTCTACCCTAAGACCAGTGTGCCTGTGAGATAAATTATGACTTTGCAAGCCTGCATTACTGCAATTCAGTATTTCTTTAAAATAAATACTGAGTAAAATGATTCATTTAAAATTTTTAGGCCAATGAAAAATGATTATGATTGACTATCAACCTAATTAAATCTTAATTATCTCTAAATAACTTTTTGAAGTATTTAATATAACAATTTCTAATTGATTTATATACCTACATAAGGATTGTACCTGTAAAAGATTCACAAGTTATTCCCTTTCTAAATTTTTTCCACTTTCTAATTTTTTTAAGATAATTCTTTTGATTTTAAACTACCAAATGTTACTGAAACTTACTCTACAAAATATTCTCAAACAACACTATCATAAAATGGGCACGGTGGCGCACACCTGTAACCTCAGCTACTTGGGAAGCTAGGGCAGAAGGATCATCTGTTTTAAGGCAGCCTTAAAATACTGCAACATTGCAAGACTCTGTGTCAAAATAAAAAATTAAAAACACAGCTCAGTGATAGGAAACTTGTTTAGCACGCTGGAGGTCCTGGGTTCAATCCCTAATATGAAGTCAAGAACCAAACCAAACACTATCTTACACTGGAAAGTGCCTTACAGATCATTTACACTGAACATTCAGATCTGAAATAAACTAAAATTAATAATCAGCATATTGTGAAGCCAAATTTGAACCTTGAAAACTTCCAAGCAAAATGCTACATTTCAGCAAGTTCTACCTTGTTTTCTAGAAGTCAACTAAAATGTTCTGCAAAAACTAAAACCTACAACATGTGTAATTAAAAGTTCAATGAGAAGGTAATCTGTAGTACCATAGAAGATGAGGAAACTGCCAGAAAAATTCCACCCCAAGTGAATTTCACCAATTATGACTCATCTCAGTACCTGCCAAATGCTCTGGGCTACCAATAAATGGTTCCTCTGGCATGACTTCTCAGAACACCATGCTTATGAGTATTTCCAAGTGGGTGATCATCTGTATCCCAAAGCACATACGCCTATCTTAATAAACATTATAGTACATCAGCCAAACAGGTTAATTGTGCTACCACCCAAATGAAAAGGCTCAATAAACATTTTTTTAAATTATTTTTTAAACGTTTCCTATTTAAAAAACTCATTTATAGAAATAAGTTGTCTATCTTTTTAGTTTGAACACAGAAAAACAGCATATTGTAAACACTAAAGCTTTTGCTGCTATAAATCTGACTGTAGTGTGCTAACTAATCAAAAAATAAGAACTACAGCTCAGCACTTACTTAAGCCTAAAGTGTTTGTGAATTTTGCCCCAGGTCAAGTAAACCCAAGTTCAGAGTATTATCTCTATATATAATTACTAAGAAGGTCCAATACTTTCAGCAGAGTAAGTAGACAGCAAGTCAATACTTACCTTTTATGCCTGCACAAGAAATCTGTTCACTATTCAGTTTTATTTTAAACTATTCTCCTTCCTCTACTTTGGTGAGATAATAAAATTCAGGAGTTGGAAGACATTTCTAAAATAAAATAGTTAATCACCCCTTACCTTACCAGGCTAAGACCCTGAGCGAACAAACCACATACCTTCAGTCATGGTTAACAGCAAAGATGAAAATTCAGATTTTTTAAGGGCCAGGGATATAGCTCAGGGGCACAGCGCCTGCCTGGCAAGTGCGAGGTGGTGAGTTCGATCCCCAGTAACACCCCCCTCCCAAAAAAAAAAACGCAAAACAGATTTAAGGCTATTTCATAAGCTAGTCCGGTTGTCAATGTCCTGTATCTCATTTCTTAGAAACTCAGAACCCTGGCGTTCTTTCCTCCAACCCACCTCAGGAGTGGAACCGACCTGCCCGCTCCAGTTACAGTGAAGCGTACCTGAATTCCCGAACAGAAGCATAGCTCACTGGAAACCAGTCCCTAAGGAGATAACCCGGTGTCAGCTTCCGAAACCTTGTTCGCTGAGCTCAAACAACCTCAACAAGTGAAGCTCAATAAAACGTTGTTATGGAAACTAACATCTCTTAAAATAGATCGTCAGAGTCTATTCCAGTCCGATAACCGCGACAACTCATTTTCGAACAAAATGCTGACTGTGGAGGATGAGTGAGGCTCCAAAAGCGCAGGTCGGGGACTGCAAACTGTTCCGGAGGCGACCAGAAGTCTCACCTCGAGGCAAGGAAGCGGTAGGGGACACGTCCCACCCTCCGGGAAGGAAGGTGCGCAGTCGCCAAGCCTCCCCTGCTCGCCAAGCAGGGCTGAGAGCTGGACAGACAGGGACGGACGAAGCGCTGAACCGGGCACAGCGTGCCTGGCGGGGGACAGATCGGCCACCTCCGCGGTGCCCCCCGCCCCTGAGCCTGCCCGAGCCAGATACCTGTGAGATAGTTGGTCCACTTGTACAGAACGCCCTCCATACTTCAGAGCCCGGCGCCGCGCATCCTCCTGTCCCGGGGCCCGCCGCGCGGAAGGGGTCACGGGTGGGCGCGGGGCCTGGGTCGCCCCTCCCCGCGCGCCCGGCCCCCTCCGCGGTCCCGCCGGCCCGGAGCTGCCCTCAGCCCGCGCGCCCGCGGCGGCGCTCAGAGGCCGGGACGGCGGGCGCGGCGTGGAGCTCTGGGGCCGCCAGGCGCGCTCTCGCGCATCCCCGGGCCACCTCCGCGGCGGCGAGCGTGGCTGCGGCGGCGGCGGCGAAATCGCGACCGCAGCTGCCCTAGGCTCGGCTCGCACTTCCTCAGCGGCCCGGCGTTGCCTCCACCTCCTCCTTCTCCTACTCCTCCTCCTCGCCCACCTTCCTTCCCGCCCCCGGGCTCCCCGCTTGTTTTCATTGACCCCGACGTCGGTTTCACTTCCTGGATGAAAGGGGCCGGCGCGGCGCGGAAAACCCCTCCCCGGCGGCGGGGCTGGAGGAACGGGCGCGGCCTGTGGCCCGCCGCCCTGGGCGGGGCTCCGCGAGGAGGGCCCGGCTGCTTACTTCTGCGCCTCTTGCGCTTTTCCCTCCTCCTGCTGTATCTCCTCTTTCTCTTCCTCCCGCTCCTTGGCATCCCTTTCCTCCTCTGTCCGCGAGCCTGCGCACCCCAAATTGAGGCCCCGGACAAGCACCCCGCGGGTAGAGACTTAGGCCTCTGAGTTTCCTACCACTAAACCTCAGGGCCTGTCAGTCAGTAGTTGGTTTTGTTTCGTTTTTTAAAGAAAAAAAAAAAGGGGCCCTACTTCTACATGCTCTGTATATCCTTCTCACACTTGGGACCCGAGAAATGAGCTAGGAAGGCAGTGCGCAACCGAAGGGGGGCCGGTTCTCGGACCCCCCAGGAATTGTCATTGTGCCAGTAACCTTGTAGGGCCAGATTTTACTTGGAATGTAAACCGTGGAACTGCGCTTCAGAATTGTATTCAAAATCTAGGGGCTTTCCCCCTAGTTTTTATGATTTAAAGAAACAATTCCTGCTTGGAAATTATTATCACCTTAAATTTGACAGTGACTTTCAGATTTTATGAAATTTTGCAAAGTCAAAGCAGCCGCCTCAAGCAGGCCCAGTGCTGAGGCTTTGTGTCATCAAAATGGAATCACACTTCATCCAGACCCTGCCAGGACTTTCCGAAGGCTTTCCCTTTGGGTTTTCTGGGTTTTCACTTGGAAGTAAAGTGAACCCGTAGATGGATTGATAAATTGTAATATACCGAATATAACTTAACATTAATGATAGACTCCATGTGGTGGTTACAGAATGTTCATGTCACATTTAGCTTGCCTGCATGTTTAAAAGGTTTTCCTGCTAAAATGGGACAGGATTGCATCAAACAGATTTGGCCTAATCCGTTAAAAAAATATAGCTGAGACTGCAATAAAATGCCCAACTCTCAGATTTCCTTGTTTGATATGGATAAATTCACAACTCAGCTCTGTCAAGAAAATGACAAGAGGGTCTGTCTGTCTGTTACTGTTACACCGCTACGACTACTACAGGCCCTCCGTTAGAGACGCCCCCTCGAAGTGCGATACGGAAACGCGGGCCAGCCTCAGGTCCCCAATAGTCAAAGCTGGTCCCTGAAGCTAGGAATCAGGGGCGCTGGTTCCCGCAGTTTCCCGCAGGTTTCAAATAACGGATGCAGGCTGCAACAGCTGCGGCAAGACTCACACCTGGAGAAGGCGCTAGGACGACCGACACCCCGAAAGCACCTAGAGAGCGAGCGACCCACCGCAAGCCTGATTTTTATGCTTTTCTTCCAGCAATACCAGCCCCTCTCCAAACCCGCAATTTCTTTTGAAGCAGAAGAGAAAAAAAAATGAAGATGGCAGAGGTTATAATGTTAAAATCGTACTTTTTAAAAAACGAGCTTCAGGACACAAAAGTCAAATTCAAGCATTTTCCCCCTTCCAAGAAAAAGTCCTAAGGGCCTTAAAGACTGCCTGTGAACCGGATTTTAACCCATTTTAGAGACACCCCAAGTCCCAAAAAATACACACCACTAAAGGCTCCTGTCTCCGTCTGAGACCACACGCTATTTCTTTGAGTTTGCACTTTTGAAATTCTACCTAACAGATTCCTTCACGCCTTTCACTGATGCGTCCCCCACATTCTTTTTCTGTGACCAAATCAGCAAAGCTGCGTCCTGCCCCAGGGGAGGTTCCGCACCTCTGCATTGGGAACCTCCTCTGACCCTGTCGGGTAACACTCTAGGAGCTCTAGAAGCCGCCTCTTTGTGCTCCGGAGTGACAGCCACGTTTTGTGACTGTAGGATATCCCACGCAGGCTGTATATTGGATCTTTTGCCATTTTTATTCTAGGAACCCGGAGGAAACTGGGTACAACATGCAGGCCGGGCGAGAAAAGCAGCGTGATCGTGAGGACCCGTCGCAGCTTCTGGGGACAGCGAGCCCCAGTGCCCAGAACTCTAGGTATCCCAGGCTCCAGGCCGGCAGCTACCCCAGAGCTAAACGCTCCGCCGGGAGGGGCGGGGTCTCGTATGACCACGCCCCCGACCCTTTGTGACGTCGGACAATCCCTGCCACGCGTCGAAACTGGGCCTCCAACTCAAATAACACGCAGTAGGAAGCCGGGGCTGGGGGAGCTAGTTGGATCTGCGCCTGGAGCCATGCATGCCTTATACAGATTAGTCCTTTTCTTTGGCCTGTGCGGCTGTTGCTTTGCAAAGGAACAAAAGAAAGAGGAGAGAACAGAAGAAGTAAAAATAGAAGTTTTGTATCGTCCAGAAAACTGTTCGAAGACCAGCAAGAAGGGGGACCTGCTCAATGCCCATTACGACGGCTACTTGGCTAAAGACGGCTCGAAATTCTACTGTAGGTAGGAGACGCTGCCAACTGCCCCCGCGTCCAGACGGTGCACTAAAGCTTGCTTCCTCACCCACCCACCGAGACCTGCTTGGTTGTTTTAACAGCTATCATTTTTTCATAGAAGAAAAAACTAGGATTACTTGGCAAATAGTGCCCTAGGAAACTGAGTATTTTTAAATGTTGGCCCAATGGTTAAAAGCGAAAAATTACACACACACTGGACGCACCGCTATTCTTGGGACCCCTGGAGCTGAAGGAAGTGCTTTACCCATATTCAGGCTTTCCTTTTGCTGAGAGATGGGGTCTCTCTATAGAAATTATTACTTAGGGTAATTAGAGAGACTTTGTTCTGGCTTTCTCCCTGGGGAGCCACCTTATACCTACAGCCACTACAAAACTGACTTTCCTGGTGTTTGCAGCTGGCGGGTGCTTTTTTCCTGAGGGCTCTCTCATCTGGCTGCATACACTGATTTAATGGGTAGTTTGTCACCTCCAAGTAGAATTGCCTTTCCAGTCTATTATTCTCCTGTAAAGAGAGGTTTGGGGAAAGGAAGCCTTTGAAAATCAAGAAATTTAAAAAGAAAAATGTGATTTTAAATTACCACTAAAATGACTTCGAAGATAAACCTTCCTCATCATTTTTCAAGGAACAAACCGAGAGAGGTTACTAATGAGTTATTTGTACAAACCATGCAGCCAGTTAAAGGCTGGAGACCAATTTAAAAAGTTAACTTGTTGAATGGTTTTTGTAACGATTTAAAAAAAAAAAAAAGTGAGATGGTGCCAAAGGCTAGCTTTGGGCAAATTGTACTTCTTTCTGCCAACTATAGATCGAGCCAAACAACTCATCAGGGGGTTCAGAAAGAGGTCTAATATGGGAAAAGAGACTCCAATTTTAAACTATTACTAAATGCCCCACTGTATTTTAAAGTTTGGTTTCTTGAAATCAGCTTATCTAAGTGATTTTTATTATAGCCGGACACAAAATGAAGGCCACCCCAAATGGTTTGTCCTTGGTGTTGGGCAAGTCATAAAGGGCCTGGACATTGCTATGATGCATATGTGCCCCGGAGAAAAAAGAAAAGTGATTATACCGCCTTCGTTTGCATATGGAAAGGAAGGCTATGGTAAGATGTTTAAAATTTATCTTTTAATTATATATTTAAAAAAACAGACTTCTATGTGTATATGCAAAAGAAAGCAGTCTCAGGTTTATAAATTGGTGTTTATAGTAACATTCATAATAACCAAAAAGACAAAAGATTTCATAAGCAAAATGAAGGATACACCATAGTCAGCCTTAAAAAGAGGGAAATTCTGACTTGTGCTATGATGTAGGTAGAAAAGTGATTGCCAGATGGAGAGGGCAAAAAAGAGATGTTCCCTGGTGAGTACAGGGTGTTATTTTTGCTAGATGAGTTCTGGAGATTGGTTGCAAACAATGTGATTGCACTTTATACTACTGAAGAATAAAATGGTTAAGATGATGAACCTTATATTTTACAATGATTAAAAATAAAAGGGAAGCCAGGCATGGTGGCCCATGTGTGTAATCCCAGCACTCAGGAGGCTGAGGCAGGAGGATCTTTGAGGGTTCGAGACCAGCCTGAACTATAAAGCAAACTCAAGGCCAGCCTGAACTGCATAATGAGACCTTGTGTCAAAAAGACAAAAATAAATAAATAAATTAAATAAAAGGCAAATAAAGCCAGGGATTTAGCTCAGTGGCATAAGCACCTGCCTGGCATGCATGAGGTCATGAGTTCAATCCTCAGTACCAAAAAAAAAAAAAAAAAAACACAAAGCACAGAACCATAGGGTGCAACAAGTCTCACTATATCTAGTTCAATTCAGTCCTTTCTGTTTACCTGTGAAGAAAATGAGACATCATTGGAATCTAGACCTCTGACCAGAGTTCTTTACCCAGCAGCGCAATCAGTGATTGTGTATATTTTATAAGTGCTACCTTGATGTTTCAATTTTTAAGTATACATTCTACTATTAATACATAAATGTTTATAGCACATTGTAGGTTTTTGGTAAGAAGAATCAAAATTAATTGGCAAAATTCAGGAAGCTGGAACATGATTTTAGAGTAAAGGGACAGTAGTAGAACATTGTAAAAAGGAATATCTGAGATATGTCACTCATTGTTACCTCAATATGGTGCAAGCCTTGAAACATGGAAAGAATTTTTTCTTTCAATGTCTTGTTTTTTGTTTTTGTTTTTTTTTTAAATCTAGAACAAGAAGATCCACAAATCTAGGTCAAGCAGACATATAGAAAAATGTTTACAACACATATGAATGAAGACCTATTAGCACATTCACAGTGGGGCTGTAATTTGTACCCCGTTGCCAGGGGACTCTGAACCACCAGGGGTTCAGGCAGGGAACAGTCCCATCAGGTGGCTTCTACAGTCATGCATATACCACTGGCAGGAACATGTTAACCAGTAATAAAAATGACCTAGCCCTATACAGGGGCCACATTTAAAGAGAAACAAAAAAAGCAATACATTATTTTTAAAAATACAGATAGCCTTTAAGTCTAGGGTAATAATTTTATTCATAATTAAAGGAAGGGAAAAGGAAATGAAAATGAGACATCATTTTTCACCCATCAGATTAACTAATATAAAAGTTGACAAGGACATGGGAAAACTAGCCATCTCTTGCTTTATTGCCAAGAATATAAATCATTTGTCTTTCTAACAACATTTGTCAGAAGAAAAACTACCTATATCTCTGACCAATTCCATTTCTAAGAATGTGCACAAAGGTATATGTAAAAGAACATTCAGGATTTTTGTTTGTTTGTTACCGGAAGACTAGAAGCTACCTGAGCATCCATCAGTAGGCATCCATCAGTAGAAAATTAGTTGTTATATCACCAGTTATTATATTCCTCCTTAGCCAGTAGAAAGAATGAAGTAGAGCCAGCCATATTAATATACTAGAAGTAAAGTGGGATAGACTATATTCCTAGCAGAAATATTCAGTGAGCGTCTGTGCCAGAGTCCATGCTAGGCCCTGGGCATAAAGTAAATACTACTCACTATCCTGGGAGAGCTTGCTCTGCAGAGGTGAATTTCACATTAGCCTGTATCTACATGGGCAGTATCGGGAAGGACACGCAGTTATCTGAGGACATTAAGTATTGGGAAGGAGGCCTAAGGGCCAAATATTTTTTCTCACTGTAATATTTTGTACTGTTTGAAAATTTAATCATGTGCATGTGTTAATTTTTCTAATGCTTCTAAAATTTAAAAGTATTGCAGAATAGAGAAGGAAATTTTAAGGAGAGAAGATGGCAGCCCAACAAGCAAGTTCCGCCTTACATCCTCAACTAGGTCATTGCTCTCTATTGCTACATGAAGGCTTTAACTATGCCTGGAACCCTGCTAACTCCACCTATTTGAAATGTTTAGTATATAATTAATTTTTAATTTTCTATGATGAAACATTTGGCTGTGGGGATATATTAGTTTGATTTGAAGAAGTTTATATTCCATTTGAAGTGTCTCCAATAAACACAAAGATGAATTGTCTTACTCCCAAATATTTTGTGGAAATGGCATGACTTTTTTGAGGCTGTTGAGTTTGTCATCAAGAGTAGTGATTCCCTCACCTGTTGTTTCCAGCAGGAGTGGGAGTCACTGCCTCAAATTCAGTTGAGAATGATCAGTGATGCAAGCCCAGTCAGGCCTGAAACTCCTAAAGAGATGGTCCAGATAATGATAGCTTCACTTTTAATACTTTTTGTGAATCATTTAATAGGCTCATCAAAATAACTCCCAGAACTAAGGGAACTATTTTGATGAGCCTATTACCCCACTAGAGGATGCACTTTTCTAGTTGCCTAGAGCATCCTCCACATCCTTCAACCATGAGGTGCCCATCCTGGATCCAGTACTACCGGAAAAGACTACTACTTAGTTTTCATAAACTAACCTATGCTTAGTTAATACCCACGATACCTAAGTTATCAATAAACCAGACCCTGTTGCAGGGATGCAGCAGTTTGACTTGGAGAAGATAGTTCATATTCAATATGAGATATCTATAATAAAATAAAAATGGTGACTGGAAGGGCTGAGGATGTGGCCAGTGGTACAATCCTTGCCCAGCATGCAGCAGGCCCTGGGATCAATGCCAGTACTGCAAATAAATAAACAAATAGGGTCATTTTTTGTTGCTGTAGCAAAATACCTGAGAAAGACAACTCGAAAGAGGAAAGGTTTATTTTGGCTCATGAGCTGCTCATGACAGCCAGGAAGCTGCGACAGCAAGATCAAGAAAGGGGACAAAGACCAGATGAGCCCTTCCAAGGCTTGCTCCTCGTAACCTAGTTCCAACTAGGCTCCACAGTTTAGAGTTTCCAACATTTCCCAATAGGCCACTCAACTATACACCCTCAATGGATGAATTTATTGATGAGATCATAGTTCTCCTACTCCAACCACTTTCCAGAATCCCCACCTCTGAACATTACTGCATCAAATATCAAACCTTCAACACTTGAGTCTTTGGGGGCACATTTTAGATCCCAACCATAACATGATTCTCTCTAGTAATAGTTTTGGCACCTTCATTTCACACAAATGGAAATGGAGGCCCCTAAAAGTTATATTCATTGAAATGTAATTAATTGCTGGCCTTACCTGCATTACAGTAGCTTAGATTAGACTGAAAAGTTGCAGCCTAGACCATATGTAACTATTTTAACAAGCAATTTCTTGATTAGATAAGCTTTTAGTAAGTTGTTAACACCTAACATTAGCTGTACCTGTAACTTTATTTTAGGTAATACTTGAAGAAGTCTTTCCTCTGCAACATGTCTTTGTCTCATGTCACAGAGCACCCCTGCATGTCTTCAAATGCATGTGACTTTTTAGTGCTTTAATTAACCACATATATGGTATGTATAGATTCTTTACATTAACTCCTTCTCTGATCGGCTTCTGTAAATACAAGTAACTTCACAGCTAATGTGTATGTAAATATTTCTCCTTTTCAAACTTCATAAATTTTTGCAAGGAAAAGAACTAACTGGTTATATTTTTGTGTTTTGCAGAATTCAGAAACTGCAAATGTACCTGTAATATTTTTTTCTTCAGGACTCTGAATTTGAGCTTGGCATGATAATAGTGCATGCCTGTAAATCCTGCAGGCAAGAACATCATATGTTCGAGTCCAGCCTAGACAACTTAGTGATTTAATGAAAACTGTCTCACAATTAAAAAAAAAAAAGTTTGGGGGCTATAGCTAAGTACAAAGACCCTGGGTTCAGTTCTCAATACCAAATAAATAAATAAATAAATAAATAAATAAATAAATAAAAGGGGGAGGAGGAAAGAGTGAGGCACTCAAAGTAGGAAGAGGGGCCCTGTTTTTGAGTCTGTCTTTATCATCAGGAGAAGCTGTTCTATCATAAGATGATTATAATTGGACAGAATAGGAGGAGGTCTGTAAAAAGACATCGAATAAATCTCTAGCTTTTTTACTTTAAGTTTATTAATATGTGGGCATTAGATCAGGATTTCATAATAGTCACATGATACTTGGGAAGTTTTCCTGAGTCCTGGCTTTGGAAATTTCTGATCCACTTCCTCTGTGACTGTAACTTGCAAAACTCTTTTCTCTTTGGACTATACAAACATTTTAGCAAGAATTCTCTGTTTCATAAAAGAAATGAATCCTTCTTTTCAAGGTCAAATTTAACCACTTAAAATAAAGAATTTGGGTCATTGATTTATTCATTCATCCATTTGAGTGGCTGTAATAAATAAGGCACTGTGTGACTCCCTGGGAATATACGGGTGCTACAAGCCACCGACTGCCCCTGCAAACCACTTTTATGATATGCTTACTTGTGGAAGACTAAAATCATCTGCGATATTGACTAATAGATTAATTTTATTAAAGAAAACTATTCAATGTAATACTTAAATTTTTGTTGCAATTTAAATGTCTTGGTAAAATTGTTTATGGATTTTTTTTTGGCCATTGCATTTGTTTTTTAATGTCTAAAGAATTTGAAAACCAGATATTGATACTTATATTTATGCTTCCCAATAACTACAAAAAAATCATTTCTAAGAGATTACTCATCTACACTTTGAAATTTTTCTGCTTTACATTTGTTCTCTGTATACTTGTCCTGTATGATGATGGGGCATATTAATAAAAATTATATAATTTGTATTTCTTTGAATTTAATCATGAAATAATGATCCTGTAGCTCTTTTGAACTGATTGGTTAAAAAGATATGAAAAAAATTTTAACATATGAAAAAATATTCCTAAAAAGTTTTTATAATAGAAAAAAAATAAAAACAAAAATTTTAAGACAAAATTTTTTTCTAAATGTTTATAGAAGGTAGTTCTTATAAATGTGAAATATAATCATAATACTATTGTGATTGTTCATTAATAAATATTTGAAATGTGTCTTCATGTAAATTAAACTTTAAAATTTATACCTTTAGCAGAAGGCAAGATTCCACCTGATGCAACACTGATTTTTGAGATTGAGCTTTATGCTGTGACCAAAGGACCACGGAGTGTTGAAACATTTAAACAGATAGATGCAGACAATGACAGGCAACTTTCTAAAACCGAGGTAATTCAAACAAATTTAATGTTTATAACTTAAATGCATCTGTGTTGCAACTGTTACTTTTAATCCTAGTTAGCATGGGTTCTGATCATTTGAGATTCATCCAATTCAACTGCCTTTCTTCCTGCAAGAATAGTCATTAAAATCCCAAACCTGTCATCACGCTTGCCTGGCAGGTTCTATATCCCCGGGCCCAGCACTAGACTTTAGTAAAACAAGCATTAGCCCTGAACATTCATGATGGAAATTTCCTGAAAGAGGAAGGGAGAGCCCGAGGTTATGAACACAATACTGGAGCCAGACTGTACAAGTTACAATTCTGGTTTTCTCACTTGTGGCTATGTGATTTTTTTGCTGGCTACTTAATCTGTCTGAGCATCATTTTCCCCATTTATATGATGAAGATGCTGGTAACACTTCTTACTCAATAAATTATCATGAAGTTTAGATAAGTTCATATACTTATTTGCTTATGATAGTATCTGGCACTGAGAAAATGTGAAAATGTGTTATTTATAATTGCTATTATAAGATCTATATAAAGCCTTCAATTTATATGGAAGGCTGAGATATAAGAAGCTAGTAGCTGAACTCTGGGCTTGTGTTTGCTTCCTTTCTATCCTACCCAATTCAATGTCTTGCCAGCTGTTCTCATAATCTCATCTAATTCTCATAATCCTCTGAGGTACAAATTATTTGTTCAGTTAAAAGTTCTTACAGTGTTGCTAGAAATACAGATCTACTCCTGTAGCCTAGAAACTGGAGAGACCTATGAAGATGACAGGTTTGGGAGCTGGGGATTTAGCTCAGTGGCATAAACCCCTGCCTGGTAAATGTGAGGTCATGAGTTCATTCCCTGGTACCCACCAAAAAAAAAAAAAAAAAAAGATTGGCCCACTTGTCTCCTTTCTTGTGGGGATTGTCTGGAGACAGGTCAAGATGCATAATACTACCATCTAAGTATATAGTAAAAGGCAGCTGGATCTCTGACCTCAAGTGTTAAGAGTATGTCCTTTCTCTATTTTTTGTCTCCCTCTCCAATTCTCTTCTCACCCAATTATACCTCCTCCTCAGGACTTAGTAGAACCTTTTCCCTGAGACACCCTTGTTGGTCAACAGTGGAAGAGCAAGAAGGAACTCTCCCCTTGTGCCTTGATAAGAAGGGCAGTGAGCATGGAATTATTCCAAGTGTGCATTTCTCTGTGGGCTGCTTATCACCCTCCGTAGCATGAACAGCAGCTGTGGGTGGATTCATATAACACCAAGAGCTCAGCCTGTACACAGGCCATTATTATCACAGACACACACCCATAGGTGCATTCTGCAGTGTGAATTCTCCCAGACATTAGGAGATCTTTAGTTGCTTTGTAGAAAGCCAAAGTAAAAAAAAAAAAAATGCAAACCAGTAAACCAGTTAGCTACAGTTTTTCTTCAGGGATCTATTGGATATTAGCTGCATTATCACCAGTCAGGTAAGAGTGATCTCAGAAGCCTAAGTAACAGTAGCTAATCCTCACATCAATCCAACTACATAACTAGTTCTCTTTTCACATATGACATAGCTGAGTTTGAGAAAATTTAAATTATTTGTAAATGACTACACAGAGGCTAAATTATTTTTCTAAGACCATAGTCAACACCTAGAAATCCTGGATTGAAAACATGAACAGAAATTTCCTTCTTTAATCATTATGAAGATTTAGTAAGTTACTTCTTTCATATAAAAAAGGTGGAGAGCAGGTACTATGTTTTAACAATTACAAAGTAGAAATAGTGGAACTCATTAGTAGCAAGATTGATGTATGTTGTTACCCATTACCTTTTTATACAAGAAAAAGATTTTGAGCATCAGCTCAAATTTACAGCTAAATTTATAGCCAGACATGGTGGTACACATCTATAACCCCAGGTAGCTGAAGCAGAATGATAGAAGTTCAAGGCCACCCAAGGTGACTTAGCAAGTTCCTGTCTCAAAATTTAAAACACAAAAAAAATATTAAAAGGACTGGGCGTGTAGCTCAGTGCAAAGACTCTGGGGTCTAACCCTCAGTACCACACATATACACACACATGCACACACATACACATAATGATAAATTTTACTTATTAAAAACTGCAGAATATTTGAGGGTACTTAAATTCTTTATACTTATGTCAGATTGCTGAGTTTTAATTGGGGAAAAATATGAACATAAAGAACCAAAATTACATTTGAGAACAGGTGATATATCCTACATATGATTCATCAATTGTCCTTGAGATTGGGCTATGACTTACTAAAACACTTACAGATTTAAGTCCAGCTTTCAAAAATGGTCTTGACTCTAAAATGCCCCAGCCTTGGAGAATATTATCTCGACCATGATGCCTTGCTTTTTTAGTTATTATATAGATTAGCACTTTCTAACAAAAATTTAATTGAGCCATATACATAATTTAAAATCTTTTAATAGCCACATTTTAAAACATAAAAAGAAGCTAGATGTATGGTATACCTTTATACCAGCTACAAAGGAAGCTGACACTAGAAGATGGCAAGTTTAAGGCCAGCCTGTGTAACTTAGACCTACTCTCAAAATTTAAAATAATTTAAATTTAAAAGGGTTTGGGATGTACCTTAATGACAGAGTGTTTGCTTAGCACATGTAAGGCTTTGGATTCAAACCCCAGTAACTGCAAAAATAGAAATAAACAATGAAAAGAAAGACAGGTGCAGTGGCATAGATCTGTAGTCCCAGCTACTCAGTGCTCAATATTGCAAATAATTAATTAAAAAGATACAAGTGAAATTTTAATTCAGCCTAATTCAGAATATCTAAAATAATGTGATTTCAATATGAAATCTGTATAATTATAATATAAATTATAATATAATTTATGTATATTATATATTAAAAATATTATAATGTGATTTCAATATGAAATCTGTATTATAATATAAATTATAATATAATTTATATATTATAGATTATAATATAAATCTGAGAAAAGAAAAAACCCTGCCACCCAAAAGTTGAAAGAGGAAAAACTTATTTTAGCTCACAGTTTGTAGAGGTTTCACTCCACAGTCAGCTGAGTTCAAGGCAGGTAGCAAGGGCAGAGAGGCATCACAGAGGAGAAACAGTTCATGTCATGGCAGGCAGGTAGCCATGAAACTCGGTTTTTCTATCCCTTTTTATTCCATCCAGGCTATTAGCCCATTGAGTCATATCACCCATACCCAAAACGGGTCTTCCTTCTTCAGTAATTCCATCACCCACACACAAAACTATGCTAAACCAATCAGTGAACAAATTCACTATCACACACACAATCCAGTCATTCCCAAAAGCTCCACCTATGAGCACATGAGGCTCTTGGGGGACATTTAGATACAAGCTATAACACAATTTGATATAGGCACATTTTAAGTGCTTAGAAGTCACATGTGGCTAGTGGCTACCATTTCTACAATGCTTTATTGTGTATTTGCATAGGAAAATCTAATCATATGTTATTGTTAAGGAAACAATACATAACAATGCTTGTTCTTTTTTAAACATTATTAGTAGATTATGTGGGTTAATTAGGGGGACAATATATGGAAGCATGGAAAAAATTTTTACTTCACACGGATATAGTTCAGTGGCCCAGCACCTGCCTGACATGCACAAGACCCTGATTTCCAGTCCCAGTACAAGAGAAAAAAAATAACTAAATTTTACTTCAAAATATAGTTCAGATATTATTTATATAATATATTCATTAGTTTTAGAAAGTATAGAAATGCTAATGCGAATTTTATCCATTATTGGAAATTCTTAAGAATGATTTTCCTTTGATAATGTGAACAGTGTAGATTATTGAAAAGCACTTAGTTATAGTGTATCTACCCCTAACCATCTAGAACCTTAGCAGAAGCTAATTCTTTTTTTTTTTTTTAGCAGAAGGTAATTCAAATGCCTATTTCTCTTTCAAAAATGCTTAAAAGGTTAATAAAATTAAAACCTCAAATAGCTTTTCAGAATGTTTGTGTCATCTAATATAAGTAGTCTTGGATATGAGTTTCATTATTGTAAACATTCTTTAAATTTGCTGGAAACTTGTAATGTGATACCTTTTTATTAAATAAATGTTATTTGGGCCCTTTAGGTAAGCTATTACTTGGAAAGAGAATTTGAAAAAGATGAGAAGCCACGTGACAAGTCCTATCAGAACGCAGTTTTAGAAGACTTTTTTAAAAAGAATGACCATGATGGCAATGGCTTCATTTCTCCCAAGGAATATAATGTGTACCAACATGATGAACTATAGCATATTTTTAACTACTTATTGTACTTGACATAAAAATTCACTTTTTTTCACGTTGTATTTTCTACTTTTCCTCTATAAGAAGATACTTTGTTCCCCTACAATATATGTAGCTTTGCTATAATAAATGTAAGACTGTTTTACAATTTTAACTCTCAAAAAAGTATGACTGTATTTCTTGGTACAGTATTCTGTGAACACATGTAGCACTGCAGAGTGGGTCTTTGTCCAGTGAACAATAACCGTCCTTCAGGATATAACAAGATTTATCAAGATCTGCAAATTCTTCCCAACTTTTACCACATGTATAAATATGTAAAGATTCAATATTTTAGGTGTTAAAATGTTTTATATTTTTAAAATATTCAGTAAGGTCCCAGGAAATAAAATTTATTTAATTATGCATTTTATGACATTATGTGTAATAGGGTATAAAAATAGGACACAAGAGCATGCCTTAGGTACACAAGAAAGATGATCTCTGTCCCACAAAGAATCTGAACACTGTCTATACTTTTTTGTTGTAAGCTTCTGTCCTTGGGTGTTTGTTCTAAAGGGAAATATTTAAAGATATTTGACCAGGCCATAGACTTTTTACATCCTATAGCAGAAATTAGGGCTTTATTTCTTCAGACATTACAAATGTGCTATCACTGCCTTCTCATAGGCCTTCATTAAATATCTATCACCACAGAACTTTTGACTTCATAGTTTTAAACCAATGTCAGGGAATTTTTCCAGGTCCATTTCTCTAATATTTCTGTCTTTACAACACTTCATAGCATAACATTCTTATCATTAATGGTCATTACAAACTTTCCTTTTCAAATAAGTAGATACAGCCTATCTCCCTTTCTGACAGTAGTAAGTTTTATGAAGACAAATGTGAGCATATGTTCATGACATCACAAAAGAGCAACCCATTATTAGGATCACCCTGTGAATTATGTACACAAAACAGTGTTTTTAATATGATATGGCAATTAAACTTTTAGAATTATATTAAATATTAATCAATTTTTCTCCTTTTGTCATGGCTAGGGCACTAAAGGGCCACAAAACAGCCACTTATATACTTTTTTCATCCTTAAATTTTAAATTAGAATCTGAATAGGAAATTAGCCAGTTCAGGTAGCACATATCTGTAATCCTAGCTACTCAGGGGAGAAAGGCAGGAGGAATCTCAAGTTCAAGTCCAGTCTGGACAACTTAGTGGAAAACTATGTCAAAATTTTAAAAGATCTGGGGTGGTAGCTACATGGGAGACCAATTGCCTAACATGTATCTTGGGTTCATTCCCCAGTACCACAAAAATACAATACAATTGATGTATTTAGAAAATCTTTTAATTATGTTATCTAAAACGATAGACTAAATTCCAAGTGATTATAAAGTGACTGACAAATTTTTGAAAGATTGTCTATATTTTAAATTTTATATATTTAAACTCTGCCATAAACAATGTTATTGATTTTTTTGGTAATTTATGAGGTAGACAGTAATGCTATCATTGTACTTGGGGAACATGATACCCACACAGGCTTTCTGTTTATTTTCTCATCTTAACTTATCAAAGCAAACCTAGGCAGTTCAGGGAAGGTTTATGGCACAACTGCACTTAAAACACCAAAAAAGTATATTCATTTTTCTTTTTATTTCATTCTCTTGTGCCAAATATCAAAACAAGGGACTGCATGAAGTCTAACATACTTCTGGCCATCCACAGAACACTGAAAGCAGCCATAGACGGTCTCCCTTTTTAAGTTCCCCATTCCACAGAGTATGCAAGGCCCTTTAGGAATGTTGTGATTGAGTAGGTTAACTCGGATGTGAGTCCCTTCCTTGAGTGAAATATCACTCATGCTGAGAGGTTTGTCATAGTAGTCAGAAAAAAGATCATCCAAGTAAAACTGTGAGCGAGAAATGGCATCCATCACTCTTCTGTCTAAAAGAACAAAAACAAATGTATTAAAAGTCCAAATAAAAATATATAACCCAAACTTCATTATAGACATAGATATAAATATAGATATAGATACAGATATAGTTATATATCTATATAGATACATAGAGATACAGAAATAGATATAGACATAGACATAGACATAGATAGGTCCATCATCAGTCATGCAATGACTTGGCTATTAAATTTAAATTTTCCCAGAAAGAAAAACATTCATGCAAAAGACTCTTCAAAGGACATACTTCTTTCAAATAGTATATTTCTCAGTCTGTAGAGTAGTGCAAATGTTGCCCTTTCTTCCCTTTCAAATCCTCCTTTTGACACTGATGTGACACAAAGGTCTACAAAACAATTTCAACAAGCTGTTATAATTGTAATAATTCCTACTTTACTGAGTATTTTATGGGGGCAATGGATTCTGATATGGGCCATTCATTGTGTTCTTTTTAAAGCTAAATATTACACATTTTTGAAAAGATACATTCACATGACACAAAACTCCCTTTTAAACTCACATGAGTTCAAAACGGAGCTACAGTGATGAGTCTCTAGCCCACTCTGTACCTAGCCAGTCTTCCACTGCAGAGGCACTGATATGTGTCTGAGGAATGCTTCCTGAAATATTCCATGTATTTTACAAGCATAAAGGAATATGTATGTATACATATGTATAAAATCCTTTAGCCCCAATACTTACAATACTGCATGTTAGGATTTATAGAGCTAACTCAAACTTAACAGCTTCATAGTATTCTGTTGTATTCTGTTGTACCATTATACAAGTTCACCTAAGATGGTTTCCAGTCTTCTGCTATCAGTAAATGAATATCCTTATATGCATATCAATTCACCTATGTGTAAGCTCTCCTATAGGATGATTTCCTGGGCACATGGGCCAAAGTACATGTATATTTTAGATTTTGGTGGTTATAAGTTTATATTCTTCCCAGCAATCAATATAACTATAAAAACCTGTACCCAAAGGACTCCAAGTAGAATTAATTTAGAACAGTTTTGTTTCTCAACATCCTATTCCTTCCTTTCACAGAATTTCAGAATTGGACAGAAATAAGTATAAAAATGTTTATAAATTACCATACCCAGAGGCTCCCTTGCCTGGTCCTTTGGGCTGCACCTGGCCTTGGGCCAGGTGCCAGTCAACTAACCTTAAACAAAAACTAGAGTTGCACAGAGGTATTACATAAGCTCACAATGAAGAAAATTAAAGTGAACTGTTGAAAGTATTACATCAGATGATAATTTTGGAGGAAGTATTTGTAAAGTCACTTTTTAGGGGGAGTTGAAAAAAGTTGTGTTTATTAGGTAAAAGTGAAATAAGTAAAGTTATCTTTGAGTACCCTGATTTGGGCAACATGACCCTTCAAGAACCTTACTATCTACCTACTCCTATTTGTCACACTCTCCAAAACTATCAGGCATTGGTTATATCCTCCTGTAAGCCAATAAATATGTTGTTAGTGGACTGAATTTTAGCTGTTATCTATAATCGTAAATGGGGTCATGGAGAGTCTACAGCCTTTACCAAGCAGCAGAAAGAGGCACTGGATAAGCAGGTCAGGGAGGACCCCTCCCAGCTCCTTTACCCAAAAATAAGACTGGCTGTGCTGAAAGCATCACTTCTGTAACTACTGGACAGCACTTCCTATTAAATTCGCCTTTAAAATATAATCATTTGTCTTTCAAGCAGATCATCCACTCACCAAAGGCACCATCCAGGTAAATGAAGAGTTCAAAAACACTGAAAGCTATGGTTGTATGTGCTGGAAAAACAATAGCTTTGTCCCTTCCCTTGGGATTCTGTTCATCCATAAAATGAAACTATAATAAATGAATTAATAAATTATTATTAAAGAGCCTAACATGTCAGGATAGCTTTTCAGAGAAATAAAACATCAATACAGCAGCAGAATTACCCTGATTGAACTAAACTTTATAGTAGAGATCCAAGCGGTCCTCTGTGGACCCATGATCTGTATTGGGGAAGACCGCTTCACTTTTTTCACTTACTTCGGTATTGAAGTCAGGGATTAGTACCATCACCACAGTAATGCTGTCTGCAGCAGAAGCCTGCTGATTTCAACTGCAAATCTTAGAAAGTGAGTGTATTTAAATGCTGCATTGAAGCTTGCAGTCTAGCCTATCTACTGTTTCAACACCTGCACCCCAGCTTCCAAAAGTTTTCCAAAACAATCACCAACAATCAAATAAATGCTTCAGTTGGTACCCCCCCAAATAATCCAATCATAATATGAATCTAGTAGATAGCTCAATATAGGCACTAAGAAGAACTTTCATTTGCACAGACTCCAGAAGATTATCCAAAAGATTATAATTTAGCCTTGTGTAAGAATCGGGTCATGAATGACAAGGATAAACAATGACATAATTGAGTTTAAAATTAAATGAACTATTTTTTAATTACTTAAAAAGAATTTAACACTGAACAAAGTACATGTTGTTGCCAATCATATTTAAAAAATATTTAAATATAAATTTAACTTTTAAAACTTCAAAGTATGAACTGTATTACTTCAAAATAGTATCAAAGAGTGCTAACTATGCTATTACTTTTTATTCTTTAAAAAGCACTTAAACAGTAACAGGAGGGAGCTCCAGTATGCATATTATTTCACAGGGATTAGTGTTTTGTTTGAGTTATATTATTACTCTTGTTTAGAATCCAAGTTTTCTTGCATGTTTTTTCACACTCTGAAACACAAATTCCTGTGCAAAATACTACACAACTACAGCTCTTTCATCTCGACATTTGACAAAATGTAAGTCTCATGGTAAGGAGTACTTTATAAAAGTGCCCATGGAAATTTTGTAGTGAGTGCACTTTACCCGCATTGCTTCCCCTCGAATTCCCGCGTGGACAGAAAGCGAACACTGTCGCGTGGTTCTAATGCTTTCCATGACCACGCACAACACTGCCTTCCTGCTGCTCCTTGACTGACGTATTAGGCTGTGGTCAAAGTTAATCTTTCTAAAATAAAAAAGATACATTCACAAGATTCTGTAGTATCACTACATACATCACCTGTTATTCATTCATGGGTCTTTACCAAAAGCAAGACAGACTTATTATACATCAGAAAATATATTCCCAAAGTTTTGAATTATCTGCCTCTATTTTCCTAAACATGCTTACATAGAATGTTTTATTCTGTCTGTTGAGAATATTTAGTGGGGGATTTTTGTACTACATTTTCTGTATGGTCCTCTATTATTTCAATTTAATAATTTGGCAAATGTGTGCAGAATTATACTGATTCTATGGAACAGGAATTTTTAACACGTGATTTTTGTATGTGTATCCTTATCTAAAGTTTGGCTTTACTAATTTCTAGTATTTCAAACAAATCAAACATAAATTACATTTGTATAATATGTGAATACTGTAAGCCTTCTTTGCAATAAAGTTGATATAATTAAAACATTCAATGAAAACAGTGAAGTATATTAGGATTATTATACCGACCGTGTGGTAATTTCCTTTAGTAATGTTGACACTTCCACTTCATGTTTGGTAACTATACCAAAGGAAGCTTTTACTGCAATGGAATCTGATCCAGTAACATTAATCCCAACGTCATTTACAATATGGTTGCCTCGACGTCCATAGAGTGAAACATCTGACTCATCTTCATAATTCAGTAACTGATAAGATGAAATACCTTTACGAGAAGGAATTTAGTATTTTTTAAATGTCTCAAATTTGTCCTTATTATAAATAACATTAATTTGCAATTGAAGACTCAGTTACCCAAATGTTAGTGAGAAAATCAACATTGTAAACTAAGATAAAAAATAGCAATTCAGCTAACTGTTGTAATCCCAACTACTTGGGCAGCTGAGGCAGGACTGCAAGTCTGAGCCCAACCTAAGCAACTTGGTGAGACCCTGTCTTAAAACAAAAAATCAAAAGGGGTAGGGAGGTAACCAGGTGTTAGAGCACCCCTGGGTTCCATTTCCAATACCACACAGAGAAAACTCAATTCAACTTTACAACACTTAAAATGAACTTAAATTTTCTGTTCAGTGAAGGGAATATCTTAAGCATCAAAAGCCACTGGTGGTTGAAAGAAAAAAACAAGTGTTTATAAGCAATAATTTGTTAAAGTGTTGATTTATTGTATGGTCTAGTTTACCAGTATAATAAATTAATTGTAAATATAAATTTATCTCATTTGACTATGTAAAATAGGTAAGATCAAATAATATCCTATTTTAAACATGAATTGTAAATACAAATTTATCTCATTTGACTATGTGAAATAGGTAAGATCAAATAATATCCTATTTTAAAAATGAAAATACATTAATCTGTCATTTTCCAAATTGACCTGGTTAACACAATTTATAAAATGACTTCTATATCAACCAATAAGATATTTGATAGCATAAACATTAGGCATTATTAATCATAAAAATATTACTACCATCATAATAAAAGTTGCCTTTTATCAGTGCAAATGTGTATTATTATGTAATTAGTGTTTAAGACCTAGTAACACAGCTCCATGAGTAGTCCCTCCCAAACATGTGAACTTACCAGCTGAAATTTCTCTGTCTCCTAGAAGAACATCTTTCAGCGTAAAGGGTGTTGAGGTAAATTTATATCGAGGAAACAGAAAGCATCGCTTCTTTTTTACTACCAGACTTAGAGGCTGGTATTTGTCGGCTTCACTGAGGCTTGGAACAGGAACTAATCTCCCTCCATCTCCAACTTGCTTGACAAAGCTCTTGGTAGCAGCAGCAAACATATTAATATCAAAACGTCACCATCTGCAGCCCCCAGGTAATAAATCCATCTTTACAGAGGAAAATCAATAACAACACTAAACCTTACTTGATCTCAAATGTAATTACACACGGTAAAAATACGAAGTATGGTCTCACTAAGCCGTTTACCAACGCGTGCATCACACCACCACCCTCCTCATGTACTCAGGTAATGAATAATAGATCGCTGCGTAAAATGATACACTAAAAGCAGGTCTAATTTGGAATGGCAAGCAACAACACTAAAACATACACAGAAGATGAATTCAAGCATACTACTAATGTCCTCACTGAGGATTCTGGGTGGTAGCGATTTGCCAGTGGCAACAGGCCAGTCTTACAGGGAACATAGGTTGCAAGAAACAATGCAACTTAGGCACTAACATAAGTCCTGAACACTATCTACCATGGACCTAGGCCAAAGGGAATTCCTTCACAAGTCCACCGGGCCAATTTTGGCAACAAAAAGGTGCTGATTTGAATTCTTATAGCATATAGTTTCATTCATTTTGTCTCATATGTTTACAAAACATTATTAACACTGAATATAATTTCACAGAATATGTGGAGACAACTAAATGTGGATCTTCATGAAATACTAAAAGTCACATTACATAAAAAAACAAAAAACAAAAAAACAAAAAAAAACAACCTATCAGAAGGCAGTGGTTTCTTCCTCAGAAACTGAGCACTTGGTCTACAACACCTGAAATGCAGCCCTGCTGCAATTAACTTTCGATTTGTTTTATCATTATACCAGTTACTCCAACTGTAAAGAGCCGTGTAAAGTTTTGGCTTGTTTTTAAGGAATTCTGTTGTTAAAAATAACAAATCTGTACTGAAATACTGCTTGTCCTTAGTGCTGGAAGGGTATAAAGGGGGAGGGGCAATCCCCGTACCTGCTGCTAGAATTACACACATGTGCCACCACCATTCCTAGCTTATATTAATGTATTTTGAAATCAGGTCTCTGTGGTTCTTGTAAGTTATTCATAAAAGTGTAACACTATTGGGAAATAATATACATGCAGGAGGTAGAGGAGGAACCTATAGGTTCAAATAATAGCAATTTACATAATGAGGTTCTTCTAGATAATATTTCACTTGCTTTCAAATATCCAGGGGCTCACATGCAACCAATAACACTTAAATAATGTTTCTTTGGGAGACACAATAACGTTGCGCAAACCCGTATTCACCGCACCGCGTAAGCACAGGGAGCCTTTTACACAAGTGGCTAGCAAGCCCCTTAGAGGCCACACCTAACGTCGCTAGCCGACCCCCACCAAAGGCGGTGCATTCCAGGCAAACGCCATTAAAACCAACCACCCAGGTAGGCAGAAGCAGCACCTGCCCAGGTCCTGGCCCACAGGATCGTTTGCGCCCAAGTGTCCTGCTGGCCCTGCGTTCAACTAGCACTGAAAACCCACAAGACAAAGAAGCCGGCCCGCGAGGAAAGGGGGCTGCGCAGCGAGGCTCCGGCCCGGAGCCCACCTCAGTGTAGGGGGCAGATAAAGACAGGGGCTCTGGTTTTCTGGACAGGCTCCAGCGGGTTCTCTTGTAATTCGGCATTCGGAATTTTAAAATCTTTTCTAAAACGACCCCCTCATCTTTACTCCGCACCCCTCGATCCCCTGAGCTTCCGGGCTCACAGATCCGGAGCCCACTTGGGCAAGCATCGCTTCCAAGAATAAAGAGCGGAGGATCAGGACCCCGTTACACCCAGGGGTAAAGGCCAGGCGCCGGGAGCCCGAAAGCCCAAGTGGGGTGCCGAAGGACGCTGGGGAACAGGGAGGCGGGCACGGGCGGGGCGAGGAACCTGGCGAGCCGGCGCGGGGCGCGGACGTGAACTGGGAAGAACCGTGCCGACGAGGGGGCGCGGCTCGGGGAAGGGGCGGGCCCGGGTTCGAGCTACGCCTGGAGCTGGAGTCGGAGCTGGAGCTGGGGCTGGGGCTGGAGCTGGGGCTGGGGCTGGGGCTGGGGCTGGAGCTGGGGCTGGGGCTGGAGCTGGGGCTGGGGCTGGAGCTGGGGCGCGGCGCGGGCGCGGGTGCAGGGTAAGGGGCATCCGAGGCTCCGCCTCTCGCTCCCCTCCCGCCCCGCCGGTCCCCTTCCGAAGAGGGACGTAACCCACCCGGCGCGGGAGAGCCGGGAAAGGCGGCCGTGCTGGAGAGCTCCCCTTAAGGGGCTGGCCGACGCGGGGAGCAGCAGCCCACGCACCGCTCTTCCTAGCGCTGCTAGCCGGCTCTGCTCGCCATGTCCCAGAGCAGACACTGCGCCGAGGCGCCGCCGCTGGAGCGCGAGGACAAAGGGACCTTCAGGTCAGCAGCGCCCGGGCCACCGCGGCCCGGGGCCGAGAACGTTGGCTGCGGCGGCGGCGGGGGCGGGAGCCGGCTTGCGCGCGGCATGCTGGGTAAAGCCCCTTCCCCGCGCCCCACGCCCGCGGCTGCCGCGCCGGGCTCTGCCCCTCTGTGTGGGGCTGTACGGAGGGCGCCCCCGCTCCCGGACAGGGTCCTGGGCTTGATCTGGGGGTGCTGCGCTGTTGCCCAGCCTGGTCCCCGCAGAAGCCCGAGTTCGAGTTCCCCTGCAGCCTCCTCTGTCACCGCGCCGGAGGACTGCGGCTGGCAGACCGGTGCGCCCAGGCCTCTCCTGCTGTGGCGCCGGCCGCCGAGGTCTGCGTACCTCTCTGCTTTGACGTGCAAAGCCCATCTTCTTCTGGTTTTTGCAGTTTGGGGAAGATGATAACAGCTAAGCCAGGGAAAACACCGATTCAGGTATTACATGAATACGGCATGAAGACCAAGAACATCCCAGTTTATGAATGTGAAAGATCTGATGTGCAAATACATGTGCCCACTTTCACCTTCAGAGTAACCGTTGGTGACATAACCTGCACAGGTCTGTATGCACAGTTAACCCCCGTGACTGCGCCTTGCCGGTTCCGAGGTGGTGTTTTCAATTTGAAAAAGTACTTCTTGCCAGCTAGGGTGAAGCAGCTCTGAAACCAAAACCTCTCATATTATGTATGTCTGCAACTTCATCCACTTCCCTCCCTAATTTTCTCTTCCTCAGATACATGGAAGCTCAGAAACCAAAAAGTTACCCAGTAATCCAGCAAGGGCTCTCATACCCTAGGATCCTCCTAAATTTCCTCTGAGACTTAGGAACAGGAGAAGTCCTGGGAGTCAGCATAGTTGAGTCAGTAGGTGCTGCGATCATGGTTTATCCATAGATTATAGCAGATTCCTGGAGGAATGATACCAGACTTTTCTGAGTTTTGTCTTTTTTCTTTATTAACACATTTTGAACTTTGGGTTTATTGTACCACGACTTCGTGTCCATGAAAAATGAGAAAAGACAGCACGCTCCCATACGTTGTATTGCATAGTAGCTTTTAGCTCCTAAAACTCTACAGGTATTTTGCATAAGATGGTTCTTTTTGTTTTTGTTTTTCCTTCCAAAGCTGGGGTGTAGTCCCAGCATTGGGGAAGCAGAGGCAGAAGACTAATGAATTCATGGCCACCCTGAACTACATATTGAATCCCAGGTCAGCACTGGACTATAGAGAAAATGTTCATTCTCGCATTCGAATTTGTTTTCCTCTTCTTAAAATACACTCAGTAGTTTCCCCATCACCCTATATCAAATACAGAATTTTAAATATGGCTTACAGTCTTGCTTAAAACATAGTTGGCCCATTGAAAACCATTTGGGTGCTTGATTGAAATGCAGGCCCATGTCAGATCTATAAGATTAAAATATGTTTTAACAAAACTCCCCCACAATTCCTATGTACAGTAAGGTTTGAAAAGCACAGATTTATAATACCTTTCTTTGCCTTCTTCCCCTAACACCCATCTTGCCAGTCTTACCAGAACTTCCCTCAAGCTCTTACAATTTAGCCATACTAAGTACTTTGGTTCTTGAAAGCACTATAGTTGGTGTGGCCTTTGAGCCTTTGTGGTGTTTTTTTCTCTAAGTAGAATGCTGTTCCTAATCCTCAGCTCTCCACTTTACTTTTACCCAGCTTTCAAGAGTCCTTTTAGTTATCTCTTCCTTCGGGACTTTTCTGAAAGTGTACCAGGAGCTGGAGAGCTGCTGGTTTGGGCCAGACTCCATAGGCTTGTTGTAACATGTACCCCTCTGTATTTCAGATACTTGGTCCAGACAGAATCCCACACTAGGCTGTCAGCCCCTGAGGGCAAGGACTGGGTTTTCTTCTATACCATATCCTTAATATCTGTTTAGTAGATAAAAAAGTATGGCTTGTGTGTCCACCGACACTTGAGAGCCACACTTGAAACTTATGAGTTTGAAGGTTTGAACTTAGTAGGAAAAAGGATTCAACTTACCATTTACCAGATGTGATTGTTTCCTGAAATTTAAACCAAATTTACTGAAATTTAGTCTTTTCTTCCACCCCCTCCTGTCTAACCAAGTAAGGGACACAGACTGTGTAGAAAACATGTAAGCTCCTGCCTTCTGACTTTCCCACTGTACTCAACATGTAGTCATAACTGCTTACCTGGCATAGTGTTTGATCCAGAATACAACCCAGCTGGCAGAATAAACTTTTGCAAAATTTGCTGTCCAACAATTCTGCCATAAGTGACTTCTTTAAAGGAAATGTTTTGCCATGGAAGAGTTTCTTGTCTCAGAATAAGGGAATAAAATGCTGAGGTACGTTTCTTCAGGACATGTGGCTTGGGCTACTTTATGACCATTTTACATCATAAACATACACAATATAGTTACAAATCCTGCAGAAAGGATTTTTATGCAAGTATGCATAAACAAAACTTTTTAAATTGTTTTATGTATTAACTCTGCGTGATGTTTTGTTGCAGTGTACTGTACAACTGCATGTAGTATTTGTTTTTATTACTACATTACTACCTTTACTGACTTTATTTTGCATTATGACAACATCTGTGCCACATATTTTCACAGAAGGTAACGACTTTCTTTTCAAATCCTAATGTAGGTGAAGGTACAAGTAAGAAGCTGGCGAAACACAGAGCTGCAGAGGCTGCCATAAACATTTTGAAAGCCAATGCAAGTATTTGGTGAGCTAAATTTCTGTATTTGGCAGCTTAAAATTATCATGGCTAAGGTAAGATTAAAAATTAAAACAGAGAGCAAATAGTTGTTAGCATCTTGCTCTAAAATTCTTTTTCTATGTGACAACCTGTCATCCATTAAAGACTTTATCCGTTTAAATTCATCAAATAGCTACTGCATGCAGGCAGTCATGAACTAGGCCTTACTTTTTTTCTCTTTCTCTCCCTAATGGGGTACAGTGGAGAGAAAACTAGAGTGTTTTCTAATAAAGGAATTTAGGATACAATTTTTATTCAGCCATAGCTGTACTTTTGGATTAAGAGGATATTTATATTCCCATTCAGTATTCCTCTCTCTTTTAATTCATTCTAAGTCTTTGGGGGTAGTTTAGAAATAACAGTAACATAACAATCATCTAGGTAAGTACTTGTCTCAGACAAGCCTTGGACCTCATGGATGATTCTTGTTTTCTGGGGTCACAAATTTGAATTGACTTTTGCTAGCTTTTAGGGTGTTAAATGGCATAGCAGGTTTTGAGTTACAGCTCTGTGATGAAGTTCCATGCCATTTTTGTGAGACCCAAAGGTCAACCCAAAGTGTCAAGCACTTCTGTAGAAATGAGTATATAGAGTGTCCTTTCTTCGCACGGACACTACACTTTCTCATTAAAAAAACAAAACAAAACTAACAAACTTTACTATATACTTGTGCTTCTTGATAGATAAGATGGGAATTACTAAGCTGTAATCAGGCCTAAAGTGGCCTGACTTAATTTAGAGACTTTCTCACTTCTCCATCACAATTACTTGGGTAGCTTTGGCATGCAGCATTGTAAGCGAGCTCTCACATATCATCAGCTTTGAATCCTGGTCTTTGGAAAAGAAACTTAGGAAAGTGGTGATAGCTGAAACTCACTTGTCACAGAAGAGATGTCTCTTCACTTTCCTAGGTGCTAGTATAACCTTGGATTACTGCCCGTTCTGCATTTGGCATTGATCTCCCAAATGACTAGTAATTTCAAACTACCTAAAAGATTTTGTTCTCTTGCCCCACTTGCTGAAACCAGATTCATATTGGCTATCTACTTTGTGTAGCATTCATACAAATCTTACAGGATGATTTTAGCCCTGAGAAGATGATAGAAAAGATAGATCTGCCTTCCATAGTTATCTGAATGAAAAAAACATTTGTAATCTGTGTTGTCCACATTGACAGGCTAAATTTCCTGGTTAGTAGTCTTCCTTTTTTATGCATTTATAATAATAGTGTACTTTAAGTAGATTTTTATTAAGTACTTGGTATGAACAATACACTGTAAAGCAAATGTAAATAAATAATAGAAAGCTACCGTAATACTACTTCCATCAAGGAGTTTAATTAACAAAGAGCAGTTAGGGAGCATTTATGGTCCATTTCCTTTAGGAGTCAAACCAAATGTTACAATGATTCAGCAGAGTAAAAGGGGAGGCTTCTTAAAGGAA
Source organism: Hydrochoerus hydrochaeris (assembly GCA_004027455.1). NCBI lineage: Eukaryota > Metazoa > Chordata > Mammalia > Rodentia > Hydrochaeridae > Hydrochoerus > Hydrochoerus hydrochaeris. Next base: position 507,804 of record PVLA01000219.1, read on the forward strand.
GCAACTTTTGAGATATACTTTGGATGACAGATAAATCAGATTCTCATAGAAATAGTTGGAAAAAAAGGGCATTACTTATGGAAAAAATGATAGGAGTTTAGTATAAATGATTAAGTCTATATAGTAATTTGGGGATATAGTATTTTATGTAATAACATTTTAAAAAAATGTTTAGCTTTGCAGTTCCTGACCCTTTAATGCCTGATCCTTCTAAGCAACCAAAGAACCAGCTTAATCCTATTGGTTCATTACAGGTAAGTTGAACAGTGTTTCCATACTTACCATTTTGTCCACTCTTACAAAGACATAAATCAAAAATAATATAGTGATTAAGACAAACCATTAATATTTTTCTTTCTCTCTCTCTCTCTCTTTTTTTTTTTTTTTTGGTACCGGGATTGAACTCACAGCCTTGTACCTGACAGGCAGGCACTCAGAACTAACTTGTTTCCTATTTATTTATCTCTTGGATTTTCTTCCATAAATAGTATCTGCCTTTGGTTTGTGGAACTCCCATTTGAAATCAGCAAGACTTCAGTACACCTGGGTAGTGTTTTATACCTTAAGAGTATTTCTTGCCACTCATGTGACAAACCTTTAACCTTTCTCTACTTGTTGAAACAGAAGACTGTAAAGAACCTAAGTTGAGTAAACAACTCAAGAATAGAGAAGTAGTCTATTTCTACCAAAAAACAACAAACATACATATGCAGGCATGTATATACACACACATACATGGATTCAGCTTTGAATTCCTGCGTGCAGCATGCCCTTCTTGCAGATTACCTGTGTACTCTGTTGGACCACTGCTCTCCTCATTATCCAGCCAATCTTTCCTGCTCTTTTCCTGCTCTGTGAGCTTCTCTATAGTTTTCTTCACCTTCTAGGTGTAACCTTATCCAAGTCTATTTGTTTGCTGTCTCTGCTTTCCATCTGGAATTAAAGGCATTGTCTCTTCTGGTGTAAGCAAGAGGCTGTTGATGGCCTGTCTTTCTCATTGAACTCAGATATCAGCTCACTCTGGCTTAATGGAAGAATGTCAATCATAACACAGAACTGCTTCAGTTTTGGCATTGTGATATAAAGATATAAAATGATGATAATATCTATGGGAAATACAGAATCCATCCTAATTTCTCTATTGTAGAATACCATCATTCTCAAACATATGACTAAAATTGGAATCAAAAGCAAGAAAGAATGACATGTATGAGATTGAGCCATTACATTGTCAAAGTCACTATTAAATCCTCATTTCAATTTTGTAGGAACTGGCTATTCATCATGGATGGAGACTTCCTGAGTATACCCTTTCCCAGGAGGGAGGACCAGCTCATAAGAGGGAATATACCACCATCTGCAGGCTAGAGTCATTTATGGAAACTGGTACATGCTACTTCTTACAATTAAAAACATTTGCATTATTTTCAGATGACAAATGACCATAGAAATGATTTTTGTAATATCTTTTCGGACAAGAGCAGGTGCATTCAGTGTGGTATGGCTATAGACTGTGATACTTTTTCAAACATTTCTGAGAAGAAATTGATATACTCCTGTCTCTAACTTTGTAAGGTTGAACTTAAGTATAAGTATTTGGCTTAATAATACTTACCTGTAAAAAAACAATAATAATAATAATAATAATAATACTTACCTGTCTTAATTTTATGCCTTTAAAAATTGTAGTTTGCTGATAAAATGTCAAATTATGGTTATATACCTTAACAATCTTAATGTTATACTAGTGGCTTTTAAAATACCACTCATTTAGAGAAAAAGCAATAGTAAATCTCTTGGAGTTTCAACAGATATTCTAATAAATAGGAGTTAAGGATTCCATCTGAAAATGAAGTGAGTAATATGAGACTATATGGCAAAAATTGCAATGAGAATAAAGTAGTAATTATTCTAGAATTATAGTTCCAATATTTTAAGAGACAAATTAAGGAAAAATGGTTACTTTAAAGAAGTACTAAAGAGAATTCTTGTGTTAATTTCTCTGACATTTTTTTTTTTTGTCTTTTTTAATGTCCCTTCAAATGGGATTTTACCACAAGAAGATACTACTTTTGAACAACTTTTCCCTAGAGCGGTCACATGGGTCAGAACAGATGCTCCCAGCAGGTACCCCAGCCTCTGTTCTTGCAGTAGTTCTTGATTTCAGAGGTTAAGCAAATTACTTAGTCTCCCTGGGCCTCAGTTTTTAAATATACAAAACAAAAGTACAGAAACAGATATTTATGCTAGTATGTATATGAAGTACAACAAACAAAAATATCAGGTTGGTAAAGATACAGACTAGAAGATAAAAGGCAAAAGCTTTTTACACAATGCCTTACACATTTGATCACCTCCATAGACGCTAATTTTTTAAATCTATCATTTCTTTTTCTTTGTATAGGAAAGGGGGCATCAAAAAAACAAGCCAAGAGAAATGCTGCTGAGAAATTTCTTGCCAAATTTAGTAATATTTCTCCAGAGAACCATATTTCTCTAGTGAGTAATGATCAGACAGTTATGATGTTAATGTGATGCTGTAGGCAACTTTCCTTGATTTCTTGTTGTATAGCTACTTATGAGTTGCAGTTTTTAAAAAATCTCATTATTGTTCACTTATACACTGTCCGAGTTACAGTTGCTTCCTATATGTGAGCCAGAGTCATAGGAGTGATCAAGTAAGAGGGCTTGGGAAACAGTAAATTCAGGAAATAGAATGAGATCTAAAATGATAGCTCAGATGGGAGTGTAGCTCAGCAGTAGAGTATATGCTTTGAGCATGTACAAGGTCCTGGGTTCAATCCCCAGCATCTGAATAAGTAAATGAAAATAGTAGGCCATTAATGCCATTTTTTACCCTCAAGGTGATAGCATATTCCCTCCTCCCCCCTTTTTTTTCATTCATTCATTATCCACAACGGTCGTTTGATGAACTCATATCTTGCATCAAGGTTTATGCCAGGTGCTGGTACTCAGTAAGTGAGTAGCCTCTGCTTGCTGAGGAGTCTGTAGCATACTGAGATGGGAAAGGAGTCCAAGACTGTTCCTCACAGAGGGCAGCGTGGGCACATTAGAGAGGATGTCTAACCGAGACCTGGGCCTTCAAAAATGGACCCACGAAGGTGTCAGCTGAAGCCTGTAGGATGATGATGGCAAACAACAACCCCAGAAAAGAGGAAGAGTATGAGCAGTCTCTGGACTGAAGCTTCTTGAAGTCAGGATCCAAATAATTTGGTGTGTCCAGAGCAGGGTTGGAGGGGAAGAGGTCTCAGACACTGGGGCCAGGAAGGCAAAGAGGGATCCCATCCCAACAGGACTGCAATAGTAAGGAGATTGCGCTTTACAGTGTCATTAAAGAACTTTAATCTGGAGTGGATAGGATCTAATTTGTATGTTGGAAAGGAAGTGATTTGGCTGGATTGTGAGGAGTAGATGAGTCTTAGGAGCTGAGGGATCTGCTGGAATGCCCTGAGGGCAAGCAGATGAGAAACAGTGACCTAAACTAGGTACAGAAGAAATGAAGAGGAATGGGTAGATTTAAAAATCATTTAGAAGCCAGCTGTAATCCCAGAGCTCAGGAGGCTGAAGCAGGAGGATTGCCCCAAGTTCAAGGCCAGCCTGGGCAATATAGTGAGACCCTGTCTTTTAAAAAAAAAAAAAAAAAAAAAGTTAGAAAACTAGAATAAAGGAACATGGTAATTGATTGGATATGGGAGAAAAAAGGAGGAAAATAAATATTTTTAATTGGCAGCTGAGGGCGGCATGATAAACACAGATGTGGGTAAGAGGACAGGGCATACTGAGACTGAAGTGTGTGGTTTATCTAAAAGGAACTATTGAGGGCTACACATAATATAGAAGTTGAAGTTCTGATAGAAATAGTTATGTTTTGTACATAGTAAAAAGTGATGTGGGTGGGAAATGAGAGGTCTATCTATAACTATCGCCACTTAAGTTATGACAAAGTCATGGCTTATTTTGTAAAAAAAAAAAAAATCAGAGACCATTTACAAATAAAATAACTTTGGATTTTTTAGAAAAGAAAAATATAATACATGACACATACTTTAAAAAAAAAAAAATTGGACCAAGAGAGAACACCAAGATTACCAAGCACAAATGGGTGTACAGGTGGTCTCTGTCAAATCTTAGGACAGAATCATCTCCAGTTTTGTTTAAACTCTTCCAGGCCATATTTATTTATTTTTTAAGGGAAGCATCTAAATTTGTTCTTCCAAACCAGTGTAACACCCTGGAACCTGACCATACCAAACTCCAACAGGAAAAAAAAAAAAAGTCAATCTTGCTTAAGGTGGAACACTTTTGTAAAGTGTTTAGTAGAGCATTAAAGAAATAATATACCATACACAAGGATTTGTTTCACACAAAGATACTTCAGTTTGTTAGTCAATTTGTTACTGTTAGCACTTTAGTGAGTCAAAGAAGAAACAGATAATCCTCTCAGAGGATGCCAAAAAGCTATTTGCTAAAATGTAGCAATTATTACTGATAAAATTTTTTTTTCAAAGACATCAAAATCATGGTTATGTGTTTAAGCATTACACTCATTTTTATTGGTACCAGAAAAAAGACTGAAGATGCCTACTAATACTATTTGTATTTGACCTTGTTCTAGAACTACCAACCAATATGATTAGACAAGAGAAAGCGATAAGAATTTGGAAGTAACAAAAGAAAATGATTTTTAACTGAAATAATACAATTGTATCCTTCTAAAACCCTAGAGAAAATGTTCTAGAAACAGAATTCATCAAGGTAACTGATCATGAAATTAATATACAAAATCAATAGCTTTGTCATATATTTAGAGTTATGAGGAGAGCAACCAAAATGATCAAAAATAGTAAGTTAAGAAGTACTGTTTCCACCCAAGTGCCTGCTTGTCTAGTGCAAGGTCCTGAGTTCAATTCCCGATACTGAAAAAACAACCATAACAACAACAAAACAACTGTTGTTTCTTGGTGGGGAGAGGTGAGGCTGGAAATTGTTGCTTTCATATTTTTGTAGTATTTGATTTTTTTGTTTGTTTTATGTAAGTTCACTTTGATTAGCAAAATCCTAACTACTTAGTAGAAAAATAGAAAGCTTATCCTAAAAAAATTTACTAGAACAAATCAGTAGTTTTCTTGTTTATAAGTAAGATCTGGAATATAGAAGTAGCCATTTTCAGTAGTAGAAAAAGGGGCTTATTTGTCTGGGAATAAATTTAAATACACAAAGACCCATGTGAGGATACCCCTTAAATCTACTGAGGGCTATAGCAGAAACTGAATCAATGTGACACTATATTTTTGATAGGGAGACTCAGTATTACAAATAGTTAAAATGTAAAGTAGTCTCACTCAGATTTTTTCAGCATTTGTTTTGGACCTTGAAATAACTTTACGAAGTATATCTAGAACAGTAAATTCTTGGAATAGCAAAGAATACTGGAAAAGAAAAATATGGGTAGGTACTATCCCACCAAAGATTAAAGCGTATCATAAGACTAGAGGCAGTAAGACAAGTGTAGGCATAGGTGTAATGCATAGAACATGGGATGTGACTAACAGTGAGATTTCAGATTAGCGGATGAGAGGCTAGATTATTCAGTAATGATGTAGAAACAGTATACAGCCAGGCTTGGAGCTAGCTAGCTAGCTAGGTGATACATAGTCTGCATATATAAGACATGTACTTGGATTACTACCTTAGTTCTTAACACCAAAACAAATTTCACATAGATTAAAAACTTAAGAATTAAGCCTATAAAAGTATTAGAAAACTTGGAAGACCTTTCGTTTTCAAAAATCATAGCATGATGAAAGCTTTTTTTTTTTTGAGCATAATTTAAAAACTAGCTTAAAGTAAAAAATTCATAAATTTGACTAAATGTATTCAACAAATAAAAGCAGAATGGGAAGAAATTATCTTCAATGCAGGGGTATGCAGGAAGTGTTTGGTATTCTTCTACATCAATGAAAAGGACAGCATACTAAAAGCGATGCTGTATTTATTACTAAAGAAAAAACAAGAGTGTTATGCTCTTTTTCATTCATGCAGGATAACCTTTTAGATTGGTGAAAACTACAAAATACTACCTTCTATAAGGGTGTAAGAAAACAAGCGCTCTCCAAGACAGTTGAGGGGAGTATAAATTGGTTCAGAACTCAGTTTGGAAGTATTTAACAAAATTAAAAGTATTCTTTGACTGGGCAGTTCTCCTCCTAGAGATAATTCTAGAGGAATTCATCTAAGTGCAAGAGATTGTTTATTTCAGCATTATTAGTAAAAGCAACAAGCCAGAAATAATCTAAAACCCATAGTTGGAGACTGATAAAACAAATATGTGCTCATATGAAAAAATGAACAAGATATAGAAGAGTAAACTTTCATTTTTGTTTTAAAAGATTCTGTATGTATATATGCTAACATATGCATAGAGCATCTGTGGAAAGGCTTATTAACAGCAGATACCTTGCGGGAATAGAATAGAGATTTTCAGTAAATTGGTGATGAATAAGAGATTTTACTCTTCATTAAATACTTGTTCATATTACATGTCATTTTTACCATGTAAATAAGTTGTCATGTTTGGAGGGATTTATGGTATAGTTGTTTGGGTTTTTGTTGTTTTTTGGTTTTGGGGGGTGGAACCCAGGACCTTGCACGTGCTAAGCATATGCTCTACCCTTGGCCCCCAAAAATATGTTAATTAAAATTTTAATCAAGGAAAATAAATTTTCATTTAGTAAATTTAACAAGTTACTTAATTCTATATCGTAATCTCTCAGTGATCTTTTAAAAATCCTTTCTCTTGTGTCATGCTCATTAATAATATAAGACTAAAGGTGGTTATCCTACTTTCTTCAGAAAGTAGCTGTATTTATTCATGGTGTATGAAAGCAATTTGAAACCAAAAACTAATAATGGAAAAGTAAAGTATTCTAAGACCAAAGAGGAAAAGAAAAGGATATGAGTCTCACCTGAGCAACTTGTTCCTCTCAAACCCAATTCATACATTTCACCTTTTTATAGTTTTGTTGTTATTTTCTGCTTTACAACTGTAGGTTATAATGATTGGTATTGAATACAAAAAATATAAAGTTACGAAAATTGTTCTACATGTTAGTTTGTCAACTGTTCTACTAGGCAGATTCAGTTATTTCCAAATTTGTTTACAGTGCTATCAGATATTTGCATCTTTTAATGTGACCATCATAAAATTCAACAGAGAGATCTTTTTACAAAAATTTGGTTTTGAGTTTTTTGCCCTGATGCTAGGTCTCCAAAGGTGACTCTTAGAAAAAAAAGATGGCATTGACTTGGGCAAAGAGAATGAGAAAGGAAATAATGCATTAAAGGCTTCAATAATGTCCAATTCTAATGTTTCTTATACAAAACTATTTTTAAATACAATGTATTTATTGTTTTTCACTTCATGGTGTTCTTTAAATGCATGTGCTTGTTACCACTATCTTATTTAAACTGAGAAAATAACCAAATGATACCCATTTAAATGTACATTATGAAGTAGTAAATGTGAGTGTTTACTAAGTACTTCTAATTATATTGGTATTAGTGTTGGAACATAGTCCTAGTCAAGAGTCTAAGCCTTCCTCTCTTTTTCCAGACGAATGTAGTAGGGCATTCTTTAGGATGTACTTGGCATTCCTTGAGGAATTCTCCTGGCGAAAAGATCAACTTACTGAAAAGAAGCCTCCTTAGTATACCAAATACAGACTACATCCAGCTGCTTAGTGAAATTGCCAAGGAACAAGGTTTTAACATAACATACTTGGATATAGGTATGACTTTTTCCTGTTTGGCTTATCTCGCTGTGTATTTCTTTTTTACAATGTGTTTGAGAAACAAAAATTTCTATTATATTTGACTTCATTGATCAAAGATTCTACCTGTGTATAATTGCCAGAGCAGTAACAGATGTATATGTAATTGGTATGTTCCATTCTTGTGGGTAACAGCAAGCATACAGTTTTAATAATAAAGTCAGTATTAGCCAAAAGTTACATTTTTCTATGTGCTGTGCCCTGTACTAAGAACATTACATGTAATAACTTACTAAATCCTCTAATTATCTCTGTGAGTCCTGTTATCGTTATTTATAAGTGAAGAAGGTAAGACACAGAAAGGTTGAGAAACTGGTCCAAGATAACGCAGCTAGTCAGTGGTTGACCAGGCTGACGTAGCATCGCCACGTTCTAGCCATTTAACCAGCATGCTGGGCTGCTTGACAATTGAAAAGGCATCGCCATTTCAAGTACCAAGTGTGTGGCGGAGCAGAATTCTTCGCTCCATTCTGGCCAGTAACTGGTGAAAGCCCAATTTATAGCTTTATTCCATCCTGGATTTTCTGTATTTCTCTAGTCCTTGGTTGTTTGTGTGGATCAATATGACAGATGGGAAAAATAAATCAGTGGATTTTCTTTGAATTCACTTTATAAAGTTGGTTAAATTTGTGTGTGTGCATGTACATGAATACATTTAATGTTTTGATTTAGTGGCTGTATAACATGTGAAGAATTCCATATCCCTGTTCCAACCTCAGTCAGATTTGGGAACCTTCAATGTGAGTTAATGGTACTGGGACAATAGAGAGTTTAGGGCAGGAACGGCGAACCTTTTAGAGCTTTCAGTGATACAAACAGCCCACTGCTGCATATGTGCCACAGGTTCGCCATCACTGGTTTAGGGGCTAAGAAACTCCTGGTACTCTTTGCTACATTGGGGTGGAATGATGGGTCGAATACAATGCTTGATGAACAGAGAATAAAGAACATTGAAAGTTAATGCATATGGATGGTCAGGAAAGGTGCCTCATGAGAAACCATTTGTTCAGTAAATATTTATCAGTGTCTGGTTTGTTAAAAGTTTGGATGTAGAGATGAATGAGTTATATCGTGATAGGACTAAAGAAAGTCTGGGAAAAGAAGAAAACCTGAAATGAATTCCTAGATTACGAATTAATGATGCTTAAATGCTTTTACCTGTTCACTAATTAGTTCTTCTAAATCAAGAACTAGCTGGGTATGGTGGTGTATGCCTGTAATCCCAGCACTTGGGAGTCTGAGGCAGGAGGATTGCTGAAAGTTCAAGGCCAGCCTACACTACATAGTTAGTTCAAGTCCAGGCTAAACTACATGGTAAGACTGTCTCAAAACCAAAACAAAAAAGATAATAGAGAAATAGCTTTTGACTAGCTTCTGTGCAACTGCCTTCAAAGAAGCACATGAAAAGATGTTCAGCATCATTAATAGAGAAGTGCAACTCAGTGAAGTACCACTTCATACCGCTGGGATGGCTGGACCCAAAACAATGGAAAACAGCTGTGAAGATGGAGAGAAAGTAGAGCCTCATACTGTACCGGTTTGATGTAAGAGTTGAGTCGCCATGGAAAAAGTTTTTCATTTCATCAAATTAATTACCATTTGACTTAATAGCTTCATTCCTAGGTATATACCCAAAAGAATAGAAAACGTGTTTAACAAATATCAGTGTGCTCATGGCCGCACTTTTCACAAGGGCTGAAAGATGGAAACAGTGCAGAGTTCCATAAACAATGAGTATCAGATGAACAAACTGTGGTGGCTGGGGTAGCGGCAGTACTCCCAGCACTCAGGGAGGCTGAGTCAGGTGGATCAAAAGTTTGAGCCCATTCTGAGCAACTTAATGACTTAGTAGGATTATGTCGCAAACAGTTTAAAAAGAGGTGGAGACATAGCTCAATGCAAAGACCCTAGGTTCAGTCCCCAGTAACACATTCACATGCACACACACAGAGTAGAACGTATGTATAATGTATGATAGAATATTAGTCAGCCATAAAGGGAATAAACTTCTAATGTATACAGTACTACTGCAATGCAAATGATCTTGTAGAGCATATTAAGTGAAAGAAACAAAACTCAAAATACTACATATTATGATTCCATTTATATGAAATGTCTAGAAAAGATTAATTAATCCATAGAGACAGAAGACAGATTGGTGGTTGCAGAGGAGGGAAAAGGAAATGAAGAAACAGGGCATGGTGATATGCTCCTGTAATCCTAGCTTTTGTGAGGCTGAGGCAGAAGGATCGCTGTGAGTTTGAAGCCAGCCTGGGATACATAGTGAGTTTAAGGCAGGCCAGCCTGTACTACATAGCGAGACCCTATCTCAAAAAACAACAAGAAATGAAATGAAATGAAGAGTAACTCCTTAATGGAAAGAGGGTGTTTTCTTAGAGGGATAGAGTGTTTTGGAGCTAGATAGAAGTCATAGTTGTGCAACATTATAAATGTGTATTATGTGGATTTCACTGTAGTTAACTAAACCTAGATGTCAGAACTGTAAACCTGTTCACTCATTAAATAATCCCATTGTGTCTGGTTATTTTCTACTAACCTGACTAGCTAAAATATGATACTTAATTATGACCACTTAAAAAAGTCATAGTTCATGCTTAAATTTTACTTCTTTGCCTTGAGTCATTTCATCACCTTTAGCAGAATGACTTACCTGTTGAGGAGAAGAACACTTGTTTCCCAGATTTACGTTGTTTTTAAAACACTGTAACTCCAGCCTCTCTCTGTAGACTTGAGACCTAAGAACATGCAGGCACCAAAACCCCAGCAAGGTTATTTCCTACTTAAAAAGCCTACTTCTTGGTGGGATCCAGTAGCAAATAGTTCTTGCCCTTTTAAGAAAGTTGCTGTGCTTCAGTAATTTGCAAACACTGTCAGCCTAGTCATATTACAGCAGCCCTGGGAGTTTCTTTCAAATGCAGGAAGCAACCACCTTCAGTCCCAGCCCTTGCATTTCCATTGACTGAGGCCTACACACCTGTCTTTCTTTCCCCTTGAGTTCCCCTCAAGTGGTTGTGAAGCTCAGTGTTTGGGAGCTGATACAGCTGAGCAGTTGAATGGCTTTTGTTTGTATAAGCACACGGAAGATGATGAGTGAATGGAGTAGTGTACCCTGATGCTGAAAGAGAAAGTGATGAAAATGATGGTTTTTATGAAGGACCTACCTTATGCATGCTTGGCATTAATCACCGCATTTGCATGTGTCATTACAGAAGAACTGAGTGCCAACGGGCAGTATCAGTGTCTCGCCGAACTGTCAACCAGTCCTATCACGGTCTGTCATGGCTCGGGTATCTCTTGTGGCAATGCACAGAGTGACGCAGCTCACAATGCTCTGCAGTATTTGAAGATAATTGCAGAAAGGAAGTAAAGTTGGGGCACCTTAGAAAATCCTTCAGTAGCACTTAAAGAGTTTTCCTGTCACTCCTTCCCAAGTAAAACTTTTACTGTAATGTTTGTGTGTGTTTCCAGATCTTCCCAGATTCATCAACACTCCAGATTTAATGATCTCCTGGTAGTTGTTACTATGCTCTTTTTAATGGCTTCAACTTTGTATTGGTATATTGTATTTATAACCTTTGTACTACAAGGCACGGTGTAGCATCCATTCTACAGAGCCAGGCGCATAGGAGGAAGGAACTGCATGTTTGATGATAATGATGGGAACAAAAGTACTGCTAGCAACAGTCTTTCTGGTGCTTCAACTCTTTTGCACAAGGCTTTGTTAAGGGAATTTGAAGGAAGCCCTTTAGGATTAGAGTATCAAGGGACAACATTAACCAGCTCTTATTGAATGTGACTATTAAATTTCAGGGAACATGATTGGCCTGCTGTGTATTCAAAACCATGTAATAAAGAGCTCTTGCTATAATGGGGACCTGTTCATTTTATTAAAGAGCTACTGACCTGACTGTGGCCCATTCTTGAGGGTAACTTTTGTTATGGTTCGCATTTGCAATGTTCCCAAAGGCACATGTGTTGAAGGCTTAGTCCCCAGTGTAGCAATATCTAGAGGCGGGGCTTTTGGAGAGTGCTTGAATCAGGAGGGCAGTGACCTCATTAATGGATTTATCTGTTGATGGGTTCATAACTTAATGGGATATTGGCCGATGATGGGAACTTTGTAAAGAAGACATAGTTGGAAAAAGTAGGCCATGGAGTTTGGCCTTAAAGGGTGTATCATCTCCGTGTGTGTGTGTGTGTGTGTGTGTGTGTGTGTGTGTGTGTGTGTGTTACTGTCTCACTGTTTGTCTCACGAGTTCTTTCTCAGCTGTAAAGTACCAGTTATAAAGAATATATACTGGGGGAGGATTTTATAAGGCAGTGGAAGAAGAGGATGTGCTTAAGCCATGGAAAAATAGTAGTTTTGTTGCAGGTAGTTGAAATGTATTGTAAACTGACAAGCTTTGAGGATAAGGGATCCAGAAGCCAAGCTCTTCTAGCTGCCTCTGCTTTTCCTGCTTCTAGCACCAAGAAAATGTGCATTGTTAGACACTGTTCATATGTCACTTTGTTAGATTGGATTTTCTAGGGTCATCAGGTATTCTGTAAAGCCATTTCATTAACCCCTCAGTTAAGGATCTTAAATAATTAAAAGATTAGTTTCTGGAACAGATAGCTACTCCATAGTCAACCTGATGGCATCAGTTCTAACACATGATAGGCCTCTAGTAAGAGATAGATAAATGAGCTAGTAAGATGAAGATAGCAGCAGCCCAATATGTTGATAATACTAATATAATGAATTATTGAGCACTAAGGTACTGGGCTCTATTACAGTATTTAGGGGTACAGTGTTGCCGCAGCTCACATTATTTAATGAAGAACCACTCTTGTGCTGTCAAAGAGGCCTGAGATGTGCCACTTAAGATTCCTCTTTGGTGCCAGGGATCTGGTGCTCTTGCTCCCAGGAGTGCTGCCTGTCAAGGATTCTCATAGTTGCTGGACACAGTGACTAATGAAGAAGCTGGGACCATAGGCAGAAGGATTTCACATTATCACAAGTGTGTACAATAGTGACTCCCTAATTCTCTAGAGGGACCTTCAGCCATCACTCAGCTGTTGCAGTTTATATCTAGACACACTCCCAGAGCCTCATGCGCCCATAGGTGGGGCTTTCTAAGGTGATGGGGTGATGGGAGCTGAGAGCTGACTTGCTGTTAGGAGGAGCTGGGGCCTAGTCAGAGGAGGTGGTCCCTGGGGTGTGGCCTCCCTCCACTCTGCTTCCTGGTCACTAGGGAGTGAGCAGCTCTTCTCCCTCCACGCCCCTGTGTCATCCTGCTGTCTTGCCTTGGAGCCAGCTGACCTATGACCACATGGACTGAAACATGAGCCTCTTGGCCTTTATGCAATGGTATCTCTGACCTCAAAGGCAGTGAACCAATGTGTAGACTGTACAATCAAGTACATTTATTGGAATTATAACTCCAGGACAAGGTTCACCTGTGGGCACATCATGAGCTGGTTTTGAGCCAAGACACCCACATATTACTTGGTCTCCAAAGGCCTCATTCTACTGATTATTAACCCAAACCCTGTATAAAATAGATGTAAAAATGACAAGGATTCCCCTTCCACCAATCTATGATTGCTTGATGTCTTAGTTACTTTTCTCCTCGTTGTGTGTATTTGTATGTATATATTTGCATTTAGGAGAGATTCCTCAAGGCTTTATCTAAAGGATATGTAGGGAATAAAGTAGAAAGAGGGCAAGGCCATTGTGGGTCATGCCGAATCTAAAATAATGCTGCCCTTCAAGATCCAAAGAAGTTGTTAAAAATTATCAAAGAGCATAGATTGTGAGTTCTAACGAGAATGGACTCCACACTAGGAAGTTTCAGAGTGTTAGAACCCAGACAACAAAGTTTAAGATGAGCCTAGGCAATGCAGTGAATTCAAGGCCAGCATGGACTACTTATTGAGACCTGGTCTATTAGCTATAATAAAATAAAATGGAACTAAGCAGCATTCTTAATGAATTGAAGTTGATGTATTAAAGGACAGCTGTGAAATCTGAAAAATCTGAGGGGATTGTGTATGTGGTCTACACTGAAGATTCTACTAGCTTGACAATATATTCCAAATTATAGATTGTAGATTTTTTTTTTTTTTTTATCGGTACTGGGGTTCAAACTCATGACCGCATGTTTGCAAGGCAGGCACTTAGGCCGCTGAGCTAAATCCCCATCCCCTAGATTGTAGATTATGATGGCCTTCTGCCACTCACTCACAAGAAAACACTGATATCCACAAACGGAAGGTTTGGGCTTTTTGGAAGATAACAAGACAAGACTTGCATGCTTGTATTTAACTTATCATCTTCTGGTTGCTTCATTTTCCTTTGTAATTTTCTGGTAAAGACAAATGAGAAGGGCCATCGACTGTCTTAACGAAGATCTTTGGACTAAAGCCAGGAATAGGCTAGAATTTAATAGTGTCTCCAGTCTTAACTTTTTAAATAACAACAATCAAGGCTCTTTTACATGGTAAATCCAGTTTTATATGGTAGAATAAGTGCTGAATTTCATTACAGATCCTTGCATCTTTATTTATGCCTTCATTCTAGTGCAATCTCTTTTATGGCCAGATGGGTGTGTAATTGCACAGTATTTATTGATTTGAAATTCAGAAATGAGTAACATCTATGCCTGATTGCTCACAATTTTAAATTCATTTTGTCTTATGGATATAATTAGGAAAGATAGGGTTTTAAAGGTAAGAGTTCTAGACAGAAGCCTTTGAAGTGAGGTACCTGGGCCAAGAGTGCAGATATTTGTAAGCCTGGCTGGCTAGGAGGCCTCATTTTTGTTTTGTGATGCACAGTAAATTCATTCATTCTAGGGAATTGATACATACATGTCCCATCCTGATACTTTTTACTTACACTTCCCTTCCTCCCCTCCAGTCTCTTTCCCCACTCCTAGACTCCCTTTTTATGAGGCCTGAAAAGTTTCACATAGGTTTTCCACCTGGACTCAGACTTCTCACAAATTCCAGCAAAAAACAACTTCATCTGCAAATTTTACAAATGCTACACCAGTGACAACTGCTCACCTTGCTGGGCCTCCAGATACGGGGGAGCCCTGAAGATCACTGCAGCTTCACTCTGGGTGAAACTGGAACAGTATGCTTTTAGACATGTGGGCCAAGGGGTGAAGAGATACACAGCTAAATACCGAATAGGTACAGGGATCTCTGAACAGTGTCTGCATCATATGCAACACTGCGATGCATGTGCTCCTGGAGACTCCACAGCGCGTGGTATTTATTTCAGCTTAGCTGTGGTTGCAATTTGATAAGCCTGCCTGCTTTGAAATTATGAAACTCTTCACATGTACTTTTCAATTTTCTGAACGTCTGCACTATTTCAAATACTGTGTATCTGTGACATTGCACTATTTAAAATTTACATAATCCTGATTTGCCTAAAATGTGACCATGCTTTACACTAAATGAATGACTGATGAATACTCTGCCTACTAGTCAGGAGCAGTAGTTATTAAATAATGAGACTTTAAACTGTGCAATCACTGTTTGTCTCTGTCAGGGAGGCACTTATTAGAAATCTGTAGCTCGTATAATGTTATGTGAGTAAAAACAAAAACTTGAATTCCCTTAAAAGTGAGTCTCTTCAGTATAGCATTATTGTATAAATTGATACCCCAAAAAGTACTGTTTGTGAAGCTAGGAAGAGTACTGAATTGGGAGCCAAGAAATCTGATTTCTAGGTCTGCCAGAAATGATTATTAATGTATATGTAGTCTGTGTAGCAATTCTGCATATAGGTAATATCATTTACTTTTTATGAATGAAAAATATGGCATTTAAGGAGGTTAAGAATTAATGCCTACTAAGTACTGAAATACTTGAGCTCAAAGTGTAAGCTAATTCATGCAAACCCCATGTTATTTTCATCAGTCTACCTGATCATCCAAGCTATTACCACTCTGGTGTTCTGTTATGGGTTAGTGTTCAAAAATTGAAGTTTTAATTGGGCAAACATAAGATGAAGAAGTCATATATTTTATTCCACTCATTAAACGAACTAAATAACAGCCAGTAAGATGCCATATCATGTCCAGTTCAAAGAGCATTTGTGGAACTTGGGTATTTATAAAAGAATGAAATTGCTGAGTGAGATGCAGAACTAAACTATGCTATCTAGGGTTATCTTTTTCACTATATAAAATTTGCTCCTTACCAGAAAGAAGACTACAAATCAACATGTATCATTACAAAGTCTAGAATCTATAACGAGGAATAAACGCCTAGGGCTGGGATGTAGCACTTGTCTAACATGCAAAGCCCTGGGTTTAATCCCCAGTAGGGGGAATGGGGAGGAAGAGATAGAAAGCCAGAGGTACCACCACTCTGAAAAATCTTAAGGTAGCCTTCACTCCTTTGACATGACCAAAAGGACATGTCACCAAACTTTTTGTCTTAGTTGTAGGTATTTAGACAATTTATCTTCACTACTTCCATTTCGTTATTTAGAAAATGAGGCATATTTATAATTTGTTGAATCCTGTCATCATACCTACTTGATCATTCTAAAGGGAACCTCTGTTGTCTACCAAGGGGATTTACACAGCACAACTGTCTCCACTAATTTTCTCTTGTTGCTGGGACAAAATGCCCAACACCCAAAATTAAGAAAGGAAAGGTGTATTTAGCTTACAGTTTGTGGAGGTTTCAGTCCATAATCAGCTAGCTGCAAGGCAGAGTGGCATGACACTGGGGCAACACTTCAAGGAAGCAGCCTGAGCAAAAGGGGGAAGAGCAAGCCTCTTTTCTACCCTTATATTGTACACTCCACACCCCTCACTCCACCCCAGTCCTGAACGGCTGTAGCACTCATAAAATCTCTTGTGCCCTCCTCTTGCACAGGATGAGGATATTTGCAAAGTAAGGATCCCTATTTGCAAAGTAATCCTGGCTCCCTGCTGAGTCACTCAGTTAAAGGCTTAAACTTCTCAAGTTGACACAGTGTATCAACAATAAAATAGCATTTGAGAATCAACTCCTGGGCTCAGCTACTAAAAATATTACTAGAACTTTGCTACCCTTAACTTAAATGATACTGAAATAAAATTTCACTGTATCTTTTGGGTTTGTAGCGCCTGAGATTGAGCCCAGAGCCTCACGCATGCTAGTCAAATGCTCTGTCACTGTCACACTCCCAGCCCTAAGATAAATATTTATACTACCAATAAAAGGTTGTCAAGTGTTTTCTTGGGTTCAGTTACTAAGCCAAGTTTACATGGATTATATCTACGAATACCTCCGTCTTTTGGTGCTGATTACCCCGTTTTATAGCTGTGTAAATGAGACTCAAATAAATAGGTAAAAATTATTTTTTTGAAGCCAGCTCCGTGGGAGGTCCTGACCTCCTGATCCTGAGTCTAGTGTTCTTTCCAGAACCTCAAAAGGACTGGTTACTCTGAGTCCTGTCTAAGTGTCCTCAATTCCAGTGCTCACAGCATATGACCTCTTCAAGTTCCAGTTTTCTCACCAGTAAGATGAGAATAACCTGCTGTCTCTTCCTCTTGGCTTATCAGGAAGAAAAATTGGGAATGAATGTGCAGGAGCTTTGCAAACCTCACAGGTGCACAAATGTAAGATAGACTCCTTACAAAGTTAAGAAATTGGACTCAGTCATTTGAATATTACCCCTCTATAACATTTCAGGTGACAGGCTTAAGAGATCAGCAGAGTAAACAGCAGAGGTTTGGCCCAAAGACATAATCCTGAGGCCATGTATGACACTCTCTGAATCTCTGCAGCTCTTCCTGGACTGCCTCATGATGGCCTGGTGGTCTTTTATCATGAATGACACTGAGATCTCTTGCTGCTCCATTAATGCTGTCTGAAAGAAATATAACGCGAACCACATATGCATACAATTGCATACATGGTTTCAAATTTCCTAGTAGCTCTGTACTAGAGAAAAAAATAAGATGAATTTATTTTATTTAAGCAACATACCTCAAATATTTTCAACATGTAACCAATGTAAAAATTTCTACTTTACATCATCTTTTACATTTGCTGAGTCTTGGAAGCCTGGCCTGTGTTTCACACTCAATGGTACGTGTCTATCCTAAGTAGGAGCCATGTGGGGCGAATAGCTGCTTCACCGAAAGCCAAGACTCAGCTCTGAGCTCCACAGGCCAGGTTCCCCAAGGCAGGAAGCTTTTATTCAGCCTTCTCGGACTTCCCAGAAGTCTGAAGATGCTTCTGCAGATGTTCCCATGTTCTTTTGGAGCTCAGCTTAGACTTCACTGCAGATAATTTATGATCGAAAGGAGACAGACAATTTACTCCTTCTACCACAGACTGTCACTCTGGGAAAGAAAAAAATATACACATCTACCTGTACCAGAAGGTGGTTGGGTGATGGAACATTTTGGTTAGTGATTGTGGTGCCAAAAGATTATAAAGGAGCTGAAAAATGCCAATCACCTAGTGATGCAGACATCGTAAGGTTGTAGCACAAAACATTACTCACATGTTTGTGGTGATTCTGGTGCAAAAAAAAATTAAAACCTGTACTGACAGTTGTAAAGATCTGTATTATCAAGTACATAACACTTGATAATAAAGTCATGCTACTGGTTCATGTATCTACTATACCTTTTTGAATGGAGTATACTCTCTACTTTTTAAGGGAAAGTTTTGGGGGGGAAAAGAAAAATCAAGATATATACTGGTAAAAATTCCAGTGAATGTGATTGTTATGTATATAAAGAGCGTACCAATAAAATTAATTAAAAGAAGTTTCCTGTAAAACAGTGTTCAGGTTATCACAGTGGGAGCCTCAGAAGCCTCGAGTTCATGTCACTGGGTGACTGCACCTGTACCGCCTGGGTTACTCAAGCCCCTCTGTGAGGTTTGCACAGTGAGGAAGCTTTCCACAAAATGTGTCCAGACTTAAGCAAAGTGTGCCTGCAAGGGGCCTCAGAGAACAAGGTAAAGCAATGTTTTCCAAAGCGAGTTCTGCTGAGCTAATCCTACAAGGGTTTGACACTCAATGTATGCAACTTTACATTTTCATTTTCCCTAGCCTTATTCCTTGAATATTGATTGTGTCATTTCTTTTCACATGTCAAGCTTCTAGAGCAACCTTTTTTTTGAGACAGGATCTCACTATATATGCAGGCTGACCTTGAACTAACAGCGATTCTCCTGCCTCATCCTCGATCCTCCTGCCTCAGCTTCCCCAGTGCTGGGATTACAGGGCTATGCCACCCAGCCAGGTTCTCATTTTTTAATGACCTTTACCTTAGAGTTGGTTATAACCAGTAACTGGCAGTTGCCTTTAACTGTAGGAACTTCGGCCCTTTGGTAGCTAGGAGACACACAAGCACTGGGGTCCAGCAGCCTCCGCCCACCCAGCCACCCCAGACGGTGCTACAAGATTCTGACTACATCCACTGCAGAGCAGCTCACCCCGAGCTGACCAAGCCAAGCTCTAGGTGAGACACCACTGAGCTTTCATAAACCTCGACACAGTAAAACTCCCAGAGGCTTGTCTCATGCCACCTTCGAAGAAGTAATGTTTTGCCTTTAGCATGTAATTCTAAGACCTGTGAATATAACTACCTTGTGTTTGCATCACATAATATTAAATCAATTTATTCTGGTAATAAAAGATAATTAGGCTGATCTAAACTGCTCCAAGGGGTTTTGATCAAGGACTGATTTTTTTTTCATTGAAATGAGGTCAGTGTTTAATTTTGCAAGTTAAATAATCTTGAAGGGAGCCCGAGGTAGATGAAGAAAAATTACCTTTTCATACACAGAAGCAGACATTACCTGTTTCTTCCCTCCACGTTTACTAGTTTGCCCAATTTCAGGCAGTTCCTACCTTTCTCTGCCAAGAACCTTCCTTACTGAGGGACTGGCGCTGGCCGGCCCTTTGGGTCTGTTGCTATAGGACAACATCAGTGCTTACACTGGGTTATTGTACCGACTTGTTTACCTAGTCCACAAAGACGCTACCTTCTCTGGGAAGTTTCTCTTATGAAAACTAAAAGTCAAGGTCAGCTCCTTGCAGCCGCGGCTCCTCCGTCTGTCAGTCGTATATAAAGATGCTCCCCGCTCATCGGCCTTTTTCAGCAAAGCCTGCAAAGGATCCGGACAGCGGTGGCTCCAGGGCACAGCATTGCTCAGAGTGACCTGGGCTGTGTCCAGCTGTGGGGGAGGGAGGACCCCGAGATCGCCTTGAAGGGAAGGGACAAACAGGGCACTCAAGGGCAGCTGTGTCCTCCACCACCAGCCCCGGAGTGGATTGGGGGCGTCGGTGGGAGTGGGTGGTGTTGGCAGGGAATTGGGAAGGGACGGGGCAAGTGATGGGATGGCTTGGAAAGAAATTTACTCCGGATCGGGCGGGGAATGAGGGAAAGGTGCTGGAGAGGTAACTGGAAGTTTTAGAAACCGATGGATCTTAATAAGTAGGGGAAACAACCAGAAGATTAGAAATAGAGACCGCTATCCAAACAGGATGAAATGTCATGAATCCAGGGGAAGTCAGGAGAAGGAGAAATGACTTTGTAAATGTGTACTGGGTCAAGAAATAAGTCCTAAGAGTTATTCTGGCAGTGACATCAAACACTTACGCATACCAGCGATGCTTTACCACAGAGCTCTAACAGCCCCCGCCTCCAACAGCTGTTTTAAAAATTAAAGCTCATGAAGCTCACAAACTAAGACAGGTTATCTGATTCAGTTTTTAAAAGGTCTAGGGCCAGGATTTAGCTCAGTGGCATAAGCACCTGCCTGGCAAGTGCAAGGTCATGAGTTCAATCTCTGGTACCAAAAAAAAAAAAAAAAAAGAGTCTAGCAATGTGTATCTGTCTACAGGAGTCATGTTTAAAAATCATAAAATCGAGGGACTGTGCATCAGTCTCATAAAAACCACAAAATTTTAAAAAATAGGAAATAAGAACATAGGAAAAGATATGTCTGATATTATGAACCATAACAAATTGAGAGAAGCACTTTTTTAAAAGTTTTTTTTTTTAAGGGTTTTGCTATGTAGTTCAGGTTGGCCTTGTACTCACTATGTAGCCCAGCCTCAAATTCACAGCCGTCCTCCTGTCTCAGCCTCCCGAGTGCTGTGATTCCTGGTGTGTGCACCATATCAGCAAGGGAAGTAGTTATAATAGTGCGACATTTATTTCAAGGTTAAAAAGCATCAGAGAAGACAAAGAGAAACCTAACAAACAGGTAAAAAGAATAACTGAAAAGAAAAAGTGATCATGGAACGCATGCGTGCAACAAAAACAACTGACAAGGTGGTGGAAAGACTAGGTTAATACAGTTCATAACTTTAATACCAATTCTTGGAACCTCATCAAACAGAAAAAGCAATTCATCATAACATGGATAATTAACCTCAATTAATGAATCCAAATGGATAGACATACATTTTAAAAACAAAAGAGAATATGCATCCTCATCATATGTGGAACAGTCACAAAAAATGTCTGTGACCTTGGTCACAAGGAGAACCTCAGTAAATTCCCAAGAATCAACATCATGCAAATTGTTCTTTCTTACTATAATGAAACAGAACTAAAAATCAGTAGCAAGTTGAGAGCTAAATCCCAGTAAGTCTGGAAACTAAATACTTGCATAAAAGATAAAAGAAATTATACTGTTTGATTAATCTTGCATGCCTGTGTCTGGTAACCTGAGCAACTATTTTAAGGATAACAGTATGTACTATAATAACCACTGTTAAATTCCCATCATCTTGTTATGAAATTCTGTATTGCTGTTGTCTTATTGTCATTTTGCTTTTGTTGTTGTTGTTGTTGTTTTTGATAGTTGTTTTGCTTCTTGATTTTTCTGCTTTTTTCTCTTTAAAATAAAGAAAGATAAAATTATAATAAAAGTTCTAAGACAGCTGAATGACAGGAAAACAGTATATATGAAAATTTGTGCAAGTACTACCTAAAGGGAAATGTATAACACTAAGTATATTTCATGGAAAACACTGGACAAATAAGCTAAAGAACAAGTAGTTACAAAGTGTTTACAAATGTAGCAAAGGAAACAAAGAGGAAGTAAACATAAGGGAGAAAAAGCACAAGGGCAAATAAATATAAAAAATAAAATATGGGAGATCATTAATGAAATAAAAGATAATTCTGCCAGAGAAACGTCTGGGAGAATTCATAAAGAAAAACCAAGAAACCAACCAACTCAGAGGGAAATGTAAAAAAAATGAAAAAAAAAGAAAAATAGTTCCAGATATAGCTAATTTTAAGAAATAATAAACTAGTATTTTGAATGACAGTGCAGCAATAACTTGAAATCTAGATGAAATGGACAAATATTGCAAACATGTGACCTCCCTCCCCTAAACTCCAGAAATTTGAATGACTAATCACTTTACCCCATAGACTAATCCCTAACATATCAAATTGGGAATGAAAACCTTCAAAGGAAAATGAGAGAGAGAGAAAACAGACCTGAAAAATTTTAAAGCTGAATTCAGCTAAACTTTCAAAGAAAAAATATGAGTTGCTTCAGAAAATAAATGAAAGTCATTCAACTATCATTTTGTGGCTATATAAAGTTGAAATTCAAACTAGAAAAGGGTAGATGCAATAAGAAAAGGTAAGTATTGGTAATTTCCTTTATGAACTAAGTAAGTCTAACATTTTTGACAAAGGTCGATTATGTTGTTGTTGTTGTTTCATTTGAACAGAAATTTTTAAAACATGTATTATACCCATACAGACCCTACACTGAAAACTTGACACATAGTCTGCCTTATTTTCCTCTGCATCTGTATGACCTACAACACTTCCTGACATCTTGTAATTACTCTGTAAATCTTAGTAGAATGGAAAAGCCAATTTCCAACGTCCTATTTTATGTTTCACGTAAATTTAGTTAATAATTTTTAAACCTCTCTGCCAGAGGCAGAATTATGGCCCTTCACAGCTGGCCATGGCATAATCCCTAGAACCTATAAATATGTTAGTTTACATGGCGCATGGGGGTTAAGGTTGCAGATGGATTAAAGGCCACTAGTTAGCTGACTAGAAACAGAAGATGACCTTGTATTATTCAAATGGGCCCAGTGGATTCACAGGCATCCTTAAAAGTGCAAGAGGGAGGAGCAACACGAAAAGGACTGAGTTTAACCTTGCTCCTTTCAAGAGGAGGCCAAGAAGAGTGTCACCACCTCCAGAACTGAGGCAGTTTCCCCAGAGGCTGCAGGAAGGACACCCTGCTAACACCTTCAACCTGGCCCAGTGAGATGATCTGTGATCTACAGAGCTGGTCCATAATTTATGTTGCTGTAAGTTACTGATTTATTTTAGTGGCAATCAAAACAAATACTTCTCTAATTGCCATTGTTTACATTTAAAATTGTAGAGTTTGTCATTCTTGGTGAGGTGTTCAGGCTGGCTTTGAATTTTTGATCTTCCTAGGTCTGAGCACTAGGGTTACAGGCAGGTCCCAGTTCAGAAGGGTTCTGTTGTGTTTTGGTTTTGGTGGGACTGAGGATCAATACAGGGCCTCCACCACACTAGGCAAGCAGTTTACTACTGAACTTGTGATGGTTCTTTCATGTTCCTTTGCCATACTGGAGATTTAGCGATTACCCAGAGTCTTAGCACTGAGCTGTATCCCCAGCCCTCTTTATTTTTTATTTAGAGACAAGGTCTTAGTAAATTACTCAGGCAGGATTAAAATGTGCAGTCCTCTTGCCTTAGCCTCCCAGAATCCTGGGGTTACAAGGATGTACCACCATGCCTGACATCAAGGTATTTTTTATATTCATGATTTCCCTTTTTGTTTAACAATATTCACACATATCATTTTAGAATTCTACTTTTCTTCACTGGTAACACACATTTAATTTTTTCTACTTGTGATCTTGAGCAAGTTATTTAATTGTTTTGAGAGCACAGTTTCTGGAACTGGAGGTGAATATATTGGCTATGTGTTGTTATATATTCTGTATATGTTTGTGTGTTGTTTAAATATTAGTGACAATGTTTTAAAGCACTGGGAGGAGAGGTTTTCAATTAATCATTAATGTATAGCTAGTGAATCCTTTTAACTGGAGGCTTAGCAAGCCCTAACAGCTGCACCAGACAGCAAAGCAGTAAGGAGGAACCTAAATTAGCACCCTCTCCATAGAATAGGTTGCAGGTTCACTGACTACCATTGTGGAAAAAAGAATTTTCAAGACATCTCGGTAAGAGGTATGGCAGGATTTATTAGGCAGAAATATAAAAGTACTCCAAGAAACAGAGTTCCGGGCTTGGAGAGGGTGAGCAGTGAACTGTGATGTGGATCTGGGTGTATTTACAGAATTTGGGGGTGTCTTCAAGATGGGTGACCTAGGTTGTGTGTCTGGTCACCGCCTGGCAGGCTCCGTGTTCATGCAAACCATCACACAAGTTTGCACATGAGGTGCTTTTCATTAACAGTGCTGCTTTGTTGAGGGTGGAGGACATTTGGAGGGAGGGCAATTTACGGGTGGAAAGCCTGGGCTCAGGGCCCAAGCCACAGGCTTACTGTATTTTAAGGACCCTCAAAACTGTTTTCTTTTCAAAGGAGTTTCCTGGAAGCCAGAAAAGCTTGAATAACTTTCGTGTCCTGAAACTGCAGTCTTTTTCAAAATTACAATTTTAAAATTCTAAGTTTTCCTTGTCTCCTTTCTACTGATTTTTATTTCCTACCTCAAAATGGCTTTGCAATAATTTCATAACTTGATCAGAGTCTAGATGTTTTCCTCTCTTTTTTGTTTGTTTGTTATTTTGCAGTGCTGTGGATTGGACCCAGGGTCACACATGCAGCAGGCAAATACTGTTTCACTGAGCTACATCCCCAGCCCGATGGTTGCTTAATCTATTTTCTTTCTTGCTTGCCTGCTTTCTTCCTTTCTTTCTTTCTTTCTTTCTTTCTTTCTTTCTTTCTTTCTTTCTTTCTTTTTTTCTTTTTCTTTCTTTCTTTCTATACTACAATAACACAAGACACGAAACCTACTTTTTTTGTGAAGCCTAGATATTGGACCATTTATAGGAGTGTTTTTCATGGAGCATAGGGGAATAGGCCTCTTCTTTGTATGCTAAGGGAACAACCCTGGTTACATGTCCTCGAAAGAAGAAATCTTCCTTAGTTTTTCTACATCTAGCCTTATATGAGAACCTTTTTCATAGGCAGTTACGAGGGATATTTCTTCCAAAGCATCATTGCAGTGAAGAAATCAGGATTTGAATCAAAGATTATAGAACTAAATAAGCACCTTCATTTAAAATTTTGGGGCTACCCAAACAAGAGAGCTGGTAGTTGAGATGGAAATTGGTAACTTTCAGACTTTGGTAGACCCTAGTTACTGGTGGTACTGGAGACTAACATTTTTCTCAAAGGAAATAGTAGATCCCCTGTAGTGTCTTTGAGTTTGGAAAGGGACTCTGCCACTGAGACTGGCACTGGCCGAAAGCCTTGCTATCAGTTGTGCCTTTGCAGTGTGATACTGAGTGATGGGAAGATAATCTGCGCTATGGTTTAGGGTATTGGTGAAACAAGACATTTGACACATGGGGGGTTATCACTGGGGATTCTGCTCAATAGCAACCCCTTGTCAAGACCCCGAGCCAAAGGAAAGCTCGTTACTTCAATTTCCCTTGAAGGGTAATAACTTGCAATAATCATTACAAGGATTACTTGGTCCTGCTGGCTCCCAGCTTGTGAGATTCTTTCTAATCAAAGTTACCCTCTTGAGCTGGCAGTGGTTAAACAGGCTTTAATCTCTATGTTCATAAAATTCCATTATCCTGGTCCCAGGCATTGAATTGCCAGTCTATAACTTCCTTGTTCCTTTTATGCAAGCATAACACTGAAAAAAAAATAGTCATTCCAGATTCACAGGAAGTTGGAAAAGTAGGATGAAAAAGTCTTCTGAACCTTCTTTGAACCAGCATTCCTAATGCCTATATTACAAACGAATATAGTATAATATCAAAACAAGGAAATTAACAATGGCACAATATAAAACATAGCATTTACCATCTTAATCACTAATTCATGTTATTGTACAAACATCCTCCAGAACGCTTCCAAAATTGCAACTCTGTTGTCATCAACAATACCTCTCCCTCCTATCCTTCCCCAGGTCCTGGAAACCATACTTGTACTTTCCGTCTCTATGAATTAAATTACTATAGAGATCTCATCAAAGTGGAAGCATGGGGTATTTGTCTTTTGTGATTTATTTCACTTAGCATGATACCCTCACATTTTTCAAGAATAAATAGTCTAGTTGTATATGTCTGAAAAGATCCTATTGTTTAAGTCATCCAATATTGGTATTTTATCATGGCAACTCATTTGTTGTTGGGTTGTTTTTTTGTTGTGGAGTTTGTGGGTACCTTATCCTTTATAAGTTTTCTTCTTACGCATGAACCCTGGGAGAAGTGATGACTATTGGAAGAGCCTTCAAGAAACTTAATTTCAGAATGAGAAGTAGCTATAGATACATGTGGAGTAACTTGTCATTTATTTTTCAAATCACAATGTTTTGCAGAAGAATGTATAAACAACTATTATAGTTACATATTTTTGAAATATGTATTTATCAATCAACAAACTTACTTTGTTATATTAAAGTTATATTCAATTTTCAAAGATAAATTTTTCTCCAAAAATAAAAATTTAATCCAGAATAGTGGAGCAGGCCTGTAATCCCAGCTCCTCTGGAGGCTGAGGGAGGAGGATTCTAAAGTCAAGGTCAACCTGGACAACTCAGACCTCAACTAGGAATAAAATAAAAAGGGCTGGGGGTTCACCTCAGAGCTCAAGTGCCTCCCTCACATACTTGAAGCCTAGGGATTTACTCCTAGCACCATAACATTTTTTTAAATGTAGAAATCTTATGAGTCATGTTTCTAAAAAAAGTATGATATATAGCTAAGTATTGCTAAATAGAAAATAAAAGCTTCTTCATATTGATTATCTAAACATTTAGAAAAACTCCAGTAGAAAAGTGTTTTTCTACATATTTGGTATGTAAACACTTCTATTCCTTAGAAGGACGCCCTTAAATACTGTGCCACCAGTATTTTCTAAAATGCATATTTTATAGTATGGTCTTATTAGTTTCTTAAAATTGCTGGCAGTATTTTTTGAAGTTATGTTTTATGGTTAATAATTTTGCAATTGCTGAACCTTCAGTTTCACCTATGAGTAGACTATGCTATTTCTCTGAGGTGCTTGGTAAATTGGCGGCAAACTTGGCTAAGTGGAGGATTTCCTAAAGTCTAATCATTAAGATTTGTTTCTAGATGCCCCTCCAAAGCTTCATGGCTCGTAGGTGAGACTTTTGGGGAGCAGTTGAATCATAGGGGCATGATACTTATCAGTGGATTTGTTTCCTGATGAATTTATAGCTAAATGTGTTATTGGAAGGTGAAGCCAGATTGGTGAAGGTGGGCTACTTGGGGCAAGGCCTGCAAGGGTCCGTCTCCCTCCTCCTCCCTTGGTCCCTCTCTACTTCCTGCTGCCATGCCATGAAAAGCCACCTCTGCCACGGTAGTTTTACCTTGGAGCCAGTCAATATAGACTGAAACCTCTACAAACCATGAACAAAATAAAGCTCTTCTCCTTTAATTTGTGGATGTTGGGCATTGTGGCTGAGCCATGAGAAAGTAACTATGATACTAATCATTTTTTGTCATGAAATGTGTAAAATTTTAGACCTAGTATTTTCACAAGTACTGTCCCTTTGCTCTCACTTAGAATGCATTAAGCATTAGTTTTGACAAGGAAAAAAATGTGTCATATTGTCGTTTTGATTGTTTTGAATGTCTTGCCAGTTTAGATGCTATAAAACCACTGGGCATTCTTGGTTTCAATCCATTTCTATAAATATATAAATTTATCCAATTAAAATAGAAGCTCCACTTAGTCATATATAATTAGGTGTGATTAAATTCAAAATTCATAATATACTTACTATTACTCAAACTCAGGGGAGCAGAGGGAGTGACAGAGGGCATTTTCACTTGTCAATCCTAGAAATACAATTAAATTGTAAAATGACAGCTAGGCATGGTGGCACAGCCAGTTATCCCAGTACTCAGGAGGATGAAGCAGGAAGATCATGAGTTTGTGGGCAGCTTGGACTAAAGAGTGGGATTCTGTCTGAAAAAAATACCCCTAGAAACAAACAAGCCCACAGATTATAGAGTGACACTTTAGCTTGTATAAAAACTACCAGGACCAAGAAATTAAGGGTGGGTAAGTAATTGTTCATTATCTGAAGAATTCCAACTGGCATCTTTCAGGTGAAGAGTCACAGTGCTCTGTCCACGGGCATGTCTGTATGGATTGTGCTGCACATGCAATAGGAAAAGCCTAAGTTTTTCATTTTTGTGCCCATGTGCGTGCATGCATGTATTTATATGTGTGGCATCGGGAGTTAAACCCAAGCCCTTGATCATAGTATGCATATGCTTCACAGCTGAGCTACCCATCCCCCTTTCTGAGACAGGGTCTCACTAAGTTGCCCAGGCTGGCCTCAACTTATGATCCTTTTGCCTCAGCCTCCTGAGTAGCTTGGAATACAAGCATGCACCACTGCCTTCTACTCTCTTTTTTCCCTCCTTGCATACAGCTACATCCCCAGCCCTTGTTCTTTTTTGAGATAGGGTTTAACTCTCTTTGCTAAGTTTCCCAGGCTTGGCTCAAACTTGCAATCCTCCTGCCTCAGTCTCCCAAAGTGCTGCAGTTATGGGCATGCACTACCAAGCCCAGATGCCTTCCATTCTTGAAAGAAGTAAAGAGATTAAAGAAGTTGAGTCCATCAAAGATTATGTTCCAGGCTCCCACAGATCCAAGAGGATGAATCTTCATTCCTGGCAGGTGAGGAAAAAGATGTTTGCAGAGCTATGAACAGTTAAATAGGACACGATCCCTACATGAACTCACCCAAAACAACTTTTAGAAGGGGGTACTTTTTACGTGTATTAAAGGGCAAACTCTCTGAAGCATACAAAGAATGCTCTCTGAGCATTCTAAAGTTAAAAAAATGTAATAAAACGTAAGGACTCAAAAACCCTCATCATTTAATTTCTTCAGATCTTTCCTTTGTCTGAGGGGATAAAATTTACTGTCATTGCAATTCAGAATTTGTTTAATTGTGATTCACCAAAAGCTTCAAAAGCTAACTTTTTCATTTTAGCATTATTTCTATTGAAACCATGGGGTAAAAACTTTCAATTAGTTTTGAGCAAAAGGCAGCCAAAATTTAGAGAATTTGTTACAAAAAATTTCAATACTACTGTAAGGTACTTAGAATGACTTACAACATAATACTTCAAAAACTTGAACTTTTCTTTATTCAATTGATGACAAATTCTGGTCCTGAATCTAGGCTGGCAGCTTCCTGGCACTGTTGGTTCAAGCCGGGTCTGCAAGACCCGGATGAAAGGCATGCTTCACCAAATTCCACGAAAAGGCACCTTCCACAGCTGTAATGTGCAAAGCCAGCATTTTCAGACATGATGTTCTTAAAATAACAAACTTTTCAAAAACATACTGTTGCTTCCTCAGAAGGTGAGTCATCTGGTTTTCATTTGAGGGACTGAACATGTGAAGTACAACAGCGGCTCATCAATGACCACAAAGAACTGACCCTCAGCCTCAGCAGCAGCCAACCTGTGAAGCCACCTCAGAGCTGCTCCTGCCGTCAGCCACGGGTTTAGGACTTGGGCAATGGATATTTTTCCCCCCTCTTCCAAATCCACCAACTACAGGAAGTCAACATTGCTCCTAAAACAAACACAAAACCTGTGCTACTTCTAACTATTCTTCTCTGTCTTGCTTATGCTGAGTTTCCTTACCAAACAAAATTCAGCCTTTCTTCAAATAGAAGTTTCTGATTTACTTTCTTGCCTTTGAGTTCCTGCCAAACACATGAGTGATGGAGTCTGATTCTCTTGTTACAGCTGCTTAAGGCAACAGCCTCTATTCTCATTTGGACCGCCCTCACCTGTTTCCATTCATTGATTTTGTGATGGGGTGCCGATAGGGGTTGGTAAAAGTTGACAGACATTTAGTGGAAATTACATGTTCTTCACCAAACATTGTGAAACACACGAATTCAGTACTTAATTTTATGTGTGGACTTTTAAAGAACTTCTCATGATTTAAAAATTATCAAAGAAAATGATCTTAATGAATACTTGTAGACTTTTATCACTCAGTAAATAGCAGATTCACTGTAGCATGAGCAAGAGAATGAGAAGAGTCAGATGGCTGAATAGAAGTGTCCGGCACACACCTATTCCTTCATGAAGAAGAACCAGAGCGACAGGGGCAAGGCTGCATTTTGTGGTGAGCAATTGTGAGAAACCACTGTACGCTAACAGGAGGGGCACAGAAACCTCATAAGAGTCAGAGACCTGGGACTACAGCATAGTAAGAGAAGTAAAAGTCCCAGCTCACAGCTTAAAAGGAGATGTTACCACTGTAGGGGACACAGGTGAAAGTGGAGTCTCTCTAAACTCCATCTGAGTGACACTGACAACTAATCCTTAACTACTGGAGTTTCACAATCTTGCCCAGCTTGCAATGTAACTAGATAACCTGAAATCTTCACAATAGCCTGGCTTCAGAAAAGGATTTCTCATCCTCTCCTAGTGAATACCAAGGTGCTGTCTTAAGCTGGGAAGTGTTGCCTGAATAGAGCTCAGAAGCCCCTTCAGATTCCCATTGCCAGGCAGACCCCTGTAGACATTCCACACCCCTGGCTCAGTGGTGGCTGCCTGTGGAACTCAATTTGGCTCAGTAGAGTGACTGTAATACAGACCCCCTGAGTGTGCTGGACCAGAAGGGATGACTGTCACCACACAGAGGGTGTTATGATTATAAACCATGTATAGATGTACCCTCCAAGCCTCAGCCACAACTAGACAGAAGTTTGCCATAGTGATTGGGTCACAGGGGCACTATACTCACTGGTGGATTAGTCCACTGTTGAGTTTATAGCTAAATGTGCTGTTAGGACATAGGGTCTGGTTGTGTTATGGTTTATGTTTATATGTCCCCCCAAGATTTCATGCAGTCATGGGCTTTGGTGAGATGGCTGAATCTAGAGTTTGTGATTGATTTGTGATCTAATGCAGGGATTAAGGGTGTGATCTGCCCTTATATCTGCCCTAGGTATACAACATAAGAGACAGAGGCTCTCTCTCTCTCTCTCTCTCTGCTTTTCCTGTCTTTGTCACCATGAATTATTGCCCCTCTGTCATGTGCTACCCTGCCTTGGAGCCAGCAGATTATGGATTGAAACCTCTACAAACTGAGCTAAATAAACCCTTTCCCCTTTTAACTTTGCATTGGGTATCTTGTCATAGCAATGAGAGAAAAGTAACTAAGACTGTTGGAAAGGAGTGTCCCTGGGGCTGTGACCTGCTAGGATGTGTCTATTTCCTTGTCTAGCTCCTCTCTTCACTCCTCTACTTACTGTTTGCTGTGAATTAAGCAAATTCTTCTCCACTGTGCCTTTCCTACTTTGGAGCCACCAATTGTGGATTGAAACATGAGCCAAAATAAACATTTCTTCCCTGAAGTTGTGGGTGTCAGGTATTGTGTCTCAGCAGAGAGAAAAGTGACTAAGGTATACCCTACCAGGGGAGATGGAGCCACCCTCCCAGACCAGGGGCCTAGCCAGTTATGTGAAAATTCATGCCAGTGCCAGGACTGAAAGCAGGGACCAACCCTGTCCCCACAGTGTCATGCATGGTCATTTGTCACTAATCAGGTAGAAGAGGAACTGTTGCCCCACAGAGGTATGCTGGGGTGGTCTTGAACAATGACACCCTGTCCTCCAGGCACATGGTCCAGGAAGGTCTAGAGGGTGACTTTGCCTGGTCCCAGCCACACTGCGCTCTCACTTGCTCCCATGAGAGGAGTTTTGCCCAGCTCCAGTTATGAGCCACTTCTGCTCACTCCTGCTGAGCCTGAAGCTGAAACAGAGGGAATAAAACCTGGATTGTTGCCCTGTCACTGGGTGTGTATAGTTAAGAAATCCCCAGAGGAATTTTGCCCAGTTCCAGCCTCAGCTCATTCTTTCTTGCTTCCTGAGGGAATATAATAGCTGACGGAATGGGGGGCCGGGCAGGAATCCCAACTGACTTTCTATCCTCATAGTTTAGGCAGGTCTCGGGCATGCCCACAGTAGCAGCCAACCACTGCTGCCACCACACCAGCGTGAATCCCACTGTGCCCACCCCTATGTGTTGCTGATCATGCATGCACTGCTGATAAGGTAGGTATGAGAACCACACAGGGTACACTATGTTTCCCATCCCTTCCTCTCGCCACGAGAGACCTGCATCACTGTGGTCAGAGGACATGTGCTTCAGCTGCCTTTCCACGACTGCTGCAGCCAGTGCTAGAGGCCCTTATAAGTAACAAAGTCAATTTTAACAGTGCCTGAGGAAGCCCCCACCACCAACAGGGCTGCCACTCCCATGGCAGGAGTAGCCATACAGTGTGAGCCCCACACCACATCTGCCTGAACTTCTCGGGTATATGCAGTATCTCTACTTTTGCATGACTTGCCAAGACAGTGGGTCTTCTTGCCATCAGTAGAACTTGCACTTTTCCCAAACTCACTACTCACAGTGACAAAAGCTACAGGGATTGCACTACGATGGCCCATCTAAATATAAACTCAAAATTGCATAACAAACCAATATCCCAAGACACTTGTTTTTTCTAGTGGGGATTTGCTACATCTTGCGCTCAAGTCATCCTCCTGCCTGAGCCTCCCAAGTTCTTGGGTTGCAGGTACATTTCATTGCACTTGGATCCCCAAGATGTATCTTTAGAAGAAAGCTGCTGACTACAATGAAAGTGTTAAGATATCCAATCCATCAGATCTCAATATGAGAAAAAAAAAAGATACAGAAAACCAGGTAATGTTATGCCTCCAAAAGTTCTTGACTTTGTAGGAAAGGAACATTTAGTTGTATAAAACAAACTCTACAAAATCTAATGGGAGAAATAGGCTCCAATACAATAATAATGGGAGATTCAAATAACACCACTCTCAGCAATAGGTAGATCACCCCAGGAAAAAAATCAACAAGGAAATATCAGAGTAAAGCTATACTATAGTTTATTGATCTATAAATCAAATGAACTTAGCAGACATCAACACAAAACCATGGCAACAAAGATATCATGGTACTGGCATAAAAACACACAAAGGGAACCAAATAGAGGACACAGAAATAAAACAAGCACCAACAGCCAAGTGATTCTTAATGAAGTTACCAAAACCTTACATTAGAGGAAGAACAGAAAATAGATATTCATGTGCAGAAGATTGAAATTTTATCCCTATCTCTCATACAGTATAAAAATCAACTCAAAATGGGTCAATGATCTAAATGTAAGACCTAAAACTCTCAAACAACTAGAGGAAAAAAATGAGGAAATGTTTCAAGATACTATATTGGTATGGAGAATGGTTTTACAGAGAAGACCACAATGGAAAATTGATAAGTAGAATTACATCAGACTATAAAGCTTCTTTGCAGAAAAGGAAATAATAAAAAGAGGAGATAACTTACAGAATGAGAGAAAATATTTTCCAGGTATTCACTTGGCAGAGGGTTAGTATTCAAAATATATAAAGAACTAAAAATACTTAATAAAAAATAATTAACCTAATTTAAAAGTGGTCAAATATCTGAATAGATATTTCTTAAAAGAAAAAATGCAAATACATACTGAAAATATAAAAAAATGCTCAGTCTCATTAGCCATCAGAGAAAGGTGAATAAAAACTGTGAGATACCATCTCACTCCAGTAGGAATCATTGTTATTTTTTTTTAATCAGCCAAAAAAATGATAAATAACAAACGCTGGTGAGGCTATGAAGACAGAAAATGTATATACAGTAAATTAGTCACTATGGATATGGAGGTTCCTCAAAAGACTAAAGATAGAACTACTGTTTTCTCCAGCTATGCTATGCCTGGGTAAATAGCCCAAGGAAATGAGATCATCATACAAAAGAAATACTCATGTTTCTCAATCACGAGCCAGGTTATGTGTCAGCCATGGTTCCTGTCAGCAGATAAATGAATACAGAAAATACAGTATTATTTACACAATGGATTATTATTCACCCATAAAGAAAGATGAGATTTTGCCATTTGGAGCAACCTTGGTAGAATCTGAGAACATCATGCCAAGCAAAATATGTCAGACAAACATTACATGTTATTTTTCATATGTAGAAACTGAAAAGTTAACTAAAAGCAGAATAGTGATTACTAGGATTGGGCAGGGTGCTTGGGTGGAGCAAAAGTTGATGGATATGATCAATGCACACTATATGCACATGTGCAAATAGCACTGTGAATCCCATTAGCATTGTACAATTAAACCATATCATTAAAGAGTGAGCAGACCCTTAGACACACTTACACTTGGACAGGACCATCAGTTTCTAATCCATAACTTTTTATATTTTCCACTGACCTTGTTTCACAGCACAACAAATAGTTACCAAGTAACTGCCAAAGGACGTACCATCAACTGCATTTCTCAGCATCCCAGGACCTTGCTGTTCCTAGCACCTAAGTCTGAGCACAGTTTGCTTTACCAGCAAATCTCCTGCCTGCTCACCTCAAAAGGGATACATTTAGTTATAATGAATCTGGCAAGGATTGTGGGGAGATGGGTTATGATTAAGATTTTTACTTGTTGTCTTTCAGGTTTAATCATGTGTTGAGTGAGAATCTTATTCATTATATATACCTACTTGTATACTGCTGAGGCCATGGTCCTAGGCTGGTAATATAAAATAGAGCTCTAAAAACTCATGCTGACTTATTTCAATATAAAGGCTAGTAGTAGAGACAATAAAAAATGAAAAACTCAGATGTATCCAGCAGGATTCTAGGATGACAGGCTTTAACCAGGGCTTCCCTGGATCACTCTGCATACAGTTGACATTAGGACAGCTGAAGTGCTGGGTGGGTGGTAGTGTTCCTGAGGGAAATTTTCACTGCTGCCACTGTTCTAAGGTAGTATGGAATGCTCCAGCTGCCGTTCCCATATCTTCCCAGGGCCTAGAAATGATATAAACCAGGATAGAACTTCTTCAGCCACAAAAGAACATACCTGTTACTTTCCCTTTTAAAAACATTGTGTCTATGCGTGTGTGTGTGTGTGTGTGTGTGTGTGTGTGTAGGTGTGTGCATATTCTCTTTATATTGCTTTGAGGAACTATAGTTTCAAATAGCATGGAAGAAAGGAGAAAAGAGTTATAAAATAAATGAGTTTAGGTAAACTTCTGTATCCTTGATTTAAACTGGGTGTTTCAGCATGAATGCATCATGTATCTTATCATTTAAAAGATAAGACTCAGCTTTCAGTGTTCTCAAAGGCCTAGAAACAATGCCACTTGAGTAGCAATAAATACCCATATGTGGCCAAGTTCCAGTGTGCAGATATCATTTTTGTGCAGGAAACATGGCTTCTCAGGGAAATGGCAAGCCCAGGTCTGGGCCAGGAAATGCAGGTGGTGAATCAGACAAGAAAGCAAAGAAGCTCAGTACAGCAATGCCTGGGTTGTCGAACTCAATTCATTCCAAATTCATGTTTCAACATTTTTCCCATAAGACATCATGGGAAACCAAATACTTGGTCTGAGGCCCAAAAATTACACTTACAAATTCATTTGTCCAGGAGTTTAACAAATTTCACAATGATTTATTTAACTCTATCATGGTTCTCATAGGTTGCTTTACTGTTTGCTTTACTGCTGGTATCATTATATTTTACACAAATAAAGACAAAAAATCCCAGACAAAGCCTCATTCCTTAGTGTCCGCAGTGCGATGTGATGCGTGACTCACACTAGGCCCCTCATCCAGTTTTCAAGTTACATTTTCCCTTGGACTACTGAGCAAAGTTACAAAAACTGAGATTTTTTTCAGTGTTGCCATTCATGTAGTGGGAAGTTCAAGCCTGGAGCCATTCAGCCACCCAGGTGTCACTGTAGATGACTGTGCTGCCCCAAGAGGGCGGGGAGATTGACCAGACTGCCAGGGGCCAAAGAGGAGGATTGTTGAGCCATCAATAAAAACTTCAACCAATTAAAACATATTTAAAAGTATTACTCCTAATCACCAGAGTATTTCATGGTCAATGGGGCATTTGAGTAAGTATGCCACAAATCAATGAGGATTAAAATAGCATCAGTTTGCAATCCCTAGTGAAATGACAGATCTAGGCAATGATCCTTAATTCACTTCTTCATTTGCTTTGTGTAAATTCTTCCTGCTTTGTGAATACCACTGAGGCAGGCTGAACAATGGTACCCAAAGATATTCTTATCCCAAGCCCCAGAATCTGTGGATATTATCTTTTATGGAAAAACTGATTTTGCAGATGTTATTAAATCAAGAATCTGAGGGATTCCTGGGGAGATTATCTTGGATAATCCAGGTGAACTGTATGTAATCACAAGTGTTCTTAGAAAAGGAAAGCAGCTACAAGAGAAGCAAGGCAATGTGATTACAGAAGCAGAAATGGGGTGATGTGGCCACAATCCCAGGAATGCAGGAAGCCACCAAAAACTGGAAGAAGCAAAAAACAGGTTTCCTCCTAGAAGTTCCAAAATAAATCAGCTTTGCAAACACCTTAGTTTTAGGCCTTTAAGACTGATTTAGACTTCTGGTCTTCAGAACTATAGCAGAATAAATATATGTTGTAAGCCATGACATTTGTGGTGTTTGTTACAACACTTAATTAGAAGCTAATCCAACTAGAGACCTGAGTTTCTGGCATAATTCTAACTTATAAAAGTGCAATCCATGATATCTCTAAGATCACTAATGTCTTTCACAAATGGCAGTTTTCAGGTTACTCCTATTGGCTCAAAACATAATGGAGATTCCCCCTCACAGCCCCCAAATCTCCTGAGGGTAAAGTGCAAAATGGGAATCTGGAGATAGGCGTAGGTTTGAGTTCTGGCTCTCGTTTAAATCCGTCATAATTAAAGCATGAATAATAATGTCCACATACAGTGACCAAGATTTTTCTCAGGTGGTAACAATGAAATATAAAGTACCTGAGATTGAGGGTGTAGCTCAGTGATAGAATGGTTGCCACCTGTGAGCTAGACCCTGGAGTCAATCCCCAGTAACAGCAAACAAAAAGGAGCCAAACCAAACCGAACTGAACCGAACCAAACCAAACCAAACCAATCCAAAATCTAAATCCAATCCAAAATCAACCCGAACCAAATCAAGACATCCTAAGGGATTCAAACTTAGTATTGCCTGTCTTAGTCAGTTTGTTATTGCTGTCATAGAATACATAAGACTGGGTGATATAAAGAGAAGATATTCTCACAGTTCTCAGGTTGAGAAGCCCAAGATCACAGTGCTGGTGTCTGGCGAGGCTTACATGCTGGGCTGTACCGCGGCCAAAGGGCAGATGTGCTTGCTTGAGAATCTCAAGAGAGGCCAACTCACTTTTATCTGCTTGACAACTAAGCTGCTCCCAGGACAACAGCATTAATCCAGTCAGGGGCTGATTACTTCTTAACGACACCTCTTGATACTGTTTCAACATGAGTTTTGGAGAAGACATTCTAACTGCAGCCCTATCCCTGGGCACTTTCATCACTTCAGCTAGACTTCGGAAAACCCTTTTTACTGAATAAAATAAAGTTTGAAATATTCTACTAAATATCATTGTGTATGTTGGGTAACATGGTAGAGGATTTAGAAAATGACTGAATTTTCAGGACTGATTCTCTGCACTCAAGCACTATTGACTGTCACAGCTGTGTGGAGAGGGCTCATCCCTCCTCCTCTCCTGGGAAACCAAATCATGACAAACTTGATATAACAGACTTGTTTCCATCCTGCCTACTCAGGTACCATGCAGAAGTACACATACGAAATCTAAAGACTAGGAGGACCTGTGCCAGGGACACAAGTGGTGACATTTAGTAGGATCATGGAGAACCAGTCTCGTTTGAACAGTGTCATTTGCTCATGATAATATAGAGGTTAATGGAAACACTTCCTCTGTCCCCTTTCTTCAGTGTATTTAAATAGAATGACCTCAGACTTCTTTGGAAAATCAACCTGTAGAATTCTCAAAAAGTCATTGGGATATTTTATAAGAGGTTATTAATTACATAAATAGAAAGGTACTTTATTCTACATGGGAGAAAAAGAATAGAGGAAACATAACCAAGATAACTAAAAATCTTTATTTTTTTATATTTTGGTATGGGAATTCGAACTCAGGATCTTGCACTTGCCAGGAAGGCACTTTAAAAAGAACTGAAGCTTAAAAGTAACAAAAAAGTTTGGAGTGGTAGTACATGCCTGTAATCTCTGCACTTGGAAGGCTGAGGCAGGAGTATCCCTGTGAGCTCAAGGCCAGTGTGGGCTACATAGTGAGTTCAAGGCCACCCTGGACTATATAGTGAGACCCTATCTCAAAAGCAAAACAAAATAAAAGCAATACAAAAACAAAACTAATGTGAATAGTGTACAGAAAATTCTGAGATGCAATGGACCATGAAGCACTTTGGGAGGATAATCTTGGGGAAGAAATGCTGAATGTGAAGTGGTTTGACTTTGAGAAAAATTTCTCATCTCATGTATTTCTTCTAAAATACTACAGATAGTGACTGAGCAATTAATGTTGGTAGATTTATTCTTGGTTAACTATAAAAATGATGGATAATTTCATTGTGTTTAGCCCAAAGCTTGTTTTGTGGATAGCTTTGCTGGAGATGTGAAAGCTTCCTGGGTGGGGTCTATCTATCTATGCACCCACGTGTTTGAACTTTATGCATAGTAGGAAAGTGCTCTGCCATGGCACCAGGACGCCAACCTTTTCTCACGTGTGACCGGGTCTTGCTAAGTTGCTCAAGCTTGCCTCAAACTTGCAATTCCGCTGCCTCAGCCTCTCAAATCCATGGGATTAGAGGTGAGCAGCACCATTCCTGGTTCACTTTTTTTTCTTCCAAATTTAAGAAACCCATCAAACACATTGTTTAAACAAACAGAACACTAGGCTGGTCTTCAGGCAAACGGCTGTCCATGTAGCATAGCTGCTGGTCCGTGCAGTTGGTCTGTGCAGTTCTGAGTAAGGCCACCCCACGTCCTTTCCCAGTCATCCCTTGTCATATGGTGGGTTTCCCTCTGAGCAGATGAGTCAGTGTCACAAATTCAATTGTGTTTATTCTGGTGTGTCATTTAATTTTGTACTTGGTGAACTAAAACTAAACCGAGAAACCATTACTTGCAAATCAGCAATAGGTCAATGCCGACTGGAGATACGGTAGATGCATTTGCATGAATTCTCTGGCATGCTGTTATAATTAGATGAGGGAACTAACTTACGGTAACCATAACTGTATAGTTACAAACTATGCAAAGAAAAGTTTCACCTACTGTTTCTGTTTTCAATTTGCTTCCCAGTTACTTATTACACACTGCAAAGAATACCATTTCTTTTTCATTTCAAATTCTTACATCTTTCCCTTTTCTATCCTGTTGAGATAAAAACTTCTGGTACACACCGAAAGACACAAGAAAGACTTGTGTACTGTTGCCACCCACGTTAAAGCTAGGAAGCAATATTCCCAGGTCCTCACATTTCTGTAACTGCACATCATAGAGGCTCGGTATCAAACCCTAATGCACCACAGTAAAAGGCTCCAATGTGTAAGTGTTTGTCATATTCCAGAAGAATTGAAATGGAGTGACTACAAGTGTTTCCTTTAAGCTGGGTGTGGTGGCACACACCTAAACCCTAGCACTTGGGAGGCCAAGGCAGGAAGATTGCCTTGAGTTTGAGACCAACTTGGGTTATGTAGTGAGCTCAAGACCAATCTGAACTGCAAAGCGAGATCTTGTCTCCAAAAAGAAAAGTGTTTAGAGGAAACACATTTGGTGATTTCAGTGACCCAAAGCATTGATAGGTTGTTTTAATACTCTCTGAAAGTACTTCTTCCTCCACTTCTTTTTTAAAGAAAATTCACTTTCCAGGGGGAGAACTGTTGGGTGAGTATACTCCTCAGGGTGTTCCCAAGAGGTCAGAGATTGAAAAACCAACTGCTCTCTTCACACATTAGTTTTATTCCCATAAATAATCAAGAAACAAGGAAACTGAAGGCAAGCTTTCCAAGTCTTTTAATATAAGTAAGCTCAAAATTCAGGGAAAAAGTCTTATACTTTAGCATTTGATTTGAAAACAGTTACTACATGAAAAAAACAATGGAAATATAATCAGAATAAGTAATCTTTATTATATTATATCTGTTGTCTCTTGCTGGAGATACAAATATTTAGTAAATTGAGTAATTTTAGTAAAACCAGTAACTCTATGGAAAAGTTAGCAGAACATAACTACACACAAAAACCAAACCTCTTTATATAATTAAAAATTTATTGAGTTTCCTGTGCTGTTACAAATGTAACATTGTTTTATACAACATTCATCGAGGAGGCAAGATTCTTATTTTGAGATGACACTGATTAGACAATTGTTTTCAGTGATTAACTTTCACTAGGAAATTTAATTGCAAGCTGTTTTTCTGTAGAAAGTTGCTTTGACATTTTATACCTAACATAAAATTTAATTTTTTTTCTATCTCAGAATGACTATATGCAAATACCTTCTAATATAAGCAGAGTAATTTCACAGTGTTTTCACTCTGGGGAAGTCACTGACCTGGGTAAAGAAATGTGCTGCTAGACTTCACTACAAAGACAGTAAGAGTGGGTTTCCTTGTTAGCCAGACATGTGTTCATGCCACTGAGCCCCCAAAACTACCCTCAGAGACAAGACAAAGCCTCTAAGGAATCAAGGGTGAGTGACCCAGTTTCAAGGAGAAATTTTCAGTTATGTGGCCTCATGCCAATCTTGTTTTTCAGGTTTCATAGTTCTGCCCTTCCCACGCTTTCTCTCCGTATTTCAGCACTGGCACTGAGACAGAGTAAAGCATACCTTCAAATGGCCCATGGTACTTCTCCCTCTGTGGCTAGAGGATTTAAAGTCAAAGTATTTTAAGGCATTTACTGAATGGTCCCTGGTTTACCAGGTTCCTACCCTAGCATTCATCATTAGAATACCAACCTTAAGGTAAAGTTTGTTCAGCATCCATTTGCTTCAAAACACACCAGTGTTAAGTGTTGTTCCTGACGACCATGCATTGAACTCGGAATTCAAGTCCATGGACCCAAACACCTGAACTTGCTTTCAACAAACTGAGTCACAGGTCACTGAGCTCTAATTAGATTTGGTTCCTGAACCAGACTGTTACTGACCTGGAAGTGTCACTTTTACAACAATGAAGGCTGAGTTTGGGGTAGAGACAATAGAGTGGGTGCCAGGCAGCTCCCATGTGCTTCCCCATCTATCTGGAAATTCCATGGAAATGGAACGGGTCAAACAATGTGCATTCTGGGCCCAGGTCCCAAATCTAGTGACTCAGAATCTTTGGAGAAAAGCTCAGATAAATCCGTATGTAAATAAATTTACAAGTAGAACCCATGAGTCACCTAGGATCCACCCAAAGGTCCCGGAGGAGCATGCTCCCTGCTCTCCTCAGAGAACCTACTTTTCATTCATTGCCAGATTCCATTTCTCTTCTATTCATCCTTGCCTTCTTCATTCACTAGCATTTCATATTAGTTATGATTACCTCTGGAAAATTTTTCTTTCAGATAATAGGGTTTGGGGCTCAGGATATAAGAAATAAGCTTTCAACTTGTACAACTTCAAGTTCATTGCACTCTGACACTTCCTTTCCATTCCTTCTTCAGAATAGGTTCAGTAACTTTGTTGGGGTTTTTGAGATCAGAAAAAGCAGCCTTGTTTTTTTTTTTTTTTTTTGGTACCAGGAATCAAACTCAGGGCTTTGCACTTTCCAGGTAGGTACTCATGTTGCTGGCCTATATCCCTAGCCCAGCAGCCATTTTTAACATGCGGGAATTTGTTTATTCTTTTGGTACTAGGACTCAAACTCAGGACCTCACATTTGCCAGGCAGGTGCTGTGCTGCTGAACTATATCCTCAGCCCTATGCATATATTTTTGAGCATAGGAAATTTCAAATGTTTGACCACAGTAGGGTGAATATAGGTAAGAAAGATGCTTGACACATTTCAAAAAGCTAGGAGAAAGGGTTTTCAAAAATTTCACCATAAAGACAAGATCAATGTTTGAGGAGATAGGTACGTTTGCACACCTGTATGGAAACAGCACATGGTACCCCATTCATGTTTAACTTTTATGTTTTTATGTGTCAGTTTAAAGAGGCTTAATAAAAAGTATGATTCAAAAGTAGAGCCCCCGCTATTTTGCAGATTGTCATCATGAAACCATCATCTCAAGGGCCGTTCTTCCTGCTGCTCATGCTTGTCTGAGAAATTCTTCCACTACACACCAAAGACCACACTTCCCAGGGCTTCCTGAGCAGCCCCAGGCAGTCAGAACATTATCTTGGATTAGCGAAGCTTGGAAACCAATCCATTACATTAGGTGGTAATTTTGATACGAAAATTCAGTTTTTCTAAGCAAATTAATTTTTTTTAAACTGGGCTACTAGAACTAGATCTTATTGGGAGCCTTTTCCTTTTGTCATGTATTACTGCTTTATGGCTGACACAGGAGCACTGGCATGGGAAGAGTCGGCAGGCGTGTTTATTTATATGCACACAGCCTTCTAGGGCAATCCCGGGGCCATAAATACAAGAAAATATGCAGATTTTCAAAAGTAAAAAAAAAAAAAAAAAAAAAAAAGCAGATTGATATTTCCCTTAGGGTGAATAGGGAAAGATAGGGAAAGACTTTGCAGGCTGGAGAAACCCAGGTGGATGATGAATTGTTTACTACAGTGAGTATGGTGGTGTCACAGTGGAACAAGCTGCGCTGC
Source organism: Hydrochoerus hydrochaeris (assembly GCA_004027455.1). NCBI lineage: Eukaryota > Metazoa > Chordata > Mammalia > Rodentia > Hydrochaeridae > Hydrochoerus > Hydrochoerus hydrochaeris. The sequence continues at coordinate 550,638 of PVLA01000219.1, forward strand.
TCAAATACATGAAGTGTATCATATGTCGGTTATACCTGCAACTTAAAAACTTTAATTCTCAAAGAACTAAGAGGATGAGACAAAGAGGGAGTGGATGCCTAAGATAAAAGAAGTGGCAGTGTTAGTATTATTTGCTGTTTAACAGGTTCAGTTGCTCACACTACAAAAACAATGTTAGAAGAAACAGATGGGTCTCAAATAGGATTATATCTTGTTTTATGAAACCTTAATTTTCTTCCATCTACAACACGTTTAGATAGATGGTATGCTAGAATGAATAATTTGCATAGAACAACACCATTTTTCTTACCAATTTGGCAATATGGAAATAACTAATAACATGTATTTATGGGGTAATTTTTAATCTATGAAAAATTAATAGTGTTCAACAGATTAAATGAAGTTTTTCAATATTGAACAATTGTGAAATTATACATAGATACTGTGAAAAAAATGGACCTGTGTATCCATACCCTGCAGTAAGTCAGGATCAGAAGATTTGGAAAAATCTGTCAAGTCAGATATTGTTTTGGAAAACAAAAGGACATACCTAATAGATAACGTGCTTTTCTCCTTGAGCCATCTGGAAGCTGCCTTAATCATGAAACCTCATTTGCTTAAGATATTGAGCATAATCATATTAATCATAGCAATTTTTAAATAGTTCATTCTTTATATCTCAGTTTCAAAGAACTAAAGCTAAATCTTTCTTACAGAATTTGCCACTTTATCTAAAAGAAGAGGCTGCAAGAAAGTCTTACCCTTAAGTAACAAATATATGCTCTTAAAATTTTGTATTAGACAACCTAAACAAAGTCAGTTTCCATTTAAGAAAAGGATTCATGCAATGTACAGTTTAAAATTATGAATTTTAACAAAATAAATTAAGACTTAGAAAATCTAATCTTGGTTTGAGATGTAGTATTTTTTTAGTTCTACTGACACATTTTTTTTTCATCTTTCCCCAAAAGAACATTTCTAGAGCACAAAATAGATTCATAATGATTTAATTAGATACATTTTATATATCCTGAACATAAGGTCTCCCATAGAAATAAACTAGTATTTTGTACACAAACTTTATTTACTGTGCCACATCATAATATACTGAGCCAAGTGCAAACATTTATTACATCCCCTGGTGTGTGTGGAGCTCTGCTCCCACAAACACTTCATTATCCAGGATGACAGAGAACAAGATTAGGCAAGATGGATAATTAAAATCCACACGATAGTAACAAAAACATACTTTAGATTAGGATTTGAAATGCTTCTCCAGCCACAGCTGTAACCGGTACTAAGCAGAAACAGATTAATCAGGTTTTCCTCCCTCAACTCCTTTCCACTGGTCCTTGGGACAGAATCTGATGATTGATTAGTGGAGTTGCTGAAAGGCACTGGGCCAGAATAATCAAGAGAGCAAAAGCTTTGGAAAACTGACAACTTGGCATCCTTGGTATTGAAAAGCCCCTATTTTTTCATACCCAGAAAATTACATTTGGGTCCTTCTCCAGAAATATAATTAATAATTAGCATTAAATGTACCTTAAGTGAAGTTTATTTTTACAATTGCCTGGAGATTATGGAGAAGATATTTTAAAGTAATCCATAAAAAAAATAGTGAACCAAGATATATCATTTACAGGTACAAATTTCCAATGATGAATGTGATCATAATGTATACCTAAAATGTACCAATAAATTTAATTCAAAAAAGAGGCAGAACTGAAGAATAAAATTGCACCTTGTGTAGTAGCATCAGAGTTAAAATACTTAGTTTTTTGTAGCTTTCTATGTGCTGGTGTGTACAATCAATCTGTTCTGTCTATAGGGTCATTGCCATTTATTGTGATCATCTCAAGTGAGAGAAGGTGCTCATAAATAAATATGGTAAATATCAAGTTGTCCTTTATCCTACATCATTTTAGGGGAAAAGAAACATAAAAGGTGTCCCTGAAATAAAAAGGTTTATATAAAATTCCAAGGAATATATCAGGTTTCATCAACAGCATGATCTAATATTGTATCCTTTATTGTTTAGTCCCCAAAGCCTAAGTATCATACAGATGGAAATTCCAATGGGGAAGTCTCATAATTCTATAAGCATTATTGTCAATAAAAAATGAAAAAGAGGGATGAAACCATTATACCAAGATGAGTATTTGATGGGGGACATTAGTTAATCAGATATTAAAGGAATATTACTTAAAACTTAATTGACCCACCAAACAGTAATAATTAGGGTACATGCATCCCAAGAGATTCTAAATATGATATAAAACATCAAGATTTTAATTAATTTGACATTTTTTTCATCCTCATTGAAATCCTAATCCTCACTGAAATCCTAATCAGAGTTACAAGTTAGCTTTGATCAACATTTTTCAGGCTGAATTTCCTTACTCAAAGTCCTGTCTACAACTTTTCATTTTCTCAGTCATAATCCTAGGTACATGGTTGCTTCCCTGATGGGTCCGGGGTCCTCTTCCGACTTTCCTGCTGTTGTATCTGTTAGTGCCCTGCTGCCTCCAATTCCTGTTCTCTACCAATACTTTTACTTTGACGGGTTCTTATATTTAAGCTATTTTGAGACTTTGGGAAAATGCAAGTACAGGCAAAAGCCACTTTAAATAATATTTTAAGTTTTACCAATCAAAAGGGAACAGATTTCTGTGAGGAGGTCAATACATTCTAATTAAATTATGATTAAAATTAAAGAGATGCATCTGAGGATGCCCATCAAAGGATGTCAAGATGAATCAATGAACAGAAAAAGCATCAATGTGAGAGAATTTAGAGCCATAGAGAAAGCCCCATAAAGATTTAAAACAGGAATCAGAAAATCTGAGAAGTACAGGAAGGGTTGTTGAAGTGGAATGATCAGATTTGGTGATGATGTTTTAAAGAATTTGTTTGAGAATGAAATTCCATTCTAAACTTATACAAACTGTACACATAATGTACGGACCTGTCTGAAAGGAGGGAAGAGCTTTGGATAAGTAAATATTGCTCCATCTAGAGGAAACTTTAGAGTTTTCCTTTCTATTCTTATCAGCAGTTTATTTGGTGGTGTATTAGCCATTATTAGAAATGCTGCAGTGAGGAGAAATAACACTAAAATCAAGACTTCCTAAGTGCATATAAAATATCAGTAACCATATTACCAGATTTTAAAGTAACACTTAAATTTAGATGGTAAGAATCTAAGAATAAAAATCTAACTAGCAATAAAATATATGTAATTTTATAATTCTCTAGGAAAATCTCTTTTAAGAGATTTTTAAAAAATACAGGCATTTTGTATAGTTATCTATGTGCAGAAACTTAGGAATACCAATGCAAATTTCCTGTGAAAGCTTCTGTATATTATGGAGGAAAAACAAATCCTGCCATATGCAAAACATATTTCTGCCCTCCTCCCAATGGGATGGATGAATTCTTTAGCCTAAGTTTTATTATCTCTGCCCCTAGCAAGATAAGTTCCTAATATGTAGTCATGTATCATACTGGAATCACTTGATAAAAATAAGAAATATAATTCTGCATAGAACCCACTGTAACAATGCAAATAAGCTACGAGCATTCTTGATTCTGTTCTCAGTGGAACTGGAATGGTGGCAACCAGGTGGCCATGGGTAAAAGATGTGTTTACATTGTGCTTCACTCAGAAACAGGGACTGTTTAGTCCTAAGCCCACACTGAAATTCCAGATGCTATTTGGCATTTCCCTCCAAAGTTTTACCATTGGTGACAAATGTCCAAATCAAACGAAAGGATAAACTGTAAGGTGAGGTGGCAAAGGGATGGTTTGTTATCTGGACACAGGACACAAACTTAATGCACAGTGTCAATATGGAGATCTTATTTAGCACACTGTCTCTTTTGTGCCCTTCAGATATACCATATAATTCACTTATCAAAGTTCAGCACATGTTGTTCACTTCTCATTTGTTAGTCGAATCACTTTTCTGATTGAGAAAGCGAATCGCTGTTCTGATCGAGAAAGTGAATCATGCCACAATTCAAAAGATCTGTCCTTCACATACACCTATGAGCGCACATTTAAAAAACGGTTTATTGTACATCTCTGCATTTCTTAAGGCATGAACAACGGCATACAGATGGAACAGGCTCTGGGAAGCATCACGTCTTTTTGACGAGGCCAGCACAACCACATCAAAAACACACTTGAAGTCTGAACTGACCCACTGCTGTGGCCCGGGAGCTCTTCTAAGAGAAGGGGACGTCGCTTGGAGACAATGGACCGAGCGTGTGGCTTATATGTTGTCTTTAACTCTCTTGATAAGCGTTAAGCACCAGTTACAGTTTGTTTTTCTTTACAAACCCTTCAGACTTTGGATTTTATATTCTGTTTCTTTTATCCTTTCCGAGGAGGGTGTGGATTTTTTTTTTTTTTAATTTAAGGAATTATGGTTGCAGCAAAACAGAAAGGATCCAAAAGTGGTTAGGGGCCATGTCTAATGCACTTTTGAAAGTCTGTTATAAAGATGAATAGAAAAGCAAATGGTAGATTTTCGGTCAACCCAGAAACCTCGTGTAGCTATAAGAAACATAATTGTGCATAGTCATTTTATTCATTCAGAGTGTGATAGGTGGGCTAGCTCTACATTCCCAGTTTACCAAAGAACAGGGCTGTCTACTTTGCTAAACCCAGGGTCCTTCCGAAGCTCCCAATAGGTGTCGTTAGAAACCCAGGCTTCTCTTTGATTCGCATCAGTAACTTTTCTGTGAAAATATAAAAACCAGCGTCAGCCACAAACGACATCAAGGTGATCTGCTAACTGGATCATCTTTAGGCTGGCCTTGAACTCATAGGGATCCTCTGTCTCAGCCTCCAGAGTGCTGGGATTATACAGTTGTGCAGCACCATGCCCAGCACTTTTGTGGTTAAATGCTTGATACTGAAGCAGGTAGAAGAGGAACTGGGGCAGGCATGAACCACTTCCAGGCAGGGACAGAGAAAAAAAAAAGCCCCAAACAAAGCATCTACATACACTGCAACTAACAGCTCCCAGCCCCAGCCCCCTAGAATCATTTCTGCTTCACTTTCATTTGTAGGGAAAAGTGTAGCTGTACATCAGTAGCTGTACAAGCCTCTGTAGGGCTCTCTAATGCACACACTGTGGACACCTGAAGGACCAGGCTGCATGTCTGCTTCAGGATGGTCATAAAGAGGCAGTTCTAAAGGATAGGAGGTTGACCTGAGTTTTTCTTTGTTCAGGCTCTGGAGGGTAAAAAGATAGATTCATAAACTACAGCTTCATCTGTGTGATGTATATATAATCCTGTAAATAATCCTGTAGTAATCACTGACTATCATACCACTGCAGGGCCCAGTCTGATTAGATGAAAGCTGTGTGTGATGGAAATAAAATTAAATACTAACAACATAGGGTCCTATAGGTCCCTGGCTGAGGGAGTGGGAACAAGTTTCCAGAATGCTAATGGGTGCAGCTCAAGGACAAAGCCTCCTGGGTGAGATGCTTACTAATCTACTACCCATGAGAAAAAAAGGCCTATAAAAAAGAATTTCTTTTTATGATTCTAACTTTTCACAAGTGCAAAACCTGATGTCATTTCTTTCACTGCCAAAAATGAAGTTACCAAACTCAGTTTAGTTTTTCCACTTTTATGTTCCCTGGTCAACTCTGAGGGGCCCATCCCTGCTCAGGCTCCTCAGCCCTTCCTGAAGGGGATGACTCCTTCCTGTCTACCTGGTGACATCCTGGTAGTTCACACCAGGTGGCAGGAACTTGCCCCTTAAGTGCTACTTGAATCCTGCCTTTCAGTCTTTGGTCACTGTCAGCCATGCGTTCCCTTATCCCCCAGCTTTCATTCCCACCTGGACATCACTGCTGGACATTCCCATTGAGATAAGAACCTTGATTCCAATCCCCCCAAAAAAGTTCCCTGGACAGCATCCAACTCCCCATTTTCTTTTCTCCTGGAGTTTCCCATAACTTGTGATGAGCCTGTGAAACATGAATTTCTTATGATAACAAACTGACTTACTTAAAAAATTTTGGTATATGTTCAAGGTTGTTTTCTTCCATGTATCGCCTTCGAGATCTCTGGAGTTCCTCTACTCTTTGCTTTTCTGCTGCTGCAGCTTCTAAATTTCCTTCTTCCAAAAATCTAAGTAGAAAGCAGTTGACATTTCCACAGGTTATGCCCTTCTTAGGCAAAAAAAAAAAAAAAAAAAAAATCTGATTTGCACAAAATTACACTCTGATTGCTGTGAATGTTACATATTGAATGGTGACACACTGGGACAGTCACCTCACTGTAACCCAGGTCACACCTCTATCCATCAACAGATGTACTTTCTGTGCTTGTGGACTGAGTTATTGCACCCACCAATATAATGGTAGGAGGGAAATGTGAAAGGTTTGGACTTTTCAGTGTGGAGACTCTATGACATGAGATTTTCAGGACAAGAGTGAGTCAAGGGTGAGAACAGCGTAAAGTCACAGCTGTGCTCCTTCCCCATCGCCCCAAAAGGCGCTTGTTAAAGACGATGTTATGGAGGATGTAACTGGCTGTTCTCCATCTATTTGGAGACCAGACTGAGAAGAAAGGAGTTTTCCTGTTTTGTTGGTAAGAGACTGATGAAAAAGAAAGTAACCATTGGTGGTGGGGATTACAAAAGGCAATGGAGTAGGAAGCAAAATTTTAGGAGGGAATATGGAAATAGAATTAAAAAGGAAAAAGTAAGCCCACTGGCAATTTCCAAATGTTTACAGTTCCAAATGAGAAGAACCGAGTTATACTATGATACATTCTGTACAGACTTAAATGATAACATTTTAATACCGCACAGTGAGATAGTGTTCTTGGGTGTGTAGGGTAACACAGGAGAATTGAAAACCTCAGCAGAACATTCAATGCTGAGAATATTTTTTCAGAAAACAAAGCCACAAACACATTCGAAACAGAAAACTGATTGTGGGTGGAATTCATATGGCATATAGAATTTTTGGGAAAGGTGGAATGAACTCTGTAGGAGTAAACAACATGAATATTACATAATAATAAAAATAAGATACTGCATTTTGAGTTCATCTCACACCCTGCAGGACCTACAGCATGTTGGGCCAGCTCTAGACTTTCAGTAAAAACATTTGTCAGTGCTCCTGTTACCTTCTTTTCTTCAGTGTAAAAAAAATACATGTTACAAGTTATGGACATTAAAGAGGTCAAAAACACTGGATGAGGCGTGATCTGTATTTAGTGGGGAGTTTGTGAATTTGCAGCCTCGGAAAAACTTCAGGGATTAAGGTGAGATAGTGTTTCTGATAAAACACAACTGTGTTACTGTCCTCTGTAAATTTTATGTCAGGATAAACTTGTTATGATCATCTTATAAATACTTTTTCTCCCTAGAAAACTCAAATCCTGATAAGTGAATAAGAGAATGAAGGAAGAACTTAATAAATAAATGATGATGGTAAAATTAAGTCTCTGTGACCTCTAAAGCCACACTGCAATCTAGGCTACATCTGAAGTACTCCTCCCACTCTTACCTTTGATCTGGTCGGAATCGGGCATCTGTCGGGGGGAGGAGATCTTTGAGTACAGGATCTAATTCATTGAGCTCAATGGCAAACCGTGTGAAGCCATAATAGAGCTCATAGTTGGTGGGCATGGAACCTGGAATGAAGTTAATGAAACACTATGAGAAGATAAAGGTTTAGAGAAAAAAGAAGCCTGCTTACCCTTGTGAAATCAATACCGATTCCAACATCAAATTTGTGGTCAGGAACACTGGACTATGAATTAAATTGGTTATATTTTGCTATATAGGGAAGTTTATGTTGATGACTGGAATGGTTAGGTGGGTTTATGTAATAAAATCCAATCTGTAAAATGAAACTTCACACATATAGCAGCAGTCCTCACTGGCTAAATTCTGCAATTTTCCTCTCACATACTCAATTGAGTAACTATATGCCAGGATGGTTAACTATGAACATTAAAATTTCACCAGAAATACTTGTGATTTATTTCCTTTTAGAAAAAGGAGGCTATGCAATGCTAAATTAGTATTTATTGGCACTTCTTACTAAACTCAAAGGCAAGATTTCTTGTGTGCTTCGCTCACGGATGTAACCCAAGTGCCTAGCGCAAAGCCTGATGCCTGGTCAGCACTCCACAAGCAGTTTCTAAAGAAGGAATTAAGCACTTTATTAGAAGGATCCCTAGATACTCATCAACATCTCTTAGGAAACCAATACTCGATTTTAAAGCCAGAGATTAATTCCAGAGAAAACCAATGTCATGTGGAAACTTCTTCCATTTATACCAGACATTCAATTATAGGCTAATGTATTACCAAAACTCTGTTGATATCTTTTACTAAATGTCAATTACTTAAGCTTTTACTGCTCAAGTGAAAAGATGACCTATTCTGGTAAATTACTGGATCTGTGGATTGTAGATGTTTGCAAGCTTTCCTTTATTTTATAACACAAAGAAGGATATGTTGGTATATTTCACTTATTTAAGCTTTAATGATTATACATAGCTTTTGAAAAGTATGCATTATATCTGGAGTGACTTTACATGTTGGATTTTAACACGTCATGTTACCTGTGTCGGAGATGTGGCCTAGATTTTTCATTATCAATTATTGAATACTGGCTTTTCCCTGTAACTTACATGCAGAGTAGAAGTGTAGCTAACTAGTTTAAGCATCTATGTTTTAAATCCATGAAGGAAACACGAGGTGAACTTCCCAGGACGAGCCCCCCTTCCCATTCCTCCTGCTGCTGTAGCGCTCCCTCCAGTCTCACCTGGTCTCCAGATGCACTTTGCCGAGGGCGCCACGCCACAGTAGAGTCCTTCGTGCCACTTCCCAAACAGCCGGTGCACTACTTTCCCTTCTTGATCTATCACGACCCCCTGCACTTCATTCACGTTGGAATTCCAATAATTCACCTGGAAAAACCAAACCCAAGTCTAGTAACACCCTATCTCCATAATTTCCACATGGAAAATTTTCTTTACCTCGAAGGCCCTCCTTCAAACCATTTCAGAAATCTGTCTCTAAATGTTTTGTATGCAACGCTGGGTTTCTAGTCTTGGTAAGCTAAACTTTCAAGAAGTGAAAGATCTTTCCTCCATGTTATATATAGCTTGGTGGAATGGTACAGAGAAAGCCCAAGTGCTATCCTAAGAACCTAACATTAATTGCTAGATTTGTAATCCTCTTGTCTTGAATTGTCCCTTTACTCATGGATTAAATGAATTTTGATTGACTATGCTATAGAAATAGTTGATGAACTTTATAACACATGCCAACATGAAGGTAATACAGATTCTACTTTAGACCACAGTGATTTGGACTTCACAGTGATGGGGTTGAATAAGTGTGTAGTGACTGGTAGCTATCATCGATGTGGCTGTTCTATTCAAGTATTTTCAGAAAATGAGAACTGCATTATAATTAGTTCCCTAAAATAGGATCACTTGAATATGTTGTCATCAAGCAGGAATAGAAACAGAAACAGAAGCCAGAAGACTTAGTATAGGCAAGACGTGTTCTTTGGAATTTTACTTAATAAACTCCTGACTTGCTATCTAAAAAGATTCTTTAAAAAGAAATTTGTTCTTTTCCTGTCTTGAAATGGTGCCTTTTTTGACCACCACATGTCCAAAAGCATCATGTCTTAAGAACTTCATAAGTTGGTCTATCTAAAATGTCCTAAGATCAATAATACAAGACATTTTTACTTGCTACTAATGAGCTATTCATTCGTTTGTTGGTTGGTTTGAGACAAGGTCTCACTATGTAGCCCAGGCTGGCCTCAAACTCACAGTGATCCATCTGCCTCAGCCTCCCAAGCTCTGGGTTATGGGTGTACTATACCATTACACCCAGCAATTTGCTGCAAGTTAATGTCATTGTTCTGTTTTTTCCTTAAGAAGCTGTTTTATTATATTATTATTATTATTATTGTGGTACTGAGGACTGAACCCAGGACCTTCACATTGAGTTGTATCTCCAGCCTTTTTTTTAAACTAGTTTTTATCCTGAGACAGGGTCTTGCTACCTTGCTAAGCTGCCCCGGTATATTCCACCATGCCCAGCTTTAGGAAGCATTTTGTACTATTTTTTGTTTGGTGTTCTATTATGCTATTTACCTTGACAAATGTGAGTTTGCAAATGCAAACACTGCTTTTGGTATTTCTAATGGTTATTTCTCCATAATGCTCTATCCATCTTCTCCCACTGAGAATGTTGTGTATGCACGTGGTGACCTTATTCCACACATAGCAGTCTCCGTACCTAGTGAAGAATATATAACGTTGATTAAGAACGACACAAACCTATTGCTGTTTCTACGAACTAGAATCTTTTGGGCAAAGCTGCCCTCTCTCTCTCTCTTCTCACTTTCTGAAAGTTTCTGGTGGTCACAAACACATGACACCATTCACCCACTTTAGCATCGCTAACGTGCTTTCTCTCGGTCAGGTGCTAAAGCTATGAAGTGGAAGAGGTGCCTGTTTCTTGCTTGTCTGGGGCCATTAGAGTGGGAGTAGATGGATAGGTAAACAAATGCTTAAGGTCAAACATGATGAGGGCTATAACAGACAAATGAAAGAATCATGAGGGGAATACAGAAGGGCAAGTCCTTCATCCTTAGATGGGCCAGAGACATGGGGCAAGTGTTGGGGAAGATGTCCTAGAAAAGGTTGGGGTATTCTCACTTGCATGGTGCACAGGTGGATACTCTGTACTGAGGAAAGTGCCCAGCAAGCCCCAGGGGCCAGAAGAGCAGGATGCACTGGGGCCTGTGCAGTCAGCCCCAAGGTGTGAAGCAGGGCTGGAAAGGTTATGCAGACCATTATTGTCCTGTCAAAGAGTATGGATTTACCTTGCAGACAACGGGCTACCTAGGAACCACTGGAGGTAGGGAGAGGTTTAATTAGGGTGCACATGTAAGAAACATTACTCTAAAGACATTTTTGTAATTCAAGTTAAGACTACCAGTGGGGAATACTGTAATTATTCAGGAAAAACATTAACAAGCATAACTAAGATGGCACAAATCTAAAGCAAACCCTGGGAGTAAGGTTATGGAATTTTTGGTAAGGAATGAAACAGTTTCAATCACATTTGAATTTGTAGATTATGTATAATTTCAAATAAAATGTTATTTCAAAATAAAATGCTTCTAAGCTCTAATGGGTATAATACAGGCACTATAGACACTGGGGGAAACTTTCTTTCTTTCTCATGAATTTTCAAATGTTGATAGTTTAGCTCCCTCTCTTCACCTTCCTTCATATCCCATGCACCAGCAAATTCTGTTATTCAGGTAGAGAAAAACAATGGCTGAATCAAGTCTTTAGACTCAATGGAAACTTCAATTAATTGACTCTAGTTAATTCAGTAGAACACAACTGTAAGAGGATTCTTTTTATTTTTCTTTGACAAAATAACTTATAAATCTTATAAAATGAAAACTAGTATAGTGTCTGGAACATGACAGGTATGTGAATTTGACCAATGAAGGAAGGATACAGAGAGAAACAGGAAGCTCTGGTACATTTGTGAGACTTCTCATTTATTTTTGTGGGAATCCATCCTCAAAACTGTGGTGAAGGTAACAGCAACTTTGGGCATAGAGAAAAATGAAACCCGGGCATCTTCTAACGGCTAATATACCAACTCATGGTTCAGAAAAGCAGCTAAGAGGCCGAAAGGAAGAGAAGAGAGCAACCTACTTTGGAAGCATGACATTCAGTGTTCCAACAGGCAGGATTTCCATTGACTTCCCCCAGAACTTGTTTTTCCATCTGATATCTGGACAGAGGATAAAAATATACTCCATATATAATCACTGTTCCATAAAAAACACCTTTTGTATTACATTCACAAAGCATTTTTGTAATTATAATTGATTCTTTATTTTCTGAAGATGGCCTCATGTATAAATCTTAACTGAAATTTTAAAAATCCACCATTGATGTTCTTCCATAATTATGCTCTAAATTTGTCTTCAATTAACAAACCGGAAGAAGTCTGGAATAAGATGTGTATGTGTTTGAGTGTGTGTGTGTGTACATTCATAAATACATATAAACAGACACCCAATATTGGTCAGATCGTAATAAATGTTAAGTTTTAAGTAAATGCTAAAAATAGCTAACACATATATCAAGCCTAAGGTACATGTAAAAATAATTGCAGTATGGCAATATCACTGATTTATATACACATTTCCCCTATCTATGAAAGGGTTATATGATTTGGGAGTACAGTAAAAAAATAAAGAATTCTCTAAATACAGACATGGAAGATTTATGAGAGCAGGGTTAATTCAGTGAACACATTTCTGTTCTGGTTATGAAGACAGAGCCCAAGGCCCTAGCACTTTATCTCAGGACGCCTTTCCATTTTGCTCGTGGGGACTCACATATACCTGCAAGTTTATAATGACCACCTAGTCCAATTTTGATGAACTGAGGGAACCTAATGACGTTGCTATACAATTTCTAACTCTTGGTTATGATCAAGAAATGATTTATCGTTATTATTTTTCCAGAAAATACAGCTGCAGTGCCCTGCCATTTCGTGTTTTCAGGTTAAGGAAATGGTTAATGAGAAGAGTAGTTTCATGGGCAATGAATCACCTTTCCAAGGGCAAAGAAACGATTTATACTAAGTGGTCAAATCTACATATTATTCCTTTTTAAATTTTTTAAATTTTGTGAATAAAATACAAAAATTATTAACAAAATAATATAGTTAATACACTTCCTGTTATCATCAAAGTAGTATGCACAACAGTGAGAATGCACATCTTGCACTCAGAGTACAAGATGTGGGCATAGAAAATTCTCCAAATGATATTAGCACTAACTTTTCTTTTCAATGAACTAAGAGAAACTAGTAGTATAACTGTCTTGTATTTTTTCCCTTTCTTCCTTTCCTCTTTCCCTCATCCTAGTTCCTCTTTCCTTCCTTTTCTTTCTAAAATTGTTTGGAAACTGTATTTAAGGCAGCAGGACTGGGTATTATTCTTAAGTACAGAATTCAAAGTCCTGAGTTCTAGTGAGTTAACATGCACAGATCACTGCAGTATTTACACAGGGGTCACTGGTATCCATGGAGATTGGTTCCAGGATACCCTGAGTCCACAGATCTGAGTCTCTTCTATTGATGGCCCTGGAAGTGTAGGTTATATGCATATAACCTACACATATCTTCCCATATACTATAAACCATCTCTAGACTACTTATACCTAATACAATGTAAGCACTATGTAAATAATTGTTATACTCTATTGCTTAGAGACAATCACAAGAAAAATCTGTACACTGTTCAGTACAGATATAACTTTTCTTTTTCCAAATATTTTCTATCTGGGGTTGGTTGAATGTACAGATGCAGATATTGTGGGACAATCCAGTGATGTGCCACAAAATCTTCTGGGTTAGAATCTCTTTGCACATCCCAAGCACCAAGAAGGCTGCAGATATCACCTCTGCATTACAGATGCAGAAAGCAATGTACAATGGGATAAAAATGATGGCTCAAAGTGGCACATCTAGCCAGGTGCTCCCTCACCCCAAAGGCTTTGCTTCCTAGATACACAATGCCAGCTCCTAGATGACAGTTTCACACTTCCACCAGGAAACTTACTTCCTCAAACTGAGCTCTACAGCAATTACCAATATCCTCTGAATTCAAAGGTAAAAATCTAAACTGAGTACAATGAATTCATAAGCTAGAAACGGTTCCACAGGTGCAAACAATTGACTTTAAATCATCATTGAGATACAGACCTTGCCAAAAGACAAAATTCTTTGATTCACAGTGACAAGCAGAAATGGGTGGATGATGGCTAACCTGGTAATTAAGAAAAAAAAAAAAAGGTGATGATAACCGTGTCAGATTTCCATAGATATATATTTTTATGATGAAAAAAAGTAACACTAATGAAAACCATAATTAAAGCATTTCTGTAAGTAAATTATTCTCAAGGTATATCAGTCACAGCTTTTAAGACTTTGCCCCTAAGCAAACAGGAACACTTAATGGTGGCGATGGTGCAAATAAGCTAAGTGAATTTTCTGTTAATTGGTTCAATAACCCCCTCCAAATGCACAGTTGTCCAAAGGTGTTTCCATCACCAGGTTGCCCTCCAACCTATACAGAAAGCTTACTTACTTGTTCTGAGAAAAATCGGAATCCCTTGTCTTCTCTAATGCATTCGTAAGTTTCCCCCAGGACTGGGTTGAATGGCTTACTTCCTGCCCTGAAATAGGTGGAGCAATAGCCTGAAACCGCAAATGCAGCAACGAGAACCTGTTAAAACATTTGAGAAAAGAACATAATATAGGAGAGACCACTTCTAGGTTTGTTTCTCTCTATGCCTCTAGGTTTTATGCACTCGCGTGGATGGGTGCTGACTTGATGCCACTTGCATTTTCTATTATGCATGTAAATCTTCATCGATTCATGAGTAAAAGGTGAGTTCCCACGAGGCTAAACCACTGCTATGGAACCAGCAGGCCACAGCCAGCAAGTGCTCTCCATTCACATATTCATCCAGCTTCACTCATATGAGCCCAGCTCATAGGTTATGCTGTGTCTATCATCTTAGCAGGACACACACAGGGGTAGGAGCTGTGGTCCTTGTCAGAGACCAGGCCAGTTTTCCAGTCATACAGAGGAAAGGGCAAGGTACCAAGAGCAAGCTACTTTCTTAGAACTAAGCTCCTGCACAGATGGGCTCTAAGAAAGCAAGGCTCAGCATGACTTCAACATCTATGGTGTATGACACTTTTGCTGCCTAACTTTAGAAATACTGTAGACTGTAGAGAAGTCACAAAATGTGTACCATCCAGAACAGGCATCTAGAACTTTTTGTCCCTCCTTGATTTTGCAACCCAAGCAACTCCTGTCTTACCTATGCCAGAGAATGTTATGCAAAAACCAAATGTGCCATCGCAATGGCTTGCAGCTCATCCCAGGTCCTAAGGGCACGGCCTGTGCCCTGTGGTTCATTACCATGCGCTCGTAGGGATCATCAGTCTCTGAAGCTTTGTCCAGCAGCTCACTGTACTCTATCTCCTCACAGAGATGCTGCAGAGTGTTGAGCGGTTCGTTGAGCTCTACGGGCATGGAGACTTTCGACAGGTCTTTGCCAATGTTGTTCCTCAAGATGTTCCACAGGTTAATGTTACCGGTGTCTGGGCAAGGGGCGGGCAGGCATGTGCGCCGCCCGTTTCGGAAGGCGCCTCCCGTGAGCTCCCCATTCAGGACTGGCAGAGGGACAATCACAGTGAAAGAGACTTTGCTTTTCGGATTTCACAGAATCAGGGAGGAAAATAACTCCAATTATGATACTTTCTTGAGCCTTCATTATACTGTACTATCTCACAAATAAACAGAGTATGTCTATTTGAGATTGTCAACAAATGCAGAAAACATCAGAATATACTTATTTAAAGCAGGTGGTTAAATATATTTAAAATATTATTTAAGAAAAGTCAAATAAAAATATATATATTTAATAAGGATTTACACTTTGGGTATGAGCAAGAGGTAAAACTTCACTTAAACATGAATTTAACAGATTTTTGCAACTCTGTCTCAACAGATTATGCAAAATAAAAATTATGGAATCAGTTGGGAAAGGAACAATTAGTAAGAGTAAGAGGGGAATCACTGCTTATGAGTTCGTAAGTGTTATAATTTGGCATGCAGACTGAGGAACCTGGAAGTCTGAGAGGTGCATACTTTGCCGAGAAATATTGTCTGCAACACTGGTGTTGTCTTCTGAGATATTATCACTCACATCGCTGATGTAAGACTCGTCATCTGATGCCTGAGGAAGGGAAGGAAGAACACAGAAGGCTTTTTCTGATTCTTGCCTTGAAAGCTCAGATAATCAAATGATTAAAAATATCAAAGTGTTATTCAAATGAGAAGCTGTAGTCCTGAGGGAAATGTAGTTGGCACATGTGTAACTTGAGGGTCTCCCATGGGCCAGGATACGGGGCTGCTAGAAAGGAACCACTGTTGTACACAGTGACTTGCCTTCATAGGGATGGCAAGCTGGGGAAGGACAACATAAGCAGAAATGTGTCAGGACACCAAGAGTGTTCATAAAGGACACTTTCCTCTAGAGGATGCAGGAGGGGCTTCCTGGCATAGACACTTCAGCTCTAGAGGTTGCAGGAGGGGCAATTTCCTCTAGAGGATTGCATAGACACTTCAGCTGTGTGTTGGAGAACAAATAGACCTTGCCCAGTTCTTACAAGGGAGAGAAGCACAGGAAGAGGGAGAACGTGGAAAGGCAAAGACCATGAGAAGACATCTGTTTCCTAAACATAAGAAACAGCACAGTCATATTGTAAAGATACTAGAAATTACACACATGTAGGAAAATTACTCATCATCTCATCTGTAAAGGTATCTACATTTAACATTTGGTTGGATGTTATCTCCCAATTTCAAATGCCTGTATAAACACACTGATACAACTATCGTTGGATGCTGAAAAAGGAATCAGTTTCTATATTGCTTCACAGAATTCTCAATGTAATTCCACTACAGTGGTCATAGCTCTTCATCTTTATTTGGAGAGATGGCATACTTCATTGAAAATTTGTAACACAGAGGATTTAACCAGAACTGAAGTAGTTTCCTGCATTTTGTTGTTACTGATAATATGTAGATGAACACCCTTGTAAATCTGCCTGCTGATTTCATTAAAATTTCTGTAACTGGATGAACCACTTTTAGGCTTTAGCCACATGTTGCCAAATTTCTCTCCTGAAAGAGTGCATTAATTTGCTCTCTCCAGTAGAACTGGGAAAATCCATCTTTCCATGTCTACTTAGCCACTGTATGTTATCAATTTTTTTCTAGCAGTATACCTAATACACAAGAAGATCTCCTCAACATTTGAGAATGTGTTTCACATATCCATCTATCCTTCCTTCCTCCATCCACCCTCTCTTCCTTTTTTTCTTTTTTTTCTTTTTATGGTACTGGGAATTGAATCGAGGGCCTTTGTACTGAGCTACAACTACAACCTTTGTCTTATTTTTTATTTTGACACAGGGTCTTGCTAAGTCACCCGGTCTGGGCTTGAACTTGTTATCCCCCTGCCTCAATCTCCTAAAATGCTAGGATTACAGGCAGGTGCCACCAAGCGGCTCAAACATTTTTTCTGTTGTTGTTATATATACTGCATTTATCTCTGGCTCATGATGTATTTTTCAACTTTGTTTATGACAACTTTTTTGTCATAAAAATAAATCTATGCAATAAAAACAATTAGTATTTACCTTTAAAATTTCTGGATTTATTGTTTTTAAATTAAGAGTTGAAATGAGTTCACATATTAGAGTGACAGAATGACTGCATGTATGAAATGGAAATTTTACTTCTGAACAAAGTAAGTCGATAAAAACAACAAATTGAGAATAAAATCTTTTTCTGATCCCTATTTTCCCACCACACCTGGCTCCCACAGTTTTCATGGATTGCAAAAAAGCTGAAGGGTAAACCATCAGGATCACCAAGGTTTTTTTTTTTTTTTTTTTTTTTTAATCTTAGTAGAGGGAAAAAAAGTAAATGAAATTCTCTATTCAATTTCTCAGAAAAAAGCTAGGAAGATTAAAGTATGTTTAGGAGACGCCTGCCCTTGTGAATCAAATTCATAGTGTACGCATGTCTATTGTTTGTTAAGAAACACTCATATTTATCTACGAAACTATAAATAGTCTGTCTGTTCAATTTCTGATCTTTATCAAACTGAGATATCAAAGAGATGACCTAATGTCATTGGTATAAAAGAATCCTACAATAACAGTGAGTTCCAAGAAAGTCGCGTGCAATGTCGTACACATGTGTGGGCAATGGCACAGCTGGGCTTATCTTGATGTGATCCTCTCATGTCATCCAGTATACAGAACAAGGCTCTTGGTACTTTAATAAAAACTGTCTTTTCCTCCATGGTCAAGAAATCTTGGAGCCAAATATTCTCTTTACAAACTTCAGGATACAAAAGAATTCAGAAAACGTTTTTTATCTAAACATATAGGCAAATAGCAGTGCAGAAACAAGTTAAAACACAAGGCAAAAGGATAATTCTGGAGAGACCATTTTCTTTTAGCAGGTGCTGAGGATCAATTGAGAACTGTTAAAAGAAAATGGTCCCTTTTCCTTTTAGTCATGGAAAATGTTGATGTAAGACAGCTAATGCCCTGATGCATCTCAGAATTATGTTAGAGATAAAAGTCTGCTACTCTGTTCAGTAAGCAAATACTTATTGAGTATCTGCTCTGGGCTCACCAGGGTTCCTCCAAGTGTTAGGAGACACAGCGGGAGAAGTCTCTGTTGCCACTGAGCTCTAGTGGAGAGGCAAGTAAAAAAAGAGTGAAATATATATTTTGTTAGATAGTGGCAAGTGTGAAGGAAAAAATAAGAGGGAGATAAAGGTGAAAAGAGAGGAGGAATAACGCTTGATTACAGATAGGTCAGTGGTTGCGGGCTTCCTTGGAAGTGGGTTTTGAATTAATAATAGAAGGGGCTGAATGTAACATGTCTCTGGGGGAAGCCCCACAGCCAGAGCAAGTGCAGTGGCCAATCTTTGTTGACAGCTGGAGTGCAGGACACGCAACTGGGTGTGATGCTGCAGCTGTAGCTGGGGCTGACACAGGTACAGTAAACTCTCAAACTCTCCAGGCTGGCTTGCCAAGTGCATTAGTATGAAGACTCAAGGGATCCCCTGGAGGGATTTTATCAGAAAAAGACCTTGAGACCAGGACAAATGAGGTTCACTCACTAACCAGGCTTTGCTGAAGTGAAAGAGCAACTCTGAGAACATTAGAGTGACTGTCACTTGAGTTTATCTCCTGACTTAGCCCC
Organism: Hydrochoerus hydrochaeris; assembly: GCA_004027455.1. Classification (NCBI taxonomy): domain Eukaryota; kingdom Metazoa; phylum Chordata; class Mammalia; order Rodentia; family Hydrochaeridae; genus Hydrochoerus; species Hydrochoerus hydrochaeris. The sequence continues at coordinate 569,555 of PVLA01000219.1, forward strand.
ATAAGATTGTTACAAAGGGAAGATATATGTAAAAACAGTTTTTGTTTTGTTTTGTTTTGTTTTGTTCTGAATAATTTGTAAAAGACAGGGCACAAGGTGCAGGTATAAAGTTCAGTGCTTTCCAGAGTGAGCTCCAGGAGAGAATCACTTCTACAAGGGCAATTACAAGGTGTCTTTAGCAACTCAAAAACTCCAGTAGTAACTCTGCTGGTTACTGGAAGGCTCCAGAATAGAGGCAGCATAAGGCTGCACTGAAGAGCAGGCCTGCATTACAAAGGTTGCTGTGGATAGCTAAGTAGTTAGGGTATTATTTTTAGGGCACTGAAAAATGGGGACACAATGAAAAAGGATTGGAGAGGACAAGAAAAGACACAAGAAAAATAGTTATGGGACTTGTGCAGTTATCCAGGCAGAGATAAAAGATGGAACACTGGATTGGCATGGTGGCAGTGAAGCTGCAGGACAAGGTGTGGATGTGACACTTTTAGATGACAGAGTGATGAGTGAGTCTACAGAGCAGCTGGAAGAGAAAAAAAGGGATGGAGGAAAATACTCAAGTATCTGATGTAATATTTAGCTATAAGAACCTAAAACAGTCAACTAGGGGTATAGGTGGACTGTTTTTATTTGAGGTGGTGGTGATATGTGGGGAAGAAGTTTGTTGATTTTTTTGTTTTGTTTTTTGGTACCGGGGATTGAACTCACAACCTTGTGTTTGCCAAGCAGGCACTTACACCACTGAGCTAAACCACCAGCCCCCCCCCCCCCGGCCCCGTTGACACACAGAATTAGAGGTTCTATGAGCTCCCAGGAAGCAATATCTCACAGGTAGCTGGTTCTGTGGATCCTGAGCTGACTCTTTCTAAATCTGCTCTGTCCGAGCTTTAGACTTGCCTATCTGAATGCCTGACAAGTGATCTCATGAACATGCCATCTCTGGGGCTGCCCTCTACCCCACTCAGTCCTCTAGGGATGCTGCCACTAGCTTCGATTCTCCCTCTGAGGGTAGCACCAACCTCTCCCCCGAGGGTAGCACCAACATCTTGCTTGCTTATACAATAATCTGCTGCCTATCACCTTCAATTTTGTAATCTTTTGTACTTAGTGAAAGTGATACTTGGACACCCAACGGGGTGTGCACCAACAACTTGCAAATAGTGAAATAAATTTGCTCTCAGCGAGAGAGGCTATGAAGTCACAGGATGGTGGGTCTGAGAGCTCAGGTAAGGTAGAGTCAAGTTTGACTGTAACTTGGATAAAGGATAGAGTACTGGATCAGCAATGGGAGCTCAAAAAGTTAGCCACAAAAGAAAATTCTAGTAGCCTGTCGCCAGCACAGTGGACCCTGAGGGTGAGGACACAAATGCCTATCTCAGTGGCAGACTATCCCTATAAATGGGAAGAAGAATGGAAGAGGAATGGAGTCATAATATCTGGCCCTCCTGGTCTTAGTTCATTTCTGCTTCCACCCACTGCTCACTAAGCAGCTTCTTACTACAACTGGACCTGTCCTGCAGATTTGCCTGTAGAGAAAGAGACAGTAATGGCCAGCATTATTACTTTGTCTATCTGCTAGCACCAATTAACACTATGCATAATTAAACTAGCCCTCTTGTTTATAAATGGAAATCTCTCTGAACCTGTTAATGCCTGCCTGGAGATCACAGAGACAGGTACATGCCATGGTATGCTAACAAATTTAGCACCTGATATAAGAATCCTGTTTGACATTTCTGCCAGTATAAACATGATATGTATTCATTATTTCTTTCTTCATCACATTTTATATTTGTCTCTAAAATTACCTATAATTCTAAGTATCCAAAAATAACTATTATAGTTAGGATATTGCCTTCCCATCTATTTTATTGAAACAGTATTTAGCAATCATTATTTTTTTCATCAAGATTTTCAGTACCAAATGATAAAAAGTCCTAACTGATTAAGTGGGAAAGCTCTGGCTGCTTCCTTTATGAAAAAACAAAACAAAACTCGAAGCATACTTGAGTAAATTTCAGTAACAGAATTAATTTTCACAGCCTGCCTCAGAAAGAGGCCCCTAGTTTCGAAGACCTGACCAAGACTGCAAAAATGAAAAGCAATCCAATATAGCTTTTGTGGCAGCCAATGGTTAACCTGAAAGAACCATAATCACTCAGCTAGATATATGCTAGACACTATCCTTCTAATCTCCTTCTATCCTTCTAATCTCCAATTTATGTCACTGACAAAGATACGTAATATGTATATCTGTGTGCATGCCTGGATGGTGATTTTTTTTAAATTCTCCCATCCCTCTTACATTTATTAGCTAGTCTTCTTTCATCAACTCTTTAGTTATTCTAAAATAGTAATCATAAAAAAGTCATAATAAATGTTTTCCTTTTTCCCTTTATATTCATCAAATGTAAAAGCAACAAATTGATGCCCCCAATAGTATGGTCAAATGCTCAGTAAAATGGGAACCAATATGGTTTGCAAGCTTTCAGCCCTCCTACAATTTCACAACCACCAAAAAATTCCACAATCTTACTCTTTTTAGCTCAAACTCATGGTCACGAGCAGCAAAGGTCAACATGCCCAGTAGCTTTACCTCGTTTTCTGAAGAACTTGCAGACAGGAGCACCTCTTGGGCATCAAAGAACTCAGACACAGACTCCGACATGGAGAGGCGGCTCTCATTGGCTACTTGCTGGGATAAGGGGAGACTGACATGGATTTGCTCGCCAGGCTAAGAAAAGAGAAGCCCATGTTACTGTCACTTGTTCCCCTGTTGGAGAGCTACACCTTCTCATTAGCTGGATTTCTAAAGAAATCCACATTGTTGAAAGATTGGTGATCACAAGTCATTTTCACTTGCTACAGTTTAGTAAGATTCCTTCTACTGTATTACTAAAGATTCTAAAGGCACAGTGGGAAGGTATTGAACCTCATTTCAGATTGCATTTTTAAGCTTTAAGTGATAAATATTGTTTTCAAGGAAAGATATGTAAATGTGTATTTACATATTCTAATATATATTATATTACAGGTTGAAAAGATTTTAATTGAAGATTAGAAAATAATTTTGGAATAATAAATTTTAGAAACATTTCTAAATTTTGAGCAGTTGAGTGAATGTAAATGTCACCAGATGCCAGGGTCCCTGAAGATGAGCAGACACAGAATAGGTAACTAAGGTCAAAGATAAACCACCTTGGGATAATCTAATCTACCCTAAGTTGCTGGATGGTGGAACCCTTGCATTTGGAGATTTCTAGTGAAATCTGCTTTTGGTTTAAACATGACCTTAGAGTATCAGTTAAAATTCACCTACATGCATCACTGTGTATAAAGTTCTAATATTACTGTCAAAAAGTTTAAGTTCTCATGGTCATAAAATAACCATTTTATAGAGGTCATAAACACAATTACACACTGAATGTTCTGAATATTTTCCCATTCTGTTACCATTTTAAATACAAAAAATGGAATAACAACACCTACCTCTGAGGATTATTGAAGGGTCAGATGAGACGACACATGCAAAGTGGTTAGCACAACACCTGACACACAGTAAGCATTCACTTGACACCTGTTACCTATTGATTACCACAGTCATCAGCAGGGGCTGGGCAGCACCATTAGAATCTTAGCAAGATCAGTTGACTTCTGTGCTACCTGGAAATTTTTTTTTTTTTTTTGTACTAAACATTGAACCCCAAGGTCTTATACTGAGCTACATCTCCAGGTTTTTTTAAATTTTATTTTTTAAATTTGTTTTATTGATTCAGACTCTTTTTTCTTTATTTTGAGATAGAGTTTTGCCTCAGCCTCCCAAGTACTGGGATGAAACTATGTCCCCCTATTAGGAAACCTCTACTTAGCAGGTTCTCAAGTAAAAATGTTTTGTTTTTGTTTTTCAATATTTCACTGGCAATGAGTGATAATGAACATCTTAGATAAAGGATAAGACACAGAAAAGTAACAGGCTGGAACAGATACAAAAATTAAATATTTGGTGACATCAGGGGAACACAGGAGTAAACAAAAATAGACAGTAATCACCAAGAATAAATGATGCCAAACTTATGTAGACTCTGTATTCCAAAGAACACTGTACTGTCAGCAACACAAAGATTTATGGAGTGAATATTGTTAATAGTAAAAGAATTGTACAAAAATATTCAGTAAATTTAGATGCTATGAAGTAGGTATTAAAATGAGTCTTATCCATAAATTTGTGTGTGTGTGTATATATATGCGCATATATATATGAATGATAGCTAAAATGATTATACTACTAATTGTATTAGATATTGGAAAAGAACAGTTAATACTCATATGTTTTGATCAATTTTACATGACGGTATCTGTTAATCTAAGCAACCCTCTTGAACGTAACAATATGCAATATTACAACCACTGTCAAATTCCTATCATCTTGTTCTGTAAACCTATACTGTAATTGTATTTGATTTCTTGTTGTTGTTTCTCTGTCTGCATTACTTTTATTCTTTTCTGTGTCCTTTTAATCTTAAATACAAAAATTTTTAAATGAGTCTTACCTCATCAGGGCTAGGAATAATATTTACACTGACAACCTGATCACAAATAATAGACTCCGAATGTATTCTGTTCAACCGACTCCGTAGTTCAGCATTCTGGTTGAGTGCCTTAAAACAACAAAAACCACACTTGTAATTTCATATTAACGAGCAAGCATAAAACAGAAAAGTACACAGGTGTAACTTTGACAACAACATCTGTGATGCTCTTACTTTTAGAATCATTGAGTCAGATTCTATCAGAAAGAAGGAAATAGAGGGCTTAGAATTAAGGTATTAATTCTTTTTGTACTGTAAGATCACTGTGGGCTGAGTTAGTGGACTGTATCAAAATGATACATGGAATTTTATCTTTCTTAGTCAAGCCCATACATCTAAGTCTAATCTACCACCACATATATGTTACTTTTTGCAGTCTGGGATGAAAAGTCTTTCCTTTCCTCTTTCTCTCTTTTTCTCCCTCTCCCTTCCTCCCCCGCTTTCATTCTCTTTTAAAGTTTGACAGTCATTTCAAAGCTAGGTGTTATTGTAGGAATTCTGTGGAAATGGAATGAGTAATAAATGGGCTTTAGTTTACAGAATTGTACTTAGTCTGGTTAAAGAAAATAGCTGTATTTTCATTTTCTGGAAGCATATAATGAATACACACGACAGTGCAGTGGAACTAACTCAAGTGCAGACTAAAGGTGCCTTTGCTGACCACTGTAGACACAGACAACTATAATAAAGAACACAAGACACTAGCAAACTGACTCCAAGCTAGGTGCATCACACCACTCTCAAACACTTGAGCGGGCGCTGATGAAACAACACTTGCTATACCACAGGCTAGTATGTGCAACAAGTGCATTTATTACAAGACTAGAACAGCTTTATGTGATATGGCCTCCCTGCAGGGCCCTTGTGGATCAAAGTCAAGCGAGGCCCCTGGAAGTGCAATACCACACTGCTGTATGCAGATCTGTTACATTAAACAAAACAGGTATGGGTCCGGAATTTCACCAGGCCTCAAGTATAACACCTGTGTGAGGTCAAGGCCCAGTGAAAAGATGGGCAATTCTTTTCCTTCTCATTAAAATTAGCCATTGGAAGTAGAAGTGGATGTTTTAAAAGATCAATGTCAGGGCTTACTAAGGGAGCATCTGCTTCATCTGGAGTCAGTGCATACAGTGAACCAATACAGGCACAGATATAACATCGTAATTATAACTGTACCTATTCAAGCACCCAGGGTAGACACAAAGGAGCAGGATTCTGAGCTTGTACTGCAGGGCCTGATTCTCTAGCACAGAGCAAGAGGTGATTCTCCCCTCCCCAGCCTCCACCAGCTGTTCTCTCCCTTCAGCCCAGTTCTTGCTTGTTAAGGGCAGAAGTGTTCACCGCAGCTTTGGCCTTTCTTTAAAGCCCTCTAAACTAATTTGTAAAATGCATCAAATATGTAATACACTTGATAAGTCTTTGGCTAATAGGAAAATGAAATACACAGATGGAATTAAAGGTGGGTACAGAAACAACAGCTGTTATGTTTGGGGATAGGAGGAAATAGGTTCCTGATTATCTGGGAAAGCAGGAAATGAATTAGAAAACTATGTTTTTAGCAGAAAAAACAAAAAGTATGTGCCTTGAAGGAAGACTCTTAATATCCTGCAAAAGAGCTCAGGACAATGTTTCTTAGAGCAAAAGTCTCAAATATTTAAAATTAGAAAAAAAAAAAAAAACCTATGTTGAGCTTATCCTTTGTGGCTACTATGTGTTTACTTGTTCTTTTGCTATTTTTCTGCCCAAAAGTATATGTAAGTTGTCTTGGTTATTGAACTCTTTGGAACCAGATCTATTTGCCCCTGTGTGAGTGGGCAGCCTCTGGCACACTGTCTGATGGGTTTAATTGCAGAATCCCAGTCTTAACCTGAGGGTTTTGTTATCAACCTCAATGGCTCCTTCAAAGTGACTGCACCTTCTGTGACTGCTGGAATGATATTAATGAAACAATCTGACAATAACTTAAGATCAAGGATCAGAAATGCTTTTCTCCAGCATGGGGATGTTAAACACAAGTTTTCTGTTTTGAGGAAAGTGGAGAACTGTTTTCTCTGGATATTTAAAAATGTCAAATGCTCATATAAGCCCTTTCCTTATTTACTAAATACCATCCTGCCTAATGGGTATGAGTGAAGACCACAGGATAACCCACCAATAGAAAATGAGGGAAAAGTGTTTTTTTTAATCTGAAATTGTCTTTTTAAAAAATTTGTTGGTGTAATGTGAAAAATAAAAAATTCTGGGCTGGGAATCAAAGATGAGGTTTTCTTTATTTAAAGGGTAACTGATTTTGACTAAGATACTTAGTTTTGCTGCATTTCAATTTCTTTAGGTAAAAAATAAGCCAATGGTACTAGATAAACTTTAAAGCCCATTTAAAATTTGATTGAAACATTAAATCAGAATCTTATACTATTTTTTGGGTTTTCATTATAAAGAGCAAGTGCCATTCCAGAATAATGTAAAAATAATCCTGGTTTGTTTCTGATTTTTACATGACAGAAAGTTTTCTGCATTTCCAAAGGGTTGTTCATAAGTCTTTGGCTAATAGGAAAATAAAAAAAAATTTTTGAAAAATATTTTTACACTAAATGAAAAGTTTATTTTGTCATTTACTGGGATGATATGAAGAGTTTTTTCAGAACATATGTCCTCATTAATCAATTCTTTTATGGTTTAAACTCTTTCTCTTCAACTGACAAATGGGCAGCAAATAGATAGCAAAGGAGTAAAAGAAATTCTGGTTAAAGTATTTCTCATTGGGATGAATAACAGTAGAAATTTTTTTCTCAAATTTCAAAAGTAAATTTTTTGAAATTGTATCTAAAATTTAAAACCCAGGGTCTATCATCATTTACCAATATTGGTAAAGAATTAAAGTTGGTTGCCAAAATATTAATATTAATATTGTGCCACAAGTAGGTAGTACTTGGTTCTATTTCAAATATATGGCAATGCATTCTAGTACTTATCTTCCTTCAGAGATTGGACACAAAAATAGAAAACTCCATCTTGCTTCTATTCTTTCAAACACATGTGTATGGAATTCAAAGCTAGAAGTTTAAAGGGAATAATTTCACTAATAACATATATGTGGTGGTGGAGAAAAGCTGTTACACAGCACAAAAAACATGAAATAAAATCCACCTCTGGCAACCCCAATGGCAGAAAGTAAGCTGCCAACCGAGCATGCAGCAGCGCATCTCTTGCATCTTACCCAGGCTGGCTCCTCCTTTTGCCTTGATCATACAGATTGCTTTAGAAGTCTGCTGGAGCCAACTGCCCAGAGCTGTGGTACTGCACTCTCAGGGCATGCTCAGGACCACATTAGGACGTCCCTCCCCAAACTCAATGCCTTTCGCTGTACTGGTACCATAGAAATAGTGGGAATAATGAAGAACACAGGTAATGTCAGGGAAATGAGCCTCTCAGTGATAATTAACATAAGACAGCCCAGAAGAAGCTGAAATCATGTAGGGAATGTCTTCTAGGAGAGCAAACTGGCAAAGCAAGGAAAAAGGAGGCAGATCACCAGCCACTGGCGCCAGCCAATGAGCAAGAAAAGCAAATGAGACCTGTCAGTAATAGCATTGTTCTATTGGTGGCTGTAGGACTGACAGGGAGGGAGCACCTGGGAGCAGGGACCTGTAAAGTCTTCCCGAAGCAGGTTTTGCACGTACGCTCACTACTCATTTAAGAGAGCTTGAACTGTACTAAAAACTCTACACAGCATGTTCATTTCCTCATGGCAGTGTCTTTCACACCCAAATCAAACACATCCAAGAAATATACAATATCTTCTCAATGCAGAAAAGAAGTTGCCATTTTAAGTTCTAAGCCAGAATCAATGACCTAAATCCCTACTGATGTAGATATTAACCACGCCGACAGTGGGTTGGAATTTACCTTAGGCTGGATGAGACTGTTATAAACATTTTACTCAATGGAATTGTGGGTCTGGGACTGAAACACCGAAGATTTGAAACATTTTTTTTTAAAAGAAGGAAACATATTGCAAGAGAGAATTATCACAGAAGCAAACATGTTGGATTAAAGTAAAACTGGTTCTGTATGAGTGAGAAAGTAAGTGTGGAAACTGTCAAAGACTCTCAAAAACCAAGTGCATGGTATTTTTTTACAACCATCTTTGATTTTTTTCAATTAAAAATACTATTATATTTGAAAAATGTAAAATGTGGAAAAATATTTTTGAAAATTCTAATCTTACTAGTCAACTGTTGGTGGTTTGGTATATTTCTTTCTAACTTATTTTCTATTCATTTTTTCATATTTTTTATTGGGTGCAGTTTGCCCCCTATTTTTTGCACATAAGCATTTCTTTTATGTTGCAAGCTCTTCAGAAACATAATTTAGTTGCATAATAAGCAATGGTTTCCTATTATTACACTTGTAATAATTTTTTCCAGAGTAAATAATACTGTCATGAATATTTATGCAATAATTATTTTCTATATTCAACATTACTTGCTTAGACTAGTCACAGCAACATGACTGACAGTGTCAATGGGTTAAAACCTCTATCAGGCCTTTTAAATATTGCTAAATTATGGACAAAATGACAGCAACTTAAACATGACTGATACTTTAAAAAAATAAAGGATTCTATGAGAACTGTCTTCGTGCACAACTCATTTGGCCAAGTCTCAGGAGCTGTGGCATTCAGGAACAAATAAATGGATTTGGAATTTCTATCCTATCACAGGATATTTACTTTGGTATGTAAAACATTGTGAACAGGAAGAATGACAGATATCATAACTTGGATTCTGCAGTACACCACTATGTGCCATAAGTCACTTTTTTTTTTTTGCTCACATTCTCATGTACACTATATTTCACTGATTCTAAGATGCACATTCCTCCCAACAATGAGCACAGCTGAAGCAAAGCATCACTTTAATTGACAGTAATGGTCTCATTCTTTGTCATTAATGTGCAAAATAATAATGCATCCAACAACTGATGGCATATTAATTTAATGAAACACAGTAATTCTAGCTGGAGTACATGGGTGATATTTTGTTCCATGCATTTGTATGGATCTCATTTCCTGTATTTAGCACAAGCGTTATACAAATTCTGGGCCCAAAAATCAAACTAGTAACAGCGATATAGTATAATACATACTGTGTGTGGAAGATAAACTCAAGCAGAGTTGGATGCTAAGGTTGTCTTAGTCTTATATACTATGGTACTTGATTTTGATGTTCAGGGTACTACATAAAACAGGACATGAAATTATAGCTGATGTGTAATAAGGTTGTCTATAAGGGATAGATTCTGCATAAAATATCTTGCCCTACAAGCTGAAGCCCAATCACTATGCTGTCTTTTGGGTATGAAAATTAAGTTTCATGAGGATAAATTAAGAAACTTTTATACATGTTTGTACATGTACAGCTTGTGGAAGTATTATTTTAGAAGAGGAATTTATTTAACTGTCTAGCCTTCCATGTTGTTAGTCACTCATGGAAAGTAACGAAGTAACGATTTATGCTCAACATATAGTAAAGAATAATTTCAGGTGTTTCATATGCTATGTGTCTTCTAAAGAACTGACAGAAATTGTGGAGTTGATAGATATACTTGAACACCTCATTGAAAAACAGCACTCTGATCATTAGAAACATATCAAATAGGACTTATATCAAATAAAAGATAAGCTTTAAAATGTGAGGCTACAGTTATATACCGTCTCTCTCCTACCTTCCTTTTCTGTGGGAAGACCAGGTGATGAAGAAGATAACTGGGGATTTAACTAAGGACACTTGAATGTGACCAAGAATGCCTCAGGCTACCTTAAAACTACACTATGATGTGGAGTTGTATTTATATAAACATATAGTTATGAATGGAAGGCAACTGTCTCCACGTACTCAAGCTATTTAGTGTTTCTTTAATCTTAAATGCTGTAGTAAAGTAAGGACAGGGAAAATAGATTTGGCTATCAGAGATGGTTGTATTAGTTGTCTCCACCTTAACATCTTTACCTGGTTCATTCTTTTAAACATGCTGTGATGACTGCAAATTCCAGGTTCGACATCCAGGTATATATTACTTGGTGTTTATCAGATGCTGTTAACTCTTCCCTTCTTGAGACTATTAAAACTCTACTTTTGACCTCAATGATCAACACAGCTCAATTCCTTGACTGCTTCTCCTGGGTCTCCAGCAAAGAACCTTTTTTATTAGCCTATTCTTAAATATTAATGTTCTCTATGACAAATGGCACCAGTACCACTGAACCTCCTTTATTCAGGTTGGAAACATGATTCATCAACCTCTGTAACTTCAATGACGTACTGTGGTACCCACATCTTTCCTGAGCGCGAGATCTGTGTAGCCAATTGTCTGCTAGATGATCCACAAAAACACCCATATTGGATTTCTTTCTTTTTTTTTCTTTCTCTTTCTTTCTTTCTTTCTTTCTTTCTTTCTTTCTTTCTTTCTTTCTTTCTTTCTTTCTTTTTTTTGTACCAGGGATCGATTTTTTTTTTTAAACTGGGGATCAAACATAATGTATTATTGACAAACCAGTTCCTCTTGTTCCCTTTCTTGGGGGGAAAGAATTATCACATACCTAGGTATCTAAGTAAAAATTTTGGACCTGACTCTGTCTCCTTGTCTCTCTCTAACATTTAGCTGATCTCCCAGCAATCACTCCTTCTCAGAATCTCTGAAATCCATCCTTTCCTCTATCAATGCTGGTTATCTCCTTAGTTCAGGAATATTATTATCTCAAGCATCCTTAACACATTCTTTAATTATTTCAAATACTAAGAGTCTGCTCAACTGGTTTTGCTTCACTTTCATTCAACCTCATATCATGTCAGGCTAATCTTTCTAACACAGAGAATCATGCTGTAATATTTTCAACATCTAGCACTCTCCACCAACTGGACAAATACGAACTTTTTTTGTGGGTACCCTGATGAGCTGGTTCCTACCCATTTACCTATTCCTAGATTAACTTCCTTGTTCACTCCATTCTTCAGCCTCCTCTCCAGTGATTTAATCATAGATAGTGATTCATTACATAGAACTAAACTATCAGTAAACTTGAATGTTTAAGCAAAGACTGTGGCGATTTCTAAAATACAATCCAGCCTCTTGGTGGTCAGATGGTCAGTGGAGGAGTGCCTGACCCAGGTGAGGGGTATGGGTGGATGCAAAATAGGAACACAGGTAAAATGCTGTGGCAATACAGTTTCAAGCACCAAACTGATGTTTGAGGATGGTATGCAACAGTCTTTAGAGTGCCAAATGACTTTCTTATCTTTTGAGCCCTTTGGCTAAAAGACCTAAATAAAACAAACCAAAAACCCAACAAAAATCTACTGAGGCCTTTACTTTAGATGCAAGTAAATATGCTTTCACAAGAGCAGGAAATATTTTAACCCAAAGAATGCAAGTTTATATAATTTTGATTTTTTTTAGCTTTTATCATGTTAGCAGTAGGCACTTCCTAGTATTCTGGAATTGAGATATGTGGTTCTGCTCTCAGCTGGGAATCTGCCATTCTTCTGAACAAACAGAGCCCTAGAAGCCCACATGACCGTACACTGCTGTGGATACTGCAGTGTGGTCCCTTCTATACTGTGCCTTGGGTAAACACTGCTCACCTTCCCAATCAGACCATGAGCTTCTTGAGAACCAGACACACAGTGTTCCACTATCTTGTACAATACCTGGTAGATAGTTAATTGACCAAAAAAATGAACAAATGAATAACTTAAAATTTCTCTTCCTCTAATTTCACCTCAAGCTCCAACCTAGATCTCCAGCAGTGATTCTTACCAAAAAGCAAAGAAGAGCAAGCAAGCAGCAAGTAAGAAACAAATTTTCCTATTTTTCTTAGGACATTTTAAATTTACATCCCTAAGCTTTCATCATTAATCACATATTAAGGAAACACTGCAATATTTAGGACATTAAGAGTGTATTTTATGTGTTCATAAGAGAATATCTGTATGTTTGACTATTATTTTGACTTTTCTGATTCATGACACTTTCAGAATAATGATTCGTAAGCTCAACTAATGCCACCTGAGTGCTGAAAGACTCTGTGACACAAGAAGAGCCCAGGGAGAACCCTCAAGAGCTCTGGGGAGTGAATCTCTCCGCGGGCTGGGAGGACAGTGCGGCGGCAATGCGCATGCTCCTGAGTCCCGTGAGGGCATAGCACTGGAAGCAGCGTGCACCGCGGTGAACGCGGGAAGTGTGGCCAGATAGCAGCAAACCAGGACACAAAACTTAACACTGAAGGTACGCTGACGATTCAAGTACATAAGACACGGTGATGCAGCTTGCATCTGATTTCTAGGGACTAAGTCACTTAACCAAGCAGGACCTGACCCACACGGAGACCCACTTACCCAGGATTTGCTTCCTCTTTCACTCTGATCCAAGGCACGAGGAAGTGAATAATATTTTATATAAACACAGAGTTCTCACACAAAATCATACATCAGCATTTAATTCTTAAAGGAATTAAAATAAGTGCATTTATGGACTAACTGAAGAAAACATTCCCTTCAGAGGACATGCTCAATGTAAAAAGACATAAGTAAAGATTTAAAGGGTTTGTATCAGAAAGCTCCATTTTGATATACAATTGGGACTTGATTAATGTTAACAAGATCAATTAGATACATACATATTAAAATGCAAAAGTCTAGCTTCAGGAAACATATCTTAGACAGAAAGAGAATCCCAAAGCAGCAAATCAGAAAACAAAAACAAAAAACAAAAAAAAGATAAGTTGATAGTAATTACTAATTTTCAACAGATTAACATCTAAATGGAAAAAGTTATACATGGAAGATCTAGTAGATTTTGTTCTACTTATCACTGGATTGAATATATTCTGAAATATATCTAAGATGTGTAAATCATGTATTTGGATACTTTTTTCAAAAAAAACCCAAAAAACCAAGGCTACCTTATAAATGATTTAGGCATTAAGTATTCAACTAATCAAAGTAACAGTTGTATGTGTGCAAGCAAGTTTGGTTTATTTTCATTCCTACCTTGACAGTTTTGGGAAGAAAGATAACCAAGTTCAACAGTGGCAGTGCAGTGTCTTGCCAGAACGTCAGAGGAATGGGCCGTCCCAGGACTGATGCTTCCACCCCCGCCTTGCCTGACAGAGCTGGGAGCATGTCACACATGTGAGAACACTCTCTTTACCTGAGACAGTGACTGCCGCAGCCGGGCCATCTGCGTGTTGTGGCCTTTATTGTGATCTTGCTCGGAAACCATCTGCTTCAGTTTCTCTTTTTCAATAGCTATGCTGTTAAACGCTGACTTCAAAAGAGAATGCACTGGGTGGGCAGAAAAGCGAGAAACAACTCTTTAGTGTATCCAGAAAGAACATACAGTATGATGAAAGCCTCAGGATTTTAACTCATGCCTAGATATTTTCTGAAAAACCTATGTTGAGGTCTAATTAAAAACTAGCCTGAGAATGGGTACTATATCTATCCTCAAAACAAAGATGGCAATGATAATGAATTAGGGTGAACATTTCTGCATTTCATACCAGTCAAGCCAGCCAAGATTTGGAAATGCCATATACCAATTCTAAATATCCATATGTAGAAATTAATTTACAATCCTTGAAAAGGGAACATAATTTACTTGCTGTATTTAATATTTTGAGCAATCCTCTGTAGCCGAAAGTGTCACACAAGTCATTTAGAAAATTATTTCCCAAAAGCACATACCCTGAAAGAGCAATTTATGAATCCTATCAACACAAAAAAGACAGCTGATGCAAAGTTCAGACTACTTTGCTTGGAGGCAGGAAATGACTGGGCCTTAAGAACAGTGCCTGGACTGCTTCCTCAGCCAGGAAGGTCTTGATGTCCAAGGTGCCTGGCTCTAAAGGCAACAGTAAAACACTACCACCTGCCCCATTTCCTGTGTTCTTTGCGACTTACATCTGTACAAATCCAAAGTAGGCTTTCATCCTCAACTACAAAAAGCTAACTCCTATTTTCTCATAAAGTTTCTATACCATGCAATGTCTCTAAGCTAAAACAGGTATTTTCCAATTTAGGAAAAATTATTTTTAAAAGAATCAGAAAATTTTAGCCCAAAACATAGTAGCCTGAACTAAAGAGGGGAAGTGGCAGAATCCCAAGGATGAACCACTTGGTCCTTCACGTACAATGTACAGGTGGGAATAACTTAGAAGTGGAACGCGTTAACCCTGCTGGTGGCTCTCAAAGCAGACTTCTCAACTCATTTTAAAAATCATCATGCTTTCCAAGCAGCCGCAACACTTGTGGAAAAGCTGTTTATTTTTGTAGCTTAGAGGTTTAGTGTGTCTGTTGAAAACAGTTTCAAAGGAGGCTGTAAAACTTGAAACTTGGATTTCCTGAAAGCTTCAGGATTGTGAACAAACAGATAAAGCTTTCCTGGGGCTGCCTGCAAATCAGGCTACCTCCTGGAAACAGTTGCGTTGAGAACATACTATTAACTGCTGCATTTATGGTCTTAGTCTATCAGCTGCTGCCCCCCAGCAGTAAAAATTACAGATTGTGGATTTATGGTGTTACATGAACAAGATTATTTCTGTAGCCTAATAACATAATTAGCATCCAGTTAAAAATGCCTTAAAAATGTATTTGCTAGGAGTAAAAAGGCAGGTGAAGCCCAGTTGACCTTACAGTACATCAACTGACAAATCTATAGGAAAAAAAGGGTAAAAATGATTTTGCTTAATTGTTTTAGAATTACAGAATTAACCATCTGACTATGTGTTACATAGTTATCCCTCAAATACCCAGTATCTGGAATTTAGAGTAGCACAGTAAGAAGAAAGTTAATTTATTAGCACTCGGGAGTCTGAGGCAGGAGGATCACTATGAGTTAGAGGCCAGCCTGGGTTACAAAGTGAGTTCAAGGCTGCCTGAATTGCACAGTGAGACCCTGTCTCAAGAAAAAAAAAAAAGCTAATTTAGAGGCCAAGGCTCTTTCAAAAGTTAGTTAAGAAGTCAACCATCTTTGCTTATGGTATTAGGTTGTAAATTTTTGTGGAGTTCAACATTCCCAGGGATGCCCCCCACTCTTTTCCTGAAACATCAGATTCTTGAGTATCAGGCAGCACATAAGAGGTGCCATTTAACTCTCAAGGACATTTTATAAATTATCACCAGTAGCCCCAGGGAAAATAAATTATTAGTTCACCGCAAGGTGTTACTGACCAAAAACAACACAATGTACATCTCTCAGGAGATTTCACAGGGACCTGAGAAGGTATTATTCTAAGTCAAATGATGAACTTCACCAGCTGTGAGTTACATACCTCAGCAGGCAGAGAGGAAATAATCTGGAAGTGATACTAACAGGGCTACTCAGTCCTTCCATATTCTACTGTCTTGTTTCTTGTTTGTTATACCTTCCTCCCTGGAGCCAGTAACAATTAATTTACACAGTGACCCTTATTGAAAACTTAGTATCCTTTCCCATTCCTTCAACTCTGGGCTTGCATACGATGCTCTGCCTAGTTTCTGGTAAGAGACTCTGGAACCCCTTCCAGAGCTGACCTTGAAAAGAACTAGCAGCTTCCACCTCTCGCCCCTTGGAGCACAAGCACTCAGGGACAGGAGGAGGGGCACAGTCATGGGCAGCCTTCCAGCTGTCCTGCAGATGTGCCAGGCACAAGAAGGAAACCACTTTGGGTCTTTCAGCTCAGCCCAGCCTCTGGACAAGCACTGTTGATTGCACCTGGCCCATGACACATGGTGCAGAAGCTCAGATCTCAGCTAAGCCCTGCCTGAATTCCTGACCCAACGACTGTAAAGTATAGAAAGTGAATACTGTGTTTAAAATAAGTCAAACAGAATGTTGTTTCTTGCAAAGGATAAGCAATAAATATGTATTAAGATTTTTTTTTAAAGAGTGGTAACATCCAACTGGACTGCTTAGGATATTTTTCTTTCTCTCTCCACCCCCAAGTGACACTCTATTCAGTCAAAACTGAGACCTGCCATGTGTGTTCTCCCAAGAGGTACGAACCTCTTCCTGCAGCATTTTGTGTCTAGAAGTCCCACAAGCATATAAAACTATTTCATCTTCCTACCATTATCACCTAAACAAAGATAATAGACCTCTTATCAAACAATGCTCTCTTCAAAGAAGAGACCTTCTTTAAAGGGCACATTGTATTTGCTGTTACCTTTCTGGGCAATTAGACAAAATTCTTCCTGCAGCTTTGTATAATCCGTTGAACTTTCCAAAGGGTCAGTGAGGTGGCTGGGAGGAGTCTGAAATTCAATATCTGCACAGAGGTTGGGGTTGGAGGAATGCAAGCGAACTGGTGACATGGTGGCACTGAAAGGGACCTGAAAGGGGAAACACAAATTATTAAAGAGCAACAGTACCCTGATCCATTTTCCCCTACACAGAAAAGATCCCTCCTATTCTTTAAAATAATAGATTCCTCTCTGATGACATGTGTGGAGAGGCTCAGTACTCATTTATTTTTCAAGTAGCTGGGCTGGGTAAAGAATGTCTCATTTTCCATAGTTGATTTAGACTGTTTTGGACTCACTGGTTTTTCTGTTTACAGAGAGGACTACAGATTGACAGGAAGAAAAGGCATGATTCACTTCCACTCTGAACCCACACTTGTACAGAAAAAAAAAATCACTGGCAGAAAGTTGCAGTCTAAACTGTGATATCAGTGATCTTTTCTTACATAGCCGGGGCACTTATATCATAGGACTGTTTTATGTTCACCTTTCTCTGAGCCTGGAGCAGGATCTTACTAAATATGTAAAAAATTTGAGGTGGTATATGGAAAGATTCACCTGTTCCCAGCCATAAAATAAAATAAAAATGAAGTTTAATAGGAAATAAATGAATGATCTAAAGAGATTCACAATTATTTTTAGCAACAAATTTACTAAAATGTATGGAATATATACTATATAAATAACTAATTTATTTTTCTATGTTACATACTACTCTGATCTATCTATCTATCTATCTATCTATCTATCTATCTATCTATCTAATGAACTGGCCAGTGGCCAAAAGCAAAATGTAGACCATGGCTGGAGGTACTCCTGGTCCAAAGCTGGCTCTAGACTAGGCCTGTGATGGATAGAAGAAAAGCATCTTCTTCTCTCTCTTCAAGAAGGTTCTACCTGAGCATTACAAATGCTGCTAGCCAAGCATTCTTAGAAAAATGAAATATCAACTCTTCTTGCAAGCCAGATCATCAGTAACTTTTCCCTAACTGTTCCTCTTTAGATGTTCATTCAGTCATCTTCAAGAACTATAATCCACACTCCATCCAAAGCTAAATTTGGGATAATTGAAAGGATAATTCCCATGCCACATCTAACAGGAAACATGCTACAGGAGGAAGGAAACAATACTTTGTTTTCTTGGTCATACATATATATGAAACACTAGTTTTTAGGTTTTTTTTTCCCCCCTAACATCTGGTGAGTGAGAGGGGAAGAGAGTGCTGTCTCCTCAGGAGATAGAGGAAGTGGAAGGAACCAAAAAATTTAGCCTTAAATACAACTGAAAGGCATCCAAGCCTAGATAGAGGCCCTTTTAATGTAGATCTGGCCTGGTAGGTAGTTATTTATCTCAAAATATTTCCAAGGCTTACTGGGGAAGAAGTGAGTGTGACATTTCCCCCCTAAATTCAGCTAAACACGTTAACATACACTGTCCGAAGCTCTTGGTATCTGGAGTTATATCAAGTCATCCTACTCCATTCTCTGTGGGAACCCTGGCTGGGAGACATCGACAGCTTCATTATCTTATCAGGCTCAAAACTTCTATCCCTTCCAGACTTGAAACAGAGAAATGGCAAGTAAGTTATATGAGAAAACAGAATGTGACTTAAGTGGAACCACGTCTGAGGACAGGAAATTTATCTGTAATGATATAAAATCTACAAAGAGTAGTCAGCCCATATCCCTACAGGAGGAAACTGGAGAATGTGGAAATAGGGGTTCGGGGCAGAGTGAGAGTCAAAGATGTGGGCAAACTGGAGACTTTTCAAACTCAAGGATGGGCCTTCCTGATACAAAAAAGACAAAAACAAAAAAACCAAAACCACTACAGAACATTAGGGAAAAAGAAGGTGAGTGTTTGGTGAGAGGATGTAACGTGTTGAGAATCATGGAAAAGGGACTTAGGTTCACCGAGGAGCCCTCGGCACTCTAGGACGCAGCTGACTTGAGAGTCCCTCCGTGTGGGTTTGTGAGAGGTCAGGAGGGTGATGGTCAGGCCGAAGAGGAGCCCTGCATTACATAGTGAAAACTCAGCATCCAGTGAGGAACCACACCTGACCGCGGGACAATGTCCTCTCTATTAAATGTGGGACCTGTGTGCTAAGAAGTTTCAAATATCTAAGCTGAACACAATGGAGGCTTAAATTGGCTATTAAAACAGTAAAAGTGGTTTCATACATTCCTCACAGGGATTTGGAATGCCCCATTCAAACTGCAATTAGACAGTTTCCTAGGAAACTGAAAACTAATTTTTATATACTTCTGACTAAAGATGTTAATATTGATATCTTTCTTCTTAACAGAAGTGTGTTGAATGGGTCATTTTAATTGAGAAATTCAAGAAATAAAATTGAGAATACAAATTGGGATGTATTAATCTATCTAATTGAATACTTCTTTAGCCTGAGGACTTATTTACTCAGGTTTTTACTCATCAATTTGGATATTACATGCTTCAAAATTTAAACGGTAGCTAGTTACTCTGTTGGTGATGGTTGGTGTGGGAGCTGCCTACAGCTTTCCAGGTTTATACCTGGAAATGTTTAAAGCTGGATTTGGGCCTTTTATCTCACTCAGGAAATAAATCCAAGGCTTTCTTGAAATTCCATGATTGGGAGGGAAACTGGTCCTAGCATATCTTGGGACCAATAACTGTGGTTTGGAGTGAGGACGTTATCAAATTCTCTTAACTTATTTATGAAGAAATGAAAAGAGAAGTGAATTGAGAGTAGAACTTTTGGTTCCAAAATTTTGCAATGGTGACCATGAAAGAAAGCACAGACAGAGATCCAAGATAGATCACAAGCCTAGAGAAGTTATGGAGCCAGTGGGGAAAGTCCCCACTCTTGTCATTCTGTCAAACGTACTGGGATACCTTTAGAGGCATTGCCTGCGCTGGGATCCTCAGCACTCTTCCACGGGGGTGGGGAGGATCAGAGTTTCTGGTTCCAACCTCCTGTTCTGTGGGTCTGAGCTGCTGCTGCAAAAAGACCACTCTGATTGCTAGTGTTAAGGATCAACCAGAATCAACATTGGTAACACCTTTCTTTGGTATAATCTCATTATGTCACAGATAGTTGGAGAGGAAATAAGTAACTAGGGATCATTTGGAAGGATTCTAGGTAAAAGGCTTCTGGCAGGGAAAGAAAGGGTCAGATTCAAAGTCATCAAATCAAAGTAGGAATTAAGGGTAACTACTGCAATAGTTGTTGGCATGAGGGAGAAGGGTTGCGGGATCCAACTGATGATCCTGGCTCAGTGCTGCTGATGTGGTGGGAACTTCCAGGCTGCAGATCCTAGGTGGCTTAAAGTAGCCATTCCTTTGCTTTACTCCTGAAAACATTATCAAATGCTACCTGTAGGTTTTCTCATTAGACATTTCTAAGTTATTTTTATAACTTCTGCAGTCACAGCTACATTGGGATATAGGTTAATGATCTTTTTCTTTAAACTTTTTCTACCTTCCATTTAAAAAAGATAAACATATTCTATTCAAGTAGGTGCTAGTCTCAGTATTATTACATTCATTGCATGTTATTTGTCATTTTAAAAATTAACATGGGTGAAAGACAATTACCTCTTGGCATGTTATTTTAAAAGCACATTATTTAAGAAAACAGTGTTTTCATAAAATGAATGACTTTCCCCCCCCCAACAACGTGTTGTTGTTTTCTCTCTAATAATCATTTGGACTTTTTGATTTTATAAATGAAAATTGCATTTAAGAATTATGTAACTGACTGTATATGCATCTGTCAGAATTTGTCAGCACATCAACGCCCAGATTTAGTTATCTGCATTTGAAAATGCATATTGACCATGACAACAATTTCAATAATTTATTGGCTCAAATGTCCACAGAAGTGTGAATTTAAGAGTCAGTTCCCTAACAAATTCCATGTCACTGGTTGTCTCAATGATTAAAACCAATTCTGTTCCTCAAATAATCCAACTAAGCACCTAGATATAAAGCCAGAGATAATTACTAAATAAAGTAGAAAGCTAATAATTTTCATACTAGTAGCCATTTTCCTACAATGCAGCTAAAATCTTCTCCTATTTTTCAGCAATTCTACTCTTAAAATATATCCCCCTTTTAGCAAGAGCAAGATTATTGCTCATTTAGGAAATATGTAATAGCCAAAAAACCAACACCCACAAGTGCTTTACCCTGAGCTAAACCTCCAACAACAATATATAACTTCACAAGTTCACAGACTTTCATGATGAAGCACATGTGTAACCGTATGATTTACTTCTGTTCAGTAAAAGGTCTTTTTTTTTTTCCCCTGAGGAAAAAGTCTTGCTCTGTGGTTCAGGCAGGACTTGACCTCCCGGGGTAAAGTCATCTTCCTGCCTTGGCCTTCCAAGTAGCTGGGACTAGCACTACCACACAAGAACCCAGTTCTTGTGTTCAGACATCCTAATAAATATTCTGCATGGCTATTCATCATTCTTTGCTTTATCTACCTCAATATATTCTTTACTCTCCTGATACCCATTCTATTTTCTCTTAATGACAAAAACATCCCTAGAAATGGATTAAATACCCTCTTATCCCTGGTTTTCCTTTCCTATGCTATATTTTCATGTCAGTATTCTTTCCAGAAAACAATTTTCCCTTGCTCAGTCTTACTTGGGTAGCCATTTAGACATGACATTAGAATTCACCTTTTCTTACCCTCTCATTTCTTTCTCACATCTTTTTCAAATAGTCACATTGCTATGAAAAAAAAAAAGCATAATGTAGGTCTGTAGTAACATGACTTTTCTTAGGAAAACAGTAATCAGCAAAGGTTCCAATATCAGAATGGAAGAAAATTAAAAAAACAAAACAACAAACAAACAAAAAAACAACCTTAGAATTTAAGATCCTCCACTATGGGGCACTGCACCCAAGTTTTGCTAAGTGGAGCTGAAGCTGAGTCTGAAGCATTTCTCACATTGAGAGAAGTGAAACACAGGCCCATGTTAGTTCTCCAACCGTGTCCGCCTCCTGCCACGCAGAGGCAGCTAGAGAGCATGCGCAAGCGCGGCCTGCACGCCTGGCCACAGAGGACGCCGCTGTGCACCAGTGTTACCCTTGCACAGGGTTTCTCATTAAACTCCCCTGGAGATTGAAATCCACTCACTGTGGTAGCCACTGCTGCCGCTAGCCTCTGCCGGCGCCGGGTTGCGCTGAACTGGCCCTTCGCGGGTGGCCCTTCCTGACAGTGAAGCGGAGAAGAGAAGGGAGCGAAACACGGGGTCGGGAGGGAGGAGGCGGGGCGAGGGAGGGCGAAAGATGATCAGACAAGGGAGAGGGAGAGTTTTTAACCCAAGTTGACTTTTCTTTAAAGAATCAAAACCAAAAACAGAAACAAAAGCCCTCAGCAGTGAAAGGGGCATTCAGGTGAGAAATGATCATCATTCTGTTCTCGAGTCACTTCAACCTCTGCTCCAAAGGAAGCAGAGGGTTATGACCCTATGAACAGCCTGCGATTTTAAGGTAAAATTTTCATGCGATGTCATATTACATGAAATACAAAGGCATCCAATAAATGGCAGCAAAGAAAAAAAAAACACATTTGGGAACAACCGATTATCTAATATGAAAATGTTAAAATGAACAGTTTGTTCTGACAGCCTCCTATTGGCCAGGCAGAATTTTGTTTTAAAAATTTATTTCTTATTGGGAGAAAAATAATAAGGAGGGTACCAGGATTCTCCAACTTCCCAATTAATCACCTACCATAAAGCTTCCTCACTGAGATTCAATATTAGAGGACTGGCATTTTCAAGTTAAAGAATTTTCCTAGGAAGAAGCCAGTATAGGATAGTGGAAAAAAAAAAATCTTGTTTCTCAGTATGTGGAGATAATGCCTAAGAAAAAAAATCAGCTATGAAAAGCTGAAAGCAAAGGTTTCATTTAGTGATGTGAACCTCTGCATAAACCAGTACAAGAATCCTAGAGCCTTCTCCCATTTTTGTCCTCTTTTTGGTGGATGGGTTTAAAGAATTTATTTCCTTCAAACCACTCTATCCCACCTGACAAACAAGAGTTTTCAAGGTCGTGAGCAGAAATTTCATTGCCAATTAACTAAGATGCGCTTTCTTAGAATAACCTAACAATCTATACTGAAAAAACAGCATGAGCATTTTCCTCCATATAGAATGGCAGAAAAATATTGTAAAATTTTATATCTCTGATTCTCTTTACATTTTCCAAATCAGTCTTAGTTCTCTTCCATCTTCACAAATCTGCATACATGTATGTCACACACACATACACACATACATGCACACACACACAATCTGTTCGCCACAAAAGGTTTTCTGTATAGAATCCCTTTGTACTTAACTCATGCTAATTTAGCAGTGAATTCTTCTACAGCACACCTTTAAAACTTTAAAAGAAACTTCCTTTCTTGCCTTCCCTTGCCTTATAACACAGCCAAATTGTTATTACATAATGATACTAAGATTACTAATAGAATCAGAAAATTTAAAGTTTAGGAGACAGGAAGTTCATTTTCTAAAAGGTAATTCCACAGAACATTTCAGGACAAATGTTGACTTCATAAATTACACAAAAGACTCCTGCCTCCAACTACCCAATGGCATCTAGTAGAAATATAGCCATACAGGTCCAGAATGTAACCTTCACATTTGAGACAACAGCGTGATCTAACCTATATGAAAATAAGCAACCAAATACCCAGTATAATGCGTTCTTCATTTTGATTATCCTTAGGTCAGTCTTTAAAATGATCTGTTTTATAATTACTTAAAAATGACAACTACGACAGAGTGTTGAATGCAAGGTTCACAGACACAACATCAACAATAACCATTACCACAACCACGAGCAGCAGACCACTGGGTCCTTCACAAAGGCCGAGGAACTAAAAGATCACACTACAGAGAGGATGGGGAGTGAGCTGTCACCACTTCAGAGGCTCCCAAGTTGGTTGCAACAAACAATCATCAGGGAAAGTGAGAGGATAACAAGATTATAACCCATACGTGGCATTACTAGATGGAATCTTGACAGTAAAAAGCATTTAAAATAGGAGGGAAAAACCTAGGGATTATGGTGGGAAGCAAGTGGGAGTTAGACTCAATCTAGTAGAATAAAACTAAATCCTGTGCCTCTCTGTAGTACAAACACTGCTGATTAGTGAGATTCCTGTTGGCCATACTCATCGCTGGCTGAAGCGCTAGGTGCCCAGGAGTGATGTATACTGAAGACACTTGGGGAAAGTTCCAGTCACAGAGAATGGGCATCTTGAGGGCTCCTGGAAGACCTGGTGCCTTAAGTGAGCAGAAAAGGTCCAGGGATGGTACAAGTTCTGCATCATTTTGGCTCTCTATATGCTTCATTTAAGTCCAAGTGAAAGAGCATTTTCTTGTTGCCACAGGAAGTCTATTATTTCTACATACAGTTGGAACTACATATCTCACTTTTGAAAAGGCAAAGTTTCTTTTGGCAGGGGCTAAGATGATTTCCGTTTCCCTCAAAATATCCACACAAGAATTACAAGGGTCACTGTTACTCTTAGCAAGATAAAAATAAAGCAAAAGAGTTTAAATAAAAATTTTAAAACAAATCACACAAAGGTGTGGAGTACAAATGGAGCATATCTTCCTGTCATTTGAACTGTTTTCTTTTTTGAGGACTCAAAAAATTCTTGGTAACATCTCTAAATATTTAAAAACATAATCTGTGACTAGGAAGGGGATTTGGCACTGTATTCTGTTTCCTTCAGCAATGATGGAGTAAAAAGGAAGTTGTTGTGTGCTTCCTGGCCAGGGCTGACAGCAAGGGGTGTGGCACTCAAACTTGCCGGCAGCCAACCTACCCAAGACAGCAGCTGTGAACAGAATCTGTGCATGGGCACACTTTACGAAAACACAGCATAATAATATCTGTTCATGAATGCTCTTATGATGCTATGTTTTGTATTATTTTACTTAAGAGAAAAGTTCTTTTATTTACAAAAATGATCCTTTTTTTTTCTGGCCATGATACGCTTACACACACACACACACACACACACACACACACGACAATCATAAGCTCAAAACAAATGAAATTGCCAAAGGCAGTTTTAAGTAATTTTCTTGTTAAATTATTTGGCACATTTGTCCCTACAGTATTAATTTTATGAACACAAGGGCAAACACACAAAAACACATTGAACAAAGGAATGCAAAAAAATTGTATTCATAGGATGTAGACATTCAAAATTTAAACATGGATCTTTAAGTGCCTTTTAAAATTTACTTTAAAAACATCAGATTAGTTAGTAAGCTCATTATTTACACCTTCAGAAGGACAACACACAGAATGTTATTAAAGCAGTCAGCATTAGAGAATTATTTTGTTAGTTATTCAGAAGAAATAGAAGATCTCTGAAAAGCAGTTCCTTTTACCTTTTGTACTAGGATATAAATTGATTTATAGTATAATAGAAAAGCTAACTCATGTCTAATTTTGATTGCACAAGGTAAGGATCATTAATAACATACAAATAAGAATAGTGGAGATTCTAGTTTAAGGTTTGAAAGATGATTTATGGCTTAAGTTTTAGGTATATTTTGTTGCACTGCAATACAGTAACATAAGCAAGCCTTACTATAACATTTTTAAACGACTTATTTCACATTAAAAATTTATTTCAAATAAATTTCAAGGAAATTATCACTAGCCATTAAGGCTTTAGTTTAGATTTTTAAATAGTTTTTACAGGTCAAATAATATCATCTATTTTTGCAGAATCACATAATTTTACAGTTGAAAGAGAATCCAGAGATCATTAAATTTATTCCATCATTTATCCAAGAGCAAATGGAGGCCACCAAGATTCAACAAATGTACACAGAATTATAGCCAAAACCCAGACTAGAACACAGGTCTGTTGATTTTTAATCTATTGCACTCCTCTATTCATTTTCTTGATAGATTAAAAACTTGGATGAAGTTGGCACATAAAAGGCCCTTTTAAGATCTAGTACAGTATATATAAATGAATGGTCATTACAACCCCCTAGATTTTTAGTCTAGATTTTAAAGAAGACTTTTTGTTAAAATAAGTTTTAATGGCTCAAAGGCTATAATTGAGAAGGAAAATGCTACTTTATAGTCATAGTGTATACTTTTGACATTCTTTGAAATTCTTTTCACTTATGTTCAAGTAGGTAAATTAAATAGATTTCCTACTATTTTGGACAATGTAATTCTGTTTGAAAAGCTCTACCTTTAAAGTAGTCAAGCTGCTCTCAATCTAATGCCCATGTACTGATATATAAAGATTAATACTTTAAAATTATATGAAAACATGAAGGAAAAGTAAAATCTGTACCTGCAGTTGTATTTTTGTATCTTTGCTGACACTTTTTGTTCTCCAGCGTCTTGTGACCCGCTTGTCTTTCTTTGAAATATCTACACAGTTAGCCTACATTGTACAAATAGTTAAAAGCAACAAAAGATTATTAAGTTAACACAGATAACATACATGCAGACAAAGAGCTCAGCAAGTTAGTGTTGAATCATGTTAGAACCTTGAAGCAAATTGAGCAGAAGAGAGAGGGGCGCCACATTCAAAGCAGAGACAAAGGCTAAATTAATTACATGTTAATTATAAAATACATTTTCCTGAGGTGCAAAATAAAAACAAAAGAATTACAGAGCTCAAGCACTTTTTGTACCTAAAAGATGGTCCATAATTCTGAGTGTCTAAATTTGTACCTTCAAAACTGTCATTTCTAAGGCAACAGAAATATGGAAGAATGATTCAGATATACATTTCTATAGCAGCTTGTACTGTATTTAAATGTAAAACATTTTTAAAAAGTCATCTTAATGAACACAATGACACCAAGACTTAAAATATTAAGAATAACCCCCAAATACAAACTAATTAGTATGGTAGTTATTTCCCTTTAAATGTCACCTTGTATATTCATAAAACAATCCAGAAAAGATGAAAGGTAAATACCTAGGTCTTTCGACCAACAGCAGTAGTAGGTTTACCTGCATGTCAGTAAAGTTAGGTGCTGACTGAGTTCTCTGAAGTATCTCCAAATTTTGTAGGAGTTTGCTAAGTTCCACAAGGTTTGATTGACAGTGTGCAAGATCTAATAAAGATCAGAAACAAAACATGTTAGAATTAGTCTGGGAGTGGTGGCAACTGTCGTGAAAGGAAGCAAATCCACTTGCAGCAAATATCACAAGGTATCTCCCCTCTCTATGATGGTAATACAGACAAATGAAATAAAGCAGACCCTTGTTTGGCATAGAACCATAAAACCAGATGATTTCAAAGCCCACTTTATGAATTAATCATTCTTAGTGTAGAATACATTAAAATCTCAGTCAAACTGTGTGTGACCACTTTCCTGCTCTGAGGGTTTTGTCACAGGGGAAACATACTCAAGGGAACTTCAGCAATCCTGAGTCATACTCTTAGGGGACAGTCTACGTGATCCTGTAAAAGTTTACAAAGTACATGTCTGGAATTTGAGCAGTCAGAGTCAGGTTCAGAAAAACAGAACGGCAGTCAAATGAGGTGGTGCATGACTGTAATCCCAGAATGCTGGGAAGCTGAGGCAGCAGGATAGCAAGTCTGAACCCAGCCTGGCTAACTCAGTGACTTGGGGAGACCCTTTTCCCAAAATAAAATCATGTAAAGTGATGTAGCTCAGCGTAAAGGTGTTGGGTTCAACTTCCAATGACACATACACACAATGGAATACAAAAGTCAGTTAAACATATTCATAATTTAGCTCACTGATAATGTTGGAATGAAGTCTATTAGAGACATTAAAGTAATACAATATTTTATATCTATGAAAAAAATTTCTCCAAGCGTCAAATAATTTCCTTATATATTTATGGGCTGGTATAAGTCCAGATCTATGAATATCCAGCTTCTTTAATCTACTTTAAGTACTAAAACTACAAAACCTGTTCAATAAGGTGTTGTTGCATCTCTCAAAATGTAATTAGTAAAATAACCATCCAATGAAATAACTAAGAAATATTCATATTTTTGAAATACAATAGTAGGGACTCTATGACAAGCAGTATAGATGGTTTTTAAATTGCTATAGGAGATTTTTAAATTGCTGCAGGAGTTACTATATGTTGAAGTCATCATGGAAGACTTGTAGAAGAAAGGTCTTTGTTCTGGGTTGTAAAGTTTTCACCAAGCAAGGAAGGTGGGGAAAGGCAGAGAGGGTACCGTGAGTTCAGAGAGCAACCTGTGCGAAGGCATGCAAGTGGGAATGCACAAATAAGTTCAGGAAATAGCAAAATTGTGGAAGACAAGGCTGAAAGGGTATGTAGGGCCTGGAATCTCAGAGCATGGGTTACTAAATGTGGGGTAAACAGTTTGTATGAATGCTCCCAGAGCTGATGGAGAACCACTCAAGGGTTTCTACATTCAAATTACTTTAAGAACAAGCAGTCTTGTGGGAGTATTATTAGGAGACAAAGAACTGCCTTTGGAATTAGTCAGATGTGAGTTGGCTGGAATCCCGACCTCTCCACCAGGACAGCTGCATAATCTTGGGCAAACCTTCACCTCCATGTATTTCACTTCCTCACTGGAAGGTATTGGGCACAACTGCAATACCTGTGCTTTGCAGCACAGTGACACTTGTTTGCTAAGAGCCAGCCCAGGGCCTTCAAACAGGTTCAAGAATAGTAATTTCCCATGAGCCCCTTGAGTAATTTCCCATGAGCAGGATGAGGCAGCAGAGCAAGAGACCGAGGTGGCAGAAACATCAGGAGGCTGTGTGATGCCCAGAGATGAGGAGAGCAGTGGGCCTGATTTAGAAGGCAGGAATAGAATTCAGTGCAAGGCAGGCAGGCAGAAAGGTGAGGGGGGAAATTAGCAAAGAGAAAACAGGCAGGACTCTGGGCTGAATACAGAGGGGGCAAATCACAGATGACCTGAGTTTCAGGGGTGCTATGACAACAGTGTTAAGGGCTGCAGGGAAAAGTGGGTGCTGAGTCACTTTTAGGGAAGACATGGCTGTCAGGGTAGTGGGACATCATGTTCGATTCCCAGCTCCATTTCAGTAGCCTTGGGGCCTTGGCTGAGGGAATGATCTCTGTACTTGTATTTCCCATAGGAAATGTGGGAATCACTACTGCAGGAACTTGCAGAGTCCTCAGAGAGTGTGGTCTGACTTCTTTTGCAAACCTGAAATTACTGGACTCAGACTTAAGTCTGACTGGAAAATCTTAACAGACTGTCAGCTAGATGTGATTATGGATATAAAATCCCTCTTACATCACATTTTCAAGTGAAAAAGCTGCAGACATGAGCAGGGGTGGTGGGGTACGCCTGTAATCCCAGCACTGTGAGAGGCTGAGGCAGGAGGATCACAGGCTCAAGCTCAGCCTGAGAAATTTAGCAAGTGACTGAGTATTTATCTCAAAATTAAAACTTTAAAAAGGCTGGGGATGTAGCTGAGTGCAAAGACCCTAAGAATGCCCTAGTACTGCCAAAAAAAGAGCTAGAGACTGAGTTTACACAGCGGTGGATAAACAGTTGATTGAGGGACAAAGAGATTGCTAAAATCTC
Organism: Hydrochoerus hydrochaeris; assembly: GCA_004027455.1. Classification (NCBI taxonomy): domain Eukaryota; kingdom Metazoa; phylum Chordata; class Mammalia; order Rodentia; family Hydrochaeridae; genus Hydrochoerus; species Hydrochoerus hydrochaeris. Next base: position 599,000 of record PVLA01000219.1, read on the forward strand.
AGAGAGAACATCAGTAAGTTTTCTAGTAATGTCTGTTTTTAATTTTACAAAAGAAAAATATTTTAATTTATCCCAGCATCATCTGAAGACCATTACAGAATTTAAATCAATTGAGCCCTCTTGAGTACTTTCTACCCTGCCCTTACTTTTCCCACTTCTGAAGATCAGTTGGAAATGGCCCATCGACAAGTCTAGATGAAGCTGCTCTGGCTGACTGAACGGAGGAGGAAGGAAGAGGAGATGAAGCGGCTCTGGGATGGCAGAGTGAAGGACGTGTGTTTAACAACTGATGCACATGGAAACACAACTCATGGGTAACTATGGCTGTAAGAAGTGGTATCTTGAAATTCTCCCGCTATGGCTGGTTTGCCAGGAGACACACACTTGTTCCACAGGCTAAAGAGTGCAGCTCGGAAGAAAGTGAAGGCTTTGGACGTGCCCTAGAGAAGAGGGCAGAGCAGAGCCCAGGAACATGAGTGGGGGCATCTCCAGGGTCCAGGGGTGGCACTTAGGAAGTCATGAGATAGAGACAAGGAAAGAAGGCAAAGGTGAGCTCAAGGGAAGGACAAAAGCCAGATTCACTGGTCCTGAGAGTGCAAGGAACCGGCAGATGAGAAGCCCCACTCATGGGTTATAGAAGGATCTAGTGTAGAAAAATAAGGATAGATGAAGGCTATGGAAGGGTCCAGGCAGGATGCAGTACTCACAATTCGCCATGGTAGTTCTCATTTTTGTTTTGGTTGGTTTAGGTTACATGGCAAGGACTAACCTTCTGCACACCTGTCCATTTCCTCTGAGTCCTGCAGCCAGGCCGCCACTTTGCTCTGGCCGGTCGTGCAGGTCGCAGGGAGGCTGTTGCTGCATGGTAGTGGGGACTGCCAGGGAAAGCTGTTTGGCTGCACCTACAGGGGACAGGGACAGAGCCCAAGGGGATGGTCACAGGCGGCGGAAATGGTACATTTAAATGGTTGCTAAAAAATACCAGTATCCTCAAAGGAATACATTCATTTAAAATAAAGGAAAAAAGAACACACCCAAAATAGAAAAGAAACCTCTTCAAAAAATGTGGTAAATGTTCAGTGAAGACAAGATTCATAATGACAGCGTTCTATTGAGTTGCCAGATCCATCATTCAAGTAGGGAACAGCATTCAAGTAGGTTGTGTCTCACACACCAACTCAAATTCCTCACAGTGTTGTCACCCAGTTAATCTGTATTTAATACAGTGTCCTTATTGCAGAACTCTCCCCCTCTCTCTTTCTTTTCTCTTCTTTTCTTTTCTTTCTTTCTTTCTTTCTTTCTTTCTTTCTTTCTTTCTTTCTTTCTTTCTTTCTTTGTCTTGATACTAGAGATCAAACCTATGATCTCTGAACTTAACTATATACCCAGCCCTACTCAAAAAAAAAATTTTTTTTTTTTTTTTAAATTTTGAGATCAGGTCTTACTAATTCACCAAGTTGCCCTGGGTGGGCCCAAACTTTGTGATCTTCCTGCCTCAGTTTTCAGAGTGCTGAGGTTACAGGTGTGTGCCACCACATGTGGCTTCACTGCAGAACTCTGAACACATGATTTAAGGTCTCATCTTTTGAAAGTTCTCTGTGCTCTATCATCAGCTCAAGCTCTTATCAGCCACAGGTGATTCCCAAATCCATAACACCAATATCCAGCCTTGTGATTTGAATGCACCCTGAAAATTATATAAAAAGAAGGCTTGCCAAGCTACTATTTATAGCTGATTTATTTTCCATTGAAATGATTTTATATGAAATAAAGTTGTTTGAAATGTGCAGGTATATACTTGGATGAGTGCCATAAACACTCAGTGAAATAGGCGGAAATTTATTTTCCCAAGAAGCTGTAAGTTTAAAATTCCATATTTGACTTTAACATTTAATTACAACTGATTGCATCTTCTAAATCGTTATGAAATGACTGATGCACACACTTAGTAAAGCCAGACTTATTACCCACACAGGGCCACAAACCGATTAACATTCAGAGGCCCCATAATTTGACATGTAGAAGGAAAGCAAAGAGATAAAAAGCTCTTTTGAATCTTTATTGCATTTTAGTAAACCTAATGGAAATCTTCCACTGAGTTAGATTTTACAGATATGTCATCTGCAGCCACAAAAAGAGCTTTTGTGAAAATCACAATTGAAGAACTTTCTTATTCCAAGGCAAATGAAAGAATTTGATTCTTATCCATGATTCTCAAGTATCATCCAAGTTATTTGAAAAATAATATGAGGGATGAAAGTAATGTATCTTTTGTCAGTACCTTGTGCCAAAGATGCAAGGAGAAGTTGGAAGAACAAAGAATTAAATTTTTATATTTTTAAAAGATCTACTTGGCATATGTTTTTCATTTCATCTGGACTAACACTGGGAAGCCTAGAGAAGCTTAGAACCTAACCTAGACCCCTGACCTCCTGACACATTTCCTTTTATTTCAGAATAATTAAAACAGTCCTTAGCAAGTTTACGACCAGAATGAAATAATAAAACATCTGAGGACCTTGGTCAAATACAATTAAGGAGAGTTAAGAAAAACTACTTTAATCATTTCCACAAAAATAACAAAAAGTTGACTACAGTAATGTTCCATTGAATCTGATTTGGTTAGTCTTGCAGTTTCTTCATGGAGTTTTGTAACAGTCTGCAAAGGAAACCTAGTTCTATGTGCTAATCACATGCCTATGGAAAGAAGTGTAGAAGCAGAATCTCCATGGAAACGATCCTGAACTCAGTCCTTGGGCAGCTATCTGTCCTCAATTTCAGGTGTCAAGCATGACACTGCAGTACCCCTGGGCCCTGCAGTTTTGCTACATTTCAGAAACCTAATTATTGAATCAAAGGCAGAAACAGCTGCCTCTCTGCCTGTTGTCTTAACCTTGACTTTTAAGCAGGCAACATCTACAGTTTCTTAGCTTCACTGAAAACAGACTCTTACTACAATCCAAGGAACGACTTAGGCCTCCCTTGGCTATGAGGCACCTAGTATAATGGAAAGGGCGCTGATTATGGAAATGGAGATGTAGGGTCAGATCCTGGAATGGCTATGCCATATGTGGACAAACAGTTGTTTTTCTTTGCAGTATGAGGGGTTGAACTTGGGGCCTTCACACTGTTACATTCTCTGAGTGTTGTTTAAATTAATGTTTACTTTCTTGCCAATATTACCACAAAGCTACAGAAAAACAGGAGCTAGCCTGCTCATCAGAAAGGAGAAATAACTTAATACACATAGTAATCACATTTCTGCCTAATCCATATTTGTGATGATCTTCGATGCCAATGTCTCTGTTGCCTCCCAAGTGCCAGTTCACAAAGCAAACCTTCAACTTGGCTTTCAAATGAGACACATGATATGTTTGCATAACTCTCCAAGCAATTTCCAGGCTGATTTTTATAGGGCAAGGCCATACCTTTCCATCCACAACAGAAACATTAGCAGCTGGGGAGGACTCAGCTGTGGAGGTTGCAGGAAATATGTGAAAACTAGCATCTCTTGGCGATCTCACAATTTCATTCTGCCGGTACAAGCGATGATGGCGCAGTTTGGAGACCCAGGCATCAAACCAGTCCTGGGATTTCACCTGAAACCATGAGCAAGAGGAGCAAGGACTGTGAAACCAGTCTCATACCCACCACAGGTGCAGGGACATTACTGTCCCTGCTAATGACACAGAAACTGTTGAAATGTGACTTCACCTTCAAATGATAGATGTGCTCTTCCGTGTCAAGGTCTATCCTCCGAGCTTTCTTTTTAATTGACATGACAGACAGTCCGACATCGATGCTCCCGTGGACCTTCCCCTTCTGAATCTGAAATCAAAAGACTAGTAAATAGGCTAGAAGGATACCTGGTCTGTTGTGTTTCCCCACTGAACTTAACTGAGGCTCAGGTTTTTAACTTATCTATGGAAAATGGAGTATCACACCCCTTTGGTAAAGAGAAAATGGTTAAGGTTCTGAAGTTACAGTCCTTAAACTGATGACAACTGAAGTTTCTACGACTTCCCACTAATGTCAATGAGTAACATTATTCATTGTATTCCTGTTTTTGCCATAACCTAGTCAACTTGTCATAATTCTAGATTACACAGTTTATATCCCCTCAGAAAGACACTTTCAGCTGTTCCTAAAATAGCTGTGGTCCACTTTTGACCTACAACAATCTAGAGCATCCCTGAAAAGTCAGCTGGAAAACAGCTGCTAGGGCAGAAGAGGGCAGCTGGGAGCTAAGCACAGGGAGCAGATGGCTCCTCCTCCTGGGTGCCCCCTTCAGACCAAGGGCAGAGCCGATTCAGTGGCAGAGATGGGGAATAACTGCAATGTGAGTCTTCTGTTATTTCCCCTATAGCAGGATGACAAGCAGAGCGATTTTTCCAGTTTTGCATGCAAGCAACTATTTTAAATATTAAAAATAATTTGTGATTCCCTAGATAAAAGGATATCTGAAATAGAAATGAAGTTCAAGCGACAGTTTATAAGAGGATGGCAACAAGAACAAAGATTGCTCTACACCTCAGAAAACCACATAAAGAAGAATTTACTGAGTGGTTAAAAAAAAAAAAAAAAAAAAAGGATGTTTGCACTTTTTCTCCAAGACAGAAAGAGCGATTTTGGCAATGTGTCACTTCTAGGCTTAAGCTTCTATTTTTAATAACACACATCAAAATAGTTAAATCTTCATGCATTAGTTTGAGGTTTTATGCTATCTCGAGTATAAGCATAAAACACATTGTTTCTGGCACATGCAGGTTTGGTAGATTGTTAAATATTATAAACACAGACATGCACAAAACTGTTAACTATGGCACAAGCCTTGTACAATTACAGTGTTTACTCACTTCAAGCAGAATTCTAACTCAATCTTTGAAACACATCCTGTGTGCTACTTACATCAAGTGGTGCCTTTGAATATTTTAGCATTCCATTATCCAGGACAAAAAAACGCTGCAAGAACCAAACACCCCTAGTTACTCTCTGTACATAAAAGATTCTTAAGTGTGGGTCTAAAGTTGCTTTGCAATTATCAATATATTTGATCACTTTAACACAGAATTTAGTGCATTATTAAATTGCAAGGCTATCAGAGCTTGAGGTCCATACTAGTAATCTACCAGAGTTGTTTCTTGTTAAAACATAACTTAGTGGGGATGGAATTTTTCATCATGAATATTCTTAATAAGAGGGACTCTCATGGCCTACCCTTAAGACCTTTTTAATGAACCATCCAAGTTTTTTGTTTTTTTTTTAGTAGCCTGGTCTCAGATTTATGGCAATGCCCTGCCTCAGTCTCGCAAGTGCTGGGATTATAACCCTGCACCACCACACCTGCTAATACTGGATGTTTTTAAAAGAGAGAAATAAAAACAATCTGGATTAGGTTACCGAGATTCTGTGAGAATGTCTACACAAAACTGCATGAAAGTTCTACCCTAGAGGTAAGATCCTGAATTTCCCCTGGAGACAGTACCATGGAAAATTTCTGAAAATGCTCACGATCACTAGAGAAACTAGTTGTCTGGATCAATGAAAAACTAAGTCCTTGAAATGTTAAATGACCTTAGCAATATGCTTACATTATCCATTTAGCAAATGCTTGCATTTGAAAAGAGATTAATTATATTTCCAAATTGCATTAAAGGTTAAAAAAAATGAGTTTTTTTGTTGCGGGGGCAACTTCATCTGCTCCAAGACCTCTCTGGTATAGTGTGAAAGGAATGTAGCAATTTTCAGGAAACACTCAGGAAGCAGGAACTCTCTCTGCTGCTGATTTCCCTTCATGGGCATTTGGGGAAGAAACAGCTCCCAGGTTCCAATCACACAATGGGTCCAATACCACTGCTAGTTCGCCACAGCAGGGAGTCTTTCTGTTGCTGGAAAATGCCAGCGTGGAAATGTTTTCATGCGATTCAGGTACTCATGTGATTCCGGTACTCATATCCGCTGAGGTAGCAGGTGGTCAGGGCCAACCTTACTCCCACCTAGAACTAACAAAAGGTCACTATGACCCTTTGTTTCACATTCTGAGGGGCAACAAGTAAGTATGAAAAGAAAGAATCTCAACTGAAAAATAATGACTCAAATTGTTTATGTGCTGGGCAACTAAGTGGACTGAAGCTTGAATCTATACAAGGTGGTACTGGAGGGCAGGAGAAAAGGCAGTGTGAGAGGGGTCGCCCACTTTTTACGCAGCAAAATGTTCAAAAACTTGTCCAGAAATTTGCTGCATATTTATTTGTATTTGAGGATGTTCAGAGGGAAGAGAATGAAGTAAACTTTAAAGAGCAGTAAACCTTCAGTATCAGCAATCTTCCAACCTTAGTTTGGCCTACTAACATTATTAGTTGTAGTAATTTATCCCAAGGAACTAATTAATATTCAATTATAAATATGTTCATCACAACATTAGAACACCATAACATTAGACAAGTTTTGCATATCTAGCAATAAGAAAGTAGAATGGGCATATACCATATAAATCCATCCAATGGAATACATATATACATTTAAAAAACCTCCTATTTAGAAAAATGAGAACGTAACACTAAAGCAGGTCAGACAATAATATGCATAATTTGGGTTTTAAATATCACATAAAATATTTTCCCCAATATATGTATATTACAGACCTTAGGCATAATAGTTTATAACTCGTATGGCTGAAGTAAGGTTTTGAAAATTAGTTTTACATATACAACACAGTCTTGGCTTCCCATAATTACAACTAAGAGTCTCTTTATTAAGATGATCAGAACTTCAATCTGATAAAATTGTTACCTTGTGCCAGCCTTTTAAAGGCCATTTTCTTTTCTTCAACATAAAGCCTTCATGTTTGTCTGGTTTCTGGACATTGGTTTGGCCTATTTTCAGCCCTTCTATAATTTCCCAGCTGTCAGCTTCCTGAGAGAAAAACAGCAAACAAACAATCTCATTTTCTGTGTCTGATGACACTCTGAAAGCAGATTCTTAAGCAGAAGTCACTTTTGAGGCAAACCAACCCACCAGAAGTATAAGCCACCTCCTGGAGCACATTCTAACAAACATATTATGCTTTTTAAACTGAATTTAAAATGAGTTTCCCAGTAGAGCAAGCGGACCCACGGGGATTGCCATGTATACGTGGATTGGAAAGGAACTTTAACTGCCTGTACTCAGAATATTTAAGATGAATCTTTCCATTTCTTCTCTGATTAAGTCCCAGAAAGTGACTGTTGTGATGGCAAATGTTCAATTATCGTGTAGACCTGGCTTTCTGTGTAGAAATGGAAAAGCTGCAGTTGTTGAAAGTGGCTTGTAACCTGCTACTAACAGAAAAGAACAGGACTGTGGTCGTGTTTTCTCCTGGGGTGGCTGACTGCATTTCCAGGGACCCATCAAATATCTTGCTCATCAAATGCACACATGCCCTTGGGAGCCTGTGGAAGAAATAGCAGCCTACAGAGCCATGAAGCTGGACACGAGAACTGGGAGACTGCCCGGTGCTAGAGGGTGTGCTTACCATCTTCTGAAGGCCCTAGGTTCAGTGCTCAATATCTAAATAAAAATAAGTTAAAAAATAAATAAAAGGAATCTTAGTTCTCAACAATCTGTTAAAAACTAAGTGAAACGGTTTCCTCTTTTTTTTTTTTTTTTTTTTTGAGGCAGGGTCTCATTTCATGGTCCACAGACTGGCTTTGAACTTACTGTGTAGCCTGGGCTGGCCTTGAACTCCAGGTGATCCTCTTGCCTGCCTCAGCTTCCCAAATTAAACGCATTTGCTACTACAACTGATATACAGTTTTCTCTTGCATGAGGCATATTTTGTTAGATCTTAAATATACAGACTTTCTGAATGTCTATAAAGATTTGGTGACACCAGTCTGCATGAAACATGTCTATCGTCAGTTTTCCACAGTCCCTGCTGAGCTTGGCAAAACTACTTGGCCTTTATAACAGCCAGGGTTTGAAAATCCCAGGATCAGGGGTTTTCTAGGGACCTGTGAAACTCTACAATAACCACTGACATGGCAAATCCCAGAGCAGCCCATGCTCTAGGGTTCAGGCACCACACTCTGGCCTGCAACATGCCCTTTCAACAATTAAGCAGATTGTAGCTCCTGAGGCAGCAATAGGCTCTTCATAGCCTGTTTGGGGGTGGGGAGGGTTGGCCACAGTGCAGGGGACCAAACCCCCTCAGGTGCTCAGGTGACCTGCTCTGCCACCTCAACTTTGGAAAAGTGGGTGCTCCCCAACTGACTTGGGAAGCTGCCTTCTGAAATGGTTGGGTCTATCTGAAACACAGAACCATGGGCTCAACAGGAATGGCCAAGGGAATTCATCTCGGGGCAGATGGCTTTGCTGGCCCAAGGAGGCTGCGGTGGCTGCCCAAAGCCTGCAAGGGTATACCAGGCTCCGATGAGGCGTGGAGGAAGGGGAGTCCCATCAGCTACTGACAGAGCCAGCGTTCTCCACTCTTCTCAGCCTTTTTCTCCTGAAGCCTGCTTGCCTCACTGCTAAGTTTAATCAGTGTTAAATTCAAGCATGTGCAGATACAGATGGACTTTCACATGAAGTTATATTTTCAGGAGAAGTGATGGCTAACACTGCTTCATTTTATCCTCAGTAAAGCTAGGAGGAGCTCCTGGCCTCTAAACAGCCCTCTACACTTGACATCATGCCTCTCCCCGCCCTAAACCCAGCCCCTCTCTCCACCCCAGGAAAGCCAAGCAGAGACTGCTGTCGCTTCTTCATCTTCAAGGTCACTCCTGAGGGGTACGCTACCTACCTCACCTTGTAGAAACACACCTACTGGTGTTCATTCGGCGGAGTGACAGAGTCTGGAAAGGATCTTTAATAACCCAAGGATGGATTTTCTACTTGAAGATAATTCTGAGACACTGTGATTGATCTGGTCAGTACTATTAATAAGACAGTGATTTTAAAAAAAGTATTTCTGATGAGATAATTTCAAGTTATAGAAATTATATTTCTTTTGGACAACACAAGTACAAGTAATATTATCACATCTAGTACCAGGGGAATGCTTCTTACTATGGCATTGCAATTCAACAAGTGAGAACAGGTTTACATATAATGTCAAAATAATAAGAAAAATAGTAACTTATAAAAATGCTAGAATTTTGTTTCCTACTCTTATCAGAAAAGTAGATGACAATCCTAATCCACAAAATGGATTTTTTACTAATTCTTTTTTAAAAGTTTGATATAATTAAGAAATTAAAAATAATAACTTCATATATGTATAGATATATTTCTTAGATGAACAGAATTCACTAGATTCTCCATATATCTGTAAATGTTTTCTCTGTTCTTAAACATCAGTACATAAAATTTCTTCTTTTAGCGGATTCATCTATGGGTAGTATCTCTAGTGGAACAGATTTTTATATCTGCTAGATCTTATTTGAAGAATAGTGTTTAACTTTGATTTTGTGTGTGTGTGTGCGTATGAAAGATGAACAATATTATATATAACTAGTGAAATGGAAACATTTAATAATTAGTACAAATGAATTTCTTTTCCTTTTTTCCAAAAGTAACTCAAAATGTAGAAAAAGCTTGTCCCTCTGGAACTATGGCTACTGATTTCTATTAGAGTGGTTTTCTTTTCATTGGGAATTTAACTGAAGAAGGAAAAAAGGGATAAGACAGAAAAAGCAAAAGGTTAAAATGTGACCTAAATGCAGCAGCTCTGAATCAACAATTCCATTTGCTCTGATGCAATATTCCTTTGCCTAGCAAAAGAAAGAGGAACAAATTTCTAATATAGTTCTTACAATTAAATAAGTTGTCAAGCTCACAAAGAGGCAGAGTACACAATCAGAGCAAACAATGTTCTCCCTATTTCATTTCAATTATAAATGTTGATGACAATGTTACAAACAAGTTATTTAACAAATGAATAACCCATCTCAGTACAAGATAGAACCTTCTATGTTCTTTTATGTAGTATGTTAAAATTCTTCTTGCTATGCTTAGTAAGCTAGGTCTAGCAAAAGAAAACTAAGTATTTTCTGACAAAGAATTTCTTTTGAAATGTCAACTGATACTTATTTTCTGTTGAAACTCTTCAAGTCTCCTAGAAACAGACAAAAGTCCTAATGTGATCATGTCAGTACTAGACCTAACTCAGATATGCAAACGTTTTTGGTATTATAGAAGTCTCAAAATACTTTTCCTCTAATAACAATGAATAAAAACAAAAAATAATCTAATAATAGCTTAAGCCTATTCATCTGAAAAAAAGTGGGACATTTCCTTTCTCGGGGAAGTACTCCACAGGTGTGCACGTGTGACAGTGTGTGTGCATGTGCGTATAGGTGGGGGGCGGTTGTGAAGGCAGGGTACTATGTTAAAATGCTCTAAGAGTTGAAGGCATCAAGCAAAGGATTTGAAACAAATCTTGAGCTAAGAATCTGTGTCCTTCGAATGAAATTCTTCCAGTATCAGCCAGTGCCCAGGAAGTCCCCCTTCTCCAAAGGAGCCGAAAGAGAGTGAGATGCTGTGCTACCTGGATCGGCCCTCTGTGGTACTTGGCCTGCAGGTAGGCCTCTAATTTGAGGAGGCCCCAAGGTTTATTCTGTACCTTCTAATTCAAAAACACAATCATGGCTTATTAGGCCTAAAACTAGATCCAAACAGGCAACAAAATGGAGAAGAGGTGACAAACAGATGCTGTTGGTTCCCCAAGTTTCTTGGTCGGGCTAATGAACCCACACCCCAGGCTGCGGTGAGCTGGACTAACTGCCAGCTCTTTCCATGGGAAACTAGTGTTTGGCCAACTTGAAGCCTTTATGCTTGGGAAATGAGACTCAATTATCAGTAAAACAAGAACATTAGTACTGACTTCAATGAATTGATTGACTGATTGAAAGAGCACACGTTCTAATCCATTGCTCAGCACAAAACAGGTGCTCAATAACCATCAGCTGCCTTTTCCATTGCTCCATATTTCTCTGCTGTCTCCTTTGCTAACTATACGAGTGAAATGATGTGCAAGAAGATACATGAATCATATTTACCAAGTGTTCGCTCTTTATTTGCTGTTCAAACAGAAGTCAGCCACTTTTTTATTTCCTCTAAATTGAATTTAGTTTGGTAATTCCCCCTTTTCCTTAGCTTAGCAATCTACTCCTGTCTGACAGCATCAACTCAGTAGCTTATAAAGTTTTCAAAGTATAAAGAGGTACGAGTGCATATAACCTGTAACACCAAGATAGTGATTTGTTATTCATTTTACAGATTATGCTTCATTTAGGAAACACAAAATGAAAGGATCAGTTACACATATTTAGAAGTTAACTATCTTTGGAAATAAAGTGCTATTTTTATAACTGAATTTAAACCCCACATGTAATCTATTTTCAGAGTTCTTCAAAAAAAGAGCCAGCCCACTGAGCCTCTCAAGGAGGGCTGGGGATCAGTAAGATGCCACCTCCTTGACTGACTTTTACCTTTTAGACATGAAGGAATGTAGATGTTCTCCTAACCTAAGAAAGAGCAGGCTGATGGGAGAAGGAACCTTGGCTCCCATGAGACAGTAAAATCTGAATAAATGATCTGCAGTGTTCTTGCGGAGGTGAGGAGACCAGAATGGGGGCTGTGTGAAAGCCACTGCAGGTCATGGATGGTGAGAAAGTAATGGTTCTTGAGCTGGACAAATTTAAATTTGAATTTCTGCTGTGTTATTTAACAGCCTTTTTGATTTGGGAAAAAAAAACACAAAAAACCAAAACTCTGTTTCTCTTTCTGTAAAAGATAGCAAGTGTCTACATGGAGCTGTTTCTAAGAATTATATTCAATAGGTTAATCTATATAAGCCTGCAGCATAGTACCTGGTGTGCTGACTTTGGGCAACAACAGTAGCTAGTACTATCAAGATTATTGCCTGACCCAGTGACTCCCCCCCCCCCACACTACTTTGGCACAGAAATATTTACTGCTCCCTCTTACAGGCACTAACAATACTTTCTCTTTCCTTTTTCCCTAAAATAAAAAGAATTTTAGCCATTTGTATATAGCCCTGCAAATCCAATGTAAATTATTTCATCAGTTCTCTGATGAAAGGCAGAGAAACTCTGTACTGCAGGCAGAAGGAAGCTGGAAGAGATGCCATACAACTGGTGTCACAGCTACCTTAGGGGAGCAGGTGGAAAAGTTATTCACAGTTCATTTGGCCCCAGGCAGGCAGGGCTCCATCTGAGAAAGCAACCTCGTCTGTCACTGACCTTGGAGAGGGAGACTGGCTCAGGTTCTAGCAAATGCCGACTTCCGGAGGGCTCGGTGCTAGTGGAACCAGTCCTCTCTAGGATGTGGATGCTCTGAAAAGGAGTGGAAATGCAGGCCCGGGTTAGACACTTGCTCCTCATATTGATGGGCATGCAGGTGAGATCACATAGATCACAGCGCAAACAGGAAGCAGGGTTAAAAACATCAAGTGCATCAGACTGCAAAGATAAGGGCAGCAGGCAGGAAGACATGTCAGGGAGGGTTTTATCTTCCTTCTTATGGAGGGACTGCTAAACATCAGCTGCAAAGCTAGTTTCAGTCTTAGAGGACTCAGAGTCATAGCTCTGGAAAAACTTTAGGACACAGAAACATTGAGTATGGCAGACAGTTTACAACTTTTTTAAAAAGGGTACATCTACTACTTTGGCTAATCACTTTACATAGATGTATTTGTTCATTTCTCCAACAGAAAATGCCAAAAAATAAAGAGAAAGGTTTAGGTCAAAAAGTCCAGAGCCTTAATATTGTTTAGTCTCCAGAGTTTCTTACAGAAGTATACAGAGAAGAAAATAACATATCAAGTACAAGAAAAAGTAGATGCCTTTTACAAAGACTATGAAAAGCATTTGTAGGTCAGGAAGATAATATTTCTAATGCTATAAATAATGATAAACACAATCCTTTAAACAACATAAACAACCACTGTTTAGAAGTCTTGGTAATTAAGAGTGTAAAGAGTTCTTGAGACTAAGAAGTTTGACAACTGCTTTAGGTTCTAGAACTTGAAAATCTCTGGTTATTATTAAAATAAAATATTGTGAGATGTTAAGTTATTCTTTTTTCATAATGCTTCTTTGGAGGGAAAATTTTTTTAAAACAACACATTTCAAAATTTCTTTAAAACTAGTTAATATGTCTTAACGTATTATACAAATCTGCTCATTAATGATCCTAAACTCTCTTGACACAATGCAAGCTTATATGGGAAACAAATCTTGTTGTATGTATTCATCAAGTACATCTGAGCAAAAAAATTTATATTATATAACCATAATATAAATACTATGAAGACAAAACCAATAAAGGCATTTTTAAAAATGAGGTAAATTTTCTAAGAAACATTGGCAGTAAATGTATGCAGATGTCACTGTATAGAAAAATATAAAATGCTTCTCCCATCATTAAATTACTTTATTTTTTATTATTATTTTATAATTTGTGATAATTACTCAAAGGGAAAAAAAATCCCATAATATAATTTTTTTTAAAAAAAAATCAAGAGTTAGAATCATTTAGAAGTCATCATCTAATAGGATACAAAAAATTCTAGCCAAGTAAATATAATAAATCAGAAGATCAAAAACTTGGTAGCAAGTGTCATTAATTCATTCAATGAATTGGCAAATCATTATTGGGTATCAACATAGAAAAGAAAGTGACAGGGAAGAACATAAAGAGGAAAGCAGATGAAAGAACTGTTCTTGAGATGCCTATGTTCTAGAGGGAGGTCTTAAACCAAATATATAAAACCCTATAACACTGAACAATTTTGTGAGCCCATTGGTTCACCGTGTTCCATGTGGCTACTGCTTTTGCTTATTTAGTTCATCAAGGCAGGTGGTATCTTTGGTCTGAGCTTCTCTTTAAAGACTCCTTCCTTTTCTGTACTTTCAGGTTGCTGGGCAGAAAAACATACATACATTACCAATTCGTCACCCCTCCCCCTTGAAAACACAGCAAGAGAAGCAAAACATGGAAAGAAATTTGATCTTAGCAACAATGTAGGTAGAAAAGAAGGATTAATTTATACAATTTGGCCAGAAAGAGGAAACTAAATCCCTTAATTTCCATATGAAAACACAGTCATAGAAATGGTTGGTATATTTAGTGTGATAAACATGAGTTTTGCCTCTCTAGATGCAGAAGGAGTCCTTAAATGTTGCCAAAATTTTATGGATCATGATCCAGAACTAACAGTTCTAAAATACCTATTCTGCAAAATAGTTTATATTACAGAAGAAAAGGAAGAGGTTCATTCACTTCTAATACAGCAAGTACAGTGCATATTAAAAATGAGTCAAAAATCTAAACCCCACATGTTGATTTGCCAGGGTACAGAGAATATAAAAATGTTCACTGAGCCATTGTAAGTAAATGAGTATTTTCATTACCACAAGTATGTATATGTAGTCCATTAAAAAATCACAATTTATAAAAATACCCATTTATTCCCATTTTAACTATTAACTAAAAATAAGTCATTTTATTTAACCTCCCATATAACAAAGTCACTAGTTCTTTATAAATTTGCCTGTCTTATATTTGTATATTATTAGGAACCAATCATCATTATGTATGCTAAATGGAAAATGTCCTCACTACCTTAAATGGCTTCAAACTTAACGCTATTTTAAACTAAAAGCTGTACCTAAAGTTACATAATAACAAACTTAATCACTTTATATTTTACATAAAATATATAAGTACCTTGAATGCTACATTTTTACTGTCATCAGCTATAAAAACAGTTTTAATGTACTACACACCTAGTCTTGAACTCTCTTCCATCAAGGTACCATTTCTTTTACCCACAATGCACCCTGCCCTGCACCCCACCCCGTAGCTCAGTGGCAGAGCACTTGTTTGGTATGTATAAAGACCTGGGTTTGATTCCAAGCACCAGAAAAGCTTCTCCCCAAATTTTGTTCCTAAATTTTCAGTGTTTTCTGGTTAATTTTTTTTTTTTTTTTGTACCAGGGATCAAACTCATGACTGAGCACTTGTAGGCAGGCACTTATGCTACTGAGCTAAATCCCTGGCCCTTTTCTGGTTAATTTGTAGAGAATGGTCCCTTATTATCACTAACAAATAATGAGACATAATTATTTGTTACTTTGGAATTATAAAAATCATAGCTCTTTTGAAAAAAGATGGAACTTTTGAAAACATTTAAAGAATCTGACTTTTGAAAATGAAAAAAACCAGTGGGTTAGTCACCAGGTACTTGTTGATTAATTTTAAAGCTACAACTGGTCAATGAGGAACACACATCAAATCTGACTCTGTAACGTCTGCAGTTACAAAATTAGTTCTTTTCACCTGGTTTTCCTTAAGATCATAATGTGTGCTGTAATTTTTCTTTTTTTTTTTTTCACAAGATAGCTATTTTCTTATGCTTTCATAGTAACTTGAAAACACCCCACTGTCCTGAAGAGCTCATATATATTATATATGCAAATTAAATAAAGGATTATACAAACTTGTTCATTACTGTTTTAAAATCAAGTTTTCTCTCATCTTCTAAAATTTCACTTAAATTTTCCAGTTCAATTTTTAAAAGAACTGAGAGTACACAGAGAAGATGGCAGTACTTACCCACCTTTTGTTCCCTCTGCTCAGAGAGAAGTGAGACATACTTAGCTCAGTTCAGAAGTCTGGAATACTTATTTCCCTGCGGCTCTTTAGCCTAGTCTAGGCAAGTTCCCTGGGCTGGCATTCATTGGCCTCAATACCTCCCGGGCAGCAGGTGGAAATCTGCCAACGTGACTGTTGGATACCAGTTTCCTCGTATCAAAGATGTGGTAAACAGACAGACAATGAGACTTATTAATAGCCGAATGGTTCAATGTGACACACGCAAAAGAAACAAGACTCCTAAATGAGAACCAGAAGATCTGCTGCACAGAGTTTCTTGTCATTTCCTTACTTTAATTTTATTTCTCAGAGATGGAAAGGAACTGCTGGATATGTTTTAGAATGTGGCTACAAAATTTAGTAGATTCACTTTACACATGTAATAAAGACAGGTCATTGCTTCCTGAATGTTCATGCCACAGAAATTGTTCATCTATCTTATGTAAGCTCTTTTTATTCATAAACAACATAAAATATTTTAAAAAAATATATCAAATTTAGAAATTTCTCAAGTATTTTCTGCAAGTGTTTGGCTATCAGGATTATCTCTCTTCTAGTTAGAGCTTATTCATAATAATAGCAACACTATTTCAGTGAATCTAATAAGCTACAAAGGGATGAAGATGATGAAAATTAATATTTATTTAGTGCTTTCTGTATTCCTGTGACTATGCTTTACACAGAGTCTTTGGTTATATCTCCACAATAGACTCCTGAGTAATGATTATTAAACTTACTTTATGGTTGATTAAACAGTGAAGCACAGAAAAGCTAAGAGAGGCACAGGTCAATAACTGCTGAAATGTGATTCAAGATTTTAGTTCAGAATCCAAGCTTTTGTCTTTTTTTTTTTTTTTTTTAAACTGGGGATCGAACTCATGACCTCACACTTGCTGGGCAAGCACTTGTGTCACTGAGCTAAATCCCTGGCCAATATTTCCCTTTAGAGAAGTTAAAGCTAATGTTAAATGACAAAAATCACAGCAATTTCTAGTAGGAAAAGCCCTCAGCACTAACTGGAGGTATTATACAGCATCCTCCATCACAACCTGCTATGGATACTGAGAGGCAGAAATAAGCAAAACAAAAAGGAAAAGATGATGGGCTTCTAAAACATCAGACAATCTCAAGTTTAATTTCTTTGCCATCCTTGACCTACCTCAAGGTTAATTTTCAGTTTCTAATTTTCAGGGATTAAGACTAGTCAGCTAGCACTTGTTCTGGGGATGCAGTGGATGACACAGAGGAAAGAACATGACGTTTTGCAGCCATGCAGACCAGCACACCAGACCTCATTCCAGTTACAATGTGACTTGAACAAATCATTAACCACTCTCAGCTCAGTGTCTTCTATCTGTAAAATGGGGATATCATTGCAAGTCACAGAGTTGCCACTTAGTGTATATACAGTGCTGCCCAGAGACTGGTGCATAACAGACACTCAAAAAATAGTACCTACTATCCAGTCGTCACACTATATGAATGAGTGCCTAGAAACCTTATGTACTTCCATTGCCACTGACAGATATCCACAAAGCTCGTGAATAATGAATCCATACCTACTTGGCCATCACATTACACAATTAATCCAACAACAGTAATTAGTGCCACTTGTTCACTGGGGCATCAGAATTTACTCTGCAAGCTGCCAGTGTGAGTGGAGGCAGTTCCTAGATAATCCCAAGAGGAAAAGCAATGTGGATGCTGCACCCAGCTGAATGCTTCAGGTGGTGATATGCATGGGCCTGCCTGTGGTTCTCTTAAGTAATTTCCATAAGGATGTTTTTTATCTTTTGCAATAGCATAAAATATTAAAATTACCAAAGCTAAAGAGCCATGAGTGAACAAGTAGTCATCCTACTAGTTACTCCATAGCAAGGAGTGTCTTGCTTTCACTAAATGGTTGCAGAAATGCATTTAGTAAGTTTCCACATAAGCGAGAAATGCATAATAGTGAGTTTCCATATAGGCTAGAAAATAGAAGATTTTGAAATAGTAGCTAGAAAAAGTCCACACGACACACTTGGGAAAACTAAGTGATCATGATCTTGATTCTTCCTGCACAGGGAAGGGGAGGTCATTATGAATCAATACCTCTAGCCCCACATTCCTTTGAAAACCATTGTGAGAAATACCATTTGGTCCCATCAAGAACTCCACTGAGAGCTGACAAGCATTAGGGAACTTGACTATGAAATGACAAAAGGCATGGGCATACACTAACACGTATTAATTGTACAAAGATTAATAGGATTCAGGATGACATGAATATATAGGCCGATCTATCCTATTGATTGATCAATAGATCAATCTATCAATCCATTTATCTCTCCCATTATTGCTATTAAGTAGAAATGGGAGCAGAAGTTACTGGTGAATTCACTCTTTATACTGTACTCTTAACACTTGATAATGAAATAAAACTATTGGAAAAGACAACAAAGAGTAAAAGCACATACTGATCATGTTTCATTATAGCAATTACAACTAATGTGGACAAATTGGCCATTTCACAAATAATGGCTCCAGAACATGCAGAGCTAACCTAAAAGGCAAGAGAATGGTCCCTTGTGACTTGAAAAGAATGCAAAAATTAATTTGTAACCTTCTATAAGGCTTTTGCCATTACCCCGCATAACAAAGGATTTTCAGTACAATGGTCATTGAGATGATTTTCCTAAGAATATAGGCTAAAAATTCCCCTATCTGTCCTTTAACATTTCTAATATGTACAAGTGAGGCAGAGTTAAACTGTTTAAATCACCTTTGTAAACTCAGACCATGTAGGCTATAATGTATCTATAGGTACTGTGAATATTTGCTGAATGAAAGAATAAATAAATATTTGCTACAATGCATCCAGTCTTGGCTCCTGCTCTGGCATAATTAAATGGCCATGAGATTAAATGCTGTTAATACGGAGGACAGCTGAGATCTCAGTACCTCAAGATGGCTTTAGGAACCTGCTCCAAATTTTGCTAGTGGCCTTCACATTTATTTAACTTTCAATCTTAAACGTATAGTTAGGGTTTACAATTGTATCATTAAAACAGCTGGCAGTTTTATCATATTTATTATATCCCAAATACAGTTTTTAAAGTTATACATACACACATACAACTCATGAAAATGACTTCAAACACACATTCCTTGCAGAAATTGAAGAACAATAAAAGTAAGAACTTAAAAACTCTCTGCATAAGCAACAAACTCTTTTGATATCTTGGTATATAGTGTTTTTTAGCTTTAAAAAATGCACATACACAATCAATTCTTAAAAACAAAATTGTAATCATACTTTTTCCCACTTAATAACCTAGTTTTTCAATTAAAAATAATTTTTCTACAAGAACCATTCTTCAAAAACGCCTTAGCAGTTTTGAAATATTTTACTGCACAGCTGTAACAGAGCTTATGAAAATACTTGTTAGACTTTTTCTATTGTTTTACTACTATAAAAACACTGATAAGCAGTTGTGCACAGAAATACATATATATTTGATTGTTTCCTTAGAATATATATTGTTTAGAAGCTCAATTACTGGTCTTATAATATGACATAAAAGATTTTAGATACATATTCCTAAACCTCCCTCCAAAAAAAGTAAAACCAACTAACATGTTTCATTTTACATTTTTTTTTTTTTTTTGGTGCCGGGGATTGAACTCATGACCTCACACTTGCCCCGCAGGCTTTTAAGCCACTGAGCTAAATCCCTCGCTCCAACATGTTTCACAGTAATACATGAAGTGTCCATTTCTTCAAAACCGTACCAATGCTATTATATCTTTTATAAAATCTTAATTGGGATTTGAGGCAAAGTGCCTGGCACTTGAAATATAAAATGTGCAGTCTGCAGGGGTTTTCTTTTACTTTTGCATGTGTATTTAATCTTCTGTCAAGATTTACAGTGAATTCTGGCTGAGGGAGGTAAAATCCTCCATTTGAAAACCAAATAAGTAGTTTTACAGACTTTTGGTCTTTTGATGTTCCTATGTTCCCAATGAAACTCCTGCAAGTCTATCCTAAGAGTGATGATTTCCAAACCCCAGTGAATCATAGTCTCCTGGGAACACTTCTGTAATGACAGATTTCTGGGTTTACTGTCCTGCAAATGACAGGCCTCTGTGATTCATTAACAGATTACAGTGTGGTTCCCTCCATTTGGCGTTATGCTGGAGAATCTATCAGGCAGTGTTAATCTTGGAACCAACATATGAATCTGCTGCTGTAAAAACGTTATCTAAAATGAGGAACTGGGAGGTTACAGAGAACCTAAGATGAAAAATGGATAAAGGAGAGCCTAGAGGAGCCAAAGGGCTTGGCTAGTACAGCAGGAGAAGAGCAAACAGACCCAGGAATGGTGACTTCTGACTCACTGATGGGTAATGAGTATCTGAGTGCCAGGTGGCAAACTTCTTCCCAGTGGTCTGTTTCAGCACATTTCATATTAACAGAGCAAACACAAAACAGCAAGCAACAGGGATCTCTAAGTGGTAGGGCAGCAAAAATACTGCAGGGCTGCTTGTACAATTACTTTAACAGAAAAGCCTAATAACAGTTTTAGGCAAATGATCAAGCTTCTCATTCCAAAGGGAATACATGTAGTATAAATGCAGAAAATTCAGAAAAGCACAGATAACATAAAATTCACCTAACATATAAGCACTCCATGAAAACTCTGAAAATTTTTGACCTGTGTATCACTTGGTTTGTAGTTTCCTAGGCCAATGAGGATGTGAGAAATCACTCTTTGCTAGGGTAAAAATGAGGAGATGATACATAACTCAGAAGTGAGTGGCAGCACACAGAAAGCCCGCCTTTGGATATCCATCTTGACAAGTTTTAGCACTGATCAAATCATCCAGGGCCTCCCAATAGGACTCCAGGGAGTAAGTCCTGGCTGGGCTGTTCATCAGCGATGGGCAAGGTATTTCTCCAATTTTTGCTATGGTTTGGCTCTCCAAAAAAGATGATAATAGTGATAACTTTCTCAATTGAGAGTTCATGAATTATCAGATGTTACAGGTATTGCTCTATTGACTCGTTTAGGAACTTGGCCTAATATTTAGACTTTTCAGAATACTCAATTTGTAAAATGCATATGAATCATAAAATTTTCCCATTGACATTGGTCTTGCAAAGTGGGACAGATGGAATTTCAAAAAGACTAAAGTTTTCCAATTCTTAAATTGGAAGCAATTTAAGAATTTAAAATTGCTTAGCATCAAGAGATTTATTCTCAGCTGGGCACAGTGGAATGTGCTGGTAATCCCAGTACTCTGGACGGCTGAGGCAGGAGGAATGTGAGTTCAAGACAGCCTGGGAAGCTGTTGGATGTTTAGGGACCCTGTGTCAAAAATCAAAAGGGCTGAATTGTATCTCAGTGCAAATGCCCTGGGTTCGGTCCCCTAAACTGAGGGAAAAATGTTTATTCTCCCACCTCACACTAGTGAAGACCTTCTGCAGATTTTCAGAGGAGGTAAGAATTTCTCTGACTTTACAGGAATGCTCTGAGCAACCTCAAACATGAGGTTCCACTGGAATTTTATGGAGTTAAGAGTTCAGGTTACATTTTTCCACATTTGATAACAGTTGGATGTGAATTAACTGGATGCTAAATATTGTATCAGGAACGTCTGAATTGTTTTCTCTGAGAATCAGAATATTTTTACTTGAGATAACATTATTTCCTTTTTATAACTCAGAGGTGAAAAAGGGTTTCATATTCTTAAGATAGAGACCTTACAATGTGAAATAGCATTTTGGTTATTTTGCTTAATAAAGCTATTTGGAGAAGATGCTCCAGGGGCTGAGTCAGAAAAGACATATTTCAGTTCAGTAAGCTCCATGCTGGGAGAGGTGTTTAACCAGCCTGTGCATCCAAGAGAAAACTTGTTATAAAAACCTTGCACAGGAAGTAGGAATATTCTTACTTCCTTATTTTTCTAGGAACCGTTTCCCTTATAATGGAAGTTCCACAGACAGCAGAGGCTGCTGCTACCAGCCCAGGTGCTCATGTCACTAGCTGGATACCCCAGCACACAGTCCCCTTGCATCACAGAGGGGATGGCTGTCACATGTCACCAGTGGGTAGTAAATGAGCAAGCTAGTGTTGAAGTGAATTCCTCTTGATCGAATCTTCCATAATTGTTAAAGATTTGACTATGATACCGAATATAGACTTTATAAAAACTGGCAAGATGATATACTAACAGCCTCTTATCACTTACATATATTTTTTGCCTTAAAATATTCTTTGTTTCATGATATCTGAGTTTTGGCAAAATATGAATCAATATAAAGAATGTTGGCATTTTTTTCTTTGATTTTTTTGTTAAACAAAAAAGACTGACTCACTCAAGGAGTTATAAGATCCAGTGGAACTAGAATAATTCACTCATGATAGCTGTATCACCTGGAAATTATGCTTTTTAATGTATACATTCTTAGAGCCATAGAATCTGATTTTCTGATATATTTGACACTTTTTATAGAAATGATAACTGGATCAAAGTAGGGCCTTGTTTTAAAAGATGCAGATTCCTAGGCCTTAAACTCTCTTTACAAGGTTGCCTCAGAACTGTATATTTTAAAAAATTCTCTAAAATTTATAAGCATAGAAATAATGATAAAAATAAACACCAAAACAAAATGCAGTCAGTGGGTCACAAACATAGAAACCCCATCACATGCCACCACCATAAAATATGTAAGTATTCTCGTTGACTGGGAAATGACACCTCTGGTTTTGAAATAATGAGATACCACTCACTCTAACCATTCTTAACAACTATGCAGAATTCTTCGGCTTCGTTTGTTTGTTTTGCAATAAATTGTTTTATTTTAATTCTAAGCAAAATGTATCCAAAGATACAACAACTAATTAAAAATAAATGTAAGTATCATCTATCTCATTAGAATCATTTAAATGTATTTTTGCTTTTTATATCTGGTAGTGATTGTCTAGCTAATGTTACTTAGACTAATGTGTACCATTAACTGCAATAAACATTCTTAACAGGCCTTAATGTTAGAACAAGTCTATCAATTCATTAATGTACTTTCATCAGTTATATAAATATTTTTATTTTAGAGAAGTATAAAAAGGTGATGAATAGAAGAGTTTTGCATATGAAACGCATCTTTAAGAGTAGGTTTGTGCTAGACGCTGTTGACATTTTGAATCAAATAGCTCCTAGCTGTTCAGGGCTACCTTGAGTGTGAGATTTTCAGTGGCATCTCTGGTACCCTTTAGATGCCTCTAGCATCTTACCTCCATTTGTAACAATCAAAACTGCTTCAAGACACTGCCAAATGTCCCCTGGTAAGTAAAATCTCCACCACAGCCTCCAGGAACTCCACGCTGCCACCTTCTGAGAATCCCTGTTCTAGGAGAAGAAGGAACTAAAATGCAAGTTGAACAGGGATAAAAAGAATCACATAAAACTTCTCAAGTGCTGGGGATATAGCTCTGTGGCACAGTGCCTGCCTGGCAACCATGAGGTTGTGAGTTCAATTCCTGGTACCAAAAAACAAAACAAAAGAAAACATCTTCTAGTATTAAAGTTTTGCCTTGCATTTTTAAAGCAGATAATGGTGAGTATCAGATTATGATATTTAGTTTCTACTGGGTACATTAATGTTTATGTTTATGTAACATAATGTTTATGAAACATTTATGTTTCTCATAAATTACCAATATTGTGAGTGTGACACATTGAAACTATTTCAAACTATTGTTATAAAAACAACAGCTAATAAAAATGATGTAGGAAAGTATATAAATTTTATGTAGTACTTGAGGAGATATTCAAAGAAAAAAAATTGAGCTTGAGTCTTTCTATTTAGTCAAGGTCAGTCCTGAACTCCATAGCCCAGGTTAGCCTAGAACTGTAGACATTCCTGCTTCAACCTTCATAACGCTGAGATAGATTACAGGTATGTGCCACCATTCCTAGCTTTCAAGCAAAAGTATTTTGATGATGACTGCTGTAAGTCATAGCAAAGTACCATGAAGTCTCCACAGAATATATTAATGATCTGGTATTTCCTCCCTTGTGGGATTCAAAGTCATATGACCTTGACTTAGTACATTAAACATCACCATATACATACTTTTTTAATGTTTTTATTCTAAAGAAAAAAAACCCAAAACTTCAAAATAACATAATTAGAGGATAACAAGAGTTAATACATGGTGTATTTTTATCTTTAACTTAGTTACTCAGAGTACAAGATATCCACATTTAATTGTCCAAACAATATTAGCACAAACCTTTCTTTTCAATGGACTAAGAGAAAATAGTAGTATAACTATGTTAACTATCATATATATATATATATATATATATATATATATATATATAAATATATATGTATACACACACATATATAGACAAACATATGTATATATTATTTCTTTCAGCTTTTCACACTAGGGATACAATACAATATTTACATGAGCAAGTCTGATTTCACTTATGAATATGGTCTCTAATTGCATCCATTTACCTATAAAAGTCTCAAGTTTATCCTTCTTTATGGCTCAGTAGTACTCCCTTTTATAAAAATATCACATCTTTTTTATCCATTTCTCAGTTGATGGGCATTTATGTTGCTTGCAAGATCTAACAATTACAAATTGTGCTGCTATAAATATGCATACACATATATTGCGATGGTATGATGGCTTTAATTCTTCTGGGAGGATACTCAGAAGGGAAATAGCTGGGTCAAATGAAACCTCCAATCCTAGTTTTTTGAGGAATCTCCATGCTGATTTCTACAGTGGTTGTGCCAGTGTACACTCCCACCAATAGAGGAGAATGGTTCTTTTTCCCCACAACCCCTGCAGCATTTGTTATTGGTTGATTTCTTGATAATAGCCATTCTTTTCTGAGTGAGGCAGAATCTCACTATTGTTTTAATTTACATTCCTAGAATGACCAATGATGTTAAACATTTTTTCAAATATTTATTTGCTGTTTGTACTTCATCTGAGAAGTTGTATTCATCTCAGATGCCCATTTTTGGACTGGGTCTTTAAGTTTAGGAAGTCCAACTTTTTCAGTTCTTTATATGCTCTCTATAGTAATCCTTTATTGGAGGAATAGCTGGAAAACATTTTTTCTCACATTGTGGGTTGTCTCTTCACTCTGTTGGAGTTTCTCTTTCTGTGCAAAAGCTTTTCAATAACATGAGATTCCAGTTGTTGATTCCCTGTGACAGTTCCTGTGTGATGGGGGTTTTATTCACAAAGTCTTTACCTACACTGTCTTCAAGAGTTTTTACCTGTTCTATTTTCCAGTAGATTTAACGTTTTTGTTTTCATATTTAGATCTTTGATCTATTCTGAATTTAGTTTAGTGCATGGTGAAAGATACAAGTCCAGTTTTAATCTCTGACATGTGCAGAGCCAGTTTTTCCAGCACCATTTATTAAACAGGCTATGTTTCTTCAAGTGGATGTTTGGCACCTTTGTCAAAGATAAGGTGGCTTAGTGTGTCTGCGGTTGTTTCTACATCTTCTAACCTGTTCACTGATCTTCAGGTCTGTTTTTTTTTTTTTTTTGCCAGTATCATGCTGTTTTTATCATAGCAGCTTTGTAGTATAATTTCATGTCAAAGATTGTAATGCTCCTATCTTGCCTTTGTTGCCCAGAATTGCCTATGCTGTTCTAGGTCTCTTCTGGTTCCAGATGAATTGTAGGATCCTTTTTCTTTAGTTATGTGAGATATGCTACAGGAATTTTGACTGGAATTGTACTAAATTTGTACAATAGCTTTGGAAGTGTGTCAATTTTCACTGTATTGGTTCTTCCTACCCAAGAGCAAGGGATGTAGTTCCATTTTGTAATATCCTCTTTAATCTCCTTTTACAGAGTACTGTTTTTTCAATGTAGAGGTCTTTTATATCCTTCATTAGATTGATTCCTAGGTATTTCATTTCTTTTGGATACTTTCATGGTTTCTGTCTGGATGTTCCCCTAAAGTCATATGTCATGGGGGCAGGCTTCTATAATTTGTGATTGACTCATGGTCCAATGCTGGGATCATGGGTGAGCACCATGCACTCCCTAGGGTGGGTTGCCTGCATATAATGTAAAGGACAGAAAGTCTTCTTTCTGTGCTCGTTTTTTTGCTCTTGTTGCTTTTGCTGTCTTCTGCCATCATGAACTGTTGTCCCTCTGTCATGCCACCCTGTGTTGGAGCAAGCTGATTATGGACTCAAACTTCTACAAACTGTGAGCTAAAGAAACCTTTCCTTCCTCAATTTTGGATGTTGGCTATTTTTTCTCAGCAATGAGAGAAAAGTAACCAAGACAGATGCTATTGTGAAAGGTATTGTTTCCCTAATTTCTGCCTCAGTGAGTTTGTTGTTCGTGTACAGGAAGGCTAATGAGTTCTGAATGTTGACTTTGTATCCAGCTATGCTATTGAATTTGCTTATTAAATCTACCAGTTTTCATATATATATATTCTGGTCTCCTGTCTCTACCCTATACCACTACTTGTTGTCTTATCATGCTAAGAGTAGGAGAGAAAAGATTTTTATTCTTACTCCTCACTAGGTTCATTATCTGGGACTCCTAAAACAAAAGACAGCATAGCAGGAGAGAAATCTACAAATTTAAAGTTTTACAAAACACACAGATCTCAGTGATGAAGACCCAAAGAAGACCCCATGTATTCTAATGCTATGTTTCATAAAGAGTAGACAGTCATGAGAAAATATGACTGGAAAAAAACTAGTAGTAATAAATGGAAGACATTTATCAAGGTCTGTTTTGTCAGCTGCTTCTTGACATATCTGTCCCATTGAGGGCAAAGATATTCCTCTCCTGCAGCACAGGAAGTGAACCTCTGGAACTAAAGCCCTAGGACCTATCTCAGAGGGAGCTCACAGAATTCTTTGCTTCTGCTTTTTCCTCGAATTCCAAGATGCCATATTTTGGACAGAGTATGCTGAACACTATCAGAACACTAATAGTGAGATATAAAGAAACCAAATTGGACAGACTTGCTTTGAAGGAAACACTTAGACTGCTCTGTAAAGAATCACCTGCATGTTAGTGAGGGTAGAAGCAGGGAAAACAGGTAGAAAATGATGGTAATAAAGCAGGTTGGGTCTGGAGGAGGTGGTTAGCAATGGCCAGAATCCAGGTACATCCTAAAGGTAAAACCATCAGGGTTTGCTAATGGTACAGAAACAGAGGTGAAAAAGGAGAAACATACAGGATTATGCTCAGGCTTCTGGACATACCAAATGGAAGGACAGATCTGTCACTTACTGAGAGAAAAACCAGGAAGGAGCAGCTTCAAAGAGAAATAGTTCAATTCTGGACGTACTAAGTTTGAGATGCATTCTTAACATCCATGTGAAGATCTCCTTGGGTAAGTTAAATATTACCATGAAAGCCTCCTTATTGACATCCGGGATCAAGGATCACAAGTTCCAGTGCTCTCAGGAGCCAGGCCATAAACATAAATAAGTACTGAACTCAGTAAGAAGGGAGGACCATGGTGTATCAGAAAGTAAATGTGCCAGCTAAACTGCAGGTCACTACTGAGTCTATAGCATTTCCGTTAATTTATTAATATACATGGCAAAAGAGATTTTGTTTAACATTTCTATAATTTACCTGACAGAACTCTCTTTTCCTATATTTCATATTATTATATAATACATATATAATATGTGTTAGTTTATGAGTCATAGTTGATCATACACACACAGAGGCCATTTTTTAGATGTCTTAAGATCTCGCATCAGACTTCAGTGAAACATAAACGGAACAATTACCCAAGACTTCTAACTTTTTTAAGTGGACTCTTGACCCTATCACTGGTGAAGAAACACTCGGTGAAATCACAAGGGCACTGAGTCACTTCGTGTCCAACCTTTCTCCTGCCTTCATCTGTCATTTGACATAACTTAGTGGCAGGACAGACAGTCGACTGCTACTATATGCAGATGTTCTTTGTTTTATTTATCCATGAGAAAAGGACAGGAAGGAGGACAAATAAATCTGCATGGAATGGAAATTTTATAATATGATACAGATTAATATTGTTGCAGGTTTTTAAAAGTGTTCTCTAGGAAACATTAAAACACTTAAGGTCCAAAGTTTGTCTCTGAATAATCAGAATGCAGTCTGTTTAAGAGAGCTCCTGACAGAACAGGAGAACAGGAGATACTGAGATCAGAACATAGAAAGATAAGGGTACAAAAATGTCAGTATCATAAAGTTCAGAAAAGGGAGAGGCTAATGTAGGTTTGGGTGGCCAGGGGCAAGTGTCATGTGAGTTGGTCCTTGATGCACAGGGAGGCATCAGGTGGGGAGGGGGGTGGTAGGATTTCCATGTGGAAAACACAAGGCAGAGATGGAGGCAGAGCAGGCTTAGTACCCATGAGCAGACCATAGGCACAGGTGGGAGGAAATGGAATACAAGGCTGGAGCAGATCATGGCGGTCACTGGATGCCAAGTAAGGAAATCTGGCTTTAATCGTGTAGGTAAATAGAGTCTTTGAAGGTTTTTGAGCAGCAATCTGCCATATTCAGGACTTGTGATGGGAGGTCATAAGGCAGGACTCTGCAGGTGCCTGGGCAGAGGTAAAGAGAATCTGGGCTGGGAACTGAAAGGAGGAATAGAAGAAAATGATATTATGGAGGAAGAAATGACCAATAGGAGTTAATATATGGAATATGGGAGAAACAAAGGTGAAAGGCATGGCATATAGCCTTACTCTGAGAAAATGGTTATCCTGAGAGCAAGCTGATTTGTCTGGCTTTTTTTTTTTTTTTTCTTGAGACTGGGTCTCACTATGCAGTCAGGCTGGCCTTCAATTCACTTTTTAGCCCAGGTGGGCCTCGAACTTACAACAACCCTCCTGCCTTAGGCTCCTAAGTGAGCACACTGATTTATACACATAGATTTAAAGCAGATAGTGGTACATCTGAAACAATGATCAGTCAGTTCATCAGTGGTTTGGGATTAAGATTTGGGGAGCACAGGCAAAAAATGTACATTAAAAAACACCATTGAATTAATAGCTATATGCTAGATCCTTTATGTGATTAATTTAGGACAAAAACAGAGTTGGACTTTGGCACCATCTGCATAGTTGCTGGTCACATCAGGAGAACGGAGAGAACATAATGACAATTAAAGTACTACATTTTGTCTATGTCCTTTTATTATGAAAACAGTTATCATACAAAAGTAGATGCATGAAAAAAGCACTGCCTCATTATGTCACAACAGGATCACTCAAAATTTCTGGTTCTATAAGTTCATTCTTCATGTTAGGTAGTAACTGAGACAAAGAAAGAAAAACAGAACTGTAATTGTTCCTTTTCACTCATTTTTCCCTGGAGGGAGATGGACAGATACAAAACAAGAAGCAGGAAGGAACCAGAAGAGAAAATATTTGGGAGAGTTTCCACCTGCTAATATAAGAATGAAAGGAAATATTATCCTTAATAAATGGCAGCATTTACACAGTGTCTCTGGTCTGGAATTTATAACCAATATTCATGCATGCTGTTTCATTCCCATCATCAAACTTTCCATCCACAAGCCAGTCAGGAGCCACACATTTCCTCTTCATGCTCCCTCTGGCAGTCCAGGCTTTCTGCTGTCTCTGTTGTTTTGTATGCCAGCCCTGGAGCTCAGGTGCAACAGGCAGATAACAACACGAGACAGATGTTTCTACAGTAGTCATCAGTCTTTGCAATTTGCCACAAGTCTCCAGGGCAAGCTGAGTCACTCCCTTCCTTTACCCCAGCAGCAGCCAGGAAGGTCATGCTGCTTAAAACATCTCTCAATTTTAATGCTAAGGGCAAGAGAAAAATAGAGAAACTAGAGAGAGACAGCAAGAGACAGAGACAGACAGAGGGACTGAGAGACAGAGAGTAGGAGCTGAATAAGTGTAAACTGGATTTGCTAAACTTAGCATCTCAGTAAGTAGTAGTTATTTAATATACAACTGCTTTCACTCATGGTTCTCTTTCTTTGTCTCCACAAATGCAGTAAGTATTATTAACTGTGTGCAATCACACTTAATAGTATATCTGCTTAATCACATTTCGCTTAACAGTATATCTCCTTCTAAGGAACAGAATATGGGTGCCCTCTTTGAAGTACCCAAAGACACCAGTATAAAAAATTCCCCAGATCCTGCAGTGGAATTATCTGCCTGAGGATCTGTGAAAGATAGACATATAAGAATCCTTGATTCTTACAGATTCCCCCAGAATTTTTTTACTAGAAATGGGAAATGGAAGTATCAGGGGGGTCTGAGATTGGGGCATGACCAGCAGTGCATTTCCCACTATCTAGAAAAATGAATTCACAGCTGAACTGGTTGGCTCATGACCCACATCTATGATGGACTACTAAAAATTGATGCATTTATGTGTGCTCTGAACCCATAAAATGGTAGCGGGGACAGAGAGAAATGAAGGAATCCTGCAAGAATTTTCACCAACTGAGAGTTTCCCAAATGGAAAGTTTTCATAAAAACTTGTAAATTTCCAGTTATGTAATCAAAATACTATGATAAGATGATATTATAATGGAAAGTAGTTATTTTTAGATCTGTGTCAGCTTCACTGTTTGACAATGAAGATCTTTCATATGATTAATCTTCACACAACCCAGGCAGAAAAGCATCACCAAGATAGTAATGATGTAACTGTAAACAAAAAAACTTAGAGGATTGGCTCAAATGGCATAATAAGCAATGACAATTCATACCTCCATAGCCTTTAAAATTGTTCAGTTCTTACTGCTTTCAGTTCTCTGATATTACAATTATTTTGTAACCTAATTCCTGCCATGGAACTCCACACAGAATTTAGGGCTTAGGGAATCAGGGCTTCGTGGGTTTATAGATCTTTTTTCACCTCCACAAATGCATAGAGGAAAAGCAGAACATTCATGTTCCTGATACCAGATCCCCTCCATGTAGAGACAATAAGATCACTCGAGAAGACCCTTAGACACCCTGCCCCCGTTCTGTGGTCCACTTTCTATAAAAAGGGTTCTAAATGACAGAAAAGCAAAAGGAGAAGTTTCATGAACCATCAGAGACATCTACAGAAAACAGTGAGTTTTCTTAAGGAATATAAAGAAATTTACAACAAAATTTCAGAATTAATTAGCAATTACATCCTATCCTCATGGTACGGTATTTACATAAGACAATAAATTTAGTTTATCGCCTCCTCTTACCTGCCTGCTGTCCCTCTGGGAGGATGTTGAAGAGGAGGCACTTCTATGGGTTGGAGTGGATGTTTTATGAGCAGGGGATACGCCTTTCTCATCTGAACTCATTGCTGCAGTTAGAGTCTAGTTGTGTGCATCGCAATCATCCCAACTTCACAAAGATGTCACTGATTTTTCAGCTTCATTCCATTTCATGATTCAGGTTTGCCTTGGAAGGAGCAGACAAATATCCAGTGTGATCGAAAACCTAAAAGCAAAATAAATTTTAAAGTGTCACATGATTTTTATATAAACTTTTTCTCCCAATAGATTAATTATCTCAGATACTTTGTTACAGAGGCAGAAATCTGACTAACAGCATGTATCCAGTTATTGGTGTCTCAAAAAAATTAAAAAGCATTATATTTAAGGTAAATATTAATTTGTGTTAGTGAGAGGAGGAATTCTGGTAAAACGAAACTTTCAGAAGTAAGATAAAAATGTTAATTTCTAACAAAAGTCTGTTAACAAGGAAATAAAACACAATCTAAAAATCATATTGTTTTAAGGCAAATTAGTTTTATAAATATTCTGAACTCTAATAATTATGCAAGTAAAGGAATTTCTTTCCCAGTAATTGCAATCCCTCCTACCCAAAGGAATATGTCATGTTTAAATCCAACACAACAGAGACAGTTACAAAAGGACTGATGTACATATTATGTGCATCTCTTGAGCCAGAATCTGTGAAAGATCAAAGAATACACAAGCTGTAGTTTGAATGCTGAATATCCCCTAAAGGTGCATGTGTTAAAAGATTTGGTCTTCAAGGTGGGTAGAACCCATAGGATGTATATAGGATTGGCCTATAGTTCTCTTTTTTGGTTGCATCTTTCTCTGGTTTTGGTATCAGAATAATACTTGCCTCCAGGAATGATTTAGGGAGGATTGATTTCTTTTCAATTTCATTGAAGAGTTTAAGGAATAACGGCATCAGATCTTCTCTAAATTTCTTGTAAAATTCAGCCGTGAATCCATCAGGACCTGGGCTTTTCTTTGTTGCTAAGTTTTTAATTATGTTTTCAACTTCAATAGCTGATGTTGGGTTATTCAAAATTTCTATATATTCTTGGTTGAGCTTTGGTAGGTCTTATGTTTCTAGAAATCTGTCCATTTCCTCTGTGTTTTCCACTCTGTGAGTAGAGATTTTCAAGGTATTCATGATCTTTTGAATTTCCACGGAATCTGTAGTAACTTCCCTCTTTTCTGTCCTTATCACATGAATTTTGTTTTTTTCTTTTTCTTGATAAGGTTAGCTAGAGGTTTGTCAATTTTATTCTCTCAAAAAACCAGCTTTTTGATTCATTAATTCTTTGTATTTTTTTTTTTTTTTTAGTTTCAATTGCATGGATTTCTGCTCTAATCTTTACAATTTCCTCTCTTCTATGAGCTTTAGGTTTAACTTGCTCTTTGTTTTCTAGAAGCTTGAGATGAAGCACTAGGTTGTTTATTTGTGCTCATTCTGTTTTCTTGATATGACAATTTATTGCTACATATTTCCCTCTTAAGATCACTTTCATTGCATTCCACAGATTATAATATGTTGTTTCTGGATTTTCATTGAATTGTAGGTATTACTTTATTTCTTCTTTAATTTCATCTGTAGCCCACTGGTTGTTCAGAAGGTTGTTATTTAAGTTCCATGTATTTAAGCAGGTTTTGCAATTTCCTTTGCCATTAATTTCCAGTTTCATTGTGCTATGGTCAGATATTATGCATGGGATGATTTTAATACCTTTGCATTTACTTAAGAATGTTTTATGGGATAATATATGGTCTATTTTGGAGAATGTCCCATGTGCAGCTGAGAAGAATGTGTATTCTGATGTAGTTGGGTGAAACACTCTGTAAATATCTACCAAGTCCAATTGTTCATAGGTATGATTCATTTCTATTATTTCTTTGCTGACTTTTTGTCTAGTTGATCTATCTCTTTGTGACAATGGGTATTAAGATCCCCTGTTATAACTGGTTTCTTATATATTTGCTTTTTCATGTCTATTAGCATTTGTCTTATATAGTTGGGTGCTCCTGTACTGGTACATATATATTTATAATTGCTAGTTCTTCATCTTGAATTTTTCCACTAACAAGTATATAGTGACTTTCTTTATCTCTTTTAATCATTTAGGTTTGAAGTTCACATTGTCTGCAAATAGAATAGTTACTCCAGCTTTTTTCTGGGTCCCTGTTGCATGGAATACAGTTTTCCATCCTTTTGACTTTTAATCTATTGAGTTTCCTTTTGGTCAGATATATTGTATAAGGCATACTGTGGGATTATGTTTCTTGATCCATTCTGTCAACCTATTTCTTTTGATAGGTGAATTGAGGCCATTTACATTTATGGATAGTACTGATATGTACTGGCTCGACTTTGCCAGTTGTTTGCTTTCTGCTTTTCCCCCTGTTTAATTGCCCATCCTACCTCTTGGTTTTTTTTCTATTGTTGTTCTGGGGATTATGGTCATTTTTATCTCTATTCAGTGTCTTTCAGTACTCTTTCTAGGATTGGTTTGGTGGACATGAATTTCTTCAGTTGTTCTTTGTCATGAAAGTATCTTGTTTCTCCATTAAATCTGAATGAAACTTTTGCTGGATACATCAGTCTGGGTTGAAAGCTGTTTTCTTTCAGGGATTGAAATACATCACTCCAAGCTCACCTTGACTTGAGGGCTTGTGTTGAAAAGTCTGCCATGATTCTAATGGGCTTTCCATAATAGGTGAGTTGTGTCTTTTCTCTAACAGCTTTTAGTATTCTGTTTTTATGCTGCATGTATGGGATCTTAATTGTTATATGTCTGGGTGTAGATTTATGTTGCTTATGATTGGTGTTCTACATGCCTCACTTATCTGCAGATCATATTTTTTCCCCATGTTTGGGAAATTTTCTGCTATTATTTCTGTGAATATTTTAGTTATGTCATTTGCATTGACTCCTGCACCTTCACTGATGCCTATTAGTTTTATATTGTTTCTCTTGGAATCATCTTGAAGCTTCTGGATTGTCATTTCATGCTGCTTTGTTATTTTTAAAAGTTCTATCCTTTCATGATCTCTAATTGCAATCCTATCTTCAGCTTCATTTAAACGGTTGTGCCATGTTTCAATAGAATTTTTTGTTTCTTGGATGTCTCTTTGAGTTTTTTCATGAATTCTGCTTGTTTTCTATATTGTTCATTCAAGGTTTCAATCAGTTTCCCATGCTCCTGTGCTTTGTTATCTATTTCTTCCCCAGCTGCACTGAGCAACTCTTTTAGTAAGGTTATTTCTGTCTTTATATGAGAGATTACTTCTAATTTGATTTCCTCTTTAGCCTCATGGAGTTGTTTTTTTATTTCACTTGCTATCTTTTCAGAAATTTCCAGTGTGTTACTTTTGAAATCCTCTATTTCAATGTCTCCTGTACTTGCTCCTGGTGGACTAGGTGTTTGACACTGCATTTTGCTTTTTTTGTTTTGCCATTTTCCCCTTTTGGGTTAATATTTGGTCCTTCGATCCTACTAGTGTCAACTGGTGGTAGTGTGTATCTTGGGGTCCTACTGTAAGATTGATGTTTGTCCAGTTGCTGGTTCCCACAATGAAGAGGTGAGCTAGTCACCTGAATTCCCCCTGCAGGGCCTCCTGGGTGAGTCTTATATTCTTCCTAAGCTGACAAGCCCAGGAGTACTGAAGAAAATTGATCCCTAGTTCCTGCAGTTATTATGTCTTCAGGTTGTTCAGAGTCATCAGATCTCCCTGTTTATAGTGTTTGTCTCGGCTGGGACCCCACTGTGTCTCTGGGTATCCCACAGGGCCCCTTAATTTTCTCCAGGTTGGGAAAGGCCTTATTGGCACCCTCCTCAGCCTACCTGATATTCTCTGTGTGGAGGAAGGACTCAACTCACCTGCTTGCCAAGCTTGCCTATGGCCTACTTCTGGAGGGGGCTACATTATTGCTCCTGTTTAACCACCGAAGGTGGCAAACTCTATTTCTATTTTATGGGCAAACTCATCTCACTGATGGAAGCCTGCTGAGTTCTTCTGTTTGGATGAGAGGTTTACTGAGTCTCCCTTGATACTGCATGGTTAATCCACAGCAGTTCAAGGTTCTCGGGGGAGGTATGGGACCCGAAGATCAACAGCAATACTAGGTCCAGGAGGTGCGGGGGGTCCCTGATGGTACTGGTGGGACTTCAGGGGTGCATGTCACAGGCTGGAGTTCTTAGGTCTTGAGGTGGGTGGCCAGGACTGCAGGGACATGGGAAGGGCCTGGTTCTGGACCAGTCTTGCCCATGCTGCTGGCTGGAGTTCCTGGGTCCTGTAAGGTGGTCTGCCCAGGCAGGTATCATGAGAGGGGCCCAGGTCTAGCCTGGCCCCGCATACACCACTGGCTGGAGTTCCTGGGTCCCATGAAGTGGTCTGCCCAGATGGTAAGGGTAGTGGAAGGGGCCCAGGTCTAGCATGGCCTTGTGTGCACCGCTGGCAAGGTGGTCTCCCAAAGTTTTAAATGCAATGAACCTACCCTGCCCTATCATGAAGTGGAACCCCTAAAACTATAAGCCAAAAAAACCCTTTTCTCTTTATCAGTTAATTCTCTCAAGTATTTTGTTACAGTGATGGAAAGATGACTAACAAATATACATCCACAGTATATTAATCTGCACAGCTATTGCATGGCTACATATGACTTCAGCAGCTAATATGCTTGCAAGTACCTATGGACTGAAATCAGAGCTGATGGTCAATGTGATTGGTGATAAGTGTGATTAAAGCACTATATGTCTAAAGCACAAGATGGTCAAAGAAAACCAAAGGTTTATTCCATGGGGCCTTAGAATCTATGTTGGTAGAATGATATGAATGCATGCCCTAAAATTCATGTGTTAGAAACTTAACCCCCAATACAAAATTATTGTGAGATGAGGTCCAAAGGGAGATCCATATACCATGAAGGCTATGCTCCCATGAATGGATGTAATGCCATTATTACAAAGGGTTTATGAGAAGGACCCTCTCTCTTCTGTTCTTCTATCTTGAGGACATAGCATTCCTCCTGTGACATTAATCCTGACATGTCAACTTCACTGAATTAAGAAATGCCCAGCAGACTAGTAAAGCGCATTTCTGTATGTGTCTAGATAGAACATGGAGCTGTGACCTCACCCATTCTTCTTGGCACTGCTCCCCGGTTCTGCTTCCTAGGTGGAATGAACTGAGCAGCTTTGCCATACCCATGACTCTCCATCATGATGTTCCTGCTTGGGAGCCAGCTAACCATGGACTGAATTCCTTGGAATTATAAGCCAAATTAACTTTTCTTCCTGAAAGTTGTGAGTGTTGGGTATTGTGTCCAGCAATGGGAGCTAATATAAAAAGTCTGTGGTAGGACTGGAGGTATTACTGTGAGTATACCTGACCATGTGGTTTAGAATGCTTCAGAACTAGTTTGCAGGAAGAGTTTGGAAAAATTTAAAGATGTAGGCTAGTGAAGAGTTGGAATGAAACTAGAAAAACAGAGCTTGATAGGTGATTCTAGTCAGTTTGGAAGACCAGGGTGTGGACAGTAATGGGTAAAGGCCAGGTTTAGATTCGGTAAGGAACAAGGACTCCACTGGCTCTTGGACTAGAGGCCTTTTGTATTACACTCTGGCAGAAAAATTGCCTACATTTTCCCCATGTCCTGAGACTTTGCAAGAGACTGAAATTAAGAGGAGTGGACTAATTAATCTGGTGGAGGAAATTTCAAGAAAGCTCAACACTCATGCTGTAGGATGGGTACTAGTAGCTCTTTTAGTAAAATTTATAGGGTAATTAGGACAAAAAAGTAGAGCAGAAGACTTTGAAAAATCCAAATTTTAGCCCAGAAGAAACCATGTGTAAAGTTGAGACCAAAAGAGGTATGCCTACTACAGAGATTAGCAACTTTTAAAAGAAACCAAATAGTTTGGAAAGAAAAAAGGAAAAATATATCTTGAAGACAGTATGGGAATTAGCAAGATTCCACCCACTCAAGGGTGCAAAAGTGGTAACTTTTGAGACTAGAGTCCCTGGGCATCCTGCTCAAGAACAGCCAGATAGTGAATTGTTGCTCAGGGATTCATTTCACTATGCTTAGCCATTCAAAGACTGCTGTAGCCATGGCCCAAGGGAGCCTGGCCACTGCTTCCACTGACAGTAGATCTTGACAGTGTCCATACAGTTTGGTTTTACTGACATAGAGAATGCAATAGTTGTGGGTGTGAGAGGCCATAACTCAGATTTCAAAGGAAAGCCTAGAAGTCCAGGAAAGAGGTTCCCAAAAAGGCAGTGCATGAAGTTATTGGAATGAAACTAAAGGTGCAGTAAGAGACCCTAGGAGGCCAGGGATGACAAGAACATGAAATGTCTGCCAAGGAAAGTTTCAGGTTATAAATGGAGTCAAGTCTAAGAAAGAGTCTGTATGGAATGCAACTGGCTAAGTCACAGGCTAAGAGTTCCCAAGCCTTTTGGAATTTGAATTTTACCACCATGTGTCCTAGATGCCAGAGATAGACCTATAGGACTTAATATTTGCCCTGCTGGGCTTTGGTCTTGCTTTGGTTCAATTCTTTTCTCCATATTTCTCCTTTATGGGACAAGAATGTTTCCTTGTACTATTTTACTTTGGGATTATGTAACTTGTTTTTTATTTTTACAGAGATCCATAGTAAACACTTTGTCCTGAGTCCCAGAAGAAACTTGGATGTAAAATTTTGAAAAATATTGGAACTCTTGAGATTGCAAAAGAGATTACTGTGTTTCCAATTATAAATAGAAAAACTGTATTATTTTGATGGAAAAGCTGTATTATTTTGCTATTGTTTTTCTTTGGAGATTAAGTATGATTTAAGGATATATGGGTGTGAAGTTGACAAGGGACAGACTGTGACTGTTCATCCTAATATGTCAACTTGACTGGATTAAGAAACATCTAACAGATTATTAAAACATGTTCTTGTGTGTGTGTGTGTGTGTGTGTGTGTGGTTGGGTCATGGAGGCACGACCTTGAGTACCATTTATTTTCCCTCACCCTTTCCTCTCTGGCACAGTTCTATTATGATTCCTGGATGACATGAACTGAGCAGCTTTGGCCCACCAAGCCCTTCTGTCATGATGTTCCTGCCTTGGAGACAGCTGATCATGAAGTAAATTCCTTGAAACTGTGAACCAAGTTAAACCTTTCCTCCTTTAAGCTAAGAAATTGGTTATTGTGTCCAGGCATCGGAAAGCTAATGAAAGCATCTTTCCTCTGAAGGATACAGTGTTGAAGGCACTATTTTGGAAGCACAGAGATGGGGCCCTAACCTGTCAGTGCTCTACTTCTGAACTTTTCAGCCTCCAAGGCAGTGCAAAAGAAATTGTTGTTCTTTATAATCACCCAATCTCAGCTATCCTGTTATAGCAGCTCCAATGAACAAAGACATTAGCATTTTGATTTGTATTGTAAGCATTAGAAGCCATAAAATATATAGAATATTTATATTCGTACTCCTCCAGGTTACTTTGGCAGCCATAAAGAGAATGATGTTGGGGAAGTAAAAAAGATGAGGAGACACACTCCCCAGCCCACATCAGGAAGCAAGAGATTACAGATTAGAGTAGAGACAAGAAACCTAGAGTCAAGCCCCTCCCACCAAGGCTGATATAGTAAAGGGAAAAGGCAGGCAGCATGGGAGACCCTTTAAGATTTCTGGTGTTCCAAGCAAGAAACAGTAAAGGGAAATCCAGGATTGACAGGAAAGTCATGAGTATGGTTTTAGGTAATTTGAGTTTAAGATATCACTGAGGAATTCAAATGAAGATAAATACTTGAAAAGAGCCCAGAGAAATCTATGCCGGTGACATAAATGTTTAATAGATTATCTGACTGATACAGTTAATGATCCAGTAATTTATGTGTAGATTGTTTTAATTCTGCATGTACAAGTAAATTAAATTTGTACAGGTCTATTGTTACATTTTTAAAAACTTTAACATTATGTTAATAGATTATCTGACCTCAGATATGTTAAATTGGGATTTTAATAGTCACTTGGTTATAGGCAATATTTGAAGGAACAATCTTGATAACCAAAAGGGAATTTTTATAATCTTGGAAAACTGGACATCTTAATGACTAAAATTTATAGTCCTTTCTTTACATTCTAAATTTCTTTCTTAAAACATCAAAGGAAAGTAAAAACTACTACCCTCAAAACTGCATGACTTTGTCTTGAAACAAATCCAGCCATTGGATAAATAGAAACATAAACAGCTATGGAGCTTTCTTGTTGGCTAGCAATGAGGTTTCGTTTAGTATTGGCAAAAGGCAGTAATAAGCCAACACTTGATAGATGATCATTTAATCTTTTTGTTTTATGAAGGCAGTTTAATGAGCATAAGTAGAACTTCTCAAGCCAAGCCCTGGTGCCAGAAAACAGAAAGCAAGAACTCTACTCAGATTCTTGATCTGAAGTGTTTCGTTTTTCTGGTCCAAAATGTTTTATAAGTAGATGTTGACATCTGAGCCAAAAGTATGGCAGTTTGTGATATGTTTAAGAGCCCCCAAGGGATAAGTATGAAAACAATCCAACTCATTAAACTGTTAGCCATTTGGAAGTAAATTCAATTCAAGCTACATTTCTTTTCCTTTTTATTTTTCTAAATCACATATAACTGTACTTTCATTAACACCAATGATAACACCTTGATTTTTGTTGTAACTTAACATGACATTTTCCAGGGTAATTTGTTTATAATGAAAAGGCAACAGTTCAGTCTAATACCAATTATGAATGTATGGAATAATGTCAAAATGAAGGAAAATATGAGTAAAATAATGCAACAAAAGGGGTTTCAAGAACCTTATACAAATTGCATGATCTTTAAAGACCATTCTAATCAATTATCAAATGTCTCATCAACTGCTATCCTTCAAAATGCATTCACTACAAAAGTAGGTCTAAATTCTGTTAAAATGTTATACCTACTTATTTTTCATTCCCAGAGTATAGGAATTACTGGGACATTTGAAAAATACTTATTTTGTAACTACTGAAGCACATTTTCAGGAATTGCCTAAACAATCTATATCCAAGACCATACATGTTAAAGTCGACATCAACAAAATTACTATACTCAATGAGAAAAGTATTGTGGCTGAAAATAACAGCAATATAAGAGCGAACATCTAATTTTTCTGTCACATTCTTCCTTTACATTAGTGGGAACACCGCAAGTATTGCTAAGTGCTGTAACACCTATATTTATATTGAGTGATACAAAACTAAATTAATTAAAGCAAAAGGTGGCATAGAAAATTTACAGAACTTGTAGTTCAGCAGCATCATAAATTGTATGGGTCAAAAAAAACTGGAACTGGGGACTATTGAGCTAAGTAAGTTGTGATGTGGTCATACAAGGCCAAAACCTGAAAGGCAGACAAGAAAGGGTTATTTCCTGCTGATTAATAGGTCCTCTAGGCCAGCTGTAGATGTACTGGCAGTCCTCTTCACCCCAAGATTTGGAGCAGCCCTATAAGAAGGAGGGACAGAGCCGTGGAAGAACCATGGGACAGTTCTGCTTGTACATCACACACATCACCTCTACTGATGTTTATTGGCCAAAGCATATCACAAGGCCCAACTGAGGTCAATGAGGCAAAAAACTACTCTTCTTGACAGCAGAGGCAGTGCGTATTTTGACATGGTAATAATTTACCATATAAATCACAGGAAAAGATGAAAAGTTCCAATGAAAATATCTGAATTGACTCCAGTTGTATCAAAGATAACCTTTGCCATCATTTTTGGTTTGACTTTAGCCAAAGAATAATATTTATACTATGCACAATATGCTTTTTTCCCCTTTCCAATCAATGATACATCACTATGGTCTTTCTTAAGATAAAGAAACCTCAAGAATACCATTCTTAACTTCTACTGATTAGGCCATTACACGAATATGCCATAGTACATTTAACTATTTATCTACCAGGACATTTAAATTGCATTCAGTATATTCTGAAACAGCAAGATCATAGAAGAGTTCATAATAACTATATATTCATTCTTGTTATATATTCATTTTTGGTTATCATAAAAATGACTCTTTGTTCAGTACCTTCTTGCTTTATTTGGTCTCATCTGCTGCCTTTCTTCAAGAATGATGAATGAAACTATCTTTTCAGGTTTAAAATTTCAGAATTATTTTGTATTACATGTCCCTCTAGTAATGATTGGGTTGA
The DNA here is from genome assembly GCA_004027455.1 of Hydrochoerus hydrochaeris. Classification (NCBI taxonomy): domain Eukaryota; kingdom Metazoa; phylum Chordata; class Mammalia; order Rodentia; family Hydrochaeridae; genus Hydrochoerus; species Hydrochoerus hydrochaeris. The sequence goes on from PVLA01000219.1 coordinate 640,156, forward strand.
GATTTTTAAAAGTATACGATTTTAGAGAAGTTATTTCATTTTTCACTTAATGTTATAGCTAACAGTTGGCCTTTCCCTTGCCATATCATTTTGTACCTTCTGATCTTTTGGCACTTTATCTCCTTTAATGTTTGACGGCTTTTCTTTTATAATCTGCCTGTACAGCACATGGACTTTTCTATGGTTTTAGCTTACTTTGCTATTTGCCAGTAACCTGAAGGGTATAATTCATCTTTGATGCTTCTTTTTCTGTTTCCTTTCAAATTTCTCTAAACTTCGCCTGGACCTGCGTTCTGTAAGTGGGATAGAGTCGAGAGTGAAATGGGATCATTGGAGTTTTCCCCTTTTCACCCCTACTATCACCAAAGTTTTCTCCTCACAAGTCCTTCTCTATCTTGATGACTTTATTGGAGTTTTTTGAGAATTACACTTAGAACTGTAGAACACAGACAGGAGCTAACACCACTTTTTCTGACTGAGGTCAATTGGGATCTCAAACTAAGGCTGTAAGACAAGCACAGCTTCCAAAACTAAGGAAAGCAGGTTCTTTTTCTGCAAGTGAAGCTAAGATTGCCATCGTCAAGATGAATATAGTCTTCATTAAGTCAGGGTTTACTTGTCTATAGTTTTTTGTTTGTCTTGATTTTGTTTTTTTGTGGTCCTCAGAATCAAACATGGCCTCACATGTGCAAAGTACTGAGCTACATGTACCCTCAGCCCTTACAGTTGTAACATTAGCATCTAAGGCAGTGTTTGAGCCATTGACAGTTTGCCCTGTTTCAATCTTTGCATGCCTATTTTCAGAGAATTTGGAGGAACCACATTAGAAGATCTTGGACAGAAGCCACTTGAAGCAGGACATTCCTATCAACTGATAGTACCCATTGTGAATGGTATCCTTATTCCATAGGATGGAATAACTTAGATTTTTATCAATATTATCACCAGAGCAATGAATGTCTATAGTGATTACACTGCCATAATACAATTTCTTTCTTTCTTTCTTTCTTTCTTTTTTTTTAAACAGAAGGGTTAGTGAATTCTTTTTTTTAAATTTCTAAGGTCATTAATCTGTAAGTGAAAAAAAAAACATGGATTGATTTTAAGAAGATAAGCCTTCTTAAAAGATGGCAGTATGAGCTCTTGGAGACATTTTACTAAGAAGAATTCTAAAATATCAGGGTCTGTAAGGACTTAAAAAAATGAGGAGATTATTAATATTTACCCTATGGAACAGTAATCACTGCAGGCCTCAACACTCAAGGAGTATCTGTTAGAATCACTCTGTTCAGAACCAAACTCTGCTATGGAAAACAACTCATGACCTGCCTTTTCAAGCTAGTTTCCCCAAAACTGGAGAGGTGAGAAGCAAGAAGAACAGAAAAACACTTGCCACAGGTCGAGAGCTTTCTGAGACCACTAAGGCACTGCAAGAACACAGCCCTCCTTGATCTTTACTGCTTTCTTTAGTTTCAGCTTGCTAAGAACACCACAGACATATTCCCAGAATATAAAGCCATTCTCTCTCAAAGCTGGCCTCTGGAAGGGTCATTTAGAAATCTAAGGAGAAAAAAGTATGTAAACAAACAAGCTCCCTGATGGTGACTGACCAAGATCTCTTTACTCTTGTAAACCTTTACTAAGTTAGTGAATAATATAAAAAAGTACTTCCTTCATTCCTCCACTTTCCAGTGCAAATCTTGAAAGGAGGATTAGAATGCTAACTAAGTAAAGTTGGTACAAATAACCTTTTGACAAAGCAAACCTAGTACAAAGAAAAGAAAATTAAAATTTAAATATGTATATATTAAAATCCATAAAAAGTATTCCCCCAAAGGAAAGAAAATTTGTGTATGCAAAAGACACAGTGCTTACTTGAAGTATAAGTTCTAAACAAAAAGAGGTAGCTTCTGAACACAAATACTTTACATTTTGATGACAAAGTGAAGTCTTTGATTAGTTTGGATACAATGGAAACTGGCCTACATAGGAAATTAAGCAAAAAAAAAAAAATGACAGCAGAATATGAAGTATCTAATTAAAGATACTAAGGAAGCACAGGATGATTCTATAGACGAAATAACTAGTTAGTAGTAAGAAACAAAACTGAGAAAACCATCTTAGAAACACAAGAAAAGAAGTAAAGAAATAAAGAATAACCAAGAAAAGTTAATAGATACAGTAACTAACTTAATGTACAGATACAAGTAGTCCTGAACAATAGCTTAAAACTAACAAAAAAGAAATAATATTCATAAATATTCCTAAACATAAGGATTAAATCTGGAAATTAAAAGGATCATACTTTAGGAAGCAAAATTAGTAAGAAGGAACTCAAAATAAGTCTCTCTTTAGTGAGGTTGCCAAATTTAGATTGTATTTGATCAAGCAATTCAATAAACTAAAAATTAATCATAAAGTAAAAGCAAGAATGGGGTAGTCTTACAATATTTTTGAAAATATAGTTATATCTTGGGTTAAGTAAAAAATGAAACATAGAATATTTGAAAATAGACAAAGTAAAAACCAAAAGCACTTGTTCTTGTCCCTCTCCTTCCCTATCTTCATCCTCTCATTGTGGGATGAAGTGAAAGATGAGCAATAATAGCAACTAAAGCATATGTAGTACACTGTATGGACGCTATTACATATCCTTACGTGTAAAACATAGCTAACGCTATAATGAAGGAAAATGCATGGCTTTCATCATTTGCATTTCTAAACATGGAACCATAAAAATAAATGCACTCACAATTGTGACTTATTAAGGTAGAAAAGAATATAAATTATAAATGAACAATTTAAAGTAGGTGGGTTGAAAATCCAAGAGCCACTTCTTTGAATTGATGGAAGAGCTATGCCAACTAGACCAAAGTGTGTGTGTGCTTGTGTGTGTGTGTGTTATAAAAAATACAATACTGAGGAATATAGGACACCATGTTATGAATCATTGTAGCAATCTATAACCAAAACTAATATTTAAAGTAAAAGCCAAACTAGTCTACAATCACCCTGACAGACTTAAAAAAATGTGTATCAATTTAGTGTCCACTCTCAAATTTTACAAAACTTCTAGAAAACATAAGAATATACATCGTCATGTTTGTGATGTTTCTATGGAAACATAAACACAAACACACACACATATACATACGGCAGCAGGCTTCCTGTTAAAACATTAGCAAACCATTTCCATTAAGATCAGTGAGATAGTGATGCTGGTTATTGCCTTATTAGCATTATCCTTGAAGTGCTAGCCAGTGAGTAATGCAATTTTCCACCTGAATGCTTAAGAGAATCAAATGAAAATCAACACACCAAAAAAACTTTTAGAAAGCTACTTGCTTCTATTAGTAAACTGATAGAAACAGTTTACTAATGTCTTAAAATTGATATGCTGAATATTTGAGGAAAAAAGAAAGACAGACTCCAAAACATCTGTTCCTAGAAATTAAGGACTATTTCCTGGATATAAGGCTTAATTCACAAAACCAAGAAATTACCAGAAAATTACATTATTAGTTACACATAAAACATGTTAAAATGTATTTCAATTCCATTTTATGTCTGTTTAAAGTCAAGAAACAGACTGAGAGACACATTCACTAGACACACACTGTAGTGGACTGTAACACACTGTAGTGGATTGGTAACTGGTGGTCAGCACCAGATGAATTGAGTCAGCATGGTGCTGAGCATGGAAGGCCCACCTGAGGACTGCTATCAGCATGAAAAGGAGACCTGGGGAGGAAAAAGAAGTGCTGTTGGTTCTCCTGGTTGTTGTTGGTTCTCTTGTGCTGCTGGTCCTCCTGGAGAAGCTCGTCAAGCTTCTTTCTTGAAATGAACTTGGCTGTTCTCATCACTGGAGGAACTCAGGACCTCTGACCTGTTTAAGAATGGCTTTGGTTCACTTTGGGGGAGCTCTTGTCCTTGCACTGACCATTGCTTCCTGGCTCTGGAGGGGAAGACGGTGTGCTGTTCAATCTCCAGGAGAAGTTTGTCACGCTGGCTTCCTGATATGAACTCACCTGTTCTCATTGTTGGAGGAGCTCAGGACCTTGCTGCTGATGAGAATGGCTATGGTACTTTTTAGGGGAGCCCTGGGTCCTTATTTTGAGCACTGGTTTTTGGCTCCAGTACAGAACCCTCAGCCTACTGGCACAGATCTTTCACCTCACTGGTATAACTTTCTAGCTTCCACTACTGACCTTCCACCACTGCCTTCCCAGTGCAGATTCATGAAATAGACTTGCACGAGACACTGTCATGGGCTCTAGGCCTCAAGTTGGACTCCTGGTGGGTATTGTCTTGGACTCTAGGTTTTCAGCATTTCAAATTCATGCAGGTTATTGCCCTGGGATCAAGGCCCTCAGCTGGATTCTCTATGCTTTTAGTGCATGGAGAGATTTCCTGCACTTTCTATTTGACTCCTTGGGTGACCATTATAAATACTACTATAAATTATGTGTTCTGTATGCAATCATTTTCCTTGCAATCCCCTGACTACAACACACATATATATGTGAATGTCAGCACAAATATTTTTAAAGACATCATAAAGAAGAATGAAAGTTATCTAAATCTTCAAACAACATCCACATCTTATAGCCTTTAAAGTTATGGTAAAAAGGTGATATGATTTTTTTTATGATTTGAATCATATAGAGAATTTATTTCTTATTGCTCAAGTTACATAAAATCATGCTAAAGGCTGGATTGATCCAAGAAGAGAGAATTTCTCACTTTATTTTAGACATTTATACCTGAGGTAAAAGTAAATGTCTTAAGAAAGGCTTTCATCTCCCTAGCTCTTGTTGCTTATAGATTTTTGAGTGAGTCTAAATTTTCTTAAATGATTTGAGAAGTTATTATTCTACTTATTTATTTGTTTCTTTTCATGATCCCTGAATAGCACCTTAAGTTATTTTCTTTTTTTTAGTAAGTTATTTTCTAACAACACACTAATCTCTGTGAAACATAATGTGAAAATATCTTTATTTGATAATTATTATTTGAACTCTAATTGAAACACAGGTTCTTAATTTAATAATTGTATTGTTCCAATCCTTTTAATTTTGAACTTGATGTGAAATTTATATTCTAGGAATATGGCACAGCCCTCTCTTTTTATTTTAAGTTTTGTTGGTTCTTAGAGATTACACAATGAATTCTTTGCAAAACTGAATCTCCAAATAATTGTTCAGAAGGTGATTAAAGAATGTTTCCTCATCCTGAAGACAGACTAACCTCTTATCCTGCTACCTCGGGCAATCTTTCTCTGGATATCTGTTACTTTTATGATTAACAAAACATAAATGGCCTTTTAAAAATTTATCAATGAATAAAAATAGCATGTCAAAAATATACTTGAGGTCAGTAACCTAAAAAGAGAACCACACCTCTCTGTAACAGTGTTCTCTATTTTAGTGGGAGTCTCTTGCTATACCACCCTGAATGTGCTTGATCTCATCTGTTTTAGTGAGAAAGCAGTGATGGGAATAACAGCCCTTTTCCACACATCAGGCAGGCTTGGGCCCCAGATACTTTCCATCCATTCATAGAGACACTCCTGTCATCCACTGCGTATAAACACGGGAAGTGGGACTTGCAGAGTCATCAGTTTGTTTTCCAAATCTCCTTGACATTAAAGCTATGCACCAAATTCTTTCATCACTGTTTACCCTTATTTACCAATAAATCAATGAATAAACTAAGCAATAAATCAAGTTCTCTAGAGCATATTACATTTCTATGGCACAGAATCCAAATATATAGAGGTTCTTAGCCTGGTACTCATGAAAAGCTTTAGCATGTGCCTCAACCTCTAGAAATAATAAGAAACATGGTGGGCACAGCTGCATTTCATCTTCCCAGGGAGATATTAAATACCTCTCTCATCAGATTACCAAAGGGCTAAAAACATCAGGACAACCTTGGGATTTTACATTTCTACAAGGACTGTAATCAGCATAGGTTTTAAAAAAAATCACTGAGGACAGCAATTATATATATATATATATATATATATATATATATATATATATATAACATTATATTTAATGTAATGAGTGCACAGGATGTGCAGTGGACATGACAAGGCCACTTTGATGCCATCATTTGATAATTTTACCAGTACTAATTTTGCAAGACTTGTAAGCCATTTCTTTGTTCATTATTTGGCTTCTGACCTTTGCTTATGTATTTCAAAAGGATGACAGGGTAATGCATAGTGCATATTTTAACAGGAAAGATAACATTAGGGAAGATGGGAATGGATACAAAGATGTTCTGGCAAGAATAGGAAATAAAATATTTTACTTCTACTTCGTGACCTTAACAGCTTATAATTCCACACTGAATGCATAAAAATTCTTAATAAGGCACCAAGTGACCTTAAATAGCACATGTCCTTTTCTCTGAAGGAATTTGTCAAAATAACCTTTCTGGATGCAGTTGAGGTACACTGATTAGTTGGCTAAAAAAAAGTGCTCTTGACCTAACCCTTGTACATTGCTGGTGGGAATAGAAAATAAATATAGCTACTGTGGGGAAAAAATAGTATGATAGTTCTTCAAAATGTTACAAATAGAATTACCATGTGATGGAGCAATTATATGTCCAGTTATAAACCCTAAAGAACTGAAGACACGGTCTATAGTAGACACTGCACAATCATGTCCACAGCAGCGTTATGCACATTAGGCAAAATATGGAAACCATCCAAGTTCCTGTTAGTGGATGACTGGGTAAAGAAAATGTAGTCCAAAATGTTTGACAATATTATTCAGTCAGAAGGAAATTCTGACACATGTACAACATGGATGAACCTTCAAGACATTGTACCAAGTCCAATAAGCCAGACACAAAAGACTATATGCTTCTATTTATATGAAGTACACAGAGTAGTCAAATAGATAGGAAAAGGAGAATAATAGTTACCAGAGTCTGCAAGAAGGAAACAGATAATGTTAAATGAGTGCAGAGTTTTGGATTAGAAGATGAAAAAGTTCTGGAGATGGATAGTGTTGACAGATACAGAACAATGTAAATACACTTAATGCCACAGAAAATGTTTCTGAATTATCAGCTATGATGACTTTAATGATAGGCAGGGATTATATTTTTACTACTTTGTGGTCAAGTTTCATCTTCTTTCCTTAAACTGATACTCTGGTTTCTCTTCAGATCGTATAAATCTTTTGCCTTTTTTTTTTTCTTAAACTGTATTATTTCCATACTTAGACACACAATGTTATTGAATATATGTTGCACTGGGTTTATCAATTCTGCAAGATCCTTAAGGGTGGGGACTATATCACTTTTATCTCTGAAGTCAGATGTCCTGAGCTACCAAAAAAAAAAAAATCACTCAGAATGTTTACTGAGCTTATCTATCATTTTAGTTAACACTTAAATCCTCTATTTTACATATTAAGACTTAAATCCTCTATTTTATCTATTAAGTATTTTATCTATTAAGCATCTATTAAGTATCCTCTATTTTATCTATTAGTTGTTTGCTCTCACAGATGGCCTATAGCTAGCCACCTTTATCTAAGTTCTTTTTATTTTTTAACTACGTTTTTCCAATGACAACCCAAATAATTTTCTATTTGTTCAGTAATCAGCTGAAGAGAAAGACTGTAAAAAGTTCAACATTACCAAGGGAAAAACCTCTTGGCCTCCTAAAAAAGACCCACCAGGCTGCTAATGGCACTCTAGGGGCCTGGGGTATTATTAGGTTTGTTCTCCCTGGTGCTGAGTGGTGCATTAGGAATAGGGAACAGAGGCAGCAGCATTAATTTTTTCAAAATACTGCTGATGGGTCAGCCTGGCCACAAAGAATTATAGCACCTGCCACCTTCCTAATTTACTAGCCATCTCCTAACCTAATTACTGATATGTCATAGGATGATGAGACACTAGCATCCTTCTAAAATATCAATGTTCATACAGGCTGTTGTGAACACATTACAGAACCTACAACTGACTTGCATCATCTCAGGAGCTCTGCCCAGCCCAACCTTTAGAAATAGGCCCTTAGCCGCTTGAAACTGACCATGGTGGGAGGCTGCATGCCACGTAAATGCTCAAGTTGGAGCTCTTATGTTTTTTTGAAAGCCAACTATTGAGCACCATTGTATGTATCTTGTGCTTATTTTTTGTTTGTTTGTTTTTATTTTTAAACTAAAGAAAATCTCTTGGATTACCTGGGTTTTAAACCAATCCCAGTTCTGCCATTTTCTACATGCAAGTATGGGCAATTTACTTAAATCTCTGTGTTTCAGTTCCTTCTCCTGTAATACAGGGATAATAGCTATACTTCAGGGAGCTTCAAGTAGTAAATAATTCGTGCCAAATGCTGACCATTATCACGCACCCTCTCCTAAGTCCAGCCTCCAAGATCAGAACATAGCCCAAAGGGACACACTGTGTGTCCTTGTGTATTGCTTCCTTGAATGTGGCAGGTCCTAAGAGTTTCAACTTCTGATTTGATCTATGACACTATTTGATTCAAAATCTTTATGAAAAAATGTGTGTGTTCTCTATCAAAGCATAATCATAAGTGGGACAAGCATACTTTTTTCACAAACTTATAAAAATAGGAACTAATGTACAGGTGTGTATTGTTAAATGGATTTTGTAGCAGTACTTATTAAAAACATGGCTCACATAGCAAAGGAAAATAAGAGAACGATCAAATATCACACTTATTACTTTGGTGTCAAAAATACTTGGACTATTGATAGAAAAAAATGGGCTTCCTGACAATTTGACAAATAATGCTTGAGGTACGGATAAAGCATTAATCTTGTAAATTACAGCTAACAAGGAGATGAACTTCAAAGGGCCTGAGCTCAAGTTTTCCTTTTCCAGTAGACTATGTGGTCTTGTGTTTCAGGGAAGATACAAAGTGGAAAAGATGTATCTGAGCCCATTCTACCTCCCAGGATTTCATGGGAATAAAGAAAGAAAGTAGTTTAAAATACATAGTTATACATAAATATTGAGGCAGGCTGAATACAGAATCTATTTCACTCAGTAACATTACAGACGTCTACTTAAAACAACACAAAGGGGCTTCAAAAAACCTTAAAATCTACAAGGGTGGGAAACATCGGAGACAGCAGTGACAGATAGTGGTCCTGGGGATACACTGTTACAAAGACAGTAAGTGGAAGCTGAAAGAATACAAAGATTTCAAATGTCACTCAACACTGAATTGGTATGAAAAAAGCTACTTCTCCTCACCTCCAAGGATGCCAAATGCCAGTGCTAAATGGCTATTATGGAGGTTCTGAGAGGTGAGCCGGGCACCAGAGTATCAGCTGGGAACTTAGTGGAAAGGCATATTCTTGAATGTCCCCTTGCCAATGAACTCTGAGGGTCATTTCAGCTGTGATAGTTAACTGCTGTGTCAGCTTGAGTAAGAAACACCCAACTGACTGGATTCACATGGTTCTCGGTGCGACTGAATGAATGGATTTACTGAAGATGGAAGATCCACCCTGGGTATGAGTGGCCTGGATGGAATGAAAGGGGAAGGAAGAAGGAAGGCTGGTTTCTGTTTTTTCAGGGGTACTCAGTCTTCACTTCCACCTTGAAGGTTCATTTCCTGGCTTCCAGTGAAGACTCTTTAGCCTGCCACCAGGCACAGGTGCACAGATTGCCAAGGTGATCCCGTACTTGAGAGCCAATACCATACCAGGGCACAGTCAGATAGTACTAGACACACAGTCACTCCCAGCTCATGGATTAGAGCCTCAAAATTAAAGGTACTGCTAAGATTTTTCCTCAGAAGCTAGAAACATTTTGGAGTAAGAGGTTAGTAACTTAACATCTAGCATTTATATAGTCATGAGTGTCTTTATATGACAAATTATTTCTAAAATCTTTAGAAAGCTTATGGAAATAATTTTTATATAAACACAATGCAGTATTCTATTGATGTATACAGAAGAAAATAAAGCAAAAATATCTATCACTCATAACAGGTTTTCAATTATCCAATAATCCTCACAATGGCAAAAACGCTTGGATTTCAAATTCAAAAACTAAGAACACAGGCATAGTCTTTGACCATGCCATCTACAAAGTTTTTATGTAAGGGATCAGATGGAAAATATTTTAGGGTTTGGGAACCATACAATCTCTACTGCAGCTACTCAACACAGCTGTTGTAGTAGAAAATCACCCACGGACAATATGCACAGGAATAAACAGGACTGTGTTCAATAAAACTTTATTGGCAAAACAGGCTGCAAGCCAAATGCAGCCTGTGGGCGACAGCTTGCTGGATCCTGTACCAAACTATGTCTCAAAAGGGGGCATCCCTGGGACCAGATCTGGAGGGTACTTCTAATGACACAGCTTCCAAGGCAGAGAGGCCTATTAATCTGAATGGAAGCTGGTAAGTCATTTATGCAGAAGATTCTGGATTTAATCATTTGTGCCAACTTCAACAGCCTCCCCTAACAACTAAAAGAAGACAGTGCTTAGAAATACGTAAATGGTAAAATACTGATGGACTATGGAAGCTTGTTCAGGGTAAATTTATTTGTGATACTAGCTTTCACTAACTGTACCACAAGAAAAAGATTTGCTAAATTTTATCTGAAGGATTAAAAACAAAGCAACAAAAACTAGTCCAAGAATATTTCAGGGAAATGCAAAAATTTTTAAAAGAAAAAGGGATCTTGAGAATTGCTAAGATAGTAGATTCTGAAAATGTTCTCACCACACATACAAATAAGGATGTGAGGTAAGGTTAATTAGTTGGATTTACTCTTTCCACATTGTTCACGCATTTCAAAACAACATGTTGTACATGGTCAATATATACAATTGTTGTCAATTAAAATTAAAAAAATTTTTTTTAAAGTTGTGGTGGCCAAAACCAATTTATTTTCCCAAAGGAACTTGAAAATACTAAAATCTCTTGTAGTGCTGTTTTTCATAACACCTTTGTATAGTGTACAGAATATCTGTTCTAAATATTAAATGTAACTATTTGCTCTTAGTAATAAAATTAGTTCATGAATACTTTAAAAATGCTTCAGAGTAATTTAATTTTTCCTTTCAAAATACCTTTTATTCAGTTAATATTTGACTAGTTTTGAGAAATCCGAATATTATTTGATAGTGATTAAGACTGTCCCATTGTTCCTCTGCCCTTGAAATAAATTATGAAAATATATCTATTTAGCATTTTTCATTCTAAAAATATATTTATCTCTCTTCTCAGTTATGCTCAAAAGTTCATAATACCCATAATTATGTGGTAACCATATTCATAGAATGAACTAACACAGTATTTATGAGATTGCTAGTGAGACAATAGGAATGAATAATTGAAATATAAACTGAATCAGACTATCTAGAATATGCAATCAATGAACAATGGTGAATGCTGATAATTCTTTGTTTTTCTGAAGATTTCATTAATATTTACTCTCTGAATAAAGTACTAAAAGGAAAAAGGAAGAAAAGGAAAAGGGCAAAGTGGAGGGTTTTGAAAAGGGAAGGAAACAAAGGACTAAAAACTCATTGAACTGTCTTGGATCCTGAAGATTCTTGTCTTTTTTTCCCTAAAAGTTGTATTTCATTTTACACTTAAATCTGTTCTGCAGATTTTGTTGTATGTGGTGCTTAAATTAAGGCTCACCATTTTGTCAATGGATGTCCAATTTCTCAAGCATCATTTGTGGAAAAGGCTATTCTCCTTTCACTGAATTTCTTTTCCACCTTTGTCAAGAATTAGTTAAGCATAAAAAAAGGGAAAGAGATAAAGTAACTCTCTTTGTAAGTTTTTTTTTAGATTGATGTAATTTAAGTAGTTAAACTGAAGCATTTAAAAAAAGGCAGGATTTCTCTAGTCCAAAAATGAGCCATGGGACTGAAGTCTAGAATTTAAGAGTATTCAAGTGATGACCCTTTCTTCCTGTGGTCCTTTTCTGTTAAACTGCACCTTTTTCCTCTTTGCAAATCTAAGCAGTACTGCACTTGATTTAGTATACATTTTGGCATTTCTTCCCTAGTGTTTTTTTAAAGTTTTATTTTGGAATAACTTCATACTTGCATAAAATTTCAAAGATCCTACCGAGATTTCCCATATACTCATCACCCAGGATAGTCTCCAGTTATCAGCTTTTCAAAAGCTGACAAACCAAGGGGCTTTAATCTTAAAGTATTAACCATTTATAGTGCCAGCTGAGCAAAAAAGAAAATACATTTGGAAATAAATTGAAATCTGTAGTTATTGTGTGAGTAAACTCTATAGTATTGGCAAATTTTATATTCTAAACATCGCCCTTTAGTTCCCAGCTCAAGTGTCACCTCAGAATAGGTGCCATCTAGTGCAATATTCTTTTCCTTTCATTCACAGCATCTGACTCTCACTAGCCATGCTGTTTATGTACTGGCTCACTCTCTATCCCCAAGGACTTCCCTGTCTTGTTTATTGTTCCCCTGTTATAATCCTAGGGCATGTAATACTGTATGGGAGATGCTCAATAGACTTCTGGAAAAATGAATGATGAATGAAGCCTACATAAATGAGTGAACACTTTGGATCTATCAGGGGTGATATAAGACACATAATAAAAGACACATCTATTTAGATGACTGCTAGTTCTGAAATTTCAAGCCTTTAAATGACTATCACCACCCACAGAGTTAAATTTTGGGGAGGCAAACTTCTTATGTTGGTTCACTGCAACAGTACTTCCTGGCATTATTCATTTAATGTGCGAAGTTAACAAAGTAAATTTCTGAATCATCCTGAAAGTCAGACTAATTAAAATGCAAATCATTCTTCCATATGTAAAAACAAATTTAAAAAAAAATCACAAATATTGGACTTCCATATTATGGTGGTTTGGGAAGAAGTTATTGTGAAAAGACAGCTTAAAAGTTTAAAACATGCTGGGCATGATGGCACACGTCTGTAATCCCAGTACTCAGAGGAGACTGAGGCAGGAGCATCACTGCAAGTTCAAGACCAGCCTGAAATGCATAGTGAAACCCTGTCTCAAAAAGATAAAATAAAAAATAAATAACAAATAATAAATAAAAACCCTATAGGGGGAAAAAGTTGCTTGCTTTCTTCTTTCCCATTGATTACCTTTGATATTTGAGTTCAAAGAATCACTGGCTTGTATGAGGAAAGACGGGAGGGAGAAAGAAAGGAAAAGCAAGAGAAGGATTACCTGTTTCCATATTTTCTGCAAGTACTTATATTCTCCCTCCCATAGTCAAATAGTACACATTGTATTCCAGAATATGCACCATAAAATATCCATTTATTAAATAAAAATGTGGGCATGAAAAGACTGGGGGCACTTTCAGGCTCTCTGCTTCACTGAGAGCATCAATCTTGCCTTTCTGGACCTGCACTATGATAAGGGGTGGATATTCAAAAGAGCAGCACAAAGCAATCCGCCTTCCAGGGAAAACACTCATTCCACAGTCACTTCTGGAACATCTTCCACTATGATGCAATGAGTTGCAAATCACTCAAATTATGTGGTAAACTTAAGATTTAATAGACTAATCACACTGTCAAGAACTACATCAACATTAATACTAAAAATGGAGTCAAGGGAAAAATTTATCTTCTGATTCCAAGCATAAATTCTGATAGAGCACCAAAAAGAAAACAAAACAAAACAAGCTCATAGAATGTGTGGCTTGCAAAATTTCCCCAAAAGTACTAATGCCACAATCTTCCACTTTGGGGATCACTGACATGGAGGAAGCAGAAAGCTTCTGAGAACTAGGAGAAACATATTTGAATTATGAAGACTCAACTTGCTGGGCCTAAAATGCTAAATGGCATATGTGAAATGGCTCAGAAAATAGAAGTGCAAATATCAAAGATGACAAGTAGAACATAGTGAGTATTAGCACTGTATTAGTCAATTAAATCACACAAGCAAAGAGAAAACAATTAGCTACCTTTTACTCTGATAGATTACTAAAAACTGCACACATTTTAAATGTGTTGCTGCATTAACACGTATTTTTTTGTTTTTTTTTCAGCTTGAATAACTCACCTGGTATTTTGGAATCAAAATCTTCTGAGTTAGCTTTTCGTCAGAGCTGCTCACAGTGGTTATCTTCAGATGGCTATAGCTTCTCTCCTTTAAATGCTGTCTGTCTTGTCAGCCCTGATGGAATTATGTGAGTAAACTGCAGGGGTGGCTCATTAAATTCCTTCTTTTGCTAAACAGCAAGGGGCAGAACCTAAAAGAGAAAGGGCATGGCCATAAAATACATCTCTGCAGAACCTCATCGAGCATCTCAGGAGGCCTGCTTATGGCCCATCAGAAAATCCCCCCAATATATCTTTCAAAGAGAAAGTTCACACAGGAAAGTGTCTCTGCTTCTTATTTCCTTGGTTTTGTCTTACACAGCCTCACAAAAGTAACCATTAAACTCCTCAGCAATTAGTAAAATTCATATTTTATATTTTACCCAGAGTTTGGAGTAAAAATCCTCTCAACTGATACAGCAAATATTTTCTAAGTGAGAACAAAGTATATTTTCCAGAGCCAATGAAGCCTCCTATTAAATGTAAATCTCAAACAGGGTTTTTAAAAGTACCAGGTGCACACAATTGCACATGCTTGTGTGCTCTGATAAAGCCCTATTGATAATAACCTGCCTGATGAACTGCTGCCACACTCCTATGGCAATCCCCAAGCAGGGTGAACTGACTAACCTTCCAAAGAACACGGCTCTCAACTTGATGTGATTTCTCAGAAAGCGAAGAAACAGCATACTATGAGACATCAAGTATGTCCCCTTTAAAGAAAATGAAAGGAAAAGCCTGACAAGTGACCCATAGTGGAAGTTGTACTAGTTACTCTCTGATCCTGAAACAGGACCCCAGTTTTCTCCTTCAAGCCTTAAACCGCTCTGAAGAGGTACGTATTCATGAACCAGCTTTAAAAATTATTACCCAGGTTTGTTTTTTTTCCCTTTTCAAGGCTGCATTTTCAAACTACTTTGAGCTCTCTCTCTCTCTCTCTCTCTCTCTCTCTCTCTCTCTCTCTCTCTCTCTCTCTCTTATAGAAAAGGAGTAAGACATACCCCCTGCCCTACCCACACTCTGAAATTCTATGACTTATGACATGGCAAAAGCAGCCTATCCTCTCAGTACCCATATAAATACTTTCCTTTCTGAAAAAAAAAAAAAGTGCTTCTTTTAAATCTGTCTCCACCTTTTAAAAGTTAAAAAGTTCTATGTGGTTATCAGACAATTCTATGTATCTTACAGGTCCAACTACAATGTAATTGTTGACTATGATGATACAGAATACCGAGGTTAGGGTCTATCAAGATTATTTTTGTATGTTCAGCTATATATCTTTTTATTTTCCACACACATCTCAATGTACGTCCTTTAATCTCAGGTGTTTTTAGGCAGATGGAATAGAAATGGTCATCCGTGAGACTCCTTAGGCCACGTTTTCCTTGCCCTTTCCTACTTGCACTGTGCCAGCCAGGGAGGAAGAAGCATGGTTAGCACACCCTCAGATGTCCTGTAGTTCTTTTTGCCCACTCACGCGCTTCCCCCATAGGCCTCTAGCCTTGTCTGTTCTCTGCAACTTCTTGAAAATAGCCATTTGGAAAGATAAAGAACAGAAGACCACTGGGTAAGACTAAGGTTCTCTCTTCTAAGAAGCAGCAGAAGGTTGGGTGAACCTTACCTCCCACACCGAAAGAATTTTCCTCCTTCCCTGACAAATCATATATATAGTGTATGCACCTCACAGCCTATGTAAATCAGATCTGGGACCATGGAGCCTTTTTCCACCTTCTTCTTTCCTCTCCCTACAGTCTCTGCCTATATAAGTCCTTCAGAATCCAGCTTGAAACCACAGTAACTCCTTCATTGAACTTCTCAGCAAGAAAAGCAGCTGCTCACTCCCCCTGCTCCCTTGGTCATTTCCACTCCTCTAAGGCTGTCCTGGTCTTACAGTCAGTTACCTGTGCTTGCTCCTCTTCTCTCCCCTAGCAGGTAGTACACTCTGGGTAGTGGGGACCAGCGCTTGGAGCACAGTACACAGAGTAGGTACCAGAGTTAAAAGTGAAATTTACAAGGTTTCCATTTATACTTGCTCTGCAAGGAACTAATCTGTTACTGTCCATTTTGCTTTTAAAACCACCAGTGTAGTTTCACACTTCATATACAATGTCAAGGACTAAGAGTTTTGGCTTGTTTTGAAACTGTAATGAATGTTCATGTGGACATACTGTACAATTTTCAAAAAGACAATCACTCAGATAAAGTATAATACTCTCTATAGCCTATCGGGAGACTGAGAACTCTGGGTTAAAAATTAGCACCTAACTGTTATCACGTGTGTCAGGGATAACCAATCATCTCCAATAGTTGCTCAAGTCATGAAGAACAGGAATGTATGTCTTAATTTGGTTTCAAAGGATTAAGACAGAGTCTTACACAGTCATACGTGCATTTCATAACACTTGATGACTATTAAGTTTTACGTAAAAATGAGACAGTTCATCAAGTGGCAAGTCAACCTTACTTTAATTAAGAAACTGCACAGGGTCCTATTTTACTTTTAATACAAACAGCATGCAGGGCAAAAGTCCAAAGATGACATCTTATCAAGTTTGAGTGCAATGACTCCTTGGGACAATTTTTAAAGCTCTAATTAAGAAACACATTTAGAAGAGGGAAGAGGTTATTTCTTTTCAGAAGTATAACCAAGGCTGGAGCTTTTTTTTTTTTTTTAACAGTTTTTCTGGTTTTTGTCAACACACACTGACCAAAAGAATCATGCTTTAATTTAAGGATACCCTCTGCAGAACAAAAAAAGCTTCCAACATATTCCTTCTAAGTAAAAAGATGCAAAGGCTGGAAATACTGATTTGAACAAATTCTCCCACACCAACCAACACTTAGGTAGGAGTCTCCGGAAAATCTCATTCAGAGATCTGGCAATAGTTCCTCCTGAATGGCTCATTCACGAAGCAATGATCCATTGTCTTGGCCACAGAATTCTTAGGCCTTGTGACTAATCCTCCCACAGCCTGAATTCTGCCTACTACACACCGTGTTCATTCTCCACACCTTCCTCTCATTTCTTATTTAAACCCATCAGAGACTATGACATAGTTTGTCAAAGGCAAGACTATACCAGGGGGCTACTAAGTAAAGACAAGGGTAGGGGCAGGAGTCCATAGATGAGATAGGGGCCTCATGAAGTCCTCTGGCTAATTCTGACTAGAAAGAGTCAAAAACAAACTTTATTAGAGAGAGTCCCTTGAGAAACAAGTGAAGGAAGGGATAGAGAAAGAGGGGGAAAACACAGATGAAGAAAGGCACTGCATACATAGCTTGGGGACTTGTACCCACGGATATTCTGTCCCCCTAATTTTTTTACTGGGGCTGAGTTTACAGCTCAGACAACAGAGCAACAGTGTTCACTCCCCAGGTGCAACATCTTTGGTTCTCCAATCAGAAGCCAGATGTGACATACGCACTGCCCAATGGAAACATGGTAAAACAAGCTCCATCGCCCTGTAAAATAATAAAGGGAAGTTTTGTAAAAATAGCAGAGCCAATAAAGACAATCAGAATAACCAGAAGAGTAATTACACAAAGCCAGTAATCTATATCAAAGTCCATTTCACAAGAAAAAATAAGAAATGAGATACTTTTGATTGTTTTCTGTGATTATGTGGCCCATGATTTTATTTCAATCCTCACATTATTTCCATAAAGGACTGGTTTTAATTTAGGGATAAGCATCCTATATCTGTAATTATTTTTTTTCAAAAACTCTAGTCCAAGACATAATTCAAGACCTTTCTTTGCTATCATGCTTACTTTATCTCTAACCACCATGTAAGATGATGCAAAGATCACTGTTTTGCTTTTTTCACTGACAGCAGTGTTTTGACAAGGAATTTATTTTATTCTTCCTCCTGGTGATAATTCAAGTACATGGAGGGTTTCTACACTGTATCTCAACCTTAGAGAACACATTTTAGTACTACAGCATTTTATGGAAACAGGTTGTGCTTGGGTAACTTCCTGAAGATGAAAAATATACACCTCAGTCACTGTTAACCTAATGACCATCACACTTTTCTTAAAATGTATCTGATTTCATTAATTCTAGTATTTATTACAGAAATTAAAATTCATCAGCTAAAATAGCATATGAGTTTCCATATGAATCACTGTTCCCATAAACAGTGATCAATTGACGTACTTAAAGTAAATCAAGTATACAGTTATTATATTAAAAAAAAATCAAACCCAGAGACTAAAGTAGACTCAAGAAATATCAAAAACAACAAAAACAAAGTTTCTTCCCCTAGGTCACTGAGAGATTAACCATTCATAACAAGAAAAAGCATGTGAATGAACTTTTTAAGTTGTTTTTTTTTTTTCAAGTTACAAAAGTGGACAATGTGTTACGGATACTCATTGCATGGGAACACAAATTCTAGCTTAGAGTATCTGCGCTGAGAGGGAAGTAGGTTGCAGGAAGTTGTTCAAAAGCGGAGATATTTGAAAGATGAGTAATCAGGCAGGAAATGGTCCAGCAGGGATGAATAAAAGACATTTAAAACAGCGAGAAAAGTGCATGAAAATTAAGTGATGGGAATGCGTAGTCTGTAGTTCTAGTACTCAGAGCTTAAGGTTCAAAAAGGAGAGTAGGGGAGGGGCCTCAGAAAGGAAGTTTGGAACAGTGTAGGTCTTAATGATGGTGAATGATGCATTTCACTGTGAGCTGTCAACAACAGGAGCAAAGTCCAGAATAAGGGGTCACATGCTCATGCTTCAGAAGGCACATTCAGTGGGAGAACACATGAGAGAGAGCCTCAGCTGCGGCCCTGAGGGACAGACGGGGCTGCTACAGGGAGAGTGGGCATCAGAACAGGCAAGCAAGTAACTGAAACACAACTGACAGCTGACAGTGCAGACAGAATCCATATAGCCCGGAGGATTCTTTTTTCTTTTCTTTTCTTTTCTCTTTTCTTTCTTTCTTTATTTCTTTCTTTCTTTCCTTCTTTCTTTCCTTTTGGTGGTAGTTGGCTACATCTTTAATCTTACTTTAATTTTTTTTTTATTTTAAAAAATGTTTTGTTTTTGATTTGCCAGGGTCTTGCTGAGTTTAAAATGGCTTGAACTCGCCATCCTCTTGCCTGAGCCTCCTAGGGTGCTAGGACTAGATTTTTTTGCCTTCTCAAAACAATCAAGGGGAAACAGAACAATTTCATTTCTTCTTTGAAACACTGATCGAGGAAGCCAAATATCACTCATCCCTCAGTGTTGGCTGAAGGCTGGTTCCAGGACTCCCTTCTGATATCAAAATCCAAAGATGCTCAAGTCTTTTTTATAGACTGCCACAGAATCTGCATAAAACCTATGTATATCCTCCTGTATCCTTAGCTCAAATGCGTGTGTACTTCTCTGATGGCAGGGAAAGTATTTCTACAAATTAAAAAAGCCACATATAGGAAGGACCTGGCACCTATTCGACACTCAAAGGATTTTTTTCTCTCTAATTAGTCTGATTAATTCTAAAAAAATCACATAACTGATCAGAAATGTAAATTTTGTGATATATATTAAGTAAGCCTACAATTTCATTATTCCCTAGGAAGTTCTATTTTTCCGAATAAAATTGTATAAAGATATACAAATCCCATTAACTCTACAACACTGTAGATATCTGAAAGTGGTATACTCTATAGCACATCAGTAACTTTTTCCTGTAAAGACCCAGATCAGTAAATATCTCTGGTTGTGTGGGTACAACTATTCAACTCCTGCTACTCTAGCAAAAAATCTGCCACAGATGAAGACAGTAATGAGTGAGCATAGCTGGGTTCCAGTAACAATTAAAGGTACTTGAGCTATATTACAGCTGACTGTTTAGAACTGAAAAACGATTTATTGTTTTATAACAATTTGCACTATTAAACTTTTGACACTGTAATTAAAACATGAATTGTAGTTGCAACTCAATGCAAATTCACCGGCTGTATTCTGTGTTAAATTATTTTAACAAATAAATAGTTTTATAAAAGTAGGTAGTTGAATTGTAGTATGCAGACCCTGCCGCTAGAGAGCCCAGAATTGGTGATGTAGGAGTGATTTCATTGCTCTTCACCCCTTAACGTGCATAACTCTGACCAACTGAGAAAATATTCTCCTGGAAAAACTGGCTGCAAAGAAAATTCTTATTGTCAGTGGAATGATAAAAGGGCAAACAAAATGAAGAGGCTCTAAGGCAGTGGCAGACTCAAGGAGATGAGAGATTGTAAGTAACTTCAAAAGAGAAGGTAGCATTTGGTGCTATCTCAGATCACTGGAGAGACAGTTTAACATATTTTCTATGTGGAAATATGAAAAACGTGACTATGAAACCAATTCAAAGGGCGCTCCAGCACATGCCAAATATACTCAACAACTGAAAGAACTCTTCAGCGAGAGCTTAACATACATCAAAATATAGTTAAGAAATTCATAAATCTTAACGGAGTGTTTGTGTGAGACAATGCCAGGGAATTTGGAAATTTATGAAAGTTTCAGATCGTATTTCTTCATTTATACTAATGGTCACTAGAAAGCAATGCATGTGATCTCCACAGCTTACTAATATATATTTAAATCTACAGAAGTTACAATAAAAACTATCTTTACATCTCTTTAATGATGTGCCTGCTAATTTACCATTGCAAGTGACTTAGTAGCTCTGTGGGCAAGCTGTCTGTGCCTCGAGTTCCTCACCTGTAAAATGTGTCTCTTCCATGGAGTTGTTTGAGAATTAAGTAAATGAATGTGTGTGATGAGCTGAGTCCAGGCATACAGGAAGTGCTCCAGTTACAACACTGGGCAGATCCCCGTCTCTTCTTGCCAAGTCACACTTACTGACTCCTCCTCCTTTGCCCTTTTCTTCTCTTTGCATGTTCCTCTTGGAAGACTTGCCTCACTTGGAAAATTTCAACCTACTATTTGCTAGAGAGAGCCTGTTAAATCTCTCTCCTCACTGCTAACCTCTTTTCCCGACTGCATTTCCAACTGCCTATTGGTCATATCCATTAAAATCTATCACAGGGACCTAAAACTTAATGAGTTTGAAAAATCAAGCCCATTATTTTCTACCTTTGTCCCTTTCTTCAACTTGTAGTCCTTAGTTAATGGTCTCATTATCTATCCTTAAGCTAGAAACTACCGTTACTTTTTTATTACCATTTCATTTCTCTGCTCCCATTCTGTCCTAAGAGACATCTTTCATTGTCATTAGAGTCACCTTTCTTAAAGCATGTATTTAATTGTGTTATCTTCCTGTTCCACTATACTGCTTCAGGGAAAGAACCTATGGAATGAAAGTCTTGAGAGCGTCAGGAAACGCTCTCCTTGGATATAAAAATCTGTCTGCTGTGGTTTAAATGTCTCTCCAAAACTCATGTTGAAATTTGTCATTGTGATGGTATCCAGAGGTAGAAACTGCAAGAAGTGCCTTTGTCAGGAGGGCATAAACGGACTGATACTCACTGCAGGGGTAGTTTGTGCCCCATACAATGAATGTAGCAAGAAGGTTGTGACCTGACACTGGCACCTGAATCATGGACTTTCCAGCCTGCAAGACCATGACCAAGAAATTTCTGTTTATTATAAATTACCCAGTCTGCAGAATTCTACTATGGCAGCACAAAGAAGGCTGATACTATTCTAGAGGAAAATTTTTAAACTTCCCAGCAGGGTAATTTTAAACTGCATCTTGGTTACACTACTATAATTGAAACACAGGCCTGTTTTAAATACAATGCCCATCGTGTTTTCCTGGAGATGTGCACACTGAATGCCATTTCACGTCTCCTGTCATTCCCCTCCACTCTACTTGGAATGCTCTTCTCTGCCTATTAAACACTTAAGCATTCTTTTCTTCTAGTTCAAAGCTCAACTGCCTCCCCTGAAGTCTTGTTCAAGCATACAATTATGCACAAACAACAAGAAGATACTAGATTTCTGGTGTGTCTGCATATTATAATATCAGTGAGAAATCTCCTATGTTCATTGCTTCATACTCTACAGGATAAATAGCTGTATTTAGGCATACATTGTGTTTGGGTAATTAAATTCAGGTATATGTCTACTGGTGAGCTTGGATTATAATAAGGTCAACAGTAAAGATTCTAGAGTCTAATGCCTAGGTTCAAATCCTGGCTCAGCCAATTACCAGTAATGGGAGCCTGGGCAAATTACATTACTTCTGAGTGCTTCCATTTCACATCCTGGCAAGATGGAGAGGTAACTGTACCCAGTATTTGTTAGGATTTTTCTGAGGATTAAATGAACATCTATCTATCTATCTCACTTAAAACTACTTGAGTGCTTGCTTCTATTACTGTAATCATTTATTGATCACAAAAGCCTGAAAGGGATCATTACAGAGAAAACAGAATTGACCTTGTCCACATGGGCCTCAGGTTTCCATCTGCTGAGTCATAGGTAGAGAATTCCAAGGATGACCCTTTGTGTTAATATTTTCACCAACTGAAAAGTGAAGCCTATTTGATAAGATTCCTCTAATAGTTTTCAAGAGCTAAGCAGCAACCTAGAATATTTCCAAGGCATGCTTGTCACAGGAACTTGAACATAATTCCTTTTAACAGAATAAAAAAACAAACAGGGCTGCTGTTTTCTGGACAGCAAATCCATGGGTTCTTCACTGCTTACAATGTGCCCAGTCTGAAGGGAAAACACCAAGTAGAAAACTGGGAAGAGTGGCAAAGGACATTAATGACTCACCTTTCAAACAACTTTAGGTTCCGTTTGCCAGAGAAATGGAAAATTGGGCAGTAGTACCATCCAACTGGGCAAAGAAAACCACTGTCAACTACAGATGCTAACACTAGTGAACCCAAGGAGGAATCTAAATGAGCACATGCTGTTTGGGTATGATGTGCTCACATAATGTACTTGGGATGGCACCTGTCAAAATTTTTAGCCAAAAAAAGGAAGGAAAAAAAAAGCTTTTTTCAGCCATACCATAAATATGACAGAGAATTTTTTATTCCCAATAAAACTGCCAAATGGGTGCTAATAGTCAGATATTAGGTTAAAATACCTACGTTAGTATCAAAACTAGGGAAAGAGAGAAACAGTTCCAGTTTTTTAGTCTAATGTCTTCCATTATATAACCCCAGCCCCAACTAACTTTCTAACTCTATCTTCCATTAGATGCTTCCTGAAATTTTCAACCAAATGGGCCTTCTTGCAACTCCCCACTGATAGCCACTCTTTGCCCACTCTGTGTGTCTCCCCTAACCAGAACAGTACCCCCCTTACACTTCCAAACCCATATCCCATTCTTCTTTTTAGACTCTGAAGGATGGGATGAAACAAACCCCTACGGCTAAGCAGAAGAAATTCTCCAGGTTCTCAGCAACTGTTAGAATTTCTCCAGTCTATCTTGACCTAAGGTGACATGAATATCTTTTCTTTTCAATACTGGAGGCTCTTGGAGGGCTGTATCCAACTATGCTCCACCTTTGTAAGCCTGTCTGCACCAAGGGGACGTCTGTACATGGCAGGTGCTCCTACTTTCTGCTACAGTGTGCAAGGACGTGAAGTATGCTAGAGTTCACCATGGCTGATCACAAATGGACAAGTGCATGCACTCCGATGAGCTCTGCTGAAGAAAGGCTTCAATTAAAAAAAGATACTATAACATTTGTTTTCTTGAAAAATGAGAATTTTAATGCTACTTGCAGAGCAAAGAAACCACTGTTTACCTTTACCATCCAGTGGTTTGCCAACAACTATTAACAGTGGTGTATTAAAAGCTTCCCTCTCATTAATGCAACTGATACACTTCCAAGTTAGCCAAATTATAAGATACTTGGCCCTCTCTTTCCACTAGTAGAGTCAAAACACTGCTTTTCTTTGGGCTTTGGATAACAATCTCTCAAGACCTGAGTGTATAATGGTAATTTCAGTCATCACCTCTAATCTGCTTTAAACTTAAAATACTCAGAATGTAACAATCAGAGAATGTGATGTATTTCAGAATCCATCAGTGCCCAGACAGGAAAACATTAATAAAACAATCTTGAAACCTTGGCAGTCTGACAGTATTTGGGGCAAAGTTCACAAGTCCTAACAGGCCACTTTGGTGCAGACTTAAAATGCTAATTGGGTCACAGAGTGAATGCTGACTCCGCTCTTCTGTGAAGTCCAGGGCTGTGCTCAGTGTGTTCTTGCCAGATCACCGGACAGCTGCCCACTGTCTCTGTCCTCCGTTCACAGATGATAGCTCACTGCCCACTCAGTTCATAAACTGTTATGTAAGTTTCAATAAGATTTCTTAGTCTTCAGAAATTTTCCTAAGCCTCAAACCATTATTTTGTCACATGGTTCTTCTAAGTATGATAGGCTACTCTGCGTGCACGCGTGCGCACACGCACACACACACACACACACACAGAGTAATATCTGGACTCAGGTTGCACTAATGGGAAGTTTTCTATGGAGTGATCTATCTGGTTTGGCTTTCATCAATGGTATCTGGAACATTCAGTCTCTGGCATCATGTTACTGGTGTCTATTGGATTACTGGAACAGCAACTGAATCCTTGGAACAAGATGCAGGAGACTCTTAAGTGTCTACTACTCAGCCTTTAAAATATTACATATACTCTTTAAAGTACAACTATACTGGTCACGTGCAAACTGAAATCAAAATAATGTTTAAAAGCTAATGAACTGAGTAAATATTGCTAGCACCACTCCGATGAATTATGCAATGTTTTAAAATTATAGTATAGACCCTAAAAAAGTTAAAAGATTTTTTAATCTGCATTGTCTTCCATAATGGCTGTAGTTGAATAATCCTAAATAAATTTCTCCTGAATCAGGCTCTTCTATTTCCTGTGCAACACTGATAGAATTAATTCAAAATTCCCCATTTCTTAGGTCTCTTACTATATCTCTCATCTAGATTTCTGTTTGGTTTCCATAGTGACTTGATTAGGCCACACCAACATTTAACAACTAAATTAAGCATATTAGATTCTTATGACTACATCTTCCTGTATTTTATAAAGATAGTACCAGCACTGTACTGGAATAAATTTTTAAATGTTGAGACAGTGAATAATGCCACCCATTACAATTCAAAATGGTCTTTTGGAAGTTTAACCGATTATCAACTGATAAGAAAAAAAAGAAGGGTAAAAAGTGTAGCTTATGTCATGACATAAGAGCAAATTTCTGGCTATTAAGAGCTTTCTTCGACATAAGCTAAAGTCCATGAAAAAAGAGCCTACACTTTGGAGTTAAATGGGTGCGGGTCAAATCTCAGTGTTGATATTTTTCAGCAATGAAACCCCGGGCAGGTTTCTCAGCCTGACTAATCCTCAAGTCATTTGTCTGAAAGGTCAAGATTTATGCTAAGAAAACCTAGCTCAAGTTGCTTTTGAGATTATAGGTACAATCATGTGCCACACATGACGTTTTGGTCAATGATGGACTGGATATTCACGTCTCTCTTTGAGTTGTTGTTCTAAACCAGTTCAAAACATTTATCTTCCATGGTCGTTTTGCCTTTGGGGAAGAAAGAGACTGAAGTCCAGGGTGGCGAGACCCAGTGAATGAGGTGGAGGAAGACACATCATAAGGCTTAAGCAACCTGCCTTTCCATGGGATGGCACCTGGCAGCAGCCTTCACCAGCTGTCATCACACCTCCTAAAGACATTCACAAAGAAGGACTCCCAAAACTGTGTCAAAAAGTGGCAAGAGTGATAGAATAAGTGTAATTGAAGTGACAGGGAGTATTTCAAGGCAGATTAATGGCAAAGTGTCTTTTTCTGTAATAAATTTTTAAACTCTAAACATTCACTGCATATTTCAATTACTGCTGTATGATGGTGGCCCCATAAGACCACAATGGAACTGAAAAATTCCCCTCACCTAGTGATATCATAGCTACCAAAAGGTCATCGTGTAATACATTACTCACACATTTGTGGCAATGCTGGTGTAAACAAAACCTCAAGTGCTTGTCGGTCACACAAAAGTACGTATAATCATAATTGGATATAGTACATAATACTTAATAAGAGTAATAAATGACTAGTTGTTTATGTATTTACAATAACACAACTTTTATCGTTATTATAGAGCATAATTCTTATTGTTAAAAAAAAAGTTTAGAATAAACCAGTACATATGTTAAGCTGATAGCAGCCTCACATAACTTGTGTTCACATTTCTTGACTGCTTCATTTTCTATTGTGATTGAGTTAATCTCCTGTTATTTTGTCACATGGTTCTTCTAAGTATGATAGGCTACTCTGCACACACACACACACACACACACACACGCACACACACCTTATATACCCTAGCTGGATAGTGGGGTTTAGCATCCAGTGTTGCATAAGTGTGTTCTATGAAGCTTGCACAAAGCTAAAGTAGCCCGGCAACATATTTCTCATATTTCTCAGAGTCTACTGTTAAGAGATACAGGTTGTATATGTTCAGGATCAACCCCTGCAGCTTTTCTAATACGGGTAAGACAAGGTTAAATTTTTTTTCCCAAAGCTGAGAACAATGGGTTACTCTACCATCTTGATATATACCATATTTGTTCTTCAGCCTACAAATTTGCCGCCTCACAAAAAATTTATACGAAATATTTATGCCAAATACTCAGTTTTTATGAGGATCATCAAAAAAAACCATGAATTTAAAAATTCAAAGCAGCATCACCAACAGGCAACTGCCAGGTAGTGAGTCGCTAAGGTCTCTGGAACCATTCAGGTTTACTTTTTTACTCTACCATTCTGTAGCTATGTGACTTTAGATGTGTATTTGTTTTCCATTTCTATAACAAAATACCTGAGGCTGGTAACTGTTTTTTAACAACTTATTTAGCTCACAGTTCTGGAAGTTCAAGGACATGATGTTGGCATCATGCTTGGCACTGTTGAAAGCCTCACAGTAGAAGGCAGCATAATAGGAGGCACAGGTACAAAATGGAAAAATCACACAGCCAGACAAGAAGCCAGGGGATTGGGCAGGGTTGCTCCTTTCACAGCAAGCCTCTCTTGACAACTAAACAAGAAGTCCCATGAAAACTGCCTTAATCCTTTCCAAAGGGGGAGCCCCCAATGAACCAGCTAACTCCTGCTAAGTTCCTCCTCCTCAAGGTTCTACCACCTAGCACATGCATACAAGAGAATCAAACTCCCAACACATGAACCCTTGGGGGTCATAATGGGTCCATATCCAAGCCACAGCAGTATGTTTCCTGCCTGTCCCTCAGTTTCCTTAACTGTGAAAGGGACCACTAAGAATGCCTAAGTCACAGGGTTGTAATAAGGAATTAACAAGATGGTATACAGCTTGTACTATTACACAAGGCAACCCTGCCCAAAATTCATATCATACATATTTCCAGATTCAAGTTATTTACAATCAACTGCTGTGACCCTCCCTGTTCATTCTCCTACCCCACATAAACAAATTAATAAGCTGCTCTTGATAACGGACCCAAACTGAAGAAGTTCACAAAAGGTATCCACTGTCCGACAGGCTATACACCTAACCTGAGCTCACCGTCAGCCCTGCCACAGGACCCTATCTCCATCTCTTACCATGGTGCAGTCCACATACCTGTCCCACTTAAAGAGGTGAAGGAAGGGGCTGTTGCCAACCAATCCCAGGCCCTGCTGGTGTGGTATCATTGGCCCTAACTGATGTTCTTGATTTTATTTAGTAGCAACAGTACAAGAGCTCTCAGCAGACTTTCAATTAAGTCTGTGGAATGTATGATCTTTTGAAAGTGGCAAGTGACAAAGCTAAGAGCTTCAGTCTGGAAGAACAATAATTCCACAACTGGCTGTCACTATGCTTTGCTCCCCTATGTCTGTCTTTCTAAACTACATTTCCATCTTGGGACCCACTCAGCTCTTGGCTGAATGCTTACATAGTGCCTGGCCCTGAGAATATGGCAGTGAGAGATCAGAGTTTTGGCTTGATGGAGCTTATTCTGTAATGTAACAGGGATCTGGCAGGGAGAGAAAAGGTTTGGAGTTTAGAAATAGACATAGACACGGGAACATTTTACTCTTTTTTTCCTTGGGTTATAATGAACAGGATCTTTAGATACTGTGAATGAACTCTACTAACACCTATTAAACAGTTTAGAATATGTATTTAAATTCTTATGTTGCTGATGGGAACATAGGCTGGCACGTTTACAAAAGTGTCTTGCAGATAAGTTTAGATGTGTGGGATTGATGACCATATTTCTAGGTTCTTGTTGGATTCCTGAACAGATCTGTTTGCACTCTCACTGCTTTAGTGCCTACTTTGTGTGCTTTAATCCTGTAACTTGAATAACTATTTCTAAAAGAACAATGTGTAATGTATCAACTAGTGATTTCTTACTATTTATCTTCTTTTGTTTAAATTCTGCAATATTTCTACCTTTTTCCTGTTTTTTTCCTCTTTAAATAAAAAAATGAAAAAAAAGAAAAATGTCTTGCAATAGGTAATAATACTATACCATAAGCCAACAGTTCTAGTCCTGAATATATACCCAAGAAATATATACCCCTGAATATATACCCAAGAAAAGTGAGTGTAAATTCAGAAAATTCACAGAAGTTCCAATTCACAGTACTCATAAAACACAAAAAGCTGAACTAACCCGGTGTTCACTAGGAATAGGCTATTGCCAGTGCTTCTAGGTTGGTGGGCACAAAGAAGAGCTGAGAGGGTGAAACGCTTCAAAATGGCATGCATGCTCCACACCACCTCCAGTCATACCTTGTCCTGTGCAGCTCTTTCTGACGTGTACCCTCTGTGATACACTGCTAGCAGAATTAAAGAGAAGTTAAAGGAACAAAAAGCTGCACCATAGTCTGCAGATGCTGACATGGAAGAGAACAAGAGCTACATGAAGTACTACAGACCAACCAACCCAAAGCAATCTTTATAAAAACAAGATTGAAGTCAGGTGAAGTTATAGCCCTGTAGGAAGCACTCACTCAAGACACAAAGAAGCAAGATATATACCATTATGCTAAAGATGATGGAAGGCGAATAAATGGACAGAGATAATCTATTGCTGCCACTGCTGAGCCACAGTACTAAGCCAGGTTAAGCATCACCTCAGTCCCTCTGATTATGATAAGAGAGTAAATACCCTCATTTTTGGAAAAAAAATGCACAGAATATTATGAATTTGTACAATATTCACATGATGGAATAATATACAGAAATGAAAAAGTGTACTATTATATAAGTAACAGCAAAAACATGCATGAATATCAACATAAAAAGATAATGTGTAATTGCTTTTTTCCCTCCAGTACTGAAGATCGAACCAGGGTCTTCACCCTGCGCTACAGCCTCATTCTTTCTTATTTTTTTATTTTGAGACAAAATCTTGCTAAATTGCCCAGGTTGGGCTTGACCTTGTGATCCTCTTGCCTTCCAGAGTGCAGGCTTTATAGGCTTACATCAACAGGCTCAGTTGTGTAATTCCATTTCTATGAAGTTCAAAGGCAGTCTAAATCAATAGCGACAGTAGTCAGAATGGCAGGTGGGGGCACAGGTTAAGGGGATGAAAAAAACCTTCTGGTGTGCTAGACATGTTCCAGATCTTCCTCCGGAGGAGGTTTTGGATATGGACATAAACACAAAAAATTGAATGTGTATTTTACTGTACATAAATTATACCTATTGAAAGAAAGCCTAAATAAGTAAAAATCACCATATTTAAACCTTTATTGGTCCCAGCCTTAAATCAAGTATGTCTCCTCCCTTTCCCTCCCTCTCTCCCTCCCTTCCTCCCTCCCTTCCGATATTTACTCAATGCCACTACGGTGCTAAGCATCACAAACACACCAGGATGGTCCTCATCATCAAGGAGTCTAGATGCTGGTGAAGAAAATCACTTCCCTGGTAGAACTATTTACTTGGAAATCATAAGTCACATACCACCTTCTGATACCTCATCTGTTCTCTTCTTCAATTACTTGACATTTTTTGTGCTGAGTAAATTTACATCTGGTCTCAAGTTAAAATGTAAATTTCCTGTTTGCCTGAAACATTTATGGCTTTAAATCCCTAGCACAATGTGTAGTGCACAGCAAACACCGATTTCTTGTTTATCTACCCTATCATACCATAGTACTTTTCTTGGTCTCAGGTTCTTAGCCAATATTCTTTTCTCCAGGTTTTTGTTTTCCTTTGTCCATTATGGAACCTGCAAACCTGTGAACTACCTGCAAAGACAGTGCATGCTCTACACTTACATATAATGCAATGACTAGCAAGAGTAGGATATGCCTTGTGCTATTCCAAGTTTTCTTTTAGTAACCTTTTATCCTATAATAAGGCTTAAGAATATGGGAGAGATGAAGTGGGGAAAGTGAAGAGGTAATAGACAGAATCGTGTCATTGAGGGAAAAATGACAAACTTTGCTTTGGCAGATTGCAATGCACTGGCAAAAAAATAAAAAACAAAAACCAGCACTGCCTGACTTCCTGTTCCTACAGTGCTCAGGGCCCCACAGATGCCACAAGTCAACATGCCCAGAAGAAACTCTTAGCCATTTCCCAGTATCAACGGTCACTAATGAGGAAAAAAACCTGAAAGTGCCAGGAAAAAGCTGGAGCCTCTTATCGAATATACTTAACACAGTTGCATTCGCCCTCAAAAATAGGAGCAAATTGAAAGAGCTGGGAATTGCTGTAATTTTATAATTTTCTTCTCCTGTTGCATATAGCTGATCTCACGTGCTTCCTGAAGCCACCTGTTACCACCCGGAGTTACAAGACCATGAGAGGTTGCACTTTGACACCTCAGCCTCACACTACGCCAGGCTTTGAGTGCACATCCGTGCTGACCTGCGGCATCTGGTGGTTGAGCACCATCTGCTCCCTCATCAGCGCCATGTCCACCTTGCAGATGGAGCAGACTGATGAGCCACAGCCCCAGGGGGACCCAAGTGGAGGATCTGGCATAACAGAATGGCTTTGTGTTTGGTGTCTTCCTTGATATTCAAAGGGAGCATCCTGAGTGCTGCAGGAATTTACTTTCTGTCCTCTTTGGGAATTGTGTTAGAGACGATTATCAGAGGTGACACTCTAGGTTGGGAGGTCAGGTCAGTAAAGATCAGTGTGGTTACTGTTGTCTCATGAAAAACACAAACACACACAGAGCCATGACAGTTCATGGAGCACAATGCAGTCCTCTCAGGATTGAGACCGGTATCTCAGTCTTGCTCTATGAATCTTGTTGTTTTACCCCTGCTTCCCTCTTACTCTCTGTCCACATGGCATTACTCTTCCTTTTAATTCTTTAATTAAAAGAACGCACTTCTTTTCCTTTTTAAAAGAAATTAAAGAACACACTTCTTTTCCTTTTTAAAAGAAATTAAAGAACACACTTCTTTTCCTTTTTAAAAGAAATTAAAGAACACACTTCTTTTCCTTTTTAAAATCTAGTTAATCCCTATTCAGCCCAACTGACATTTCCCCACAGAAGGATTATCTGGTCTTGCACACTGGGTCAGATTTCTGTCACACAGTCTCATAGTACCTGCATTTTTTTTTTATTTTAGCACTTTTCACAGTTTGCAATTTGAGATTTAACTTTTTTCAGGCACAGAATTTACCTACCACTCTTATGCTTCTCAAGGCTATATGGTGCTCAGTAGATATCTGTAGAATAAACAAAGGAAGGAAAATTAAAAGGAGAGAAAGAAAAGGAAGGCAGCAAGAGAAGAACAAAGCAAAGAGGCAAGATTTAAGAATGTCATATTTAGGCTGGATGTACTGGACACATCCCAACCCAGCCTCTGTCACTAGAGAAAGGCTGCCATCTTCCAAGGGCTGGCCTGCATTTTCCCATTCAAGGTACCACTAGAGCACCAATGACCTCTACCGCAGCACTCAGGGACACTTACTCAATACTAGACATAAAATTTTGTCCTGTGCAAACTTCCAAGACTAAGTCTAGTTATTTTATAGAAATATGCACATTTTAAATGAAGACAATTAGTATAAAATTCTAAATAAGTGCCTTATCAATAGTCTTTGAATTTTTAAACTCCCTTTGAAGTCTACACCAGTAATTCCCAGTGTAAGAATCACAGATCCCTTGGAAATTATGCAATTATTGCAAGGGGATCAAAATGCACACACAGAGCAAGTACTGCCTGCAAACTGAACACATTAAAAGAGATCCTCATATTTTAAATGGTTCAAAGTGCTGTTTGATTATCATTGGTCCTGCTTCCCATTGTATTGATAGAAAAGGTCCACTTTTATGGGTCCTTTATCACTCAGTCTGAGCCAAAATTTTTCCAACCTCATCAGGAAACTCATGGCACATGCAAGGTACTGCAGTGCCTATGGGAGGGCATATTTATATGAGAGAATGATGCTGCAAATCAAACAATTTCAGGGGACTTAACCCACTTTTTTTCATGTTTATGAGTTCTACTTTTCTTTGGCTAGATGATTTCCAGAACTGAAAGATGTAAGCAACTGGCTTCACTGCGGAAGTTGGGATGGTGATTCATATCACAACCTCACTGCACGTCATAATGAAGTGAGGTCTATACTGGACAGCTCGCTAAGTATCATGTTAACTTTGTGGAAAATGTGGGCATTGAGTGACGAAAAGTGCTGACTGAACAGGCAAAAATAGGACAGACTTTAAGGACCCTGGAGCAAATTAAAGTTTATCATTGTCATTTTAGAAAAGACCAAAGATGTTCTGTCTCACACATGTGTACGAACACACATAGATGTGTGTAGCTGAGCATCTCTGCAAGCTTGCATGCTTTGTAAACAAGGTATGAAAGACAACGCTTTGCAGACAGGAACCTCCCATTTGAACACAAGTTCACTGTCAGAGAAGGGAGTGATCGCCAAGCATCCCAACATAGCAGGGAAACATTTATCAGAGTCAGAAATCTGGGTTTCTCATGGCTATGCTGCTCCGGAGTGTGTCACTTTGTCCATCACTTAACTTTTTCTAGGTCTTGGTCTCTTCATTTACAAACCAAGGATGCCAGACTGCTAGATGAGTGCCACATTCTCTCCAGCACTGACAGTCTACTCCGTATGTCTTTCCGTCCAATGTCATATTAACATTTCATTTTTGGAGAAATTTGTCATGGGACTAATTCTCATTTTAGAGTAGATATAGTCTAGTTTATAAAAACATTTTCAAAATACACTCTTTTTAAAAAATCTATTTTCATTATAAGTTTAGACCTATATGATCACAAGATTTTGTCTAGAGCTATTGATATGGATTAGTGAAGTTTCAGGACCCGGATGTTGACTATGACATGCAATATACTTTCCCCAACTTTCCACTTTCAATCCTATTTGATTCTTTGCCTTTCTTTCCCCAAATTAATCATTACAACTAACAGTTAATTAAAGTGAAGGCAGATCCCTATATTGATGTCCTCTAATTTTCACATTAAACAAAAGCCAATAGGATAGTGAATACAGTTGCCAACGGCCTAACATCATACCTTTAAAGAGTGAGAGATTTAAAAACAAGCATTCTTTTTTCTCTCTTTCACTGTAAATCCACTTGATCCCAGAAGCCCCAGGAATTTGATTTTGTCACACTCTGCATCCCAGTGATGTCTACTTCAAAATATTAACATGTCTTCCTTTTTAGAAATGAATAATAAGTTAAATAAACACAATGCCACTTCAGGTATTATTTATTTTAATTCATAAAATGCCTGGAGGAATATTCTGATAAGAAAAAAATAATATTTTATTAACATTTTTGATGCTATCTTAAAAATCTGGTAACTGCATTTCTCTCCCATCAAAAACACTCTCTTTTTGTATGAAAAATTAAATATTCAAAACAAATGAGTATATTTAATATACGTACTTTATGGTTTGTAGAATTATGTTTAAAAACTTACATTCTTTCAAGACCGACATTTTAAAGTGTTTTTCAAGCAGTGTTTTTTTTAAAAACTCACACCTGCGTTTAATTCTAAATTCCCCTATACAGTAAGTAATCTAGGTTTACATTCTCAAATTACAATATATGTCTATATGTTATGCCTTAGATATCAACCATGTGCAGGACACATACCTCTCTATTCTGTTTAATACAAAATACTAATCAAAGTGCCTTCTATTCCTTCTCATTAAAAAATTTCAATAATTGGCATTAAAGCTCGAGACCAGGAAAACTCTAGATGACATAGAGTTCGCTTGACTATAAAGGAAACCAGAACCACAGTGGGCATGAGGGACTTGTAGATAATTAATTTTGTTTTGTGTTCACAGACTCACTATCTCATTTCTAGAGATAAAATTCTTTCTCTAAGAAAATGTTCACAGTAAGAAAACAGTTGAAGGAAGGTCAACCAAAGTTGAAATTTGTTCAATATAAAATTCTCCATCTGAACTACTGCGATCTGTTTTTTGTCTCTTCACTTCACACAAATCACTTCACATCGAGGCCTCCAGCCATTTCTATACTATGGAAGCAAGTGACTAATATTTGAATTTCACCTTCCTGAACTCTTTTTCTACTCAGACATGTTCAAACGTAGCTTTTGTAAAAGAGAAAAGGACTAGGTAAAAAATCACATCAGACAAAATTTCAAGGTCCTTTTATAGTTATATTTTCTATGATTTTATAATTCTACCCTTTAGTTCCTTCAACCTTACCTTACAGTCTTTGATTAGTTACCTTATTCTTTCCTAACCTAATTTTTCATTAGTTCTCTAGAGTTTTCCTCTCTATTTTAAAGAATTACAACATTCATGAAGGATAAGGTGTAATTTTGAGGTATACAAAGTGATGTTTTATGAGTGTGTCTAACTATGCAACTAGCACCAGATGAAAATATAAAACATTAGCCTCCCAATCAATTATTCCTCAAAGAACCACCATTCTGACTTCTAACAACAAAGGTTAGTTCTTCTCATTTAAAATTTCATCAAGATAAGCAACAATCTTTAATGGGAAGCTCATTGAGAAATGAAGAATTATATTGGTTTTTTTGGAACAAGAATTTTTGGCATGGAGAAAAAAAAGACAAAAATTGATGAGTTTAAGTTTTGAAAAATCTTCCTGTAATCTTTGATTTGAATTAGAAGTATCAGCATGAAATAATGAATATATTTGCTGAAAGTAACTTTATCCTCTGAATAAACCTAAAAAAATATAACTAACCAAAGTGTAATTACCACTCCTGGGGCCCAAATTATGTTTTGTAATACCATTTTCATAAAAAAAGAACCAGAACTCCTTAAAGAAATGACCAATTCCAGATCTGAGAACAAAAAGTCCAATGAGACTTGCCTATCAAACATTATTTGGACTATGTTATTAAATAAATAGAAAGAGGAACAAAAAGACACATGCTTGAAAGTCAATTAGAAGATAACTCTATAGCTCAAATGGGACAATTTGATCAAAAGGAATAATGGCTGCAAATAGAATGAATCATATAAAATATATTTAAATCCATAAGTTTATGATGATCACTTTAAAAAAAAAACTGGTCAACGCTGAAGGAAGCAATTTTGAAACTGATAAAAGAAAATAAGCATTTATCCAGTTTTTCAATTACATGCTGTGTATCCAGGAAGTGAGGTCTTGATACAGAAAGTTACTCATTATAGAAATATCACAACTAAAAACTGAAGAAGAGTGCTACAATTAAGAGATTATGATTTTACATTTCCTAACAATGACTGGGATCCTGGTGATGATCATCAATTGCTGTCATTGTTACCAGCTTCTCCACAAGTTTCACACAGGGAAACAGATCATCCAGGACTGACTCAGTCTTAACCCAAACAGGAGAAAGAACAAAGCAAAAGTTAATTTTAACTTTTGGGCTCTCTTTTCCCCCTTAATTAAAGAACTACAAGAAACTAACCAAGATCAATGCATAAACTTTCTTTGGGGGAAAAAACTACTCCCTGTCAAATGGGCCAGAGACATCTATAAATTAGTTCCTCCTTGGGTTCACTGTTTTGCTTATGAGCATTTCCTGCATAAAATCTTAAATATTTCTTCCCTAAGAGCTAGAAATAAGGATTAGTCTCCCTTTTCCAGCCTAACAGAGATAATTGAATTGAAGAATTCAAACAAAATTCCCCATAGAGCAAAAATACATAAGGATCTGATTCTACTATTGAGTCTTAACTAGTTTCTTTTAAATTAAATGAAATTAAATTAAATGCAAGCTCTGGGTACAGTAATTTAACTACTATCTTGATCATTTCTCTTCTACTTAATTAGCAAAAATGAACCATTAAGTAATCCCATTAAAAATGAGGAGACAGGTAAACAGTTTTCTGGATCTCACAATTATCAGTATTTGACCTTAAAAATCAGCACAATCTCAAAAAGAAATTGATCAAAACAACTCCAAAAAAACACAGAGACAGGTATTTATACAAAATCAGTAGGGGCAGGAGACATGGTGGCACCTCCCTTCCAAGTCAATGACTGAGCCAGCTCCAGGAGAATTATTTCCATGGTGTAACATCTTCTTTACAAGAACCTTCCAAAGTCAGCTGTCACTGGACAGAACGTTGGATTCTTGACAAGCGAAACTGCTAATCTATCTATGTAAGCTGTGGAAATGATCAGATGATGTTGTTCTCCATCATTCAAGAAATCATCTTTGTGCAACCATGAGGTAGGGTGGGGATGGGAGGATACAGCTCCAAACCCCCACTAACAGCACTGAATTCTGGCTCCAAAGAGACATGATGCAGAGCAAAAGAAGCCAGGCACAAAAAAAGCACACATGAAGGGACTGCATTCACATGCAGTTCATGAACAAGTAGTCCCAGGTGAAAAAAAAAAAAATCACAACAGCACTTGCCTAGATAGCTTGGGGAGCTAAGCAAGGGCATAGGGGACTCTTCCAAGGAGAGAGAACTATCAGGACAGGGCGCAGGTTACACAGGTATATCCATTTGTCAAAACTGTACAGCCAAGATTAATATGTTTTAGTGTGTGTAAACTCTGCTTTAAGAACTATTTTAAAATCATCAATGCTGTCATAATGTGGAGCGACAGGTGGTGAATATACAGGTGACACAAGGATGACAGAACATCAATAATTATGGCAGATAACTGATGGGAAACTGCGGTTCACCATGCTATTGTTTGCTTTGTGCATACTTGAAATTTTCCACAATCAAAGGTCTTTTTGAAAGACTAAACATTTTAAACCTTCTCCACACTAAACAGATTTTTAGATAAATCAGGACTTTTCTGAAACTTACATTACTCTTCTACGAACTAGAGGTAACAAGCCCTGCATATCTCATTCCAAATAACCTTGAGTTGTTGCTAAATATCAACTGAGGCAAAGAATATACACATAATTTCTAAATCATGAGGCAATACAGAAACAGAAATTCACAATGGTGAAAACCTGCAATTACTCACAGGCCACATTCTACATTTGAAGAGATCCCTAATATATTTTCTTCAGACACACAGTATATATTCACTTTACAATAACTCCTTCTTGAAAACATAGTGATAGAACTGATAAACCATAAGTATGGATAACACAAATGTTATTTATATTTGATTTCAAAGGATACTATATGATCCATCTTTCATAATCATAATTTTCCCAATAATGAAAAATGTAGGCCTTAAAAAATGTCTGATTCTTGAACATACACCAGCTTAACAAAGAGAAAATGTCTAAAAGCATATTCTAGAAGGAAGCTGGTTTAGGATCTTAACTGTTTTGGATAATTTGTATGTTCGTAATTGAGAATCAAGTATCATAAAACCCACTGAAGCTTGACCAGCCAAATAATGTTTATTAGTTTATATAAAATTGCATTAGGGACAACAGACATTAAGTTCTTAATGGGACTCGATTAAGCATAGAAATTAGACAGCTAGACAGTCGGCCTTCCAACTTTTAAGGTATATATATCTTCAACTCGAGGGAGCCTAGCTAAAGTGCACAAGTGGACTTTCATTTCATTTTTTAACTTGTCTGTTAGGCTAACTTAGGTGCAACTATCATAAAATACAATCATAGAGACACACACAGGCACACACACACACACACAGAGAGAGAGAGAGAGAGAGAGAGAGAGAGAGAGAGAGAGAGACTATAAGTTACAGCTGCAATTATGCAGGTGTCCTTTGCTTAAATCCTGGTGAGTCAGGAGAACAGCAAACAAATAGACTGGCCTGGTGTGCTTGTTGTTGGGCTGAGTTTCAAAATGAGTAAGCACATCAGAGCAAGGCTTTAAATAAGGACATTCTAGCTCAACATTATACTTACAAGAATATTATTTGGATAAATTCTTTTACATTGATGTCATCTTCAATTAATAGATGTGTGTAGCAAGTGTCTCCTCGCAGTGCTCCAGAACACTTAACACCCGGTTTTGGAGAGCAGGTTCTTTGGCCTTTCAGCTCTGCTGCGAAATGACCTGGGGAACCACTTCTCCTCATGCTGCCTCGGATGCTCCCCCAGCCACTCTTTCCCACATGACTTCCTTAAGAAGCGCCAGTTCAGGACACCAACTGTGGGATTTCAGGAGGTGCCTGAGGAAGACCATCTGAGCTACTATTTGTGAAACAGCTAAACAGAAATATGTCCACAACTGCCCACTTCTTGCTCCTTTGTTAGGGTATAGGAGATTACACAACACTATAGCAAAAGGGTTGATCACGTTCAAATAAACCAAGGCTTCAAGCTAAAACCCCATTGCATCTGTCACCCTGACAAGAAATTTATCTAATCTAATTCCACAGCACACCAAAAGTCATGTTCTAGGTTCTATTCCCCCCTACAGCCTATCATCTCCGTTTCATGGGAGGGGTCATTTCTCTGGGAAGTTCTGCTGCTTTCTCTAAACATTAACTCTCTAATTGTTTTCTCTGATTCATCACAGAGCTCTACAGCTTTCCTGCATCAAAGAGGAAAGTTTTCCTTGTTATTCCATATTTCTGTCCAAGTGTCCTTCTGAGTCAAAAGAAGAGATACCCAAGAGGAGCTAATCCTCTCAACCGATTTGTCCTCTCCTGTAGCACCAAAATTGGAGACATCAAGGTCACACCATGAATGATGCAAACACCAAAACTTGAATGAATTCCAAGGATGTTGGATCAAATCATTTTTTTCAAGGTTATTTTAAACTCCAAAGTGATACCATTCAGAAAGAAGCAATGAAAAAGAGGAGAAGAGAGGCAGTGGAGTGAACAGAGAGCTGGAATGGAATCCCTATGGGATTTTGGAAGGAACCATTCCTCTGTCATTCCTCTCCCCAATTGTGTCCACTTTATCAACGTTGTTCCCAACATTACTTTAACCCTAGTTCCAGATGTCATACTGTGATATGAAAGAAATCTGGTGGGAGGATGGGTAAGCGGTAGGACTTGAAGATAGTCTCCAAATCACTCAACCACTGAGTCAAGAAGCAAACTTTTTGGGAGTCTCAGTCCATGGAGGGCAATGAGATATTGATTCCAAAGATCTGTATCTCCTTGACAAATTCTGTCCCAGAAAATACCAGGGAGTGAACATTATAAAACAGCAGGCCCCAGGATTTTCTGCAGTCATCTGGGGACACTACTTAAAAGTACTAATACCTGGCAACTCACTCAGGACCCCTTCTGCATCTCTCAGATGGAGGCTTTCTTTCCCCAATAAATATATTCTGCTCTTAACCTCTATTGTTTCTAAAATTCATTCTTTAACTTTAGATAACATGATCTCATACCAGACATTTAGCAGGCTGGGAGTTTCTTTCCCATATGTCACCACAAAAAAAGAAATAGAATGCAGGTATCCCTATTAAAAACACTAATATCACCATCAGGTATTTTTAATAATAAAATCACTCAATTTGAAAACTTGTGTATTCTACAAACCACCACTAACTACTCTTTCTCAATATTCATTTTGTGTGCCCTTAAAAGGATTACCAAATAAAATACAAAACATCAGTTAAATTTGAATATTTAATAAATTAGAATTCACTTTTAAGTATAACCATGTCTCAAATGTAGCATTTAATACTAAACATTTAT
Organism: Hydrochoerus hydrochaeris; assembly: GCA_004027455.1. Taxonomy (NCBI): domain Eukaryota; kingdom Metazoa; phylum Chordata; class Mammalia; order Rodentia; family Hydrochaeridae; genus Hydrochoerus; species Hydrochoerus hydrochaeris. Next base: position 680,266 of record PVLA01000219.1, read on the forward strand.
GCTAAAAATTATTTCTTTTGTAAATGCAAATGATAAAATCAATGGGCAATGAGTTTATACTTTTGGAATCTACAACATGCATAAGGTAGCAGTATGAGAATGAGCATGATGCTATTACTGGAACAACTTCCATTTCTCCAACTGTGAGAAGGAAACAGTTAAGTCAGATTTAAAATTTTACTAAGCCACTGAATGAAGAGTAGACATTTACTTATGTCATCTTCAATCATTCATATCTCCTAGGTGAGGATTCTTCACAGAAGAGAATCACGACCAACTCAGTTTATCATCGATTCTCCTTCTCTTCCAAAAATGATGCCCAAAGTCTAACTTCTCACCAGTCATCAATGGGGAGAACTTTTCTCATATAGTGGTTTGAATATCTGCCACCTCTGTAGATTCTGCCTGGTCCACTCTATCATAAATGTCCAGGAGCCACAGAGAAACCAGTGTCCCTCATCCTGATATCTGCATCAGGGCTACATGTGGTGATCCCCAGGGCCAAAAGGTCATATGATTTAGCAGAAAACATAAAATAATTCTAAGATGTGGTTGTGAGTGAAGTCATAAGAAGAGCGTAAGTCATAAGTCATAAGAACTTAAGTCATAAGAAGAACAGAAATGTAATTCATGCTGACTAACAGTTGCCCAGAAGCGTGAGCAATAATTCTAAGGAATGTGGTAGGATTTACATCTCTCCGCTTATCTAAATTTGATTGTACTCAAGTAGCCTCAAGTAACTCAATCTTGTTATCTGTGATACAAACAACATCTAATGTAATTGGACTTAGTTTAACACAGACTGTCTCTCTAAAGTCTTAGTTTAGGACTGAACATATGCTAAGGAAATTCTTCCCTCTCACCCTCCCTCCTTTCCTCCTCCCTCTTTTTTCCTTTCCTTTCCTTTCCTTTCCTTTCCTTTCCTTTCCTTTCCTTTCCTTTCCTTTCCTTTCCTTTCCTT